>QEYB01000158.1:0-734519 GCA_017562135.1 Dipylidium caninum | reverse complement strand
ATGGGCTGGCCGAAAAACCGCCGCCACGCACGCGCACTCGAAGACCAGCTGTGAAGTTGCTCTGGTTCCGGTATGTCTTCCTGGATCTGATCTGGCCTGTCTGCATCCTTGCTGGAACACACCGTCATCAGCCCTTCAATCAACCCCCGCCCCCACCCACACCCCCCAAAAGGAAGGGGCTCCTCCGCCTTTGCATTGCCACTGCAGGCCAGCTGCTAGCTGAAGACGCGGCGGACGACAGACTATCTCGAGGCGAGTACAGAATAGAACGAAGAGGGGTAAGTGAGAGAGAGGAGAGGAGAGGAGAGGAGAGGAGAGGAGAGGCGAGGGCGAGGAGAAGTGGGGCTTTGTCTCTGTCCGTTCGCGGTTCTTCGGCGTTCAGAGAGCGGGAATGGGGGAGTCCTATGGTCCCTCTGGGGTGACATCCAGAGCGAGGTCAACACATGATCTGGTGAGAACTTGGCCGCGCGCCATATATAATGTCGCCCGGCGGGGGGTGGGCGGAGGAGACAAGAGGCATCCGAGGATCCATTGGCTCTACACTGGCCGCTCCCACCGTCTCCGCAGTGCCGCCTTCTTTGCCCCTCTCCAACATGTTGACGCAAACTCAACGCACACGCCTCCGACAGCTTTCACTCACCTTCCTTCATTTTCCATTCGCTCGGTGAGGAGACTGCGAGATTCCGTCTTCTACGTCCTCCCCCTCTTCCTCCCCCCTCCTTCCCTTCCTCCTGCCCTCTTGTCTCTCCTTTCTCTCCTCTTCCTCGGCTCCTCTCCCGCTTTCTCATCGCCTCGCCTCGCCTCTTCGGTCTCAGCGTGGTCTACGACCGCGCGTACGAAGGCGGTAGAAGCAACGCCAACACCAACACCAACACCAACGCCAACGCCATCACAAACACCAACACCAACACCAACGTCATTCTCATCATCCTTTTCCCTTTACGCATTCGTGGGTGAAGTGTTATTGCCACCACACCGCACCACACCACACCACACAACAATGTACTTTAAAATTCCGCCATTTTCGGTTAAAGCATACATAATCGAACGAACTCCAAGATAATTGGCAGTTGTGTAAGGCTTGGCTAGTTTTTACCAACCTAAAATAACATTTCCACTTGCCAAAAATTGTCTACTTCTTCAGGGCCACGTAAGTACAACATTCACGGGGAAAAAAGGAAACTTTATTTTTTCTATTACCTTCCCGAGGGAACACATTTCTACAACATTTTAATTTATGAAAATGTTAGGAATGTAAATAAACTTAATAACTGCATACGATTTAAGAGGTAATTCAACATGAGGAAAGGACAAAAGGATAAAAAATATTGGCAGTTCGAGAGCAACACACACACCAGCTTACCTCTGAAAGCATGTGGCCTTGGTGTAAGTGAGCCTTATTTGCCCAAATCATTATATACTGTTTAATCAGCTCTCTTCCAAAGCGTGAGTTTTAACGCGTTTATGCGATCTGTGTCACAGATTTCAGGGTTGAGAGTTGCAGTAAAACTGCTGCGGGTGCACTCAGCGATGCCCTCCCCCTCCCCGCCTCCACCCTCATTGGTCCCCGCGGCTGAGTCATAACACGGTATTGATTTTTCTTTGCCTGGGTGAAATCGAGGCCACTTCGACGTCACTCGGGGCACCGATTCCGCCGCCTCGTCCTGGCGTGTGTCCTGCGCCAGACCAGCACACAAACACACAAACACACCCACCCGCGCACGCATTCCACCTGCACAGTGGAGTTTGATCACTCCTGACCATGTCAGCAATTGAAGTGACAAGCTGACGCAGTTAGTCATATTTGTTGGTGCACAGAATAGTGCTGTCAAGGCACACAAATGTAGCATTGGAAGTAGACCACACTTTGAGGGTCTTCTGGGCCTTCTAGTGAGCGATCGATTGTCACGTGAGATGGGTGAAAGTGACAGTTTACAGAGGCTGAGAACAAACCCCACCAACGCCAACGTCACACAGGATGATCAGGTAGGGGAGAGGGAGGCGTGTCGTAAATCTGCACCTTCTTCCCACGTGGTTGTGGATTCTCCTTACTTGACACTTTGTGGCTACGAGAGCGTGAATGAGCTCTTTCAGCAGAGTCTTGAACGACCGTCCAGGATGGCGCTCCATTAGGCGCCGCTTCAATGCTGCGAGCTCCGATTGCATGAGTGGCGCCGTCCGGGCCTGGGGTTGGTCTGTCGTCGTCAGTCCTTCCGCCAAAGTGTCGGTTGGTGGCTGTGAAGGAGGTTCTGTCCCACGAGGGAGTCCCACGCAAAGTGTGTGTGAGGCTCGGCCAACACAATCTGCGAGAATGGTCCTGCTCGACCAACTTGCCTAACAGCCTTTCGTGGCTGTTTAGCCTGCTTACCGGGGGAGCGACGCTCTGCAGGAGCCCTATAGGCGGAGTGGAGGTGGGCGGGTGATGGCAGACCTTCCTGCCATTCTCGCAGGGACGGGAGTTCGTCTCACCGTGTGCGAACTGGTCTGCCGTGGCAGATGTGGGGTGGACGGCGTCGGTGGTCGGTGGTCGGAGGACTGGAAGTCGGGTCCGAGCAAATGACGTGGGGCCGGCGACTCCTCCCTCGGCCATTTGAGTGCGCCTAATTGGGTGTCTGTGAGGAGGAGCCGAGGAGGTTCAGAGTTGGAGGCTGGAGGCGCCTGTCCTGGTTGAAACATCGGAGTTGATGTAGGCGTTGTTGGTGACTGCGGGTTGAATTCTGATTGAAGTGGTGGCGCCTCGAGACATGGCTCAAGTGGATATGAGCCAAAAATATCATGGGCAGAATTTTTTATCCCTGGCAGACAGGAAGGGTGGCGGACGACCGTCAGCCTCTCCTGCTTCCACTCCGGTGCTCCTGTTCGGCTCCACACTTGCCAGCCTTGCCGCAGACGCTGCCACGCCTATTGTTCGTGTGAAATAGGAACCTTCCGCCATTTTCTCTCGCAAATTCTTGTCAAATCAGCTCAAGTCAAGGCAGCCCCACAGTCTGATGTTTGAATTTTTTCCCTTTCGCCCTTTCGGTGGAGTTATTTTTGTCATGCCATATCAGGTGTTAGTTAAACACACTTCATTCTTCTCACACTTTCCTTTTTCGTAGAAATTGAGATGCTTTTTGATCACCCTTTGGTGAAAAAGACCAACACACCAAAGGCAATTTTGCGACAAAAAAAGAAGTTGTCTTGCATTTAGACCAAAATGCTGATCGGGCTGGAACAGCGGGGAGATCCTCTCGCCCTCAAAGAGACCGACGTCGACTCGCGGCGCATCAGGGAACGCAGGCCCCTCACCGCATGTTTATCAGCTCTTAACGAATTCTCCTTTCTCCGGTGTGTGCAATAATGAAAGCAGGGGGAATTTATGGGCTTCATGATGCTATCATCTCGCCTCTCCATTAATTCAAATGTAAACATTAGCAGGCAATAAACCGGGGGGAGTAGACGTCTTCAGGAGTGTGGACTGCTTCCGCAAATTCTATCGCCTGCGCCGTCATTCCACGTCTGTCGACGTGGACACGCCATGTCTGCGAGGAGAGGCTTCGGAGGCGGCGGACTCGCTGGCCACAGTCTCTTTCCGACGGCCGAGTCGGCTGTCCTGGCCGCGAGGGGAGGTGGATGCTCAGTCGCTGATCCTCCCGAGGCGGGCGGGCGGACGGCGGACGGGCGGACGGGGCAGGCGGGCAGGAAGGATTCTTCCCGCCGCCACAACAAAGTACACTGCCGACTGCAGGAGGGAATCAATGATATTGTCGTAAAGGGCACATAAAACTGGGCAAGTTAATGCAACTTTTATTAGACAGCCGATTGGAGGGGTTGACGGGGAGGCAAGAAAAACCTTCGAACTGTAGCGATTGGTTTAACTCCAAAGGGAGTGGGACGCTCAACTCGTCCTCCTCCTCGGCTTTGACTTAGAGAGATTGGAGGAAGAGGCACTCCTTACGAGGAGGCGGCTCCTCCTCCACCTTCCTGATTTAACACCAATTTTCCCCCTCTAGGCAGAATTCATCCCACTCAGTGCTCAACATGGACTAACAGCTCGGCTCTCCACTTCACCAGGCAGTGTTTTTCCCCTCTTCGGAGGCGTGAGGAGATGGAGAATTTCAGGGGTGAAGCCTCAACTCACGACACTTTCATCTTCTTTCACGGTTGCCTCAGGAACCGCCGAGGAGTCGACGAATTCTACTGTCCTAACCGCACACACACACACACACACACACACACCCGAGGGTCATTCACATTTCTCCTGTACCCTTTTTAGTGTCCAAACGGCCGGGCAGCGAGGTGTGTGTGCCACCACGCGGAGGAGCGTCACGAGGACGCGACTTCGAGCGGAGTCCACCGGCTTTGTGGGTTGTCCGCATTTCTCCACCACGAAAAATACACCCAAATCACACCCTTTTTCCTTTTTGTCCTCGAGACAATGTGCGCACGTCGTCCTTTGCTTCTCCAAGGTTGCAAGCGCCAAAAAAATCGCCCAGTCAAGTTCTACTCAGAATTTCCAGTGTCACCAGTTATTTCCTCGCCTCGCTCAGCACTGCTAGTTTGTGTTCAAAGCCTCCCGACGCCGGCATCGTCCTCTCTTGTTCACTCATCAATCTCTGACTTTAAAATGTCAAGAACAACTGCCACACCAAGGCAGGAGGTGTGTGTGTGTGTGTGTTGCCTTAAATTACCGCAAGTATTGTTTTGTGAAAGGCAAGGAGGCTTCATATGTCTTAGACCACCTTTTAACAAGTAGCTGGAATGTTGTACCGAAGCTGAAGCATAAAGACAGGCTATTAATGAGTAGTGGGAAATGAATTTCAATTAAAACACACTCCTAAAAGCGTGCCTTGACATCGAGGCAAAGCTAAGCAAAAGGCTGAAATTAACTCTCTCTCCATAGGGCGAGTGGAGTTTCACAAATGGCTAAAATTCTGTACCATCTAAAAAGGAGAACAGCAGCGATTGCAATTTATCACACACGCAGTGGGAAATTCGTGAAGCAGTAGGCTTAACACAGTGACACTCGCATTCTAAGCCTCCAGTGTGGTGAGCTTGTTATGCATGCAGCGCCGACTGAACCAATCCACTTTCGACCTTCAACAAAAAATTAGAAGTACTAAAGTACACCGTGCCAGTTGTCGCAATCACGCCCACAGTCATACAAGGCCCCTGCCTGAAGACAGGGCTATTAACCACCCTCCCTTCACCTCCCTGTACATCCTGGAAATAACTATTTTCCCTCCTTCCCCTTCTCCACCTCCACCTCCTCCTACACCATCCACCTTAAGTGAATCTCACAGGCCTAAAAATATACGGGCAGATGCCCGTTTTCAATTGGTCTGCTGTGAGCATTCGAGCTCGTGGGCAATGATATCGATTTTCGCAATCTGGCCTCCACCAGTCATCGATTTTATGATAATTGGAGCATGAGTCACCCCAAGTAGGCGATATTATGCGGATATTTGAGGCGCTGCAGCCTACTGCGTAGAGCCACCATCTTTGCGAATGATGTTAAGCCTGTAAATAAGTGAGCACTGACACTATGCTCGAACGCGGCACTTGGAATCTCAAGTTTGCGTTGGCAACTCGGTTTACAAAGTCCTCGATTCATTTTTTTTTCTTCCCTCATAAAGCGAAAAAGGATGGGAGTAATTACACCTTTTAAGAGGTGATAGTGTTTTGAGAAATCTGAGTAAAAATGTACGTTACGCTACGTAAGGTCGTCGAGTTATCTGTCATTGATCCTCTCTCTGCAAGAGAGACGGGAATTACGAAACTGGCTGTTGTTGTAGACGGAAAAGCAGCAGAACTCGTGACAATTTTCTAGCCTTCCCACAGTCTTATTTGAATCTCACGAACATTGCACAAAGGAGAGTTAATCTTCACTTCGCTTTGAACTCATCACACTATTGCCGCCTAAATGAACTAGGTCCTGCCCTAACTGCCGTTTCTGAACCCCCAGCCCTCTCGGGTCACCTCTTCTGACAAAATCTGGCGACAGTCCTTCAAAGGGTCTAAAACCCTGATTGAGAGGTTAATCTGTCCAAAAAGTCATCGTTTGAGCCCTGGTGACAGTGTCAAGGCTGAGAAAGACGAGCCTGTGGCGTCCTCCTACTGTTGGCGGTAGAGTTCTACGGAGAACGCTTTCTTCGAGTTGAGAAAATCCGAAATTATTCCCTGATTAGCAATACAGTAAGGGAATGAAGAGAATATGCATGTTCTCCAGGTAGAAACGCTCTTCGTTTACCGCTGTGGCCTCTTTCAAGGAAGAACAACACTCAAAAGAGCGACAAAGTGAGGGTTTACCTACAGAAGAATGTCCTCCGGAGGGAAGGGGGGGGGAGAGAAATTCCTGCCCGCCTGCCTGCCTGCCTCCCCCCGTTGTCGTCGTCGTGGTCCTAGTCTCTTGCCAAATACTCTTATCATCATAGAGCATCTATGCTTAAATATAAGTGCTTACTCATCGGTACCACAGCCAACACCACCTAAAAATGGCCTCAGCGGAGAAACGAGCGCGAGGTATTCTACTCGTAGTATTCCTGCCTTCTGGCGTGTTTCCCTAGGCCGCGGAGACGCCACCGCGAAGGGGATTCGAGTACTCACGTAGATGTCTCGGTTCCTCCGCGGCTCCTCCCCGGCTCCTCCCCGGCTCCTCCCCGGCTCCTCCCCGGCTCCTCCTCGGCTCCTCCTCCTCCTCGGCTCCTCCTCCTCCTCGGCTCCTCCTCCTCCTCGGCTCCTCCTCCTCCTCGGCTCCTCCTCCTCCTCGGCTCCTCCTCCCTCCTCGCTCCTGCCCCTCCCTCCTCGGCTCCTCCTCCTCCTCCTCCTCTCCTCCTCCTCCTCCTCCTCCTCCTCCTCGGCTCCTCGGCTCCTCGGCTTCTCGGCAGTTGCGTCTGCAAAACTACACAAAACGGGAGTCCAAGCTTCTTGAATAGATGCCGGCCTTACGTGAACCCCCCAGAATTTCCGCCTTGAGATAAAGTGCGCTATTCCGCCAAACCTTGAAATTAGCGACTCTGCCTCGGGAACGAGTGGAGGGGACCTCCCGGTCCCCAGAATGCTTAGGCGGCAGCCAAGCTGGGCCTCCATTCGATTTCTTTTAGTGACAAATCGCTTTTTTATTCACCCAAAAGCAGCTCAAAATTGACGGCTTCGCCTTTTCCGAGCCGTAGATGCGGTGATTAGCGAGGCACTCCGCCGCCCTGCGGTGAGGCGATGCCCACCATGGCGAGCAGAGCCTCACCGTCTACTGCCAAAACATCCAGGCCGGCAGCGGGGACGACGGAGCGCCTCGCGGTGAGACTCGACACCCGATTCCCGCCGCCGGAGCCCAGAGTAGCGCGCCACTTCGGCGGACTTCGGTGGGCTACGCCAGGCCACCCGAATCCCGGAGCTGCTGCTGCTGCTGCTGCTACTACTTCTGCTTCTACTTCGACGTCTGGGAAGTCACCTTCCTCTGAGAGCACACGTGAAAATCCCTTTAGGCTGCAGGCGACACTGTTTAAGATTTCACGGCGACTGGACGCGAAGACTGCAGAGCACCTCCAAGTTGGGTGAGCGAAGGGAAGAAGATGAATGAAACGTTGGGAGGAGGCGATCAACCACGAGGCGAATGACTTTGCCCAGTGTTTTACGAGCGGCATTTGTCGAGGCCTTTAAACAGTTGGCAATTTCCTACCCACCCAAAAAGTCTTGAATTTTTTCCGAGAGGCGGTGGTTGAGGCGACCCTGTCTAACTAGGAGGCGACGCCTCGGAGACGGCAGATGACGAAGATGACGATGACAGGAGGTCGGAGTGACCGGTGTAAGCGTCGGCAACCGTCAAAAGCAAAGCGAAGTGGCTCTGCTTTCTTCTATCGCAACGGCCGGCTTGTGAGTGGAGTTGGGCGCGAGCGGCCAGGAGAAATCTGCTGCTTGCCAGTTCACTTCCGTCCGCGATGAGCGAGGAACTCGGTCAGACAAGCATTTTCTCGCCGAGGCGCCTATTTACCCGCAAGAATTCATCGCAACGCGGAGGAGAAGAGCAGCTTCTAGTGCATAAAGTAATGTTTGGACTGGAATACCGCCAGCAGGGAAATCCCATTGGCTCCTGTGGAGGGAGAGGAAGGCGCATGCCCAGACAATTTCCTTTTCCTCCTGCACCTCCACCACCTCATCCTCCTCCTTCCCAGCCTCCTTCGAGGCTATTTAGTGGAGGAATTTTAAAGTACACACTGTTGTGTGGCGTTGCAACCATAACACTTCACCCACGAATGCGTAAAGGGAAAAGGATGATGAGAATGACGTTGGTGTTGGTGTTGGTGTTTGTGATGGCGTTGGCGTTGGCGTTGGTGTTGGTGTTGGTGTTGGCGTTGCTTCTACCGCCTTCGTACGCGCGGTCGTAGACCACGCTGAGACCGAAGAGGCGAGGCGAGGCGAGGCGATGAGAAAGCGGGAGAGGAGCCGAGGAAGAGGAGAGAAAGGAGAGACAAGAGGGCAGGAGGAAGGGAAGGAGGGGGAGGAAGGGGGGGAGGACGTAGAAGACGGAGGCAGAAAGAAATGATGAGAGGGGGACAAGGTGAGACAAGGTCGTGAATGACGGAATCTCGCAGTCTCCTCACCGAGCGAATGGAAAATGAAGGAAGGTGAGTGAAAGCTGTCGGAGGCGTGTGCGTTGAGTTTGCGTCAACATGTTGGAGAGGGGCAAAGAAGGCGGCACTGCGAGACGGTGGGAGCGGCCAGTGTAGAGCCAATGGACCCTCGGATGCCTCTTTCTCCTCCCGCCCCACACCCCCCTCTTCCCTCCCCCCCCGACTTCTCCTCTCCTCGCCTCGCCTCTCCTCTCCTCTCCTCTCCCTCTCCTCTCACTTACCCCTCTCGTTCTACTTCCTCGCCTCGATGTCGTCGTCGCCGTCGTCTTCTGCAGCAGCTGCCTGCAGTGGCAATGCAAAGCAGCCCCTTCCTTTTGGGGGTGTGGGTGGGGTGGGGGCGGGGGTTTGATTGAAGGGCTGAATGACGCGTCGTGGTCCAGCAGGCCAGACCAGGCCAGATCAGACCAGGACAGACCATACCGGACCAGACAACTTCACAGGTGGTCTTCGAGTGCGCGTGCTGGCGGCGGTTCGGCCAGCCCATACACAAGGCGAACTGCTAACGCGCCATCACCCCGCCCCCACCCCGCTCCCACCCCACGCGCCACGGAGATGGCGTCTGCAAGCAGCCGAGGCGTCTGGCAGCCGCGAGGTGTGTGTGTGTGTGTGTGTGTGTGTGTGAGTGCGACGCCCGAAGTCATGTGATGTTGTGTGGCGGTGGGGCCGAGCACGAGGGGCCGCGTGGCGGTGGAGGGGCGGCCGAGGAGGGTTATCGCGAAAGGACGCAGTGGAGGTGGAGGTGGAGGTTGAGGTGGAGGAGGAGGAGGAGAACGACGACGACGACAAGGCGGTGTGGAGGAGGTGAAGGTGGAGGGTGAGGGGGAATAAAAGGTCATGAAGAGGCCAGTTGCGTGTCCAAAAGCGGGGCCCCGTGGCCACGTGACTAAGCCACACCGGTGGGCAAAGGAGGGAGCGAAAAGCGCGAATGCGACGCTGAGAGGCTGCGGCGCTGCGAGGCGAGGCGATCGGGAAGGAAATTTGGCATGGCGGAGTAGGTGCGGGAGGGAAAGGAGAAGGAGGAGGAGGATGATGCGAAGACTCAGTACGTGCGCCTCCGCAGCCGCGATGCGAGGAACGGGGCCCCGCTGTGCACGGGAGCACAACGCGGCCCCGTCGCAGCTCGGTGGGACGCCGTGCGGCTCCGCTCGCAGCCTGGTCTGCGACTGCCAAAGTTCCGGCCTTCCGAGTAAACGGACACACACACGGCACCCACCTACGTGACGCCGCGCCCCCATGATCGCCCCACCGGGAACACACACACACACACACCCACCTATCCCTCCTCCTCACTTCGAGATCCCCACAGAGCGGAGGCCCCTACAGACTGCGCATTCGCCTCTTTGCGTCTCTTGTATGAGGCAGCATATTCCATAGTGCATCTTATTAATGTTGTTCCATGTAAGCACTTTTTCGACGTTAATATTAGTACCCACCATCCATGAAATAGATTTTTACACAGCGCTGGAGAGTGTGATTGAAGTTGACAGCGGCAGGGTTGTGGATGGCAGAAGGGGCAGAGGCTGCAGGTTGGGGGCGGGGGCGGGGGCGGGGGGGGGAGGGAGGACGAGGAGGGAGGGAGAGAGCACGCAGACGAGAGCAAGTAGCGGCAACGTTGGCAGCAGTTCATGGCGCTTTGTCGACGAGTGGTGGGCGGGGACGGACGGGGACGGACGAGGACGGACGGGGGACACGGGCAATAGCAGATCGGAGGTTTGGACTCGGCGCAAATGCATTTCGTGGCAAGAGACAGGAGAGCGAGAGCGAGGGCGTGGGGGTGGGCAGTGGGCGTGGAGGTTGAGGAGGAGGCGGACGAGGAGAGAGAAGCACGGACCGCGGAGCGCAGACCGCGTCTCAGGACACCGAGGAGGAGGAGGAGGACGCATCCGAGGCGGGCACAAAGAGGCCCGACAGCCGGTCGATGGAGAAGAGGCAGTGCAGACCCTCCGGGTTGATCGACTGCATCTCGTTCATGAGGAGGACCACGTTGTTGAAGAGGCACGCGTCACCGGAGCACCGATGACAGCACTGACGCAACTCGTCGATGGCTGCCGCGTACGACACGGGGTAGAACTCGGGGTAGGCATCTGCAAGTGGGTGGAGGGCGCTTTAACAATGGCCACAGCGGCAGGTCGGCCGCGTCCCGTCTGAGCAGACTGCGCACGTGGCGGGGGAGGACGCGGCCTGAGGCCGCCTCGGCCCGCCTCCACGTCCAGTCTCGAAGGCCTCTGCAGGCGCCAAACAAGACCACCACGGAAGGGCACGTGGTGCCAAGGCGAGTTGCCCTCCTCCACAGCCCCGCTGAGTCGGACACTAACTCGCGACCACGACCGCGACCACGACGAGGCGGAGGAGGAGAAGAGAAAACGGCCACGGGAGAGCCACTTGTCAGGCAATATGCGGCGAAAGTCGGTCAGAGGAGAAAAAGTCAAACGTGGCCGACGAATGCAGCCTATCGACTCGCCTCCTCCACCAACGTTGGAAGTCTGCAATTCCCACGCGGAAATCGCAAAGAACATCCGCAGCCTCGGACGCCGCATCGCGAAGGCACCATGAGACGAGACGAGACGAGACGAGGGTGGCAACGCGCAACGCTCTGGGAGGGGCGACAAAACCTCCAAACGATATCCCGGGACTGTGTTTGCCGTCGGGGAGAACTGCCTCGGGTGACAGGCACCGCGTGACGCTGGGGACGGGGGGGAGGCGGAGGCGGAGGGGGAGGAGGAAAAAGCCCTCGACTTGGGCGAATTCGGTCAATTGCAAAGACTTCGGGCCTGGGAAAGCGCCCATGTGAGGATGGCGGAGAGCAGCCTCAGGGGGACCCGCCTCGCGCCTCCACACTCCGCCGGGAAGTCCACAAGTCGTGATGAGTTGTGGAATTCGGCCCAGAAAGGGACTGGATGTCGCCAAAATCCCGCCAAGTTACAACGAAAAACACGCGTCGTCGTCTGTCAGCGAGTGGAAAGTCCACCGGGAGTTCGTGCTTGGACAACTTTCCGCCCTGTCCGACCGATTCGCCTCAACTGGGACAAGTGGGAAATTCGCTGGACGCGGAGTGGAAAGCTTTTATGCCTCAAGGAACTCATGACACAAAAATGCACGACGTCTCTTCCTCAAAATCACAAACAATTCAGCCTTCCCTGCCCCGCCCCACCCCGCCCCGCACGGAGGGAGAGAGGGAGGGAGGGAGGGAGGACTTTAAGTCGCGCAAATAACAACAAGTCAGTGGGGTGACCTTCGGGGGTGAGATATCAACAAAACACTCCATCCACACGCCGCCGACAGCAGCCGTGCAGGCCCGACGGGGTTCAGAGAGACGACGCACTCTTCGTGGCCTTCGCGTTCATCCAAACTTGCCGACCTCGATGAGCCCGACTCGGCGTTTGGCGCCGGTGGGAGGCGTAGGCACGGGGCGGAAGGTGGGTCGGAAGGTGGGGAGGAAGGGGAAGGGGAGCCACGCACGGGGCCTCCGCTCCATTCACACGACGAGGCCGCAGATCCCCCAACTCCAGAGGCGTCAGGCGCGGGGCGGAGTCGCACTAGCACACTTTGCATCCCTCCAACTACTCGGACTCGGTGAGAGTTTCGCGTTGGGACGCTTTTCGGCTCTTCAGGGCCGCTCCCGCGCTCCGCCTTTTTGTCCCACAGTCGGTGACAGCCACGAGCATCTGTCACCCTCCTCGGGATGATTCTCCTCCTCCTCCTCGGCTCCTCCTCGGCTCCTCCTTCTCCCCCTGCTGCTTCTGCTGCTGCTGCTGCTGCTGCTGCTGCTGCTGCTCCTCCTGCTCCTCCTCCTCCTCCTCCTCCTCCACCCCCACGCCATCGGGCCCATCTGCCCACTGCTTCCACCGCTGCCGACACTGCCCGACTCCACGGAGAGTCGGTTTCAGCTCTCTGAAGGAGACTCGCCGGCGTCGGCTCGGCGCGCTCGTCTCCGCAGCCAAACTAAGTCTCTCGCGGTGACGACGGACCAGGCGGAGACGAGGGAAGACCTGCTCTCTCCCGCTTTCAAGGGGAGGCCAAACACGCCTCAAGTAACTTTTCCACCCGCATTTACTCCGTGCAGGGACGTCTTCTGGCCTCCCCAGACCCTGTGGATGTGGCTGAGGCAGTCGACGGAGGAGGATTGCGCGGCGGAAAGAAGGATGGAACAAACTTTTGGTAGGTTGTCGGACGAAGTAGCCTCTAAGCTGTCGTGAACACGAGCTCGCGGCACGCGAAAAGGTCCACCAGCATATTAATTAGCGAGGCGAATTTAACTTCTCTGCAAAGCCTGTTAATAAACCTTCCGATCGGCTTAGTCCACCCGCCGCTCCGCGCCACCCCCCACTCGGCAATTGTTCGCGAAGGTGTGGAATTGGGACGTTCGGACAAACCGTTTGATCTGGCGAAATGTCCGCCAACCCGCGAGTGGACCCTCGAAAGGACTGAAAAGGAGCACAGTCGGCAGGGCGGCGGCTACTTCTGCCCCGGAGACGACGAGGGACGGTTGAGGCGTCTCTTCTTCGTGAAACGCTTCTGATTGGCCACCACCGTGAGGGTGGACGGGGCGTTCGACTCCGGGCTTCCACAGTGTCCGGGTCCCCTTGCACGAGGAGCCTGCAGACGGCGGCGGCGGCGGCGGCGTCTCTGCAGACGCAGTCAAGGCCGAGTGAACAAAGGCAATCGATAATCTCGGCCGATTGCAAGGTGTGCAAAAATTGACTGTGCGCACCCGCGCGCACGCACGCACGCACGGACAGACGCACGGACGCACCGGAAGGTGCAAGTGCGTGAACGCAAATCGGTCCGCGCGCACTCCGAGGCGGAGGCAACCGCGAGCCGCCCCGTCCGCATGCTCAGTAGGGGCGCGTACGAGCGTTCCCAGACCCCTCGGGACCGCTGGCACCGCCTTAAGGTCGCAGGAGGGGCTTCTCCTCCGGCCAACGTCACCAGCCTGGCCGGACGGGGAGAACACAACGTCTCGAGGCGGGCGCTCAACGACTACGAAGACTGAAGTTGAGGTGGCCGCTATTCACTCCTCCGTCGTTCCTTGCAGGCTGGAAAGGCCTCCCCAAGTGGGGCTCCTATCGCGACGGAGGAGGCAATCAGTTGAGAGGCTACCAGCAACTTCCCTGCGAGCGAAAGACCAGCGTGGACGATGGAAACCGTCCCACTTCGCCGGGCGGCGCATGGGAAAGGAATGCGTGGCCGATGTCCCGGCTGTCGGGACTGCCTCGCCAGAGACCGTCGACTGCAGTGGGCGTCAGTGAGTAAATGGAGTGGGGCAAAGTTGTGCTGTTTTATTCAGTCTAAAATATGATGCGAAATTTAAAGATCTCCCTGGGGAAACGCATTTTTTCCAGCTTCCATTAAAAGAAAGGGACTCCAGCAAGCCCGCGGGGGGCTGGTAAGGGAGAAACCGTCAGCGGACGCTCGGCTGGGCACGTCCTTCCGTGGCGTCGCGGCGATCCTCCCTCGCGTCTGCAGACGTCACAAGGCACTTGGACCGTGAAAACGCACTTCCTCTCGGCCGCCCCACCTTCTCATCCCCGCTCCGCGTGGCCACTCGTCGTCTGATGCGGGGGAAGAAAATCGCCGAGTTCGACTCGTCCGAAGGAGCAGGCGACACGGTGGCGTGCGCTGGCCCCCAACAACGGGGAGGATGCGTGGCATCTCGTCTTCTTCCTCCTCCACCTCCTCCGCCCCCACCCGCCGCGCCCACGCAATCTGCGGTGCAGTAGCGACACGTTCGTCCGGTTGTTTAAATGCGCGCCTGCGTGTGTGTGTGTGTGAACGTAACGTTTTATTTGCGTTTGTTGTATGCTGACGCAAATCGAACCACGTCGCACACACACACACACACACACACACACAAAAACACACACGACTCTGGACAGTGTGGACTCACGTGATGTTTGAAACTTCCGTGCCTCCGCGCTTCTCGGCGCGGGGGTGCCCGCCTCCGGGGAGCGGAGCAACAGTTCGCCACACCACAGAACAGCAGAGCAGAGCAGAGCACACCCGAGGCCTCTTCTCCTCTCCTCGCCCCTGTCCGCGTCCCTTCACCACTCGTCCGAGGCACGTCTGGCATCACCTGCGCGCATTCTGTGGAAAAAGAGGAATCGCAAGTGATCCGCGTCTTCTTGCAGTAAATAAGTAAGTGACTGGCGTGTGTAAACACCGGAAGCCCTCCGCTTCGTAATGTGTGTGTGTGTGTGTAGTGGGGGAGGAGGTGGGGGCCTGGAGCAAGAAGGTCCAACTTTTCACACTCTAAATGTACTGCAATTCAGGCAGATCAGTGCCAAATTCCACTAAAACCGGGGCGGAAGTGTTGATTTTCTCAACCTGCTCGTCAGGTCAACTAGGAAGTATCCACTACAGGTTCCACTTGGAGTAGGTCATTTCGCAACCTGCTGACGGTGTCTTTCACAGCGGGGTGACGGGAAGAACAAGTGGGACAGACGAGAGGACGGGACGCCGGAGGAGGCTGCGTGACTCGGTCCATTTGCAGTCACCCGACCGGGACGCTGGCCGGCGTTGTGAAATGGTGATTTGTCCGAGTGGCAGCCAACTCCAGTCAGCCTTGTCTCAGCCGGAAATGGGCAATTCACGGTACTTTCGTTCGGTCCCATGGCTGAAATGATGTGTGTGAGAGTCGTTAGGCGCCTCGGGGGGGGGGGGGTTTCCACAAAATATACATCACGAACCGAGCGAAGGTTTACCTTAAAAGTCATATACTCAGTTAGCATAGCTACTAGAATCTCCGGCCAACAAACATCTCGATTTATGTACAATAAAGCGGAAATACTCCGAACATTCTCTCCAGTTAATTACACGGATGAAGGTGCAGCAGGATAGAAAAGCGCCTGTTACAAGTGCGTGTAGCATAAAATAACCTGGCGCAGTGGTGTACCGACCTTGAGACTTCTTCAAACCTCTCGCTTGAACACATTTATTTTGCACCCTCTCCCAAGCCTCGACACTTTCAACCATCTTAACCAAAAGCGCTTTATTGCAGGCCATGGTATTTGGAGACCGCATTACAGGCCCCTAAGGCATGTAATGTGAAAAGTGATGTGCATCCCTATACACATTGGTAGAAAATCTCTGAAAATTTACAAAATTTTCGCGAAGAATAGCCACTAATTAAAGGGAAAACGGACAGTGGACAGGGAGGCGGTATTTACACACTCACAGGGCTGGCCTCACCGCCTCGCCTCCACCCTCATTGGTCCCCGCGGCTGAGTCATAACGCGGTATTGATTTTTCTTCGCCTGGGTTAAATCGAGGCCACGCCGACGTCGCGCGTGGCGCCGATTCCACCGCCTCGTCATGGCAGCCCACACGCAAAGTGAATTTGGAGTGACAATCGAGGCTTGTACTGACAAGCCGATGCAGTTAGTCACACATTTATTGGTGCACAGAGTAGTGCTGTGAAGGCATTGGAAGTAGACCACACTTTTAGGGCTTTTGGGCCTCCTAGTGCACGATCGATGGCCATGTGAGGTGGGTGAAGTTGACAGTTGACAGAGGCTGAGAACAAACCTAACCAACACCAACGTCACACAGGATATTTAGGTAGGTGTGGAGGGACGAAGGGAGGGAAGCAGGTGGGCAGATTGGCAGGTAAGTAGGATGGTAGTTTTACGTGGTCATGTGTTGATGCATTGAAACATTGGGGGGGGGGGGGGGGGGAACGTGGAAAAGTAAAGGAGGGAGAGAGAGAGAGAGAGAGAAAGAAGGACGTAGAGAGTGGCAAGCGGTTAGGAGGTAGTGGATACTGAGCGTCTTAGGGGTTCAGGCGAGTTTGGTGTGTCGTGCTTCACAGAGGGGAGGGCAGCGACCACATTTGCGCGCAGACTCGTGTTCCACAGGAGTGGACGCCGATGTTGGCAGAAGCAGTGGCCGGCCACTCATCATTGCGATGCCCTCGGGATGACTGCTCACTCAGATACGCGCACAGACGGAGGAAGAGGGGGATGGTCACAGGGTCGGAGGCGTAGACGCAGACGCATGGCTGCGACACAAAGAGGCGCCCTGTAGCGCAACTTCGGGCAAATGGTGGCCGGAGTGGTCGCGAGGAGAATTTATGGGGGCAAAGAAAGTGGACAGAAGGAGAGACGGCGCAATAAGGACCGTGATGTTTCGTCTGGCTGATGCGGAGGCAGAAGAGGAAGAGGAAGGGGAGGGCGAAGGGCACCTCATCCCCAGGGTGTGATGCGTGCAAGCATAGAAAGACGGAAATTCCCTCGTGTTTTTTGCTTGAGTATGCCATTGACGAGCGTCGCGATTGGCAGGGTGCAACGTCAGTCAGGGCGGGTGGTGAATCTGCACCTTCTTCCCACGTGGTTGTGGATTCTCCTTACTTGACACTTTGTGACTACGAGAGCGTGAATGAGCTCTTTCAGCAGAGTCTTGAACGACCGTCCAGGATGGCGCTCCATTAGGCGCCGGTCATGCTGCATCGTCAAGTTTCCGTCTTGTCGGTTGGGGTTCTGTCACCACGAGGGGAGTCCCACGCAAAGTGTGGTGAGGCTCGGCTGGAAGATGGTCGCTCCTCGACCAACTTGCCACACCGTGCTGCCTGCTAGGGGGAAGGGCGGAGTGGGAGGTGGGCGGTGAGGCAGACCTTCCTCCATTCGCGGGACGGGAGTTCGTCTCACCGTGTGCGAACTGGTCTGCCGTGGCAGATGTGGGGTGGACGGCGTCGGTGGACGGCGTCGGTGGACGGTGGTTGGAGGACTGGAAGTCGGGTCCGAGCAAATGACGTGGGTCGGCGACTCCTCCCTCGGCCATTTGAGTGCGCCTAATTGGGTGTCTGTGAGGAGGAGCCGAGGAGGTTCAGAGTTGGAGGCTGGAGGCGCCTGTCATGGTTGAAACATCGGAGTTGATGTAGGCGTTGTTGGTGACTGCGGGTTGAATTCTGATTGAAGTGGTGGCGCCTCGAGACATGGCTCAAGTGGATATGAGCCAAAAATAGCATTCAAAGTTTTTCTTATAGTTAGAACATGAAAGGAATCGGTGGCTCAAACTCCTCATATTGGCGTATGCTGTCGTAATCTCATTTTAATTTCCTCAGTCACTTTAACACCTCACCGACTGCTCTATTTCGAAATAGGTCGCCACTTGCCGTATAAATAATACCTTGCTGGCTATGCGACTGCCTATGTTTGGTTGCTTCCTCACCTAACTAGGGTTACCATACTTGTCACAATCCCAAAAGCCAGACTGTGTTTTTCCCAACAATTGCGCATACACCGATCCCACATGCCGAGATCATAACGGCGAAAAAAAAGACAAAGACGCCTCTATTCCCAAGCCCTCCTAACTCCCTAGCCCCTTGAGAAATGCCCCCTCTCGCAATTCACCCTTTAGCCGTGGGGGGAGGAGAGGCGACATCAACGAAATTCACACGGGAAGCTTTTTTGAGCATGACGATACAGACTCGAGACTAATTCCGGCTGTTGTGTACACTCCCTACCCAATCAACGCATTTCAAGGTCATGTGCACGTGCGTACCACGCGCACGAACGCCGCACCAGTTAATGAGCTTGTAAGCGCGCTATACATACACGCGCGCACGCACCAGACATATTAATTATTACGCGCGAGGGACCTGCTGCCTGCCCGTCAGTGTGCGTGAGTGCTCGCGTGTGTGTGGGCGTGGAGGTGCTGTGGACACGGCGGCAGAGGCCAGCGAACCGGCGGCAGGGGAAGTGGAGGAGTACGTGGTAGGAGGAGCTTTTTAATGTCTCTGTGTTTGTATGTGTGTGCGTGCGGAAGGAGGTTGCGCGTCATCCTGAAAGCCCTCAACTGTGTTTGGGTGGCACGTCGGAGGCACAGACATTAGCACGTTAATGGTGGACTTTCGCTAAGGACGATTTCCCTTGTCTTAATTCTCCCCTTCTCTTTTTATCAGGCTCGAGTAGCATTGCCGGTGGAAGGGGGCCTTTGCGGCTGGTTCTCTTCGCATCGGATTATGTTCGCCCTTATTTACTGTATTGTTGCGGCGGTCACTTTGTTCACACTCTGCCTCCGCTGTCTGTCCTCTCAGCTGGACGCGAGTTCACAGGAACGCCGACGGGGTCATTGCATCTCAGCAGCGAAGGGGACTCGTAGCGTCACCCACTCAACACAGACAATGCAATTAATCTACGCACTGGGTTGTCTAGTCGAGTACGCGCCTAAGTCACCTTCAATCAGCTAAATAAGTCACTGATTAATTTCACGTCTGTGTGCGCGCACCAGGTCGCCGGGTGCTCTTTTCCTACCCCCCCAAGGCGGCGAGAAGGGAGGCATTCAGAAGACCTCACCAAGGTGGCTCCCTTCCTCACGTCAAGGGCCAAATCACCCGGAGAAGTCACTAATTGCCACCGCCCCCCGAGGGGAACACGGTGTCGCGGTGACGAGACAAATTCACAACAAGTTGTCTGCTGCAGGACCATCTTCGGCCGCCACAGGCTCGCATGGCATGGTGGGACGTGCGTCGGTTCGCCTGGCCACACACTCACAGTCGGGCGACCGTCCGCACCGAGACTGCAGCCCGCTCGGACAAAGGCGTCTCTTTATGGACGGACGCGCGTGCTTTGGCCTGACTTGGCACTTAAAATGGAGGGTTGAGATAAAATGAAAGCAGTTATGAAGTGCTCAATCTCGAATTTTAATGTTGCAGATTGGCATCTGGCGTGCTTCTTCTTCTTCTCGGCAGAGTGCACAATCGACGGTGGTGGTGTGTATATTTATGCCCAGGCTGAAATTGCGCCCCAACCGTGGATTCGACGAGGGGGCGGGGGAGGGGGGTGTGGAAAGGGGGCAGACCGAGGGGGCTGGCTAATGTCGGCGTGAGTCACGAGGGCTACACACAGCCTGGAGCTACTAAAAAGGCGACATTAACGCCGGCTCAACACCTCCTCCACCGCCGGCCTGATGGAGTTCACTGAGGGTAAATTAGACTTCGCTGGGGGCGAGGAAAGTGTCCACCGAAGTGTTTCAGTGGTGGTGTCGAAAGTGCCTTTCGTCAGCCCCGTTTCCACGCATTTCGGCTGCTTCTCTGTGGCTGTGGAGTGGAGGTGTCGACACAGCTTCTATACGCTCGAAGGACGCCGTCGATGATGATGATGAGGATGGTGGCGGTGGTGGTGGTGGTGGACGAGTGAGGCAGTGGGATCGCGCGAACGCCCGCTCCTCCGCCTTTTGGTAGGAGAGAAGAAGCGGCAGTTCGGAGGCGGTCTCGCTTAGGGAAGGGCACATCTCCGGAGTGCAACCCTCTGTGAAAAAGGGAGAGCACCGACCTCTTCTTCTCCACCGCCGAATCATTATTACTCCTTGTCGGCAGAGAGAGAGAGAGAGAGAGGAAGAAGGGGTGTCTTACTACTATGAAAGTGGGGATTTTTTGCTTCCAAACACAAGGTACTTGGCCGCCTCATTGTCCACTGTGTGAGTGTGTGTGTGTCGGAGATGGGCAGCATTTTGACGTCAGCAGTTAGACGAGGCAAAGGATGCTACGGCACTGGAAGGAACATCAAACAAGCCATTGATTTTTAAATCGTCCTTCCTTCTCCTCTTCCTCCTCCTCCACCTCCCCCTCTTTCCCCGACCTGCCGTCATCTCGGCTAGTCATTCCCTCCCCCGCCGCCGCCGCCACAGTCTCCTCCTCCTCCTCCTCCTCGTCTTCCCCGCGTGCCTGCGTATGCCTCGCCTGTGCGCACTTTGGCCGGAGAGACGGAGAAACACGCCTAATGAGCTGGTCAACGGTGCCACCCCGAGTCTGCCCACTTCACCGCGTCCCGCCGCCGTGCCTGGTACTCTGTGCCTGTTTAAAGAGTAAGCGAGCACAGTAAGACGGGTAGAGCAGCACCAGGAATCGGTCTCGGAAATCTCCTCCCCACTCTCACCTCTCACTCTCCTCTCCTCACTTCCTCCACTGCGCCAGCTCTTGAGGCACCAGGTAGCTCCCGTCGCCAGCACTACTCCAAGCTCCGGAAATAAAGGCAATTGCCGAGCTGAGACACTGCGGAATTGTCTGCTCGAGGAGGTTGATGAAACAGGCCTCCCTTCAGTAGATCGCGGTGGAGGGGCGGCGAGGAGCCCCGGTGTCCCCGTTCACCCCTGCCAAAGTGGTCCTTCCAACGTGCCGGTCTTCATCGCCTCTGCCGCAGCTCTTGCTGTCACCTTGTCGAAGGCAGGGAGGGAGAAAGAAAGATGTGATGCCGTGCATAATTTAGTAGAATCAGTGTACTTTCTCTGCCTCACGCAATTTCCCCTTCACGCAGTTTAGAGGTTTTGTGGCGGATGGAGGGGCTGTGGTGAGCAGGAAACAAACATTCCTGCTGAGACGAAGAGGCCATCCAAATGCCACCAGAATGAAAATCTTTTGCGCAGTGGGGGGCGGTCGGTCCCTCGGCCGCCAGTTCATCACAGGAAATTCGTTTTCTCTCACGAATGGGCGAAGATTTGATGACATCGCGGTGACCAGCAGAGTTGCAGTTCTTTGGCGGTGGATATTTGGCCGAGTTTGCTGCGACCGGTGGCGTTTGTGGACAAGCCGGAGCGTCTCTCCTCCGAGTCCACCACCGCGATGGACTGCGGCTGATTGTCAGGTCCTCGGAATAGTCCCCCCAAGCGCAGTGAGTACAATTTGGTCTGTTTCTACTGCGTCAATCGCCTCCCGTCGCCAAGGCTTTGCAGGAGTTTGTCATTTGACAGGGCCGAGAGAGCGGTTAAAAGGCTGTTCCTGTCTGGAGTCATCGTTTTGTCAAAGTCGAGCAGACTGTGCCGTCCGAAGCGCCCATCACTCCGGGCGGGTTGTAAGATTTTTTTAACCACCAAATCGCATTTTAAACGAACGCTAAAATAATGATATGATTGGAATGAACTTGGCAACTTGTGCCATTTCCCACATGCTTACCCAGTGAAAAGCCCGAATGTAGTCAAGTTGATCACCGCCCACCTGGCAACCTCGAGGGTTAACCCGGTATCGTAGCGTAAGTCATACACTTGAGGCTCGTCAAATAAAACTGACACACCCTGTCTCAAGTGGCAGATGGAGAATGAGGCGGTGATGACCGTATTTCAATTATTTTTGCCAAGTACTGCTCTAATCAAGGAATGTCAATAGTAAGGGAAGTGTGAAGAGACGCACTCCTCACGCCCTCCTCCCAGTCTGCACAGCGCCTCCTCCGGCCGTCTGTCTGACCCGTTTTCTTGCACTCGAGGGCCGCCCGCTCCCTTTTCACTCGTCCAATCAAAAGAGGCAGAGACAAACCGGTTAATCGATTTCTCTGCTGAGTGGTTAGTCACCCAATGAGTGACGCGAGCCACTCAGGCCGCAGATACCAAAACCATTTAACGACTAAGCAGTTGATTGGCCAGCCAGGACTAGCAATCGCCATTCGCCCACCAGGAGATTTGTGCCATTGAGGCGCAACAAACCCGCCAGTTCCCGTTCCCCTGTTGCCCATCATTTGTCCCCTAACTCGTCGAATCGGGCTGTAATCACCCCAAAAGTCGATGACTTGACCGCGAATTTGACGTTTGAAAGGAGCCAACTAGCCGTCAGATAAAAATTTGGTAGCCTCCTTTGAACCCCACGCGGAGAGAGAGAGAAAGAAAGAGAGGCTTCTTTAGCCCCTCAGTATTATCGCTGGCATCACTTTTATTTTATCGAGAAGAACACGAGATGGATAACAACTTGCAGGGCCATTTACATGTACTTTGAGAAAAGACAATCCACAATAACGTACTTTTGGGCATCTGCACTTTTATTCCATACAGGCAGATGACAGAGTGAAAAAACGGAAAAAAAAACAGGAATGCCACAAAACTGGCCCGCTGGTGCCAAATAAATCGCCACGGGCGAAGGGAGGAGGCGCCCACCCGGAGCCCGAGAGCCGACTCGAATCGGCCGCCTCGAGTACGTGTCCGATTGCGAAGTCGTCCACTTTTGCGATGTCGGGGCCGAACAGCGTCTGAGGGGGACGAGCGCGCGAGGAGGGAAGACCAAATTCCCGAGGCGTGAAAAAAAGGCTTATGCGCCTGTTTGCCCTACAAAAGGGGCGGCGGCGACTTCAAAAGCACGGGCCAAGATTAACGACCGACTACAACTGGTTGTAACCTGCTACCTACAACACGTCTCGCCGACATCGCCACACACACGCAGACACAAACACACACACAGAGGCAGACATCCTCGTGGCCGTTGGGGCCTTTGAGCGTCTTTGTTTCATTGAAAGGGGAGGAAGGAGGGAATGATAGGGGCAAGTTGAGACAATTTCTAGTGTGGAGTGCTCACTTGGAACTTCAACACCATCTCCACTGTCCGGTCAGCCCCGTTGACACTCGGCAGTGCCACTTAGTTCAATGACAAGGCCAGGCAACGCGACTCGACAATGATGATGACGATGACCTGCTGATAGAGCAAATGTCAAATAACACTGAGGCAGGGACGATTTACCGACAGGCTTCCATCGGGAGGAGAGAGGGAGAATCGGCCGATATGACCTTTTCAGGAACCGATGGTGGTCTGGAAGTGAGTCTACTCGAGTCGAGACAAACGTCCACCGCCACAGTCGACAGTCGGCACGACAGGCGGGTGTCACCGAGGCTGATGGACGCTGTGAGCGCCCTGAGCCGAGGAGGCCTGTGCCGAAACGGTTGCAATCGCTCTCCCATTGCCCTAACCAACTTTTTTCCACGCGAAGACACGAAGCGGCCATCAAAAACCACTTTTCATGTGACGACGCTCAAGTCGCGCGAAGATCTGTTACTCTCCGACGCCCTCGTCTCCCTCCACCGCCCCGACGGGGCAAACTGACGCCGGGGCAAACTGACGCCGCTAAAAGGAGGGAGACCGAGGGGCGGGGAGGAGTGAATGCCGAGGATGGCAGCGGCTGGGATTGTCTGCGCCGCCATGTGACCATTGACGTATGAACGGCTCCGTCTCTCTTCGTCCGCTGCTTCACCAAACCCGTTGACTCCAGGGCGGGCGGAGGCTGCGGCGAAAGGCTCGATCTTCAGCTCTCCCCGCCCCCCGCCCCCTCCGCAGGGGGTGACAGGGTGGCGTTAATCGCATGGCACGAGACGACGCAAGGGTGCACACACACACACACACACACACATGTGATTGCACCTTGACAAAAGAAAGTGGTAAACAAACGCGGGCCTCAAGGTCACGGAAACCTCAGTTCTCTGTCTGTCAAGCGGTTGTCGCGAGGCGAAGTGTAAAAAAGCGGGTGACGCATACACGCAGGGGGGCTTGAGTGGAAGAGGGCGGGTGTTTGGGTCGACTGCTCCATTTGTCAACGCACGCACGCACGCACGCACGCACACACACACACACACACACACACACACACACCCCGACGACCTTATACAATCGACGAAGGGAGGGAGAGGCAGCTTCCCGCCACACTTACACGTTGTCTCACCAATTTTACGACAGGACGGCGGAAGTGACAGTTTAGTGCAGGCGGCGAGGACCATAAAGGGAGTTGCGCCCAGAGCCCTCGGCGAGACGGATGGACGCGGAGGCCGCGAAGCCAAATTGTCCGGCGGAGTGTGAGTGGACGAGGCGGGTCGTCGAATCGACGGCGACAACGATGGCGGTGCTGCCTCACCTGCACATTCACCGTCAATTCCGCTGATAGTTGAGGCTTCCATGCCAAGTCGGCAGGTCCGAGGCATTCGGCCACACGGAGTCGGTTGATTGGCACGTCTTCGTGTCGACTTTCTTTCGACTCCGTGTCCAGGCAGTGGCCTGCACTTTCAGCCGCGAGGGTAAATAACCGCGTGCGATAAACAAGCCTCTCGAAGGCGGTTCACCCGCCGTGGGCACATGCGCGACGCCGACGACAACGTTGTCAGCGTCACTGGTTTCCCACGTTCTCTCGCCGCCCTCATCGCGGGCGGATAACCATCAACCGCGGTTGCATTCCAACCTGTAAATAGTTTACCTTTCCGCGGTGACAGTGTGACAGGCTCGCACCCCACCTTCCAAAGGTGTGTTGGGCCCCGGAGAGACATGAATTGCGTCTCGGACGTTCCCCACGCCGTTTTGGCCTCAGTCCTCGCCCAGTTGGTCACTTCCGGGGCGAGGAGCGCCTCCGGGGACCGAGTACTCGATGGCATCGTCCAGCCCGGCCGAGGCGGTGCCGCCGAAGAAGGAGAAGTCCGCTTTGTTGGTCCTCAATCAGCCGTCTCCGTCTTTTTCGCCGAATGGACGACGCAGCTCCCACGAGTCTGGCGGACGACTCCAGTGTGCGGGTGGTGTGGAAGGAGGCGGGGGGGGGGGAGAGGAAAGTGACCCCCCGTGGGCCACAGCATGAAAATACACGAGAGTGCAGTGTGAAGTGGAGGAAGCCTGTGCCTCAACCGGAGTTGAAGGTCCCCTTCCCACCCTCACAGCACGTCAGTGCGAAGGCAACAGGAGGACCTTAAAGTGTCACTTCCTTGCTTTCTTACGCCAATTCACAGTCGTTAGTTGAGCGTGTCTCTGGCCAAGCCACTGAGGCATAACGAAAACGACTCGGGAGTCGCCGATTTCCCTCCTCCTTCTCCATTCCACTTCTCCCGGTGGAGTGGAATGACTGGACGCGCCTTCATGGGACAAGAAATGGCCACCAGGTGATGTCGACTTAATCAGCGTTGGAAATTGTGGAGTGACGCCGACTGCATCGGGTGAGAGAATTCAAAGGACCACGGAAAACGTCATAAGGGCTGGAACATTCACCGTTGCTCTCGATAATTGGGCCACAAGAGGGGAAAACAGTCTCCTCTCCATTCACCGCAGCCGTCGTCCTGCCAACATCCACTCGACCGACTGTCAAATATTCGCCGGGGAAGCATGGAAGGAGGAGTCAGAGGTGAGGACGAAGCATTCAGGTCACAACTTCGCTGTAGACAATGGGAAACTCGTGAAGTAATGCGTTCAAAGCTGAGAGACCGCTGCGTTGCGATTTGCTTATTATTTTTCCCCTCTACCAGAACTATTTTAACCTCCTTGTAAGAAAAGTGAAGTCTTAAGGCACCGCGTCATGTAAAAGAAATGAACCCGGCGAAGTGGCCCGCAGCACAGGGGAAATTCCGCTGGCAGAGCATCACATTCCCGCAGAATGCGTTGCCTTGGGGGAAAAGGGGGGTGGCCCTAGAAGTGCGCGCGCAGTGGGAAGTCGGCGGAGCAAGGAGAGCGGGCGGACGGGCACGGGAGTGGCCACTTCGCGTGTTTACTACAATCCAGAAGTCGTGATCGTCAACCCTTTGTCGTCACCTCAGACACACCCAGTCTCCACGGCTATCACTGAAAGGATGCATGATGTCCCCCGTCTGCTTGTTGGTGCACCCTCCGGCCACGTAGAAATGGTGGGAATGGAATCGGTTGTGGGTGAGTTGGTTCCACCAATCACGCCGTCCCATTCGCCCTTGAAAGTCCACCTTCCGGTCTCAGGCCGGAGAGTGGATGCAGAGCTGCGGTGGCAGAAACTCCACCTCTCCCTATCAACGAGGAGGGCTGATTTTCTCCTATCCATCGCCCAGAAGTCGACGGTCTGTGGTGAGGACCCTAGAAAGGACTCTGCCGTGGGCTGGAGTCGGCACAACGCACAGAAGAGCAAAGATGCTCTCGTCGTGGAGGCCACGAGGGCGCGGAGCCCCAACGCAGAGATGGGAGGAGCCAGTGTCGCGGTGACGTGGAATCCGCAGGCGGCGTGATTATGGCCGAGGAGACGGGTGACCGGAGTCGCAGTTCCGTGTGTATTTTGAAGGCTCCCATAATTCATAACCACACCGGGTCGGACGATGTGTGTGGATTCGGAAATTCCCCTACTGCAAAATTCGGCCACGGGTTAGCACAGATTTACGTGTGCAGATGCCGCAGAAGGCGAGAAGTTGAGACAAACGTCGGCCAACACCTTCTCCTTCCTCTCTCAACAGAGAGTTGGCCACCGTGATTCCGCCTCATCCTCAGTCACCTCCGTGACAGACGAGCCTATCATTCAACATCGACGCAGGGGATCAAATGTACTGAGGGCTTTTATTCCCCCCATTTGATGCACAACCTCGCTAAATCTGTTGAGTCACGACACCGACGTTGATGTCGCATCGCAAACTGTTATAAAAAAGCTCACATAGTCCAAATCGCATAAGTTTAGCAGGTGAAGAGAGCAAATTAGTCTGTTCAGAGGCTTCAAATGATTGGCTACTGCAATTGCCCATTACAACTTAAAATTAACCCGCTTTATGTTAGGGGGAATTAAAACCCAGACAGGACATCCAGGCAAGTTGAAGTATTATGGCCTCCTCTCTTCTAACGCCGTCAAGGAAATGACATTTCAATGGCTAATGGGCGCAACTTATATACGCAGGGCAAAGAAGTGATCTTCAATCTTGAGCGCTGGGAATTAAAACTTTGACTAGTCTGCATGCGGGAGAAAAGGAGACAGGCGGGCAGGCAGGCAGACACACGTCCACATTAAATGCCTTCAACGTTATCAATCCAGTGCGGTTGACATCGGCCGCGTCAAAAAGTTGGGATGACGTGTGGGGTGTCAACGCAGACAATTTGGACGGGGATTTTGTGCCTCATGCAACGGTCCATTTAAATATCGACATTTGGTAGTCAAAATCCGATGAGTCATGCTGTGCAAAAGCATGGCACGTGAAATAGGACAATATCGATTTCCATTAGTCAACTTGGCGTGATGGGAAAAATTTGTCTAGAAATTGTATTGCATTCAAACATTATAGGTCTCAGTAAAAAAGGACAAAAAAATTGCAACAAAGGGGAAAACTCTTGAGGAGACTGAGTACACTGAAAAAAAAATGCCAAAAAGATGATTCTATCGTCGATATTTAATTAGGTGTTTGTTGGGTGATGCGTGACGTTCCGGACCACTTTAAGGAAATCAACGCCGCATAAACGCTGTGTAGGGAAAAGGATTAAAAATTCTTCATTCTTGAAAGTATTTCGTCTGGAAAGAAATAAATCACGCGAATTACTTTCGAGACAGTAAGACAAAATCACTACGCTACTTATTTAAAGTAAAAGACAACTTTTAACTGCTTTACTTATACCTTATTGGTAGAATATGCACGTGCTAATGGGAAAAAAACCGGATGTGGACTAAGATAAAAACACCTTAAACATCACGCCTTTCACGCCAGGGTGTAGGTCCCAAGATGTCTCCATCACTTCCAACTCTACCAGAACTTTAAGCCAAAAGTGCTAGACTATGTATGGGAAGTGTTTTAATTAGCGAAATAATTGTTAAATTTTGGCCACAAGTGGAAGCATTTGGCGTAGCACCTTGCGGCCTCAAGTGGGTGGAGTGACGATGAGCGTCGATCGGAAATCGATAGCGATGAGTAATCAACGCATTTTTCATCGACGAGGGGCGATTACATCATCGGGGAAAAAAAGTAAATAAATACATCTTACCCGGGAAGTAGGGGATGAGTATAAACTCCTTCGTTCTCCCTAGTGAAGGCTGAATTGACGCGGCGACGAAGGTCTCACTCGTGTAGGACTTTTTTAGGCTTATTTAACGGGAAAAAAAGTAGAAGCAAAACAAAAACAAGGTGAGATGATAGTTGAGCCTAAGGTAGTCTGTAAACAGAAAAAAAAATGCCCCACCAGTTGAAATCGCCTCTCGTTACGAGAGGCAGAAATTAATCTGAAGTTTGGTCGAAACGACTCCTGGGAGATGAAAAAAGAGGAAAAAGGGGAGACAATGAAGAGACCTGAGGCTGTGGGTTTATCATTCAGAAAGTATGCACGAAGCGACACCACCCAGTCACTCGAGGATGCCTCACCAAACCAACCGCTGCGAGAGTTAACTTAAGTTCTACCTCCAAGTTGTGCTGGTGTGTCATCTTGTTGTGATCAGAACACCCCCAGGAATTTGGAGAATGCACACTCGAAACCGCTGTGTAAGTGGGTGCCAAAGAGCTTCTTTTGGGGGATTAAACAATCATAGCAGAAGGTTAAAAAAGTCAACTCTGACATTCAACGGTGGAGGAGAGGAGATTGAGTGATTGAAGCCCACTAAACTGTCAACGGGAAATTACTTAACTCGTTCAACTTTGGGCAAACGCGGACAGGGTCTGGGCTTCCCTCGTGAAGTACCCAGGAGCCGAGTCGACGCGAAAAAAAGGAGGAGGCAACAAAAGCGAAGAGGAAATACTTTGTGAATCTCTTTTATCCGCAAAGGGCAACAGCACGGGGTCGAAGCACCGAGAAGAGAGCATCACATAGCCAGGAGGGCGTGCAGGCCGAACGCGTTCAAGAGTCGGACGCAGGTGCCGACAAGAGCACTGCCACCGCTGCTGACAGCGTCTGTGAGGGGTTCAGCAGGGGAGATTGTGAACCAGGCCAAAGGAATACAGACTACGAGGGAGAGGAAGAGGAGGGAGAAAATGAGGAGGGCGAGGAGACAGGTCAGAAAGGCGGTGACGTCGATCAGACACCTGCCAAAGTGGTGGCAGTGACAGCGTCGCCGTCCCCGACATCTAAGTCGATGTGAACTGCGAGCCTGCTCGCCACCGGGCCAGAAGACGTCCACCAAGCGGTCGAAGGCTCCACCACCGGAGTCGTCAGTGCTGTCACTCCCCTCGGCGTCGGGGGCTGAGTTGAGGTAGACGCGACGACGCGCCATGTCCTGGATCCGCTGGCTGTTGCTCCGCCCCCCGAACTCGGCCTCCACGTCGGGCGGGGGGTGCGAGGCAGAGAGGGAGAAACGGACGCGTTTCTCTATCCGCGGGGTATCGTGGTCACCTAAGTGCAATAGACGCTCTCATCACAATCCACCCGCGGGGGAGAAGTGAGAGGACCAACTGACACGTGACACTTTCCACAAAGGCGCAAAAGTGGGGGTCATTAAAAGATAAGTCTTGTCAACTTCGCTACTGAATATTCGTTGAGTAAAATGGGAACGCGGCCGAAGACACACAGACGAGTCGGCAAGGTGGCTGCGGAGACGAGGAGACTGATTGACGGCGGACGTCTAGTGCCTCCACGGGATGGGACGGCATGGGACGGCACGGGACGAAATCGCCGGAAAGGCGGGAGGGGGTGGGGCCAGTGGCTCCTTCGCCTCAACCATGACGACCGTTAATGGGTAGGAGGCGGGAGGGGTGAGAGGGAAGCTCGCGAGTCGTCCACTCCGGGGAATGAAAATGAGGCTGTCCGGTCAGCGTTGGTCGAGGAGATACTAGAGGGAGACCAAGACGCCGACGGGGGCGCAGAGGTCAAAGGCAGTCGGGACAGCGGGGGGGGGTGGTGGTAAATGAACCACTGAAGTGGGAAGGGGATCGGAGGCAAAAAGGGGAGATCGAATGAATAAACGCCAACACGTGACTCACAGGAGGGGGGGGGAGAGTAGGGCGGCGGCATTGTGTCGGGCAAACGTCAGATCACGCCGACCTGAACGCCAAAATCCGCCACTTCCACCGTCATGAGGAGGAAGCGAGGCTGGTGAGGACCCAATTACAAATAAACTTAACACAGAATCGTAATTGGAATAGTGGCAGCCCCGCTCGTCGACTTTTGTTCTGCCTAAAACCTCCTCAGGTAGAGTCTTTGTATGATGCCCTTGTTGCGAACAAAAAAGCTCGCAGTAGACGGATTGATGAATGGAGAAATGGGGGCGGGCATGTGAAGACGCCTACAGAGTTAGAGCGAAACGCAAGAGGACGTGTGGTTAGAAGAGCTGCGAGCACATGGATGGAAAATGAGCTACCGATGGGTTTACTTGGACAAGGGCTGCTACCGAGGCGCTAGGTTGAGGGGATTGGGGAAAGCATGGAGGGAGAAGGAGACTCAGGCTGCAAGAGACTCGGAAGGGGACGAATAAGACAGGTGGGAAGGCCCACAACTCCTATCACCACCGTCTGTGAAAGTGAACAGATTCCCACGAAATGGGAGGCAGTAGGCCACGAAGTACGAGACCATCGACGGAAGCCAGGCTAATTGCCGACAAAAAGAAGAAAAAAAGACAGCAAACCGAGGCGCGAGTAACCCCAAAAGTCGAATTCGTAAGGACGGCGAGGTAGAATCCACAAAAGCGTGTCCACGGACGACTTGGTAGCAGAAGTTAAAGTGAAATGGGGATTTCTACGATCCGCCAGACAGACAGACCTGAGCAAAAAAGGCGACAAAAAGTGGACAAGCGCAACCTTCAACGCAATTACCGGCGCCTTCTGGATGAGCGATCTGGTCGAATTTATCACAGGTGTGGTTGAACAAGGCGGAAGGACTCTTGAGAATGGATCCACGCGCGCGGCGTCGCACCGCGGCCTCCTCAAACTGATGCTCCGAGGGCTGCTCGTGCAGAGGGGAGCTCTCCGCCGTCGGGGCGAAGGTCACCTCCAGGCTGTGCGAGAATGCGCCTGAGTGGAAGAGGAAGAAGAAGCGGAAATGTCACCTCCTAATCTTCCTTCTTGGAGCTGACCAGACGGCGTTTTGCGATGTCAGCACTAAGTAGACCGCGGTAAAAGTAATCTGAGGCCTGTTGGAGCCTCGAGGATGATATTCGGGAGGGGAAGACCTGCGACTCGGTGGTTGGACACGAAAATGGGGAGCCTCGAGGCATCTAAGGCCTACTGAAACTACACCATCGGCTTTAAATAACTGGCCCTGGAATGGTGACTACGCTCAACAAAATTCTCTCTCTTTTTTTTAGAGATGGGGGAACTTAAGGACCGGCGGGTGTTACAATGCCTCGCGAAAGTGGCGCAAAGGCTAGAAGAAAGGAGGAGGGGAGCACCAACTCACATTCCTCGTCGGGTTGCAGACTCAGGAGGAAGTTGAGATGGCGCAGCAAGGGGAGGCTGAGGCTGGGGAGGCGAGGAGGAGACGAGGGGAAGGCATCACAGTCAATGTCACATAGATCGGGTGATTCACGGCGTTTCGACTCTTGATGTGCGCGAATCGCAAAGGCCACACCGAGTTCACGGCTGCGGAGGGGGGAAACAAAAGTCCTTAAGTGGAATGTGGCTCTGAGAGCTCTGATGGCGTCAGCAAGGCGTTGCCTCCATCGCAATTCTTCCTCCCATGACTTGGAAAATTCTGCGTGAAAGGCTGCATTTAACCTAAAATTTGGGGAGCACGTCAACTAGGGTGGCTCGGAGGCTATAAAATTGCGTAGATGGCGATCTGCGTCAGGAACAACACATGGCGTCCCAGACAGCGCTCCTTTCTGCCAGCCCCCAGCGGACACACTCACACAGGGGGCGTTGGCGTGGGGGAGGGGGATATTTGCGAACGGGAGAAGGGGACAAAACTCACAGTCCCATTTCCAGACAGAAGAGGGCAAGAGATTCGTAATTTCCGGAAGTCAGGTGGTTGGAGGAGTGGTGGTACCAGGCTGGTGAGGCGACGAAGTAGTCCTCGTCTCCGTTCACCTCGCCGTCCCCGTTCACATCACCGTCGACGTCGTCCTCCCACTTCGGCAGTTGGTCGCTTTGACTGGCCAGTTCAAAGAAACCTGAGGTGCAAATAAGGGGAAGGGAGAGGAAAATAAAGTAGATTCAGTCAGTTTTTATAGTGCCTTACAAGCCACTACCTTCACAGTTGTTGCAAGAGACGTTTATGGTGGCCTTGGACGGGAAAAACATAAAATTTAACGCTTACGAGGGGACAGTTGCTGGGGCGGAGGGGGAACAAGAAAGACTTTACCACAGGGGGGAGGGGAGGAGGCGACAAAGGACTTTTCAAAGGAATGATTACCGAAATACATTCTGATAGCGGATTAGTCGCCTTCTTCACAAAATTGTGTCAGGGAGAGGGAATTTGTGCCTCCCTTAAATCGCTATGCGGAAGTATAATAGAGGAGAGCGAATCTGCGTCCCACCGGTGGAAAGAGAGGTGCTTGAAGATAATCAGAGCTTCTTTTTTTGATCTAGCCGATAAAGTGGACGCATTCTCTCCCACCTTCTTCATCCTTGTGCCACATGGCCTCCGGACTTTGCCTGAACCGAGGCTGCCGGTCCTTGCTTCCTCAAGGCAAGGGGACGGGCGAAAGGACCACTGGTACACGGCAAAATTCTACACAACCATCTCTCTCTCTCTCTCTCCACCCTTTCCGCCTGGAGGTGTAACATCACCAGCGCTATCCTCCCCTCGGGCATATCGAGTGAAAAAAGTTGTGGCAGAGAAGTTGGCTTGACTAGCAGATGAAGTAGTCATTCAGTTCGTTAATACGACGCCCCACCGCCTGTGGGTGTGTTGCCGTCGAGCCGATGCTGCTTAGTTTGTGACAAAACCATCGAGGAGCAAGGAGGCGGGCGAGTGATGGAATTGCGCTTCAACGATGTGACCCACAAGGACCGCCCAAGCACCCCTTTCGAGCGAAGCTTTTGGGGAGAGAATCTCCAAGGCGGCGCTATAACCGAAGACGGTGGAAAGTGAAGACCGATTAGACTTCAACGTGGGGGGCCAAGACACTCGGCTGGTAGGAAGGATCGCGGGCGGGACGATCGCCTCGAATGGAACCGCGCAATCGCGCGTCTCCACGTCTCCGTTTGCGAATAAAGGAGGAGGAGGTGGGAATAAGTGCAATTAAGATGGCACGAGACGAGGATTTGTAACAACTCGTCACTGCTGTGTGTGTGGGCCACAGCGGGTGCGGCGTTGCTCGCACGGTACCGGAGTCGGTGGAATCTGCGTGGAAAACTGACAAAAAGGAGTGGAGAGTCTTACTCCGCCTCACATGACAGAAGACTCAAGTCAGTTGGATCGCGGGACTGTTACAGGCGGGATTAGAACTGAACTGGGGGCTGTGAAGAAGACAGATGACGGGGAGGACAGAAAGAGCCGTGGTCGTTAAGCAATGGGTGTGAAGCCTTGAATAGGAATCGTGAAAGATAACATCGGCATAAAGGTGTGGCAGGGGCGAAGGAGATTACTAAATGGCATCACGGATGATTGTCGCCGCCCCGGAAAGGAGATGAAGGGGCGAAGACGCGACGGGGTTCATGAGAAAAAAAAGAGAAGAAAAGAATCATTTGACGCTCTACCAGGGCGCCAAGTAGGTGAAAATGTTAACAATGGCGTCAGGAGTATGGAGACAGGATTTAACAAAAAAATTACACATTGAATTGCGCAAAGGATTTGATTGCGATTGGCATTGTTATGCCAAGGAAGGCTGAACTCCATTAATAATGAACCAAATTACGTGGTTACGGAAAAAAGGCGGACAGGAGGGAAGAGAGAGAGAGAGAGGGAGGGCTCCACGACTGGGCTGACGGCCTCTGATTGCGAGAAGCCAGCCCCGGCTGCTAGATGAGGAGGCCATGAAAGAGGGAAAGAAGGAAGTTGAAATAGCCGACTAGGAGCCCGGCCATAGGAGAAAAGGCTAAGACGGTGTGATAGTCTTTGGGGTGAAAAGGAGTTTGCGAGGAAAGGAGGATTCTGACACTCGCATTGTGGGGACTAAAGATTTGCGTAGTTGGAACGATTGTTCGAAACATGGCTTCACCGTCCGCCGGCAGATTAAAGATAAACTGTCCTCCGCACTGACGGTGTTCACGACAACCGAGGCAGGAATCCGTGCGACTTTAGCATAAAAAAAGAGGGAGAAAATTACACCCACGCATGATTGAATTTGGGGGGTTTCCAGAAGAGGAGCATTGGCGTCCACCTCAATTGGCGGCTGTGGCCTTCGTGTCTTCAGAGTGGGGACTCGTGGATGCCGTGAGGAGCAACGGAGCACGCGGAGTCAATTTAGCAAGCGGCGATCTTATTTGGTATATATAAAAGGTGAAATTGCGGTGGTGGCGCATCATTCTGCGTTCAGCAGACGAGTAAGAAATCACGCATTCGTCCTCTCCATCCCCGGCAGACTGCAGCCGGAGAAAGAGGCACAAAGGTGAGTGAAGAGGTCACCAAAAGTGGAAACAAGAACACGCCGCGTCTCGGCTATAGAGAGTTACGCAGGCGGGACTTGACAAGTGTCAAAGTGGATATTGAAAAACGCAATCTTCTTCGTTTTTTCTGTTTACCTCGGCCCAGTCGTGTGAGCCCCGCCTACACGCACAAAGTGACACCTCCTGTGCAAACGCGGTCCACTGCGACTCGAGAGGGCACGCAACGATCCACCTCATCCCATTTCGGCCAATTTATTTATCCGGACGAGCAGCCAACTACTCGGTGCGCTTCTGGATGGAAATTTTTCTGGTCAAAAAGGACTTGGAGCGGGGGGAGGGGGGCAAAGTAGGGGCGGTCAGTTGTTGTACGAGAAGGACGACAAAAAGGCCCACCAGATGATCACGAAGCATAAAATGGTGGAAGGTTAAGGGTTTCATATGAATTCCATCGGTTAAAGCGTCCAATTTAGAGTGACTCCGAACGGCGGGAATAAAGTAAGACTGCAGCACTGGGTCGTACGGTAGGGAGAGATGCTCTTAGGGAGGAAGGAGCATGGCACGCGCCCATTTCTCCCAAAGGATGCATCCCTGTCAATGGCGACTAGTTGCATTTCCCTTTTTTCGTCTGTCGAGACAATTTGTGGTAGGCCACAAGCAATTGCCAGTTGGTTTGGGCGGGAGGAGGTGTAAACACAAGCTCGAAATCGTCATTGAGGAGGAGTGGACACTCATTATGTTAACTGAATTAGCGGTGGGGACAGCAAAGGGAGACGATTGTCTCCCACCTACTGCGTAACCGACTCAAGTGAGGGAGGCGAAAGGGTGGAAAAAGCCTTTGGAGATGTCTAAAGAACAGCCAGTTAGTAGCGCCCAAACCCTAGTTCATGGCCTTTTGGTGTGGCAATTGCAAAATCCCAAATTGCCCAACAGGCACTGCGTTAAGTCAGGAGAGTGAGGAGTCCCGTCCCCCGAGGTCGCGGATAGACTGAGATGATGGACGGATGAAATAAACGCGCGAAAGTCAAGCTGCTGAGTGGCCGAAAACAGGAGGAGACGGGGGTTGAAGGGGAATGCGTGAAGTGGACGGCCGACGGTAGGAAAGGAAATGAATGCATGAGTGAGTTAATGGTTGGGAGCAGAAATGTAAACTGAATCCCCGAGGGATGTAGTGCAAGGGGGAGGGGCGGGCGAGAGACACAAGACTAACATCCAAATAAGCTTACTCTTCGAGGTCCCATTGAACGACTCCAACATGGACCAGGGCAAATTGAGTTGGAGGGCCTTGGTATCGCATTTGTTCTGCAGGCAGTCAATCACATCGTCGGCGTCTGGAGGTAACATGAGTTGAAGGAGGAGGAGGAAAAGCAATTACCGGGGAGTACACACACCCACACACAAAAAAGGAAGTAAAATGCCTTAAAAGCGCGAGGACTAAAGTGAGGCCTATAGCGGGTGGGAGAGGCGATCGGGACTCGTCGGAGCGTCATGCCTAAGTGGTGAAGACACTACGGTGTTGAAGGGACCTAGTCTATCGCCATGGATGTTCGACTGAGGAGGAATTGGGGGGCATCGACGAAAGAGTTACACAAATGCCGAGGAGATGAGACGGTGGTATGGCCACTTTAAAGCCTATCCATTAATAGGCAGATGAACAAGTCGAAATTCGAAACGGTGTGTAGTTAAATTATTGCAAGGAAAAAAAGAAAGTAGGGTGAGTAAATGCAACAAATGTCTCAAGGTGCTTTTAACTCGCTACTTTTTGATTACAATTACGTGACAAGAAATGCAACAGAGCAGATGGTGGAAAGGTTACATTCTGCCTTGTTGTCTTCTCTGACGCAGAAGGCCAACTACAAAGTTAAAAAAAAAGAAAACGTCGGTGAAGATTTAGAAAAAGACAACGACAGCATCAAGAGCACGAGGTATAAGGGAAAAGAGAAAAAAAAAAAACTTTAAATTAGTGGAGCGTAGGGCTTTGCTTACAGCCATTAACTGTGGAAGGTGGAAAGACAGGGCCCGACTCTCGCCTTACTGAGGAGAATAGGCCCTGGACGAAGGGGAGCCGGGAAAAAGGATAAGAATGTTAGTCCAACCTTACTCCTCATTAGACAAAAGTGGGGCATTCCGAACTCCGAGTGGAAGATCATCCTCCTACCTTTACTGTCGGAGGTTATTGTTCCCCAGCACATCTTTCACCCCATCTTTGACACGTGAATTTAGCGGACTATAAAGAGGCCGATTTAGTAAAAGTGGAAGCGAGTTCGGCCGAGCTGCTGTCATCAGTTTTTACGATCAGACTGGCGGCGTTCATGGAGGCCTCCTAATCCGCCTTTCGATCTGAAGTCTTGTCAAAAAGAGGGACTTGATAATGACGCCTCTGTGGGTATTTTCACTACTACTCGTATGCAAGCACCGCAAATAGACATGCCTAACACTCACAGAGCTCGGCATTGTCTCATATCAACGTGAGTAGCTCAACTTATACCAAACGCAATGACAAACATGACCCACCGTAACCACAGTTTCCACAGGAACACATTTTTGTAACGAAGCTTAGAACGGATGAATGGGAGGGTCACAGAGGCAGGACAGGGACGGTGGATGTGTGACCTGGTTATACAGGAATATGCTATTATAGTTGCCGCGTTTCCAACATCGGGACACTGGGAGTTGAGACGTTAAAATAAAAACGGCACCGTCCAGGTCTTCACTTCGAAAAAAAGGCTCAATGTAACCTGAGAGGCTTGAAAAGACTAAAGGCACCGAAATCTCACGACCTGTTTAGCGCAAAAAATGGTGAACATTCACATGCATGTGTGTCTTAGGCACAATTCAATCTGTATTTAAAGTGGCACACCTTTCAGTTGGAGCGGCAGATCGAGAAATTAGCTTAAAGCCGTTGATAGGAGCAACAGCCTTTCTACTGGACAAAACGAGGCTTCGCACGATACAAGCAGAAGCACCAAGGCAATCACAGCAACAATTATGATCGTCACTACCAAGAAAGGGAGTTAAAATTGACGACTCTTCTGAAAAAACCTTTGCATCAAGAGGATTTGTAGAATGAAGATCTCGTAGTAATCAAATCGTAACACTGACATTAATGACGGTAAGGAGAAACAAATCAAGTGTACACGCTTTACATTGGAGTATGGCAAGTAGATTTGACACTGCTTAGCATAAATAATTAGACCAAATGGCATAAAGACGTTCGGGAAAATTAAAAGAGGACCGTTTGTAGCATTGTGGGACATCTCGTAGAACTAGGTCGTTAAAATGACCATCCACAGGTTGTTCTCCAGTCGGCTAATCCCTTTTCAGTAAAGTGAAATTACCGAGAACAATGGCAATCCATGGGCCAGGGAGGAATTAATGAGGCAGGGCTCTTCTATTGCTCCACCTTCCGTAAAGAGAAAAGCATTTAGACGAAATTTCAAAATTGCAAACTCATTAGGTTTACGGGAACAAAAGATCTAAAATACAGTGTGATACACTTGTCAAATTAAAATAAGCTTCACATTGTCGATCGCCTTCAATAAACTAGTAATGATGTAGCAAGTAAAATCACCGCAAGGTGTATGAAGTAGGGGAGAGGTAACAGAGTTTCTTTGGAAGGTTTCAGGGACACAATAAAAAATCTAGTGAGTAACTCAAAACACTCGGTATTACAGTTTGTATGACGGCATGAGAATGTAAGTTTTATTTCCTGCGTCTAACCTTGATTGCATGCCTTAGTGTTAACCGGATGAGATAATTTGTTTTGGACTGCCTAAACTGTAAAAGGGAAATGAAATACTACGTCAAAGTGGTCGTAAACAACCTGAAGCTAGAGAAGAGGAGAGACGACATTTATTCAGGCAGTGCGAGGGATGTTAGCCGTTAGAAACATTAAATCCATAAGTGCAAAACAATAAAACAACTGGAGGGGACAGCGCAGGGCTAGGGAAAGAACATATACCTTGCCAGCTATTAACGACAAAAAAGTAATGGGCACAACGCTATAAATAGACCGTAGCAAACTCAAATAAACACCTGTTTAGTGAATAAAAGAGTTGAGGCACACTTTGTGATGAATTTTCGCCAATGTTGCCTCACAATTAACATTTACTAGAGAACCAAAAAAAAGTGGGACGGGAAAGGGATGAAATACTCACAAAGTACAGACATGCAGCCAAATGTGGGAAGGAAGGATTGTAGCGCAAGCCCTCAAGGCACTGAAGACAGAGAATCTGTGTGTTGGCTAGGTCACCGGAGGCCCACGCAGTCTAGATGAAAACAAATAAGTGAAAGAGCAGAAAGTGGCAACAAGGCGAAATTTAAAAAAATGAACGAATTGGTGATTTGAAGATTTGCTCACAAAATATGACTCAAGAGTTGTTCAAAAAAAAACAAATAAAAAATGGAGGCAATTCAGTAACACTCACATTGGCAAAAATTTTCTCTCTGAGTTAGAATCGTGTTGACAAGAGGGATCGACCGTTAGCAAAATACAGTATCAAAGGCGCAAAGATTTTAAGGACAGTAAGGTATAAGGTAAACTCAGTAAAATGGTCTAGAACGGAAGCTGGTGTATAAAATTTTGTCCACCAGCTGATCTCAAATAGAAGGGAAAAAATTACGGGGAGGCATACATTAATACCAACGAAAAGCAAGAGGAATCACACGCGACTCTGTTTGGCAGAAAAATCCTACGGCATACAGGTGCATGGCAATACAGGAAAAACCCTCCCGAAAGAGCAGAAGTAGAAAATCCAGACAAAATAAAGGAATCAAAAGCAAAATTTAAATAATGGCAAGTATCGAGATTAGATAAAACGGACAACAACTTAAACGATGTGCATTTACTTCAGCTATACTTAATAGAAAGGAAAATAAGAATATGGTTGCTAGGCAGAAAGGGAATCTCCTCGAAAATACGAAATAACATTTGAAAGGCCTGGGAGACGACAATAACGACGATATCTATTTACAGAAGATACCCTAGTTTATACCGTGTGCAAAAAGTGGATAAAGGATAAAAGTCACCGGCTTACAATAGCTTGAAGAAAAATCGGGCCGATCTGGAGGGTCGATTTGAGGATAATGCTCATTACAATCCCGTGTGCGGCATAATTTTCACATTATGCGTTATTTATACGGCTGCGAAAAAGTCAAAAGTAATTTTTACAAAATAATTTGAAATAATAACCAAAAATAAAATTTTTATTACTTTGTTGAAGATGTTTTGTTTTAAGTAAGTACAATATTTGGAATTTACGTTGTTTAGATATCATCACAATGTCATTTAGATTCTTCTTCATATTTTCAGTCTAATCAGTAACCGCCATTGTTGCAGAGAATTAGGGACTGTCAAATTTAATGACGAGTCTCAGATTACATGAGCTTAAAATTTCATACGAGTTTTGTCCCTGCGCTTGGCGACAGTTACTGCCGCTAGTATTTGGCATATTTGTGACAAATGACAAAAACAATTTCAGCTTCATTTTCACCAGCAAAATTCAAGGTGGTGGCCCACCCTTTTCGATTTTGTGCCAAATTATTTATTGTGAATTATCTTTACCATTACCTCACCTGATTGCGTTCATGAGTTTATATATATGCAGATGGGAAAAACGACCTCAAATTTCAGTCCCTAGAAGTTATAAAATATGCTCTCTTTGAGTAGTTTCAAAAGAAAACACCTGATTGTTTTAATGCGGCTTGGTACGAATGATACCTCTTATGTTTATACTACCCACAACTCAGCTTCTTGGTCTTGTTAGCCTCTTGGAACCCGGTAGTAGGCATCGTAGCTTCGCATAACAGTAGGTTTTTTCGTCAATAGCGCCTTGGTGTCAGGAGGACTTAGTGCTCGTACGGCCAAGTAAATAAGTGTGATGTCGAAAGGTTTGCCTTGCACAATTCAATCACCAAAATGACGGCCACTCGCCTGCCACCCTCAGTGAATGGTCCCTCATGAAAGTTAGGCGATATCCAACTATTAGCAAGGTCCGAACATCTTTGGAAAAACAGACTTGAGTGGCTACAAATTGGGAGCGAGAATTCGAGGTTTCACAAAACTCTTCGGGTGTCATAGATCTGAAGTGATCTTTTAAAAATGCATTCACTCCAGATTCGTGGCTGCGTTTGGCCTCAACCGATTGGACGACACCCTCCACGAAAGGGAAGGCGATAGTCCAACAGACCACAGCCGGATCCGGTGGAGGCAAAGGCATCTCTAAGGTCGTCCTATGGGCTCCCACCAGCCTACGCTGACGGAATGTTAATATTTCAACACTCAACAGGGACTCCACTCTCGGCCACAGAGCATGTTTCGGCGCTAGACGACCCTTGAGCTGAAAAGCCATTTCTCCCCCTCACTCGATGGCAGAGCAGTGACCGGAGAGGAAGCCGGAGACAGGATAGAACGAGAGAACGACTTTTTCCTGGCTTTTGCCACGTGGCGACGTGTTTCTGTCCTTCATCAAACAGCCTAGTGGACTCCTCCGTATGCTAGTCTCCCAACTACTTCCTCTCGAAGGTGTCCGCAGAAGCCGATTGAACTACCAGCCACATCCGACAACACACGCAGACGGTGCCGGTGGCAGTGAGTGATTAAAGACAGCCAAGCAGATAGACGGACATGTACACACAGGATAAGCGAGTAATCGAAATAAAGTTTACAACGTGGCCGGGTGAAGGCGATGAGGTGGCTCGGCAAATCAGGAGAGCTTTAAGGATCGGACGGGCTCAGGAGCCGGCGGGAGGACGGACGAGGTGAGAGAAGGCAGTGACACGGAGATGGTGAGGGAGGCGTCCTCACTGTCATCGAAAGTCTGCGTGATCCCTCCTGCCACGCCGTCTATCTCCCCATCCTGGTCAATTTCGACGATGGAAATTGTCTCGCCTGCTCCACTGCAGGACGGGTTTGGCAGTGCCTTGACGCCATGCGACTCCATTAGCAGCCGACGAGAGGCTTCGATGCTACGAGGGGTAAGGAGAAAAACTTGAGAAAGAGGAGAGACAAACTCATTTCGGTCTCCATTGTACCACCGTCTGTCGCACTTCCCTCGCTCCCAGATCACTTTGGAGGTTCGCAAACGAGGTTGAGGCTGCACTCAAATGGCTTTGTACCTGCGTGGACTTCTTTCCTCCCCCCCGGGGCTTCTTGTGGAGCTCGGCGGGTGGGCAGAGGGGCAGTGGGGGATCGACTGTTTGAGTGGAAGGCCAACGACGCACTTCTCCGCGACGTGGCCGACCCACAGGCGGGGGACGAGGGAGCTGGTCTGGACAGGGCTGGCATCACATTTGCCTGTTCTCTGCGCCTGGAGGAGACCTTCACAGGCGACATCTTAGGCTCTGTGGTGCTTCTGACGGAAATTCGAGCGGCAAATCTCCCTCCAAGGCGGACAGAAAATTAGACTGACCCCAGTGAAGCTGAAGGAGCAGGCACTCAGGCTGAGTCGCAGGAAAATCCACGAAGTTACCTCTACCTCCGACCGGGGACGGGGGCGGTGACGATGCGGGTTTGGCAGAGGGGAAAAGGAGGTGTCAACAGGCCACCTGGTGGGGGAGGACTCACCACTGTGGAACGGAGAAGACGAGGCCCGAGGAGGTGGTTTTGAGGGCTTCTTCCTCCCTCGCCGCCATCACCACTGGCGCGGTGACGGGGCTCTGAGTGGTGACGTTGGCGACGGTTGCGTTGGCTGATTTGTGCGGCGAGTCGACGGGGAAGGAGCGTCGGGTGACTGAGCAGAGGCTGTCGAAGTCTCCCTCCCCAGCCCGCAGAGCCGCGCTGCCGGGGGTGGAGGGCGTCGTGACGTGCACCGAGGCGGGCTGCGAGGTGTGCTCGAGGTGGTCTGACGAGTTCGAGGCGGAAGGGCTAGACGGGGATGGTGGAGAAAAGTTAATCCCTTCCATGGCATTTAAACATCTCGAAAAACTGTCGGAATGGGACGCTGGAGGCGTCAACAAAGGAAGGAGGCCGTCCAGCCACGCTTAGCCGACTCGTCGGTGAGACAGGAGGCGAGAATGCAAGAGACAAGGCTGCGGATAAAGAGAGATGGCCAAATTACGGAGTCTGGGAATTCTCGGGGGGCGGAGAGCGCTTCCCCTGCGCGGCGGAGTATTGATGAGCCAACTTCTCCAATTTCCGGATTGTCGTGTTCTTGACGAGGATTTGGGTGCGCAGTCTCTCCAATTCGGCCAAGAAGTCCTTAGCTCGGGAGTCGTTCTCCCGAATTATCCGACGCAGACGTTTCGCCTCGTCCAAGGAGTGCTCCAGCAGTCTGGAAGGGAGGGTATGCCGACGATAAGGCAGAGACGGACGCCGATTCAACGTCGCCGCGGACACGGCGCCTCGACGTGGCAGAAACCTACTCGGCGTGTCTGAAGAGGCGGGATTTGAGGTCCAGGACAATGGCCTTCAGCTCGGGGTACTTGCGCCCGCGTTCGGCCAATTGTTTGTCAACCAGTCGCTCCGCCTTTATTGTCCGCCGACGGAGAATGTCCACCTCAGCCTGCAGTGTCTGGGCGTCCTGTCGAAGGTGTTCGATCTCCGAGTCCTTCGTCTCCAATTCTGCGTGCAGTTCTTGTTCTCGGAAAGCCAGGGTTTCACACCGTTCTTCATCTGGAATGTAAAGGAATTTGGGAAGAGGATGTCGCCTCTTCTGCTCATTCTGCATCCCCTTTAGCTAGTGGTGAGGCCGGCCAACCCCCCCCCCCGTCCATCCATCCAGTCGTCCACCCATCCATCCCTTGCATTCGAGCCTCTGTCTATTTCCCCAAAGTAAAAAAAAAAACAAGGCGGAGATGCTTACAGGCGGCTTGTTTGGATTCGGATACGTCGAGCAGATTGGAGTATTTGGCTTCCATCTCCACGATGCTCCTCTCGTAGGCCTGAAACGCGGAAGGACAGAAGTTCAACTCCACCGCTCAGTCCGGCGTCCGAGTTCACGAGGTGGCCGCTGCCGAGACTGCGGACACCGGGTAGCAGACGGTGGTGGCCGACGCGACCTCACAAGTCGATTAGACGCAGTCCTGTTCGCCTCCAGACGTCAGGGGGCCTCCAGTCCCCCAGACGAGGCTTCCGTCTCGCGTATGAAATGGGACCACGCGAAGTGAGGGGACGCCAAATTGGCGGCCACCTTTTTTTCGTCTCCGTGTTTTATTAGCCGGAGGAAATGAAAAATTTCAGGCGCACTGTGGGAGGTGGAGAATGTAGGTTCAGCGGTATCGCAGCACCGCTCCAGCAGGACGAGGGCGAGGAAGAGCCGAAAAGGAGGGGCATGAGGAGTAGCGGGGAAGAAGGAAGGGGAACTCAGGAGGAGGAGGCGGGGGAAGAGGAGACTTGCGAGTGAAGGGAAGGGGGAAATCAGCCAGAATGTGAGTGTGAAAAGCTCCCTCCGCGGATGCCACTAAAGTTCCAAGGCGGACTCTCAAAGGAGAAGCGAAATGGCGGCGGTTGAGGCGTCAGAAACGGGGAGAAGAGGCCTCTCCTCGGAGGCTGAGGGGCTTGGGGCTAGAACATTCCGACGGCGCGCAAATAGATGAGGAGCCCCGGAAATAATCGCTCTTTTGCCGGCTGCGTGGCGCCGTCTTCGGTCAGGCTTTCTTCTGTCGCCGAGACTGGAAGACGCTGTCGGTGTTGACACGACACGCACAGCTACTCAACGCAACGGGCGCCTACGGAGCCAGTGGGGCTGAGGCGTTGCGCGAGGAGGGAGGAAGAGGGGCGGTTGGCCAACTCAAACGGGGCAAATGTGTCGAGGGGAGCTACTCACCGCCGTCTTCTCCCTCATCTCCTCCTCGAAGCTGGCAATTTTGACTTCGAAGGAGGTGGTGAGACGTTGGGCCCTCGCCTCCTCCTCGAGCCCCCTCGCCTCCACCGCCGTCTGCACTCGCATCTCCAGACCGGCGAGGAGGCAGTCGAAGACGGCGAGGGCGGACCGGAGGGCGCCCTCCTCGATCTTCACGAAGCCGCACGCCCGAGCCGCCACCTCCTCCATCTCGCGCTGGTGTCGTGCGATTTCGGCATTCGCCCGCTCCAGACGGTCCTCGGTGTCCCCGACTGCTGTCTTCGTTGCAGCCAACTCCTCCAACAGCCCGTTCGCACGACTGTTGGCCTCTGTCAGGCACTCCTGGGCGGGAGGAGAGAACATCAGCTGGCTCCGGCCACCTTATCGCGTGGCGGACTGTCTGCTGGTAGACAAAAATCACGCCGGTCCCGTCCCAGCCCTCCACTCCCCCCATCCGCCCCCCTTCCGACGCTGCAGTCCCCTGATGAGTGGCCATTTCGAGTCGCCAACGTCCTCCCTTTTTCACTCGGTCGGAGATGAATGCGTCCCGACCCACGGGGGAAGTTTGGCCGGACAGCCAGCCTCGACACCCCACGCAAGTTGACTGTCAAACGGCTGCGAGAGTGTGGGTAAAATGGGCTAAAAAGAGATCGCAAATGCCGGTCCAGTCGTCCCACTTCGATGGCGTGCGATGCTGACGCAGATGCGCTGAGGCGGTGCGGTGTCTTCTACGGAAGACGGCGACTTGTGGGATGTCGCTCGCCTATGCTCTGCTCGACTTCGTATCGCTCGACGCCTCCACGGGTCCACCGGTGGTTTGCTTTGCTCGCCAAGCGCGGTCGGAGGAGGAGCCTCGGCCAGGTGGCCGCCTTTCTGCCCCGTCAACGCCTCCTCCACGCTGAGGCGCCTCCAGCAACTCCACCACGAAGTCATCTCGAGGCGTCTCAGAGGCGACTCGAGACATTCCAGCCTCCCTTGCTTCGGTGCCAGGAATTGTCGGTCGGTCGAGAATAAACTGCTCGTCCGACGTGGAGGGTGCCAATCACTCCTCGGGTCACGGAGATTACGAAGTCCCGAGCCTCCATGGCTCCGTTGTCGTTTTATCCTCGTCTACGCCTCATTGGCGCTGTCGGTGCGGACAGCAGACGCGCGTGGAGCGCGACTCCGTCCACGGGATCTCATCAAACCTCCCTACCTTTTTCATCGCTGGTCCGCGGTAGTTTAGACCCTCCGCGGGACTCAGCCGGTCTTGTCAAATGGCCACGGGAGAGTTGGTGAAGAGACTCAACTGCCCATCGAGTGTGAGGCTCTGGGCCTCTTTTCCTCACTCTCCGCAATGAAGTTGCCCCACCAATCCGCTAAGAGGCGGTCGAACGGTCCACCTGATCGCCTCTCGACGAAATGACATTTGCGCCATTGTCAGGCCTTCCAATGTCGCTGCTTAAAAGTCAGAAGGGCCGGAAAAAAGGCCCTCTAACCCCAGCTGTGGCAGTGACAAAATGTAGATTGGGGAGATGGGGGAGAGGCGGAGAGACCAACCTCCAATTCGTCCGCCCGTGCGGCCGTCTGGCGGGCGATCGCCTCGGAGTGCTGCAAATCCTCCCTCAGTTGGTCACAGGTGGCTCGGATCTCGGCGAGCGCGGCCTCATGGCCCCGACGGTCCGCTCGCCACTCCTCCGACAGGCGCACATGCGCCGTCTGCAGGTCGGTGTTCAGCGCGGCCAGTTGGTCGCACCTCGCCGCCAGCGCTTCGGGGTCCGCTTTGGAGATCGTCTCGGCCATCTGCAGGGTTTGGCAGCCTTTCGTCTACTCGCGAGGGGGAAGAAAGGGCGAAGGGGAGGCTACGCTCGGCTAAGGTGCCAGACAACTACTGAAATGCATGTGAATTTCCCGACTTGGCGCAGTTTGAAGTAAAATCGCTGTAGACGTGTGCATGTGTGTGTGAATATGGGGGTATTCCGAGCCTCGGGAGGAGCAGCATCGCTTCGAATGCGAGCCGCAGTTGCCGTGAGGCATCCCAATTCACCTCGCCTGAACGCTCCAAGTGTCCGCGGCGCGATTGCCGGGGATAATCACGTATCCCAGACGGGAGAATCAGCCCTGAAGTCGAACTGCTCCACGTGGGGTGGGAAGGAGCGCCCCGCAGGGGTGTCGGGGCAGCTGCCTTACACCGGGGGATGTCAAGAGTGGACCTCGTCCACATCGCCCCTGCCTTACCTGAGGTTGTACCTCCTCCAGCGCTCTGCTCTGGCGGGAGACGTGCTCGAGGCATTCGCGCTCCAGTGCCTCCAGACTCGACGCTCTAAGGGCAAAAAGTGGGCGAGATAAGCGACTAGTCGCACAGATGAGCAACAATGGAAGGCATTCAGAACGGTTTAAAGGGCGGGGGACTTTGACTTTGCCCAGAGGATGCGGCGACCAAACTCTCTCCACAAGACCGCGCCTTCCAGCTGACTCCTGCACTCAACTGTCTCTCACCTCCCCATCGCCAGCCTCACCGACCCCTCAAGCGTGGGTGGCGGATGCGTCTGTTGCCAGTCCGCCGTCGCCTTGGCACTCCCAGCTGCCCGCAGCTGAGAGGAGGAGAGACTCTGTTTCGGGAATCGCGGTCGGATATGTCTGTCGGTGTGGAGGACTGTACTTGCTGCTCGACACCTCCGAGGGTTAATGGACACGTGGGAAAAGTAGGGGGCAGACGTCGTGCCCGCAGATGGAGAGCAGGGAGAGGACGTTGACTCGCGTCGTATCTGCACCCCCTTGGACGCATAATTCGACTTTGAAGGGGGAGAGGAGGCCAGTCCCCGGTCCCGCATGGCGCGGAAAAGGGGGTTCTGACGGGTGGGCGGGCGAAAAGTGCCCAGCCGCAACAAGCGCCGACCAGGGGGATTCGGGGACGAGTGGCGGGGAGGGGAGAGCAGATGGCACTTCACGGGTGGAACTCACATCGCCGGCAGCATTGAGGCACTCCGCAGAGCGTCGGCCAACTCTGCGAACCAGTCGCGGACCCTGCTCGACCACTCGGTCAGGGCCGAGGGGCGTCGGAGTAGCCAGGTTGTTCGACTCGCCCCACGCCAGCGTCTGCACGCGTGCCATCGCGTCGACGAAGCGCTCGAAGATGCTCCTCACAAAGTCAATGTTGCCGTCAGACACGACGGCGAAGGAGTCCACACGCCGAAGGTGGCAAGTCGTGGACGAGAAGCCGTGTTGAAGGCCTTCTCTGGAGGCGAAGAGAAGGAGTTGAACTCGTTTATTCAATCGCCCAAGCATCCGTTCCACCGTCGCCAACCCACTTTCCCCTCTCGCGTCTACTCTATCCCTGCTCTACCGAATACGCCTTCTCAACCGCGGGTGAGGCTGAATTAGCGGGGTGTGGAGGAGGAGGCCTAAGGAAGCCTCAAGGCGTCATCAGAGGCGGAGGGGCGCCGAGGAAGCTCGGACAACGCACCTGGGCCGCTATTTCGCCCAACAGGAGCCATGAGTGGCGGGATTTCTGGGGGAGGATGTCTGGACGAGCGGGATCTATTCAACCCAGTTGAGAAGGAGGCCAACGCCAAGTGCTACGGCGTAGGGAAGGTTGGCGGAGACGAAGACGCCCCAGTTTGACGGGAGTGAAGGGAAGTGAGGCACAACCTACTCGTCAGCTATCTCGGAGAATCCGCTATGGGGTCGAGAAATGTCCGCCAGAGTGTCCGCCGATACAGAAGGCGTCCGAGTTCGCGTCCCCGTGCGTTCCATCTGGCAACGAGCTCTCTCGTCGTCGTCGTTGTTATCATCTTCGTCTTCAACACCGACGTCATCGTCATCGTTGCGGCGACTGGTGGTGGCGTCCTGCTCCACCACCAGTGCTGTCAGCACTTCGGTGGCGGCTCGAATGGAAAAGTCTTCGACTGCGTCTTGAATCTTTGCCACCTGCGAAGAACACGGAAGCACAGACGCTTAGCCGAATGGTCTCGAGAGTCACCTAGACATCAATTCGCAGAAGACAATGAGCCACTGTGAATGAATGTCGACAGGTCGGAGGGGGGGGCGAGGGGGTGAAAGGTCTACGAGGCGGAGCCGTTGGCCGCCCGGTGCCCTCAAACCCACCGCTAACGTGACACGATCGAAGAAGCGTCGATTTCGCGCCTCGATGGCCGAGACGTCGGAAGACACGCCATCGCCACAGGATATGTTGAAGGTGGCCTCGCCATCGCCCTCCGCCGTCACGGCGCCGCCGCCCTCCCGCAAATGGCCAATCGTGGTCAAATTGACGGTGGATTGGGAGAAGGTGAGGTCCTCCTCCGCCGCCTCGTCCTTCTCCACAGGCAGGTCGGCCGAGTGGATCCGCCGAAGGTCACAGCCCACCGCCACGGAGGCGTTCACCAGAAGACTCCGGTCGATGGTCCTGCTGAGAGAGCGCTAGTGCAAGAAGGCGGGTGTGAGGGTGTGAAGCGGCGCACAAACCTTCATCTCTCGAATATTGTCAAAGTGACCGAGGAGGCTGTGAATGATGAGGCAGACTTCCCTCAGTCTGTCCACGGCGTTGAAGGCGGCCGCGGTGCTGCGCTCCCCATCGTCGCCGCGCGGCACGACAGGAGCCTCGGACGCCTAGAGACGGACAGGGCGGAGTGAGAGGCAAATGCTCGGTGCTTACTTCCATCGCAGAGATCTCGGACTGCAGACGTTTCAGGGTGGCCTGCAACTGGTGCACCGTCTTGTCGAGGATGCCGTTGGAGACGAGGTGGGTGGAGGTGACGACGTCTTCGTCGGGCTCGGCCAGCGCTGAAGCCGCCTCTTCGTCGCAGACCACCTCCTCGACTGTCGGGAACAGAGGAAAAAGGGAAGTGAAAGGTGAGGCAAGGCAGAACAGGGAGCCTCTTCACGGCAAGTCTGATCTCCCTCCTCCCTTTCCTCCTCCACTTCAGCCTAACTTGGACAGAGTGGCGGTGCTCCCAACCCACAAAAGTCGAATTTCGTCCCACCGATGCCCAACCAGGGAAGGACGCTCTTCGTCCCTTTCCTTCCAACGTCTTCCCCCTTTATCCACGAGGTCTGACACGACGCGGAAGCAAACCTCCCCCACCCGAGCAGTTCTCGCCCCTTCCACGGGCTAGCAAAGAGGTTGGCTTCAGTCGACCAGTCTCCGGGCCAAGTGAACGCACCCACCCGACTCGGTGGGGGCGACTGAGCCGAGAAAAGGGGGGCCAACAAAAGGCGGTTCGTGCCGCAGCCCTGCATTTGTGGAAAATCGGAGGCGACTCACCACAGACTGGAGGTTCGAGGGACGAGAGCCGACTGGCAGGCGATTGAATAGCACTCCGGGCTAGACTGTGGCGGGTGGGAAATCCCCCTTCCGCGCCCTCCGCCTCGTCACTTTGGCCATTATTCTGAGGGGTTAACGATGTAATACTTAAAATATTCAGCCACGAAGATCTTCTTGGCCACTAACGAACACCTCGCACAACTTATTTAACTAACCTCCGCTGGAATTTAACTATTTAAACACACAAACACACACACAAGGACTAAAGCAATCTACCCCGTCTAGTGGTTGAAGCTGACAAACAGGTTGCAGCCTCGTTTGTTCGTCGCTCTTCTTCGGCTGTTTCAATTCGGCAGCGGGGAACTTGAGCTGATCCCGCTCTCGAAGGAGGTCCGCCACGCGACTCTGGAGGCTCTGCATCTCCCTCGCCTGGTCCTTCATTCTGTCAGCATGCAATGTCCTCTCCGTGTGCAATTGTTCAGACACAGCGGCCAATTTGGACTCGAAGTCAGCCAATTCCTGCTTTTGATTGCCCACTTCTCTGGTCAACATGATGTTTTTATTCACCAAATCATCTATTATCAATCGGGCGGCATTGTGTCGTTTCACTAGTTCGGTGTATTCGCGAGTTTGTGGTGAGACGTCCGAGTCGGAGAGAGGTTTCGGCGATTCCGTGTGCACAGAAGACCTGATGCGTGGTGATGGAGTCGGTGAGAGATGCGGTCTTATCTGGACGCCGCGGACACCATCGGTGGAACATTCAGTTTCTGTTCCCACCGTGACGCAACTTCTGGATAATCTGGCTCCCAGTTGTGCCTCCAGAAGGGCAATTTTTGACTGAGCTTCATTAAGCTGATCTTGAAGGTTGGTAATTTCACTAAAAGGGGAACAAACAAGTCATTCATTGATAAGGTCTTGAACTTCAAGTAATGTGTGCTCACGACTTTCGAGCATTTTCCCGCACAAACGCCTCGTTTTCAATCATTCCATGGGTACTTTCAGCGTGGATTCGAAACATCTTCTGCGTTCGTAGTTCCTCGTTCAAATTATTGTAGCGCTGAAACCATTCTAGAAAAGGGAATCCAAAAAATGCCAAGGAAAACCTTTCTCCGAGGCTTGAAACTTGGAAATTAACTCCTCGTGATCAGTATGTAGGGTTTCATTTTCGGATTTAAGAGCTGCTAACATCTTACTACGAGGTGGAAACAAACCGTAAATCGGACTTACGACGCACAATTTAATAGGTGTGTTTTTTCCTGCAACTGATCCAAAAGGTGAGAATTTTCCCTTTCCAGATTAGTAATCCGCTGTGAGACCGGAAAATTAGACAACTAAGATTTTTACAAGAACAGGATCTCCCGAAGAATCATTTTCGTAAATTTTTCTGTAGTTATGACATAGAAGAAGGAGGTTAAAATTATCCCGTCGGAGTCGCGTCAGTTCCTCAGAAGTTATGAAAGCATAACGAATATACCTCGGTCACATTCATGTCCATAAAATCTCCACACTCATCGAAATTATCAAAATTTGAGGATTCAGGCCTGCATATCCGTCATTATTTAAAAATGACCGTATTACTTGTCTTCTCCACTTGTGTCCAGTCTTATACGAGGCTCACCAAGTTGTTCCATTTATTAAAAATGTATAAAGTTATAGCGATTTTCTCCTCTGTGGTTACTAAAACTATTATCACATGTATCCTACATTCATATGCAGCGCTTCGCCCAATAGTTTGTAAGTCACTATAGCGAAAACTATCAAGAGGCTGATTCGAAAACCATAACACCATATGAAACGAACCGAAAAACAAGGGATGCCCTACGTTTCTGCTAGATATTAAAATTATGTTAATAATTAACTTTTAAGCGGAAAGGTGCTTTCATCGTGCAAGCTTCGAGTACAAGAATTCACAACACTACGCAATACGTTATAAGTGGTGAGCACAACAAAGTAAAGAATTTTTCAAGAGCAACAACAGGCAAATATATGTATTATATTGAGAACAGTGTTGTGCAATAGACGTAGGAATGAACTCAAATGGTAAAAGGCGATTATTGATACAGCGTACGTTAACTTATAAGAGTCGTCACGGGGAAAGAGCGGTTGCGCTCGCCATCAAATCCTCACTGAGGATGAGACAGGGATTCAATTTTTATTAAGCCAGTCGTGCATCACCAAGCTTTTCGTAGTTCTAGCCGAATTAATGAACGAGCGTTGATACGAAGTAGAAAACGAAAGGCGCACTTTTATTCCGTTTCACCTCGCCGAGCAAAATAAAAGCCACTTTACGTAACTCACAAAAATTCTGTCGGACAATTAGGCAATCCATTGAATTCAATGTTTGACAAAGTATTTTATTTTATCCTTCCGTTATTAATTCCGTTTTTCTTACAAATATTTTTAATTACAAAATAGGTTTTAATCAGAATTTGAAAGTACTGAGTGGTTATATGAATTTACACATTGAGGCTATTCGATCATCCTCCGAACTGTCTATGGTCAACCGTCAAGTCGCTACGCATCTATCTGATCATAATTGCATGCGTTTGTTCCCCTAACCGGCTTGTCAACCCACTTGCTCAATACCACCTCCTATAGTGAGATTTTGCAAATTCTTGACGCACTAAATGGAGTTACCCGATTTCTCGAGTCTTTGGGAAGCAAGAAATACTTTACAAAAGTTGCAGGAAAGCCTCCTTAAGGATCATTGTACGAGGAACGAGCCGGCTGCACAGCGCGTATGTTCCCACGCCAGTTTTATATAATATGATCTGTGTCATAGTCGGTAGTACTTGAATATTTAATCCCACTTGGCTTATGATTGTCTTTGAATTTCTCATTTTAGAAACAACATCTAAATTTTCTTGGCAAGTTTATCTTCATTCCGCTTCGTAAACCTCCTACGTTTGTATAGGTGGGTGTGGCGCGGCAAATCGTATTGCGATACTACAGCTTGTATATCACTTATCATATCTTTGATATTTCTCTTCGTCAATCGAGAATTCCTCAAAATTGTAGATTATTACTATCAAAGGCCTCTCACGAGTCCGTTTACATACCTTCAAGGTCGTTTTTTGTTTGAAAATCTCACCGTACCTAGTCCGGTTTTACGCTTGATTTCGGAAAAGAGGCGCGATTATTCATGGGAAGATGCTCGCCTCTAAATGAGATAGTTTACGCGTAGACCGGTTTTACTGAATCCTTCCTCATCGCGTCTAGTGTGTTTTCCTTTAACATAAAATTTTTGCCAAATCAATTTCTCTTTCTTTCGTTAGCCTCGTAAACGCGGTCCTGACAATTATCCAAATTACTACAGTGACGGCATTTGTGGCGTCTCTTTCGGAATAGCCAAACCGGAATTTGCCAACCCTCTGGCCACTTGCTGCCAGTTGCACTTCTTCACCCGTGAGGAGTTGGACCGCCACACAGCAGAACACGTTCCTTGTCCCGGACTTGCCGGCGTGGAGGGGAGTGGATGTGGTCGCGCTCTCCACCCCTCGTTGTATTGCGCCTTTACCTGGAATTGACATGCCGATTGTTGTTGAAAAGGACTAACAATGACATTGAGCTGGCGGAACATTGTCTGCGGACGGTGGCGAGAGGCTAGACGGCAGGCAGTCTCTACCTTAGTATTTCCTCCTAATCCTCCCTCAGTGTATGAAGTGGTCGCATTCGCCATGTTTTTTTACAGAGGTCATGTTGTCAGATCAGTTTATTGTCAATATAATGCAACTACCCGCCAATTTGCTTCTCAGCTTTAATCCCTCGTCAGATATAATCTTTCTTTGAAGAGACTGACTCAGATGCGATTACACAATAAACACTCTTGATTTCCCACCCCATTCCCTTCGTGGTAGAGATTGTGTTCAGAGTTGTACTAGCCTTAGGCACCGAAAAACGATTTCTTAATTTTTTTTCTGCGTTATTGTTACCCAATAAGAAATGGGTATTCTGCACAATTGGATATCATGGTTCTTTATTTCACATACTCTTCTTATACGCGATTTAATCGTCCTAATTGAGCCAATTTGCGAATGACATGAATGTTTTACGAATAGTAGAGTAGGGGTCGGGGGATGAAGGACTGTAGTAGTCCTTTGCCTTTGCGCCAGACTCTCAGAGCTATTCTTTGGCGTGAATCTTCAGGAAATTACCCACTTTTGAACGCGTCAAGCAAAGATCGCTCGTGGTGGGCTACCGCACGAGCGCGGGAGGCTGTGGACACGAAAATTCGGGTAAGTTTCTCCCTCCTCCTCCTTCTCCTCCTCGGCTCCAGTGATTTGACTTTAATTGGGTGGGAGGGGGGTTGCTCTCGCGGCAATTCTCTTGTCCGTGTAATTGTCACAGACTGCAAAATTCCAGTTACCTTCGCCGGCAGTTCTGGTGGGAGGCGTGAAGGTCATCCCGTTTTTCTTTTTGTCAGGCAATGGGGAGCAGGTGGCGAGTGAATATCTAAACACAAAACTTACGAGCTATTCTTTGTACAACGTGGAGTGCTCCTGGTGACCCTGTTCGCTCGAGGATTTCCTCACCCGCTCCAAGTGAGGCCAGCGTTTTACCACGTTTTAGGTCTCTGACACTCGCGAAAACCCAGAATTGCGGCAAACGCTATATATGCCGCCCGGGTCCGGACCAGAGACAACCGCCCACTCAGCCGCGAAGAGTAGAGAGTTGGGGCCTTTGTTCCTTCTTTGGACTTGAGCCAAACTTTCTCCCGTCGTCGGGATTCCTTTCGACTCTCCGTGCTGGTGTCTCTGTCGTATCAACTGCACCTGAGAGTGAGTTCTTTCCACGGGTCTAGCCGGAAACCGCCTTTGACGCGGAGTCGCGGGTGCAACGCCATTTCAGAGTTGCAAGTGCAGGCATGCGGAAAAAGTGTAGTTTGCAGTGTGACGTCAGTCTCGCCCTCTCGAGCCCATTTACCGCATCATCGCGTTGACGCTTAGACCCCAGCGGCGGGAAAGACGGCTTGGTGGCGAGGGTCGATCGTCTGAGGGTGCAGAGACCAGACGGGAGGAAGGCGGAGCTTCACGCGTTCCGCTGGTCGCCTACGACAGCGACGTCAGTTGTTCCGAGCAGGTGGAGATGGACGAAGGCGGCGCGACTCATCCGGTAGGTTTGTGCGCTCTTATTTCCGTGCCATGTGTGCTTTGTGCCGCGACTGGGGCGCAGCTGAACCCCCTCCGCCCTGTAGCCGCCGTCCCGAGGCAAGAGCCTCATCGAACAACTCGAGTCCGTTCGTCCAAGGAATGTCCAGGCGGAAGAGAACGCGGAGAATCCCCCACCCGCATCTCCTGTCCCAAGTGAGCACCACATCCCGATTCCCACGCGTCCCTCCCCGTCCGGCAGCGACCCTCATTCAGCCGCCATGCCGGACTTCTCGCCTAAGTCCCTACGGAGCGGCGCGCGAGAGCCGGCGGATCGCTTGAGCAGGCGACGTCGGCGACAATCGAGAGGAGGAGCGACCCGCGAGGCATGCGAGGGATGAGAGGACGGCGACGACGTCACCGGAGTTGGAGGAAGAGACCGGAGTGGAGATGGACGAGGTCTCGGCCAAGGGCGGGCGCGAGGCTTTGCGCCATTCCGGTTCGATTCAATGTTCGCGAAACGGCTCGCGCGGTATTGCGAAAGGTCGTAATTACGGAAAGGTCCAACTCTCCCTGCAAATGGTTACGTCGCTCGCGAATGGTTGGTGTTGGCAGGTGGCGGTAAGCATCTCTTTCGACCTCCGCCTTCATTTCCGCCTTTTCGTCGTTGTATTGTAGTTGCTGGCCGAAGAGATTGCATCACAGAGAGGAATCATTGACTGCAGTGTGTTGCGCATAGTTGTGCGGAACAACTTCTTCCTAAACAAAATAACACCCCTCTCATTCCCCCATTCCTCCCCCCACCGCGCCCTTTCCGCCCCCCATCCATCCACTGTGTGGTCTCCAGATTTACAGATTTACACCTCTTCGGCAGATTCCTAGCCGGGGCGAGACGATTGCACACAAGCCACGCCGACTGTCCCGCCGCGCGTGGAAAACGTTGTAACAGATGGGGGGTTGTTAGAGGGCGGAGGGCACTTCGGACGCCGTCGTTGTGCGACGCAATCGACCGGCGTATTTTCTCTTTGATCTTGCCAGTCTTTGGTCCTTTCCCCCGACAGCGTTCTATTTCTTCGCCGGTAGTCGGTGGGGGTGGCAGATGTGGAAAGTCAATGTTGGCGCGTGCTCTTGTCAGGCGTGAAGAGGCTACTCCGCCATCCGTTGTTGGTTTGTGGGCTTCGAGTGACAAGAAGCTCCTTCGCTTCGCCTGTACGATGAAACACAACCGGTTCGGCCGGCGAATACGAGGGTGTTGGAGAGTTTTTGCGGTCGGGGAAGCGAGCTACAATCATGAGTGCATTCAAATAATCACTCTACTTATTTGTGTTAGTAGGTGTAACTAGACTGGCGAACGAGTTTACCGCCACGATAGGTGTAGCGCATGTAAAGCGCAACACGAAACGAGGGTGTTTACACTGACAAAATAAATTACCTTCGGGTTGTTCTTGGGTGACTACAGGGTCGAGAGAGATTTGATAGAATAATGTCAGGGCGAAACAAATGCACAGAAATAAGCGACAAAATTATTTGACCAAGCGGTTCTGTACTTCACATCAAACAATTGTCAAATCGACAATCTCGTATTTGAAACGTTCTGTAATATCGGGCATAAATTAGTGAAACACAACAAAGCAAAATCCACTGGGCTACTCGACAACACGGCGGTCCGTCCAGTTATATGCGGTTTTTCAGATTCGAAGGCCTATTTCGTAGAATTGACCAAACGCGCGAAGGTACGACTTGCTCAAAACGATTGCCCGAACTGGTGGCCTCGAGTTTCTCTCGTTACTGAATAGCTTGAATTCTCAACAGCAGTCGTGGACTCCCCTCCTACACCCCGCACTATAGAGGCACACGGAGGTCCAAAGGCTCTTACATGCCAAATCGACACTCACTAAGTAAACACTCACCAAAGTGCAGGTGGAGATGCCATAACATTAGCAACAGAGCGGAAGCGCCGGCGAGCATGAAGTGGGGTATCACGGCTCGAGAGAGCCTCCCGCAGTGACAGGAGTGACTCACAAACGACATAAAACAACACTTCCCAGGCGAAAAGCTTACAGAGTCCTGGGAAGAGCCGACTAATGATAAAATGGCTCATAAAACAAAACAATGGCAAATGAGAGAAGCAAATTATTAGGCGAAAGAGGGGGGAAATGGATAAGGCATGAAAAATGTGACGCGCAAAAAGGTGGGAAAATAACGTCAAGAATAGTGGGGAATACCAGACACCAAACGATTCACATAAGCGATACCCGACAAGCATTAGACAGAAAAAAGTAATCACCGGAGACCCCGTAAGACAAAAAAACAAAAAAAACACGAATTAATTTATTGTCAGTGATTAGAACGGAGATGGAGTAATAAACAGATAGTTATAAGGAAAAAGCAATAATAGCGTCACATTTTGTCTCCCTCCGTCTAGTTGTCGCCACGCCATTTCGCAATCACTCCATTACAAGGACTCGTCTTGAACTCCTTCGAAGCCATGTAGTCCTTCAAAGAGGGCAGATTCTATGTCGCCAAAGCAAAGCATGCGTCAGACAGAGTCACACGAAGTGCAACTAATTCTCCCCCAGAATCTCCAGCCACCGAAAACACTCACCTCGAAACGCGACAGATAGGCTTGTAACTTGGGGAACCTTCTCCAGGCACTTGGGATCAAACTTCACCAACTGATTCAACAACTCGCACAGACTGAAGTCGGGGTAGTTGATCTGCATGGAAGAGTTGAATGTGAGTCTAAACCACCCCGAATGAGACATTAGGCAGTAGACGACAATTAAAACTCACCTTATCACCGGTAAGCCACACCTTATCACCCAAGTACCCCTCGAAATTCTTAAGCTTTGGGGGCAGGTTCTCCACAAACGAAACCTTCAACTTCTCCTAAAATATGAACACCCAAAAGGCATGTATTCGCCGTCACTCTCACAGGTGTCCCCTATGGCAAAATGGAACGAAGTATAATAACTCACGAAATCTGGGCTGTAGCACATCGACGTAAACATCCTGCGCAAGTCTAGCGCCTCCTCTTGCAGCATACGGAGCACAGCGTTCTGTTTAGCACAGTTTGAAACTGCAAGTTGCAAAGAGTATGAATGCAGTATTTCAATTAGAAGTTAGAAGGTACTGTTAAATAGGGTAGTCAGAAAGAACTTACTCATGCCATTTTTTCTAGCAATAAACTCCAGAATCGCAGCCGATTGAGTCAGTTTAAACTCACCATCAATGTAGTACGGTAGCTAATAAGATCCCAGTTAATGATATGCCAAAGGTATAACGTACATTTGGAAAGTCTAAACCCAAGGAAAACTTCTCCGATAGCCACTCACTGCGGTCAAAAGATGGGGCTAAAGCAGATAGTCATCATAAAATTTCATTGTTTACCACTGCCATATTTGTATCGCTTGTCCTCGAATGGAATTCCAAGATAGCGCAACAAAAGGCGACACTGTTCGGCGAGCTGAAAATCAAGTACGATGTTTTAATAACGCGGGATGTAAATGAAGGAGTGAGGGGGCCATACAGCCTGAAGACTATGGACAACATACTTTAGTTTTGAAACGAAACCCTAACGGTATTGCTCGGCTAAACTGTTTCGCGATTATAATGTCTAAAATTAAGCAATGCAGGTAGCTCACTCCTCTGATATCCCAATAAGCCAGAATCGGAGCCATTTCGACGAACGGTTCTCGCGTTCTCGGCTACAACAGCGAGGTGAAGAAAAACGGTTGTTTGCCAAAAGTTCACCGACCTTGTGCGTTAGTTTAGCAAACGAAAGTCGTAAAATTTCGAGAAAAATCACGACTACTTTAACACTCTATAATATCTTGATAAAATAACAATAAAATTTTATATACCAAGAAAATTATTAGTTAAATGTCAATTGTGTTTAACGCAATGATTCGGTAATTTGCTTAAGATCATAGTACACAAACAAAGTATTAGTTTTAATTTGATTTATTTAGATGCGGGCGTTTTTTTGACTTCTAAGCAAGTTGATTTTAAAGACCTAGTAGTAATAACTACTCACAAATTTTAGACTGGGTGGTAATTGTATTATGAATCTTTTTAAATTTTAGATGATCTTAACGTTAATATGCATTTAATAAATGTTCCTCCAAGGTTGTCCTGAGAACTGGAAATTTCGGTCGTCGCTAATCTTGGCGCCCGAGACATACCTTGCCGGTCGTAAGATTGATTACAATGGTGCCGGTCTTAGCATACTGGGACATCAGAGGGGTAAGTTGGGCACGGGTCGCAGACGCTAAGTCGCACTAAATTGACAAATTCTGGTCTAAATGAGGCGTTTTCGACAATTTAACCGTGGCTTAATTGCGGATATCCCCTTTGCTAGTGCTCTGCGTCCAATTATTTTGCAGCGCCGTAGTTCCGTGACATTGTTTTTTGTCCTATGTATTTTTTAGCTCGCTGAGCAATGTCGTCTTTTGATGCGCTACCTGGGAGTTGCATTCGAGGACAAGCGTTATAAATGTAATAATGGTAAATAAAGAAACCGGTTTATGGCGATATATTTAAGATGCATCATTTGAACACAACGAATGGTTAGAGGAGAAGTTTTCCCTCGGCCTGGACTTCCCCAATGTATGTTGTGCTTTGCGGCGCCTCGCTAACTGGAATGTTAATAGCTGCCGTACTATATGGATGGTGAGATAAAATTGACTCAATCAGCTGCGATTCTGGAGTTTATTGCGGAAAAAAATGGCATGAGTAAGTTACATCCAACCACCCTACCCAGTCGAGCTTTCTAAACTTGCGTTGAGGTTCTTTTTCTGCTCCTGCTGCCACTTGCAGTTCCAAAACTGTGCCGAACAATGTGCAGTGCTTCGTATGCTTCAAAATGAAATCTATGACTTGCGTATTTCCTTCGCGAAAAACTTGTTATAATCCCGAATTTGTGAGTATACCTAGTTGAGATGCAATGTGGCACTGTAACATTGTGAGGATCGTGTGCATAAATTGTAGGAGGAGTTGAGGATTTCCTTCCTGGAGAACCTGCCGCCAAAGCTAAAAAAACTTCGAGAAGTTCTTGGGTGAGAAGAAGTGGCTCACTGGTGAGAAGGTGAATTTTATCTCTTACCCTTCTTACTGTCTAATGTCTCATTCGAGGCCAGTGATTGATGGCAGTGACGGTGGTACGGACCCACCTTGTATTCTTCCATGCAGATCAATTATCCCGACTTTAGTCTGTGCGAGTTGTTGAATCAGTTGGTGAAGTTTGATCCCAAGTGCCTGGAGAAGTTCCCCAAGTTACAAGCCTACCTGTCGCGCTTCGAGGTGTGTGGCGGTTAGTGGGAACTTTTTCTGGGAATCAGTTATTGTCTGTTGTGTCTATGTTTAACGTAGACTTTGCGCTTCCTCCCAACATAGAATCTGCCCTCGTTGAAGGATTACATGGCCTCGAGGGAGTTCAAGGCGAATGCATGTAATGGAATGAGTGCGAGATGGCGTTGCAACAACTAGACGGCTGGTGGAGGAAAGCAATGCTCCTATTTGCTATTTAGTCTGCTTCCCTTTCTCTATTTGACCTCATTTGTTAGTGACTTTGTTCATATTTTGTCAATGGGAACAATGAATGGCTTTAATGAATACTTCGTTTTGGCATATTCCACTGGAGTGTTTGGCTGTGTTGAACTCGGTTCTCCCGAATGTTTAATAAACATTTTCTCTGGAATTCATTAACAACGTGTAAACAACGCCCTCCCCTCCTTGCTGGCATAAATAATTTGGACACTTTTTCTTCCTTGGTTTATTTCAGCACTTGCACCTTTGGGAGAATAAAATTTTGCGCGTCTTAGGTATGCTGAATGTAGGTGAAAGTGGCGAGTCAAAGCGCTACCATGTTTAATTGAAAAGGTGGCAGAGATTAATGGCGGAGAGGAGCGGGTGCATTTGGCCGGCGAGACGGTTTCGCTGTCCGCCGACAATACGTGTCTTCCCTGCTGGCCGCGTGGCTGAGGAATCCGCACCACGCCAGCAACGGGCTGCCCGACTGCTCCGCATTCAGGACACGCTCGATGCATCGATCGCGTCCAGAAATCCGGACACCTGCTGCAGTCGATTCACATGCGCTGAGGCTCGGCAAATCGATTGGAGAGAACTAAGTCATGCGTCATCGCACACAGACGCACCGTCTTTTGCCCAGACACATTGACTCTTTCATGACGATTCAGCGTGTACCCTCCGGCCGCCAAGCTCTCGTCCTCCGAATGCGCACGACTGGAGCGGAGCTAGGCCACCATTCCGGCAAAGTCACCATGTTAACGTCTCATACTCGAGCACTTCGGCTGAGAAGAGAGATACGAACGAATCCAATCACTTGTTCCAACAATCGTGGGAAGGGACAAATCCGCTTTTAACGTGTATCATTTCACGTAGTAGAAATAAACTCAGTGGTTCGGAGGCAGCCTTATTTCCTTCCGACAGATGCGAACCACTTATACCCAAAATCATGATGTCGAACACTCCATCTTAAACGTTTATTTCCTCATCTAGTCTCCACGTCTGCAGTAGAAATCACCGAACCGGTCCCAAGACAGCCTCTTCCTCCAACTCCTCCTCGGCCACCTTGACACCTATCAAAGGTGGTGGTGGTGGTGGTGGTGGAGGACTCAGCTTCCCACTCTGGCTGCCGTGTACTTCTCACCTCGACCAACTCATTCTTGCAGAAGAGGAGTGATCAAGTGCGAACTCCCAACTCCGTGATTATACAATAAGGTGGAGAGATAGACAGATCCCCACCACCAGCCGTTAACCACCAACCTCGCTACCGCAAACGAAGCAGAATCACATCCCGGCGAGGTCTCAGATGGCACCGGGCCTGTCCGCAGCCCGCGCGGCACGCTTAACGCAGTCCGCCACCCCACGAAACCGGCGATATCGGCCAACGATTGAGCAAGTTACTTCACTTCATTCAAATTCCCATCAAGTCTGACCTCAGGGGGGGAATTTCTACATTCCCTAATATTTTTGCTGACAAAGTTGTGAATATCTCATACTCCGTTCCAATCACTTAGGAAACTTCACACCATTGTGCAACGTAGATTGTCGCAAAAGTTATCACTTTTTGTAGTACCCAGATCGCTCCACGATGCCTCATCATCCAAAGGCATAAAGAAACGCAGAACGCTGGAAAATCGAGTAAATTTAATGAACAGCGGAGAAGATGAACAGTGCTAGAGTAAATAGGCAGCATATCGAGTGTGACCCTCTCTCTGCTTCACAGCGCCACGCGTTTCATCGGAAGCATTGCCGCATCAGGCAGCCTACTTCTTTACCGTGGCCATGTACTTCTTCAACTGGGGCAGATCCTACACAATGAGAAAGCGGAATAGACAGGATAAAATCAGCACCATAGAATCACGCTACTTCATGCGTAAATTCACATTCCCCCACAACTCACTTCGAAACGCGACAAGTAGGCCTGCAAATTGGGATACTGCACGAGACACTCCGGCTCCCGCTCAGCCAATTGGTTCAGAAAATCACCAAAGGAGAAATCGGGATAGTTGATCTTAAAAGAGGAGTAGAAAGGTTTTACCGTCGTGTTCTTGAGACCACGTGTCTCAAAAAATCCTAATTTCACTTCAATCACAAGATAGGGATACTAACAAGAGAAAGACAAGTGGGAAGATCATAATACAAAACTCGCCTTGTCTCCAAAAAGCCATTGTCTACCAATCAAGTACTCCTCAAAAACTCTTCAACTTGTCAAGCATCCGATCCTTAAATTGTTTTTTTGTCTCCTCCTAATGCAAATTCATGTAAAAAGCAATTAACATCAATCTCATCCTCGAATTTTTTTTGGAGGAAGAAATAAGAAAACTCACTGTTCCTGGATAATAATAAACTCTGCCAAAGAAATTACGACAGTCCATAACCTCGCCTTGGATCATATGGAGCTTAGCTTGTTGTCTGTAACACTTGGGCACTATGTTACAGAAAAAAAAAAACACATTTAATTCCCCACGGATGATCTATGGAAATCCAGTCAATTCAGAACTTCGCAAATGGACTCACGCATCCCATTCTCCTCTGCAATGTATTCCATAATTGCACTCGACTGAGTCAATTTCACGTCGCCGTCTATGTAGTATGGCAACTAATGGGGGCTTCGTTTAGCTACGCTAAAAGCGCAACCTACGTTGGGAAATTCTAGACCCAGCAAATGTTTTTCCGCCAGCCACTCACTGCGGTCAAAATCCGGCGCTGTAACAGAAGATCGACAAGGTTCTTTCACTTACCGGGGCCTAAATTGTACCGTTTGTCATCAAATTCAATTCCGAGGTAGTGCATCAGAAGACGGCATTGTTCACCGAGCTAAGAAATAAGGCAATTATGGGAGCAAGACGTTTTAAGCACCACAAGTTTGGAAGGTTAAAACGACTTTCGGGTGGATAAAGATAAGTTTCTTTTGATGGGTTATCTAACGCCATTAAAGGCATCCGACTCACTCCTTTAACGTTCCAATAGGCGAGAGTTGGAGCCATCACCAGGAATGGGCTAAGCCGTAGAAAGCGCGTAATTCGGCGGCGGGGGGCAGTATTTATCTCCTTCTAACGCGACCTTGCCCATCGGTGAATGACAATCGAAATTATGAAATCAAAAACAAAAATAAAAAAAACTAATATACAGCGTCTTTGCTAAAAGTTCGTCTTTTATCTTACATAATTTCCTTAATAGATGCACATTGCGACCGGTTTGACGTGTGTAAATTTGTTTTATAATCTACCTAGCAAAGGAAAATTTTGATTCAAAGTATAATTTTGGGTATCTGTGGAATTAGCAACTTTTTGCTGTCCAGTAAGACTCGCCCCTGTAGGTATAAATTAACAGAGTCATGGAAACACGAACATGCAAGACATTATCTATAATCCTGACCTAAAAACATACGGCCCAACTGTGGATACTACCGAATAAAACACTAAGAAATCGATACGTTGGAATATAACAAGTTTCACTTAATCAAAGTCACCGTTTCTTTTCCGGTAGTTATTTTTCTACCATGTTCCGCGTCCATTCGACCAAATCAAACAGCGGCAATTACTTTTGCACTTTGAATAAAAAATGTCACGTGAAGAAAGATGATTCTAACTAGCGGAAATTTGAACATATATACCGTCAATGAAATAAGGCTAAGTGTATGAAAAAGGAAGGGTGTAGCTTCTGTTTCGAAGCATTGGTAAGTGCCACATTAATGTAATAAACGCGATATTGGTCAAAACCGAGGACTAATGAGAGCAATCTCATTCATCTTTCCCCAAATACCAGTTAGGAGGTACAGCGCTTAAGAGGCGGGTAAATCAAATCTGTAGCCGTCCTTAACATTGAATTTGAGCCATGTAACGGATGATCAACGGCAGCATTTCCGAGTTCTCCGCTGCAGCACCTTCCTAGGTCCGACTTAATTAAGTACAAACGGGGTCAGAGAAATAGGCATTTATGGCCGACGACGGGGAGGGAGTTATTAGAAGAAATCCAACAAAGGTGACGAGAAAGACGGGAAGCGAGTGTGGGACATCGTGTCTGGTTCCAGTGAAAAAAATTTACGGCGCCGGATGGGACGACCCCGATCTAAATATCATTATACAAATTACAGCCTTATTCCACCTCTTAGACGACATTCCAGGCGGACCATTACAGCCTTTGCGCAAGTATATCTTCCCTTCAATTGTAAAAAGTAAATCATCAGGGCAGACGACAACGTCCTAACCCTTGGCACCGAGTGTCACACCCGTGAAATTGGCACTCTGCCTGATCTCGCTTTCAACCGGTCCCTGCCTTTGCCGCGTGGAGATTCCGTGCGCACGCCGCAAGGCAACAGGGACGAGAGAGTCAGGAGAGCCAAAGGGCCTCGCGTGAAGGAGCATGCCTGGCCGGAGATTGCATAAGTGAGGGAAAGCTGACCCCTCTTTCTACTCTCTAAGTCACACTTCAGCACTGATAGTGAAGAAATCCTGAGCGTACTAAGCGCAACATGTAAACTTGCAGTAGTTGAAGCCGACTTGAGCGGATCGACAGTTCACGGGTTGAGCCTGCCGATCAAACACTTGTTATTTGATTCACGTCGCTCCCAAACACGGACTTAGCTCAATCACAGAGCGCTTCTGCGACTCGTGCGAAGGAGGAAATAAGTCTTGCCCACAGCTGGGCGGCCACACGACACACTGCGTCCGAGGGCGCCCAATTGCGTCCCCCCACCCCGACTGACTTACTCGCCACATCGCCTGCAATGAGGCTCTGACCCACGGCTTCGGCTTCTCGGTCAGCCACCATTGAGACGGCACTCAGCGGTCTTAATTTCTGCCGCGGAGCGCAGCCGCGGAGCTTTCATAGCAGGTTGCCATTTCGTCAGAAATTAAACCACAACCACATTCCCCACCACCGACCAATGAGTGATTGCTTCAGACACGAAGACGGAGAAGAGAGACGGACGTGGTGGTTGTCCACAAGAGTAGGCAATGTTGGGGGAACCTCCTCGGACAGCACCGGCGACCATGTTTCTCAGCGTGTTCGCCCCCATTTCAGCAATGACAAGGGACGATGCACTTGCTGCAACTGCTGCCACCCACGAGTCTCGCCCAACGCCCCAAACTCCTCCCACAATGCGTGGCCTTCCCACGAAAGGGAGGCCACCCACTAGACTTTGACGGCTCTCAGCACCTCTTCTGCCTGCTGCTGCCGCCTCCTACGTCACTCCTCAGCAACAACGTGGCCACGAAGGCGTTCAACAATCTCGCCCGCCACCGCATGGGAGCTATGCGGTCCTGTTATGTTACACCCCCTCCGAGTGCCTCTTCGCTCCCGTCCCGTCCCGTCCCGTCCCCTCCCCTCCCCTCCCCTCCTGCCCCCACGACGACACTCGAGGCTCGCTCGCTCGCTGACTCCCGAGCACCGCGCCGGCGTGGCATTTAGCTCACTTGGACTGGTGAGGCGGATCCGCTGGCTGCTTTGACGAATGGAGAAGACAATGCACCGGGTGGGTGCACCGGGTGGGTGCCACTGATGTTTACGTTGGTGAAGTGCGCCCCACACGCGGTGACAAGACGCTCCGCCTGTCAAGCCTGTCAGGCCTGTCCGGTCTGTGGCACACCCGCACGGGCATTAATCGCACCAAGGCACGAGAGGCCCTCGCGTCCGACCGCGGGCGGCGGGTGTGTCTCTGCCCCTCGTCGCTTCATCGCCCACCGGAAGTGAAGTCGGTGCCCAGTCGGCGGTCTGCACTGCGCCACCAGCACAGCGCTCGCGCGTCAGACGAAGAGTGCCTTCAACCTCGCATTCACTCGGCAGATTCGAAAATACATGGCGTCTGTAACGACGTGCCGCCGTCCAGGTGCCTTCTGCACCACCAGTGGCCGTCGCCCTGCCTGACACTCGAGTCGCGACGCAGCCGCATGTCGGCTGAACCGGTCACCGCCTCCCATGCGGAGAGGCGCGACGCATTCGGCTGACAGCGGGCTGCTGCCCCGTTTCCGGTGAGGGTGAGAAGACGCCACGTCACACGTCTCGCTGCGCCACCACAAGCGTCTGTCGCACTGCCTGGTGGTGGGGAGCAGAAGGACCTCTCCGCAAATGCCTCCGTCACAAGACGACATGAGAAAAGCATTGCAAAGTGGATTGGGACGAGAAAGAAAAGGTACAGCAGGCGGCACTGAGTGTGTTTGTGTGTGTGTTTGCGTGTGGGTGTCGCGTGTGTGTGTGTGTGTCTGCAGAGTCAGCTCAGGGGATTGCGTTGGGGCAGCAGGCGGGCGAGGGCGAGGGCGAGGTCGGTGGTGGTGGCGGTGGCGGTGGCGGTGGCGTCAAACGGCACGGAGGAGGAGGATGACGAAGATGACGCAGAAGCAGCATCGCAGTGCGAGGTGGAGCAGGACGAGGTGGGGCGCGGCTGAAAACAAGACACCGCCTGTTGGAGGCCTCTAGACAGGACAGGTGAAAGGGGCGGCAGAGTCAGGGGAGAGCGGGAGGGAGGCAGGGAGGGAGGCAGGGAGGCAGCGTGGAACACGGAATGATGGGACAATCAAGTGCAGAATGTCACTCACACGAGACCATCTCAATCGCCACGTCGCCACGACCCATGAAGTCGCAGGTGTAGTCTTTCCACTCCGCAAGCATCCCATGCGCCGTCCTCGTGGGGTGCAAACACTGGCACAGGATGCTGCCCGTTGTGGCCATCGCCAACGCCGCTGCCTCGCGAATCATCATCCAGTGGGCGGCGAGGCGAGCGGGAACGTGGAGGGCGGCGGTTGGACGTGTGGGTGGATGCGTCGGTCCCGTTGCTTTGTTTTGGCGAGACGAGACGACGAGGCGTGGGATGTGTGCGTGGTGGTGTGGCACGTGACCCCCGTGGTGCCACGCTTCAAACCTCCACGCCTTCAATTCCAGCTGACGGAGACTCCGACCAGCGAGGGTCTCCCCCGCCCCCGCACCTCTCTCGCCTTGCGAATGCTGCCCATTTCGTGGGTTCCCCACACTTCACATCGCCTCATCATCATCCCACGCCCTGTTTGCTTTCGCTAGCCGAGTCTTTCACCTACGTGTGCGGATGCTCTCCAATTCTCCACCGACTCGTCACCGTCACACCTCCTCTTCCCCCTACGGGCAAAACTCTCAACGTGTGACTGGCTCGGACAGCTAGCACTCCTCCCTTTCTCCACCCGACTTTCGAGCTGTCGCGTCTGTGTGCTGATCCGTTTGCACAGACCGCCACACCACGTGGTGTTGGCGGTTTCAACGTCGCTTTTCCCTCTCGACTGACGCGTGCTGACAAAATACCCACGGGCGACACCCTTCGTGCAAACTCCGCTCCTCTTGAGCTCGTTTTCGAATCTCGAAAATTTCCCTTTTCCTGTGTTTTCAGCACCTAATATCTCCTCCCCCTCCTCCCCATCTCGTGCTGTATATGGTTTAGGTGTAAGCGCTTTTTACGCAAGTGTAGCTTGTGTATTTAGCTTCTTCCTTCCGCCCACTCTTCACCCTACGGGCGAGTGTCTACTACTCCGTGCTCACCGACTAAGTCGCCATTTTGTAGAGTCGGTTTCACCGGCACCTTTACCGTGCTGTTGACAGCAAAGCGCACTCTTTGTCTATCTCGCGGTTTTTCACCGAAGCGGGAAAGCTGTTAAAGTGTTTTTCAACCCGCTAGAAAATTTAGCTGCTTACCCTGTCTCCTATTATTTTTTTCTTTTGAAAATACTCTGCAGGCGTTCTGATGTGCTAAGACCGCATGAGTGGATTCGGACGACTAGAAGGAGCGAATGCTTAAATAAAACACTGAGTTTGCGAGTTAGCGCTCAAACTGCCCTTTATTCCTTAACGCCTCATTTGCGTTCCGCTGTGGTTTATCCCTCCGCCCAGAATTTTCGATTACTTAATTAGCCACTGATGTTTTTTGTGTGTGCGTAGCAGACTGACTGCACTCATTTTGCTTTCGTTCGTCTGGGAGGACATGGCAGGCGCACCCGGGAGGCACATAAAACTTTGCCAAGGAAAATTTGATCCACAAAATCGGGCTTCTCGCACCGCATGTGGATCGCGGGTGTCCGCGTCCCCCACCCGCCAATTCCCCCCGCCCCCCCGCTCGGGACTGCCGGACTGCCCCGCATTCGGGACGCGCTCAAGTCATCGATCGTGTCCGGAATGCAGACCACCCGGTGCGGTCCATTCACACGCGCCGGACCGGTAAATCGATTGCCACAATTAAGGCATGCGTCATCGAACGTGGACGCACTTCCGCGTGTTGCCCAACCACATCCCTTCTGTCACGTCACCACCACCACCTCCGTCATTGTTGTTCACCTAACCGAATCACCTTTTCCTCCACGTAAAATAAACTCACGCGTATTTCACAGCGGTCGTTAATGCAAATAACCGTCATCACCGACATTGTCTGAGGGCCTGTTTAACAGTGTGTGGAGACGGAAAAAAGCCTCATTTCCACCTTATCTGATCATTAACGTTGTGATTTGCCAATAACTGTCCAGCTCATTTGGTAGCCACACCCAATACACGCGCTCTCACTCGACAATCCCCACACCATTACATCCTACACTATCATTTTTGATCTTTTCAACCCAAAAGAGACATAGAAATGTTGCGAAGCACTTGTTCCCGCAATCATGACAACCAATATCCAACTGTCTAGTCCTCAGGTTCGCGATTGAAAACAATCACGGCGAATCGGAGAAAGCCTCCTTATTTCACCCTGTGAGGAATCCCTTCCTGACCAAAGGAGATCGTTGATGATCTTGCTTCCCATTCTCGCCATCGTGAACTTGTCAGGGAATGCAAACTGCTACTTGATCAACTCGCTTTCGTAGAAGTGTAAGCAAACGTACGGGTGATCTGCAGGTGGTATAGCCTATGTACGTTATTAGCGTCTGTCGATACTTACATGGTCGGTAAGAATTCACGTATGCAACCAGATCCAGGATTTAAATCGACGAGGGAGGATCCTACCACGCCAGCATTTCAAAAATTCAACATACGAAAGCTTTAAGTGGACGGGAAAAATTTGCTACTTGTCATTTATAAGAAAGCAAGAATAAAGGGGACCCACGCATAAAACAAACGGAACCAGAATACTTGATTTTCGTAATTCGGTCAATTGTCGCCGCGCCATACAGCAATTGGCGACATACATGCTTTCGTCTTGAACTCCTTCGAACTCATGTACTCACTCAACGAGGGCAGATCCTATACAGTGAAAGAGCAAATAGAGGACATAAAAATATTACACCATTAGGTGCTACGAAATCCCAGGAAATCCCCCCCCCCTCCTCCCTCCTTCACCACCTACCTCGAAGCGGGAGAGATAGGCCCGCAACTTGGGACACTTCTCCAAACACGTCGGCTCAAACTTCACCAACTGGCTCAACAACTCACACAAAGCGAAGTCGGGGAAATTAATCTGAAAAGAAGAATAAGGTACAATGTCATCATCATCAACCGAAAGGACTAACATTCTCTTTCTTAAATTACCCTCGCCAACACTCCCAACACTGAATTCGCTTCACCATCTGTTTCAACAAGCCTTCCCCGTTTCTAATCTTGACTCATGAACAACGAATATCATCCACACAAATAGTCAGTGCAATCGCAGACAAAACTCACCTTGTCACCAGTGAGCCACTTCTTCTCACCCACATACGCCTCAAAGTACTGCAGCTTCTCAGACAGTTTCTCCAAGAAGCCAGCCCTCAACTTTTCCTGAAGCATATGCACACCCACAAAGTAATGCTAGTTACAGCCAAAACTCAATTCGAGGTAACGATTTGGCATAAGAAGACACTCACGAACTCAGGGCTATAACAAGTAGATCCATATAAAACGCGTATGTCGTAGACCTCATTTTGAAGCATATGAAGTACAGCACATTGTTTAGGGCAATTCGGAACTGTGAGGGCAAAAAACAATTTTGACTTAACTCAATGAAAAATTACAGCCAACAGCAGAGAGCAATCATACAACAAGCAACCTACCCATTCCATGTTTTTCCGCAATATACTCGAGAATCGCACTCGACTGGGTCAATTTAACATCGCCATCAATGTAGTACGGCAACTATCAAGTGTTTTGCTTATTCACACGTCAAAAAGCACAACATACATTGGGGAAATCGAGGCCCAATGATATCTTATCTGAAAGCCACTCGTTAGAGCTGAAGTGCGGGGCTGAACGCGGACTAGTCACATGCCAATTGTGAGCTCACCAGGACCGAAGTTGTAGCGTTTGTCTTCGAATTCAATGCCGACGTAGTGCAACAGGAGACGGCATTGTTCAGCTAGCTATGACCAAATGAACGAGCCGAAAAATAATTTTTAGAACTCGGAGTTGATAATCGATGATACACGTCAAGAAGTTAGTTATAGAGACGTATCTTAGCCCAACAGGGACTCAAATAGTCCGAATTTTACTAGTAGCGACCGGTATACTAACTCACCCCTCTTATATCCCAATAACCGAAAACCGGAGCCATCACAAATCGCAGCACTGGTGCAAATTCCGAGCAAAATAGACATCAACGTTAGGAAATAAATAAGAGGTGGACGGCCTTGGGAATGGATTTAATTTATTAGAAGAAGACCATTGTTGCAATTTAGGACCTGATACCTTGGTGGAAAAAAATAGAGTTTCATCTTGGCACTTATTATTTAACAGGCCTAATTTAAGTTTGTCAAAAAAGGATTTACGATGGTGAAATGCGCGATGTTAAAATCGCCATAGTACAGGACTGCTACCCAGAGGAAGTAACAGTCGACGCTTAATTTAAAAATCACTCCATGACCGGAATAAAATACGGGTTACCGTGTGTAAGCAAAGCGATAATATCGCAAGGCGCGATAACTCCACAAGAACAGTACGAATAAGTAAAAATCCATGGTGGAAAATGCGCTTTCAATTTCAATAATTCAAGAGGAGCGGAGTTTGCACGAAGGGTGTCGCCCCGTGGGTATTTTGTCAGCACGCGTCAGTCGAGAGGGAAAAGCGACGTTGAAACCGCCAACACCACGTGGTGTGGCGGTCTGTGCAAACGGATCAGCACACAGACGCGACAGCTCGAAAGTCGGGTGGAGAAAGGGAGGAGTGCTAGCTGTCCGAGCCAGTCACACGTTGAGAGTTTTGCCCGTAGGGGGAAGAGGAGGTGTGACGGTGACGAGTCGGTGGAGAATTGGAGAGCATCCGCACACGTAGGTGAAAGACTCGGCTAGCGAAAGCAAACAGGGCGTGGGATGATGATGAGGCGATGTGAAGTGTGGGGAACCACGAAATGGGCAGCATTCGCAAGGCGAGAGAGGTGCGGGGGCGGGGGAGACCCTCGCTGGTCGGAGTCTCCGTCAGCTGGAATTGAAGGCGTGGAGGTTTGAAGCGTGGCACCACGGGGGTCACGTGCCACACCACCACGCACACATCCCACGCCTCGTCGTCTCGTCTCGCCAAAACAAAGCAACGGGACCGACGCATCCACCCACACGTCCAACCGCCGCCCCTCCACGTTCCCGCTCGCCTCGCCGCCCACTGGATGATGATTCGCGAGGCAGCGGCGTTGGCGATGGCCACAACGGGCAGCATCCTGTGCCAGTGTTTTGCACCCCACGAGGACGGCGCATGGGATGCTTGCGGAGTGGAAAGACTACACCTGCGACTTCATGGGTCGTGGCGACGTGGCGATTGAGATGGTCTCGTGTGAGTGACATTCTGCACTTGATTGTCCCATCATTCCGTGTTCCACGCTGCCTCCCTGCCTCCCTCCCTGCCTCCCTCCCTCCCTCCCTGCCTCCCTCCCGCTCTCCCCTGACTCTGCCGCCCCTTTCACCTGTCCTGTCTAGAGGCCTCCAACAGGCGGTGTCTTGTTTTCAGCCGCGCCCCACCTCGTCCTGCTCCACCTCGCACTGCGATGCTGCTTCTGCGTCATCTTCGTCATCCTCCTCCTCCGTGCCGTTTGACGCCACCGCCACCGCCACCGCCACCACCACCGACCTCGCCCTCGCCCTCGCCCGCCTGCTGCCCCAACGCAATCCCCTGAGCTGACTCTGCAGACACACACACACACACGCGACACCCACACGCAAACACACACAAACACACTCAGTGCCGCCTGCTGTACCTTTTCTTTCTCGTCCCAATCCACTTTGCAATGCTTTTCTCATGTCGTCTTGTGACGGAGGCATTTGCGGAGAGGTCCTTCTGCTCCCCACCACCAGGCAGTGCGACAGACGCTTGTGGTGGCGCAGCGAGACGTGTGACGTGGCGTCTTCTCACCCTCACCGGAAACGGGGCAGCAGCCCGCTGTCAGCCGAATGCGTCGCGCCTCTCCGCATGGGAGGCGGTGACCGGTTCAGCCGACATGCGGCTGCGTCGCGACTCGAGTGTCAGGCAGGGCGACGGCCACTGGTGGTGCAGAAGGCACCTGGACGGCGGCACGTCGTTACAGACGCCATGTATTTTCGAATCTGCCGAGTGAATGCGAGGTTGAAGGCACTCTTCGTCTGACGCGCGAGCGCTGTGCTGGTGGCGCAGTGCAGACCGCCGACTGGGCACCGACTTCACTTCCGGTGGGCGATGAAGCGACGAGGGGCAGAGACACACACCGCCGCCCGCGGTCGGACGCGAGGGCCTCTCGTGCCTTGGTGCGATTAATGCCCGTGCGGGTGTGCCACAGACCGGACAGGCCTGACAGGCTTGACAGGCGGAGCGTCTTGTCACGCGTGTGGGGCGCACTTCACCAACGTAAACATCAGTGGCACCCACCCGGTGCACCCACCCGGTGCATTGTCTTCTCCATTCGTCAAAGCAGCCAGCGGATCCGCCTCACCAGTCCAAGTGAGCTAAATGCCACGCCGGCGCGGTGCTCGGGAGTCAGCGAGCGAGCGAGCCTCGAGTGTCGTCGTGGGGGTAGGAGGGGAGGGGAGGGGAGGGGACGGGACGGGACGGGACGGGAGCGAAGAGGCACTCGGAGGGGGTGTAACATAACAGGACCGCATAGCTCCCATGCGGTGGCGGGCGAGATTGTTGAACGCCTTCGTGGCCACGTTGTTGCTGAGGAGTGACGTAGGAGGCGGCAGCAGCAGGCAGAAGAGGTGCTGAGAGCCGTCAAAGTCTAGTGGGTGGCCTCCCTTTCGTGGGAAGGCCACGCATTGTGGGAGGAGTTTGGGGCGTTGGGCGAGACTCGTGGGTGGCAGCAGTTGCAGCAAGTGCATCGTCCCTTGTCATTGCTGAAATGGGGCGAACACGCTGAGAAACATGGTCGCCGGCGCTGTCCGAGGAGGTTCCCCCCAACATTGCCTACTCTTGTGGACAACCACCACGTCCGTCTCTCTTCTCCGTCTTCGTGTCTGAAGCAATCACTCATTGGTCGGTGGTGGGGAATGTGGTTGTGGTTTAATTTCTGACGAAATGGCAACCTGCTATGAAAGCTCCGCGGCTGCGCTCCGCGGCAGAAATTAAGACCGCTGAGTGCCGTCTCAATGGTGGCTGACCGAGAAGCCGAAGCCGTGGGTCAGAGCCTCATTGCAGGCGATGTGGCGAGTAAGTCAGTCGGGGTGGGGGGACGCAATTGGGCGCCCTCGGACGCAGTGTGTCGTGTGGCCGCCCAGCTGTGGGCAAGACTTATTTCCTCCTTCGCACGAGTCGCAGAAGCGCTCTGTGATTGAGCTAAGTCCGTGTTTGGGAGCGACGTGAATCAAATAACAAGTGTTGATCGGCAGGCTCAACCCGTGAACTGTCGATCCGCTCAAGTCGGCTTCAACTACTGCAAGTTTACATGTTGCGCTTAGTACGCTCAGGATTTCTTCACTATCAGTGCTGAAGTGTGACTTAGAGAGTAGAAAGAGGGGTCAGCTTTCCCTCACTTATGCAATCTCCGGCCAGGCATGCTCCTTCACGCGAGGCCCTTTGGCTCTCCTGACTCTCTCGTCCCTGTTGCCTTGCGGCGTGCGCACGGAATCTCCACGCGGTAGTGGCAGACATTGATTGAGATGAAGGTGACGAGGCACGGTGCTTTCTCCTTTTAGCGTTGTACTTGGTAGGTAGCATCAGTTATCTCTCAACTCCTGCTCACATTTTGTAAAGATTTTCCTTGATTCATAAAAACGTATAAAAATTATTTCAGTTCCTGGGTACCTTAATAGTGTTGACGCAATTCATCTTCATGTACTTTAATCTATGCTCGTGAGAGTTTCGAATTATACTTTAAATCACGTAGTGTTGCAGCTTTTAAGCAAGCGTCGTCCTTCTTTTTTCTCCCCACTCAATTTTCCAGTAGCACATTTAAACTTTAAGCGAAAGAACTTTATTAATAACCTCATCTTACTTTGATTTGCAATTTGAGCCATTCGGCTATTCACCAATCTTCCTGCAATTGTTTTATTGCATGGTTATCCACATAAATTGTTAACTCGCAAGGTCGAACTTTGTTGCCGTAAATACCGCTTCGTCTCGTTGCACTTTCTCACTGTTCGTCTCTTTTCAACTTTCCTTATGGCTCCAACTCTGGCCTATTGGAACGTGCGAGGGGTTAGTCAAACGTATTTGTCATTGTGTGATGCGCTTTTGCGGGGACGTTTCTTTACTAACACTGCTTTTTTTTCATTATTTAAAGTTGAATTGTGTCGTTCGTCTTATTTTCATAAAGGTTAACACGTTTGAAGTCATCATTATTCGTGCCCTACCACGTACTGCTTATATGTTGCCTTATGTTTTAGGTCGGTGAACAATGCCGTCTTCTGATGCACTACCTCGGAATTGAATTTGATGACAAACGGTATAATTTAGGCCCCGGTAAGTGAATGAACATTGTCGATCTTCTGTTACAGCGCCGGATTTTGACCGCAGTGAGTGGCTGGCGGAAAAACATTTGCTGGGTCTAGAATTCCCCAACGTAGGTTGCGCTTTTATTAGCGTAGCTAAACGAAGCCCCCATTAGTTGCCATACTACATAGACGGCGACGTGAAATTGACTCAGTCGAGTGCAATTATGGAATACATTGCAGAGGAGAATGGGATGCGTGAGTCCATTTGCGAAGTTCTGAATTGACTGGATTTCCATAGATCATCCGTGGAGGGATTAAATGTTTTTTGTAACATAGTTCCCGAGTGCCCTACACAACAAGCTAAACTCCATATGATGCAAAGCGAGGCTATTGACTGTCGCATTTACTTTTCCCACATTTATTACTATCCGACTCCAGTAAGTTGTTATAATCATATCTCTTCTCTCTCTTATTTGCTTTAGGAAGTGACAAAAAAAATTTATAAGGAGCGGATGTTTGACAAGTTGAAGAGTTTTGAGGAGTACTTGACTGGTAAACAATGGCTTTTTGGCTACAAGGCGAGTTTTGTATAATCATCTGCCAACCCTTGTGTTCTTCATTCCTGTCAGAGTCCGCAGTACCGGATTGTATAGGTTTTTTGGTTGTTTTTTTTTTGAATAAAAATTACAATTAGTGATGGGTCGGTTTGTCAGGAATACTGCCGTAAAATGCCTAACATGTTCTGAGAAAATGGGGACATTCACGTTACCACTCCTCTGTTTAGATCAACTACCCTGACTTCACCCTCGGCGAGTTGTTGCACCAGTTGGTGGAGCGCGAGCCGGAGTGTCTCGTGCACTATCCCAATTTGCAGGCCTACTTGTCGCGTTTCGAAGTGAGTTGTGGGGGAATGTGAATTTACGCATGAAGTAGCGTGATTCTATGGTGCTGATTTTATCCTGTCTATTCCGCTTTCTCATTGTGTAGGATCTGCCCCAGTTGAAGAAGTACATGGCCACGGTAAAGAAGTAGGCTGCCTGATGCGGCAATGCTTCCGATGAAACGCGTGGCGCTGTGAAGCAGAGAGAGGGTCACACTCGATATGCTGCCTATTTACTCTAGCACTATTCATCTTCTCCGCTGTTCATTAAATTTACTCGATTTTCCAGCGTTCTGCGTTTCTTTATGCCTTTGGATGATGAGGCATCGTGGAGCGATCTGGGTACTACAAAAAGTGATAACTTTTGCGACAATCTACGTTGCACAATGGTGTGAAGTTTCCTAAGTGATTGGAACGGAGTATGAGATATTCACAACTTTGTCAGCAAAAATATTAGGGAATGTAGAAATTCCCCCCCTGAGGTCAGACTTGATGGGAATTTGAATGAAGTGAAGTAACTTGCTCAATCGTTGGCCGATATCGCCGGTTTCGTGGGGTGGCGGACTGCGTTAAGCGTGCCGCGCGGGCTGCGGACAGGCCCGGTGCCATCTGAGACCTCGCCGGGATGTGATTCTGCTTCGTTTGCGGTAGCGAGGTTGGTGGTTAACGGCTGGTGGTGGGGATCTGTCTATCTCTCCACCTTATTGTATAATCACGGAGTTGGGAGTTCGCACTTGATCACTCCTCTTCTGCAAGAATGAGTTGGTCGAGGTGAGAAGTACACGGCAGCCAGAGTGGGAAGCTGAGTCCTCCACCACCACCACCACCACCACCACCTTTGATAGGTGTCAAGGTGGCCGAGGAGGAGTAGGAGGAAGAGGCTGTCTTGGGACCGGTTCGGTGATTTCTACTGCAGACGTGGAGACTAGATGAGGAAATAAACGTTTACGATGGAGTGTTCGACATCATTATTTTGGGTATAAGTGGTTCGCATCTCTCGAGTATCCCTTTAGGCAGAATTGATCGCTAAGGTAGATGTCGGATGGAGTAAAGGCGTGGCTGTTGAAAGGTATAATTTAAAGGACGATCTGTTGGAACAGGCGCCCCCGCGAGGCTCGTCAGTTACGTGCCTCGCTTTTCAGCCCGGTCATCCAGACAGGGTAGACGGTTCGCTGGGTAAATTTTAGCACGAAGACACTGGATTTCATACCAAAATAAACGTGAAACCGTAAGGAGAACAATGATTTGGCGTTCTGGTATCCGCCATTTTGATGATTGTAAGTCAAGTTAAGCGTTTAGTGGATATATGAGCCAGTGTTTGGAGAAAGTGCCTCTAGCACCTGAGCCCCGTCTGGGCGTTCACCCCTAGTCGCCCTAGCGACGAGCTCAGCAATTAACTTCCCGGGTGATCAGGTAAATTAGGGCGAATCGCTCATGGAATCAACCGGGGATAACAGGGCGAAGAGGACTTAGAGAGCGGGTGGGGGGTACTGCCCCCGTCCAAAGGTGACTGCAGCTACTTGCGACGATATATGTGAAGTTGGAATTGACCGAAAGCAAAGCGTGTGTCTTTGGCAGCAATAGGCAGAAGTGCGTCCATGTGCGATGACGCATGCCTCTTTTCTCGCCAATCGATTTGCTGAGGATAGGCGCGTGTGAAATCGACCTCACCGGGTGGCCCACAAACCGGACGCAATCGATCCATCGAGCTTGTCCCGAATGCGGAGCAGTCGGTCGACTCGGGGTCGGCATGAGGCAAGGTGGAAAGGCGGGAGCGACGGAAGACGAGGAAGTGGCCTTTGCGAAGGGCGCGAGAGTAACACGCTTCTCCCGTGCGACACCCGGGTGCCCCCCATGTCCTCCTAAGTCGACGAAAAGCACGCCGATACGGAGTCGGTATCCGACACTGCACACATAAACATACACCTTAAGTCGAATAAGTAATCAGGACTCGGCGAGGATGAATAAATCACCGTGAAAGGCAAGCGAATAAAGGGCTGTGTGTTTGTCGCATCGTTTGCTTGACGCAAAATATGAGTCCTTCATTAACTCACCCATTCGCTCACCCCCTTCGTCTCTCTCTCTACCCATTATGCGTTAATGTCACAATGGCTGGTGTGAATTTTCAAATGGGGAGGGACCCTCGAGAGCCGCTAGGTTTCAAGCCTAACACCACAGCACTGTCGCATGAATAACGAACACGCAGAGCCATCTATCCCCTACTCAACAAGGATAATCATGGTAGCATCCATCCTGTGCCAGTACATTCGCAAGACAAAGACGAGATATGAGGTGCCTGCAAATGGTAAGAGCAGCACATAGTATAGCATGAATCGTGTAGGAATGACGGATAGGATGGTGTTGTATGAACCGCATTTTGTACCTGTTTGTCCTGTTCCGCTCTCCTTGGTCCAGCTCTTCCGTTCTCCACTTAACAGTCGTTTGCCTTAAGCCGCTCCTCACCTCGTCCTGCTCCACCTCGCACTGTGACTCTCCTTTTGCGCGCGCCGTCCCACTTACGTCAAACGCACATTTCCCCGCTATCACTTTCCATTCTTGCTACAATTCACTTTACTTCGCCTTCCTCGTGCCGACTGCATCGGAGGTATTTGCACACGTCCTTCTCTTCTCCACAAACCAGCGGGGCATATGGTTTGATTGGAGCATCTAGACCGATGCCGTCGTGCACAAGATGGGACAGGAACTTCTCACCAACGCGACTACCAGGGAAGTGGCCTATTGTCGGTAGAAAGGGAAGCCACGTCATCGACATCTGTGACGTGGGTGGGTCGTGGCTCTATGGAAAGGAAATGCGGAGGCCACTGGTCGCGGCGAAAGCACTACCGTGATTTTGAGTGCACATAATCTGACAGAGAGGATGTGGTGACAAATAGGACACGAGAAGTCGGCGGTACCATGTATGCAGAACGAGAACTGGGCAGCGACCTTACTTCCGGCGATGGATAATCCGAAACACAACAAATACAGTGCCAGAGGCGGACACGACGACAATTTCTCCGTTGATGTGTTTAATGCCTAGATGCGCCGCAGAGACCATAAACGCCATTGACGGCGACCCACCCCGAAGATTTATCTTTTGCATTTGTCAAAACATCCCGCGGACCACCTAATCAGTGTAACTACACTCCAAGCCATTGTAGTTGACAGGAGGAAGCAAGAGAACGATCAGACATCACATCATCAAGGCAGAGCGGGAAAGAAAAGGTACATCGAGAAGGTTAGTTGTCACCAAATCGCGTAGCTTTCGTCAACTTATCAGGCAGGAATGTTGAACTTCTCGTTGGCATATCATCCCTCAGAGTCGGCAAGTGTTGAAATGTGGCAGAAGAATAAGCACCACAATTATCAGGCAGTCAAAAGTAACCGCACTTTCGCGGAAACGAAGAACTCTTTGGCCGCTGTTTGAAGCACTCTTCGAGATACATAGGTCATGACAGCAGCAAATTATTCGGTTATGCGCAGAGTTTGGCTTCGACCATCCATAAAAAATATTATTTCTATGACCTGCGTCTTGTCGTCAGATTTTCTGAATTTTGGAAAGCTTGCCGGAGGTTATTTCTGAGCTACTTCTTAAGTTGACAAAGGCTTTGACTCTATTCAAGGTATTGCCTGTATAAACTTCAAACTGCCCTCAACTTCGATATGGTTTGTTTGAAGTATCATGTGGGTAGGTCCTCGCCTGTCTCGTTATCATTTGAATAACTTCCGAAGTTTTTGCCCCATGGGATGGACGTTTTGCAATGTATTCCACTAATTTGTTTCCAAATATACGAGCGTAGAATGGCAATTAATCAAAAACTCACGTTTGCTTCTCAAATTGCCCCTTTTGTTGTACGTTTGATGACCTTTTGACTGCAATAAATTTGGTCAAACAAACTTATCTTTCTAATTTAAATTTTTATTAGCTATTGTTCACAGGTTTCTCTAACTATGAGACAACCTATTTACTGCCTTTCTATTCGACAAATACCTGGAATTAAGAGATAGAGAACACTAACTTTAATTCAAATTTATTCGGTTTTTCTTCCTAAGGGGTAAATGCGTCAAAAATAAAGAGTATAACATTTTACACAACTGCTCTTTCACTTTCGTATGAGAAAACCTGCTACTATTCGCCCCCAGCCTAGTTGTTTCATGCACTCGCTTTATACTCATTGAATTTGTCCCCTGAAATTTTCAAAACCATCATCTCTTCCGTTTCTCAAGCACATCGGGTTGTCGACCAAGGGCATAGCAGTTATTTCAGACACTGACAGGGAAGCATTCTCATTGAAATCAAAACTAATTTTGCCAGTTTGTTCCGTAAGAAGACGGTGGAATCTGAACCTCTAGGATTCCCGGGAGGAATGAAAAATTGCTATTTTTTCACGTAACCACATGATAGACTATACGAAAAACTTAAATGTCCTCTTATCCCCAGTTGTGAAGAAATGTGAACATTAAGACCAGGCAGATTATTACCTTAAACATATGTCGTTACCTCATTTGGTTTATCTTGTTGAAGAACAAATATCGCGGTCTGCTAATCACATTCACGACATGTTGTAATTTAATTTTTCCACAGACCTCTATTTGGTCTCACGTTAACTGTCTTCCCTGTCTGAGAAAGCATGAGACCGCGCATCACGAGAAAACGGACCGCATTTATCCCACTCGGCAGGTTACCATGCCCTTTGGCCTTTGCCCCAGAGCAAACACCTCAATCTGGGGACACTTGATGCGATCATGCGAGGATACTCCCTCAAAGCAGTCCCATTTGATTTTGACGGCTTTCGCCGGCCTTTCCTCACCCAATCAGCGCGCAGTTTGGACTTCTCCGTCCCCCTGGCGCAGAGTATTCACGCTGGGGCAGCAAAAAGTTACTCTTGAATAGGTACTTTTGCTTGTTCCATGCGGCAACTTCACCGCTGCCGCACGGAGCCAAGGACGACGACGTCCATAGGCAAGAGTACAAATCGCTGACCCGGTAATCCACCTCTTGTGTGTAGCGTCAACCGGTTCCAACGCGTCGCAATGGTAGCGGGCAGTTCCAATGCGCACAGTTTCCTCGGGATCGCTGCCGAAACAAGTATGCTCTACAACTGCTGCTGCTACTGTTGTGACAAAGCCGACTCTGACAATTTCTCGGACGAACTGTTCGATCTGGGCCCCACCGAGGCGGAATTGGAGTATATTGACGACTTCGTGGAACCACCGCCCTCACGCGTAGGCGCGGAGCCCACTCCTTCGCCAGTGCCCGCCGAACCGTCGACTATTCCGTCGATCGTGAAGTCGGAGAGGCCGCAGGAGATGGCACCACCTCCGCCTGCCGTGTCCGAGGGCCGACAACTCGGTTATTGGAATATTCGAGGGGTGAGTTGGAGGCCGGGGCATCGCTCCGCCTCCGGTGAGTAACACTTGCGACCGGAGAGAGCACGGACTGCCTGCCGCACCAGGTTCCTCAAGGTGGTCCGCTGATGAATCCGGCGATCGCGAGTTTCCTCATGTCGTTTTGGTGCGAGAGGTCGCATTCGTGAATTAAGTGAAGTCTTTCGCCGTTGAGGTGACGTATTTCGCTAGCAGTGGTCGTCCTCTCGGTGGCATCACCGACTTCGACCGAGAGTTTGGCTACCTGCGGCTTCTCCTCTCCCTCCGCCAGTCCACTCGGGCAGTCCACAGTTGGGTTGGGCAATGGGCTTGAGCAGACAGACGTTCAGCTCATCGGCTGAGGCGTGAGTCGGCCGGAGTGGGCTAAGGGCGCTCGAGGGTTACGGTTTCGGGAGAGCACAGGGGCCGCGCTGCTCCGCCGAACCCTGGCATCCGCACTGCTGCGCTGCTCCACTGATGGCAGTGGCTTCAGTCGACGATATCACAGTGGGACGAGACCGTGGACAGACTAAGAATTCTGGCGCAGTCATGAACACGACACTTTTCCTGAACTTACTGGAGCGAATGAGGATTTCCAGATGCTTCTTTTTACTACTGACTGCTTTCGAGACCACATCATCGCCCGCTGAAGCTTTGGTGTCAGCGCGACGGACCGGCGTCAGCGGGGAGAGTAAATTCATTTGCTCTTCCGTGGGAGAAGGGAAGACACGCCACGCCGCCGGTCCACGTCGACAAGGGAGACTTGGCGACGCGGCTCACGATGCTCACAGCAAAGGGGTTTCGTGGACGTCGGCAGCATGCGGGTGTCGGGTGGCACTCAGTCCTTTCTCTCTTCCCGACTTCGGCCCCTGCGCAACTGGCCGCCTCGACGCTGTTCGCTCGGTCGACCTCCCAGCCTCGTGTTGAGCGTCCGAGGCGCCGAACGCCCAGCCCTGGAAACCTGCCACCACATTAAATCCTGTTCAAACATCACTAAGGCAAATTTAAATTCCCGCCTCAGCGACAATGACCTTTACTCGACTAAACAGTTTTGTGGTTCGACGAAGGCCGACGAATCTTCCATTATGTCAGACAGGCCACGCTGACCCCCTTGGCGGTTGGCGACGAGCCTCCGGCAGTCCGACTGATGCTCAAACGACGAAACGGTGGTCACAAGAGGTCGAGTTGAGAGTCCTCGCCCCCCGCGAGGGGTTTTGACGAAGGGGAGGCGGGAGGCTACTCGAAAGCGGAGCTCGGGCAACTGACTGCCTTCCACTTCGTCTCTGCCTTTCAGGCTGCCGAGCAAATTCGCATCTTCTGCCACTACCTCGGCGAGGAGTACGAGGAAAAACTCTTCGAATACGGTCCAGGTAAGGCGGTCGCACATTTCGGTGTCGAGATAACTGGAGGGCACGATTGGGGCGTGTTAGAAGACGACTCTGCCTTTTTCGGCCTGTCGTCGGATGCGCTTCGACATTTTCGCCTTGTTCAAACGCACTCAAGTTAGGCATTTAGTCGGAAAAGAGGAAGACCTCGGGTCACAGCAAGTCCCGAGGCCTCATGTCCCCAGGTCGTCCACCTTCCGCCAGCTGCCCCAGTCCTCGTGACGTCGCTTCAAGCGTCTCCGTCAATCACGCCTTTGGCAAGGGCGGCCGGGTGGCGGGGGTGGAGGGGGGCACACATCTCCCGCCTCCGCCTTCTGTCCACCTTTGCCGTCATGGGCGCTAGAAGGCGGGCAGCTGTACGCCTTCCCCGGTGAAAATGTTGGCCACGAGGTGGGTAAAAGTGGCTGCTGAAATGGCATCCACTTGGAATTTCCTCATTCTATGAGAAATTGTCTCAAGACCTGCGTGACAGACACCTAAGGACTCGCTGAGGGGCGGTTAAAGTGCCTCTGTGAACCAGCTCCTCCACGCCGAAACGCTGCCACGAGACTCGCCCCGTCGAAATGCATGCTTCGTGAGGCCGAAAAGCACCGCCGACGGCGTTACCAGGGAGGATCATAAGACTGCGGCCACAATTCGAGATGTCGGACTGCGAGCACCTCGACGTAAACGCCTTCTGAGGTGCCGTTCGCGCCTCCTCACCCAGGAGGATGCGCGAGTGAGCTACGATTGCGTGATGAAAATGCAGAACGTAATTGCGGAGACGTGGCGGAGCGTGAGACCGGCACTCCTGCGAGGCGTCGAGGCTTTCCACGGGGGTGGCTGGAAAAAGCGGGCTTTGGGCGGTGGTCTAAAAGCCGCCGTAAGCGATTTTGCCTCCTTCCAGGTCCCGAGTACCTCACGCTGGGGTGGGAGGACACCGGACTGTCGGAGGCACTCGTCCAACTCGAGGTGAGACCCATTTCGTCCTCGCTCCTTCTAATCGCCCTTACAGCTGCCTTTTTGGATCGACGGAGATGTGAGAATCGTGGGGACTCTGCCGATTTTGGAGTATCTCGCGGAGAAGCACAAATTGTGTGAGTTTGGGATACGTGTGGAGGGCAGTTGACGCCTAAACTCCTCGTCTCCATTGCGCGTCGGTAAAATTTCGTTATCAGCATCGTACACTCCCCCGTGTCACCTTGAACTGGGCGACCAAAGTCGAGAATGGGGAGGGAGAAGTGGGGAGGCTGTGGGACCTTGCCGGGTTGGCAGAGAAACAAAATTCCTTTCGAAAGCTTTGACGAGGTCCGGCCTCACTTTCCTCCCGCGTCGACGCAATTGAGAAGGGATTTGCACAGCGAGATTCCGGGGTTGTTAGGGGCAGATGTTCACCGAAAAGGGATTTTTCACGCTCGATTCCATTGTCAGGTGAGCGGCTAATTCCCTGACGGGTGAGGAAAAGGGCGTTCGCAGAGGGAGGAAAAGTAATCGCGACAGTCAGCACGACCCGATAACCCTCGAAGTTCGAGGCTTCCAATCACAAGAGAGTTTAACAAGGCTGTTGCAACGAATTCCAGCAAGATTTCTGCACGTATTGTCCTTCTACTTCGGTGCGGAGAGGCGACTTGACTTAAAGCCATGCGGGCACTCGCCGTGGGGGACAATTTCCTCTTTCTCTTCTCCTTTTCGTCGATATACGTTTTTTCCCCCTGTTGGAGGAAGGGAAACCACCTTCACCTTCAGTACTTAGTAAATTGAAGTACGGAGGAAAGCGCACTTCTCTCGGCATGCAGCGGCCTTCGCAATTACGCACTCCGACATGAATTAGTTGGCGACAGGCACGGTGCTACTTATTAACCACTTGAGTAGTATCGCACGCGAAATGATTTCTCCCACTCGCCACATCTACTGCAGTGTTTTATCACCATTTAGCGCATATTCAACCCACTCCTGGTGCTCCCTCCTCTCGCTCTAACCACCCCTGCGCTCCGCAGTGCGGCTACTTATGACCAGAAGGCCGGGGAGGAAGCGGCAGGGTGTGCACCACCCCTCCCGACGTCTCCATTACCATCCACGCCCTTTAGGTGGGAGGCAATAACATTCTCCTCCTCGATTACATCGCAGGGGTGTTTCCCATGAGAGTGCAAGTTTTTTCATTCACTCGAATGTGGCAGATAACTTGAGCAAAAGTGTTCACGCTGAGCGGTTCGCGCTTGCTCCTTGAATCCAACGCCTCGGCCGACCGCCTAACGTCGCAAAATCCAGAGGGGACGTCTACGACTTCGGGCAAAGTGGGCACACCTGAAAGCCCGCCGAGTGGACGGGTGTTGCACTCTCTTTGCGCCTTTTGCGTGGACGAGCAGTCGGGTACACACTGTCCTCGGTCGGTTTTCTGACGTCTGTTATTGTCGTCCTTACAGTGCCGAGTAATTCGGACGTTCGGTCGCGAATGCGTAAACTCCAGGAGCAAATCGACGGATTGCGGATGAAGTTTGCCGAACTCTGCCACGACTCCAACTGGGTGAGCGTGGAGGCGCCTCAGAGGAGGAGGAGAACAGCCGCTTACCACTTACTGCCTGTCGCCTGCTGATTTTAGAGTGCCAGAAAGTTTGAATTCCTCCGTCTCTTGCCACGGGAGTTGCACAACCTCTCCACCACATTGGGAAATAGGAATTGGATCTGCGGCAGGCAGGTTAGTGCTCCTTCGTCACTTGCCGTCTCCGAGTCCGTCGGTGTTGTCGTCTCTCGTTGTCCATGTGAACTCATTCGGACGCCAACTTCCGGCAGCCTGTGGCCGAGGAGTCCTTCCGACGGGCTCCACCCCCTCCACACTGGACCATTTCACAATTGGGCCTTGTGGCATACTCTCAAATACGCAACAAAAAATGTCTTTTCCTTTTCAGCTAAACTATCCTGACTTCAACTTGTACGAACTGCTCGACATGCTGGTGCAATTTGAGCCCAAATGTCTGAAACACTTCAAGAATCTACGAAACTTTATGCTACGATTTAAAGTAATGTTGTGTGTGTTTGTGAGTTGGACAGAGGAAGAGCAGCCGTCTCCCCTTGTCGTCGTAACGCTAATCTCTTCGTACTCATTACAGGGTCTGTCCAATGTGAAGACCTACGTGGAATCCGAGGATTTCAGGCGGCGGTCCTTCTTCTCCCCCAAAGCCGCATGGGACGGCGGTCAGAGGGAGGCCCCGACTCTCCCCCTCTCTGATGCGTGAAATTCGTGGATCTGCTGGAAGTGTCACTTGCTGAACTGTTAGGCGACTATTTCATGTCCAACACCCTCAATAAACCGTTTCGTCTAGCCTCCCCCCTGTCTTTACGGCGGAGGAAATAGTGAGCCCCTACGTCGAAGGACGTGGTCTAGGCCATGCCAGATTGTGAAGGATCAACAGACACACGGGATAGCGGAATAGACGCGCTTCACCGAGGACGCGAGGATTCACTGGGTGCGCGTGGGGAGAAAGAAGCGCTGGGAGGTGGAACGGTGTGGCGGCCTCGTCCCCGCATTCGTGTACCCTCGGCCTGTCCTGGATGGAATGCTGCCAGCCAGTAGAGGCCACCTCGCACCCAAAGTAGACTATGTTAGTGAATGCTGACCCCAGGGGAATTCGGTTTTCAGGCCAGTAAAACACGCTAGCCACAAGCACCTCTGACGTCCCATTCAGGTAGCTCCGGAGGCAAGTTCTATCAAGTTATGCTTTCCACTCCCAGTCCCTACTTAAGGTTCCATGTCGAGTCTTAAAGGAAAAGTTAAGCTCTGCCGAGGATGTCACAAAAGATGCTCAATCGAAGTCGACTTAAATGCAACAGCCTGTCGCACTCAAAGCATTTCCTTTAACTGTCAATTTTCGTGACCCCTACACTTGTAATAACTGCCTTTGGGAAAACGTCTTAATTTTGTCCTGCAACGCTACCACCGTTTTAAAATGAAAAAAAAAATAGCCAGAGAATCAACTAGTTCACCTGAAGCAATCAGGAAATAACAACGGGTACAAGTGGAAGGAAGACTGTTTTGTGTTTCGAATGCCGAGGACAGCACATTCCGGCTCGTTTGGCAGTAACATGAGGTCGCGTGGACCCTAACACATGTTTACTAGCATCGGTGATCTGAATTTTAACAATGAACTCGTATCCGCAGGACAGAACAAAATGTACCATTACAAGAATGCATTCAGTCTAGCCATACGGAGTGCGACCTTGAGAAAACAGCATATATATATATATATGCATAACGAGGGACGATAAGGAAGACTCAAGCGAAATGTCACCGATTCTGGGCTACTGGAAGAGTCGTGGGGTTAGTATACCCATACAAATGTTCTTGTGAGAGGGTTTTCTCTGGAAAGGAGGCAAAACCTACTTGTAGTAGATACGGAGAGAGTGTGCAGTTGTTAGATACCAAACTACTAATATACCTTAAATGTCCATTAGTAGTAAATTCAAGAAACACATAAAGATTTTTCAAGTTGTAACCCCTTTGACGAATTTCAGCTTGCCCAGCAAATTCGCCTATTACTCAAATACTGCGGAGAGGAATTCAAGCAGGAATTTTATGAAGCAGGTCCAGGTAAAATAAGCGGTGAGATTGAAGAATGTAACATTCTTAGCACCGAATTTTTCGCGGGAACAGTGGCTGTCCAAGAAGGAGAAGCTGGGCTTGGACTTTCCGAATGTAGGCATTCCACTTATGAGTGAGGAGTAATTGCTTGCATTTAGTTGCCCTACTTCATTGACGGAGATCTCAAACTGACTCAATCCACCGCCATTATGCTCTATATTGCTCATAAGCACAAGATGCGTAAGCTCATCCGACTTCTTTTCTGCCCTTCATATGTTTAAGTTATCCAAATTGGACGAAAGTAGCAGAAATACCAGCATAATTTTACAAACTATTTTATGACGGCTAGTGGACGAACAGGTTGAGGGTTTTGGTGGTATAACACGACAATACTTAATGCTTCAAATTGAGTCCTGAGCTTTCTTTTTCGACTAAAAGTGCCACAGAAACCGCAGGAGTTTGCCACCCTCGTGATGGTGCACACGTCAGCAATGGACATTCGCAACGAATTTTATCGTCTCACATTCGGGCCAGACTACGTAAGGACATCGTAATTTACGAAATTTTAAACTTACTTTGCTTGGATATAGGAAAAAAACAAGGTGGAGTATATGAAGAATCTGCCAACCGAACTTAAGAGACTCTCTGACTATTTGGGCGACAAGAACTTCTTCTCCGGTAACACTGTAAGTGATCCATTACCCATTGAGAAGTGGCTACCTTTAATTATCTTTGAAAATATACCATACCGGTGAATATTTAACATACTACTCCTCTAACTGGTCTCGTACCAGCGCATCAGGCCAGCAAATACGTTTGAATCGGCGCCATTTAAATTTGTCACTTTAGTTATTACATTCAAACTCGTTTATAAGGTGGCGCGTGTATTGCCTGAAACTAGAAATTTTACTACTTAGGCGCGATCTAAAGCAATAGCCTATCTTTGAATTTTATACATTAATAGATTTCCCTCACAGTGCTTTCTTACCGACTGAACTCTGCTCCTTAGTGTTGAATTAGAAGGTCATCGGATTTTAAATCGTAAAAGACCTACTTTTCCGTCATGTACACACGCGTTAATTGCGTTAGCAAGGGAAGGCGATGTCGAAACCCAAAACGTATTAATGCGTCCGGCTATGTCATATATGTATAACCATTGACATAAATTTCGAAATTTTCCTTAATGTGAACCTTCCTGGGTGAATATAAACTCAGCACTGAGTTGGCCGAGGAGCCGTCACTTAAACAATTTCTTTCGAATTCAGCCGTTGTTAAGTGCCTGGCATTTTCTCTAAGCCATCTGTCTTGGATACTTTCGCTGATTTGATTTTAGGGTTATGACTGTGAATTTAATCTTTTTCAAGTCTCTGTCCCGCATTCCGTGCGTAGATGCGAAGTAGGATTTATTCTGACGGTGAAAGTTTCTCATTTAGTTCGGTCTTCCATTCTTCTCTTAGTGTTTCATTATAGGCGGTTTCACAGGCTACCATAACCAATGTTTTTACTGCCACTATTGACGGATATTTTGAGACATGCTCCTCTTTGTACTGTGGTGATGGTGGATCCGGATGAAAAATCAGCCTTCAAAATCCATTTGATTCAAATAAACAAGACATCTCACAACTTTGAATCAGTTGTCATTTAATATTTAGAGATTTTTCGCTAAAAATGAGTTTCTTCATGCTCCTCAAATGTTCCTTGGAGAGCTTGTTAACTTTAATTGAGCGTATTTTAAATTGCACTTTAAAGTAGATTCGTGTGTACGGTGGAGTGGGCAAGGGGTGTCAAAGTGCCTAATGCCTTAGGCGTGAGGCATTCGCCCTCTCTGACGATGAGAGCCCTCGGGGGTTTGAAGAGCAAGAGATGGGGCGGGTTAAGTCCAAAATCTCACTCCCCCTTCCTTCTCCCTCCCACCCGCCCCGCTGGTACACATTTCACATCCGCCCAGGCTTTAATGCACTCCACCGGGCAGAAATGCCTCACACGCCCCAAGGCAGTGCCGCTGGGCACGTGGTTAATGCGCACCACAACAATCTTCACCGTGCATTTGGGCGTTGTAGGGCGACACCAATTAGTACGCGCGTGTCACCGCCCGCCTCCGTGCCCCTTGCCGTTTTCCATGCCCCCTCCACATGCCGCGAAGGTCCTCAGTGTGTGGTCTCCACACCGGTGAGGCCTTCCACTTCCGTTGTGGACGAAATTCATCGTCAAAGCAGACACCGACTCCTCCATCGGAAGCCAAATCTGCTGTCTGGTGGGCGAAGATTGCCACTTTCAGCTCGTCAGTCGAGTCAAAATTTGGTCCATTTCCTACCCTGCTCCCCTTTTCTGCTCAGCTCGACACTCGATTTTGCCCAGTGTGGCGCACCGAGGGTGTATTAGGAGCTCAGGAGGTTAAAAGCACGGACGAGGAGTGGGAACAGTCGCGCCGTTTGTGGGTTGCAGCCTCGAGTGCTGCAGTAGAAGCCTCCCAACTCCCCGTGCACCTTCTGACGCGAATCGGGCGTCGAGAGTTCTACCCCGGTGGGTTGGAAATTCCCGCCCATCACAGAAGTGTCACAGAAGAAGTCGCGAGGAGCCTTCTACCCGAGTTGTGTCGGCATTTCTTCCGCTGTGGTGCACGATTCACACCGCCTCTACTCCACCGAGAAACGAACGGTGAAAAGTTCGATGGTGCGGACGGACAGTTAGATGGAAAGGGGATCAAGAAGGCGGCTGAAAACCTCAACCAGACTTGCATAAACATCACTTGAGTTTTTCTGGTCTCGTCTCTGGTCGCGCCTTTCACCGACGTGGCCTCCAACTTTCTCTTGGTCTCCATTATTCCGCCGGCCAGGCAATTCAAGTTCATTCGCTGACTGACACCTCGCCGAGTTGTACAAAGGCGTTGAGGGGAATCGTGCGTGCTTGAAATGCCCCATAGAGTCACGGCGGTTCTTTGGACGCCTCCGATCGCAATGCCATTGACACCCACAGACGACTAATGTCGGGGGGTTTCAGTCCGCCGGGTGCCGCGCCAGTCCTTAACGCCGGCCGAGGTGGTCCGAGGGCCACGTTTCTCACTGCGCGCTCCCCAAAATTCCTCGCGGAGCGTCCGCGTCCTCTGAAACCGCCGGCAGAGCCGTGTATCCAACTGAATCGTGTCGCATCTCTCCCCTTCAGGTCAACTATCCCGATTTCAACATCTACGATCTGCTAATAGTCCTCACGACCTTCGCTCCACAGTGTTTGGACCAATTTGACAATCTTCGCGCCTACATCACGCGTTTTGAGGTGAGTGAATGAATGAGGGGGTCTTGAGGCACGAAATCGCCATTCACCACCCCGCAAATCACAATCATCATCACCATCATCATCATTATTATCAGCAGAGAACACGTATTCCCCAACTGGACGGCCAGTCGCCCTTTGGATTCTCGGCCGTCCGACGAAGAGAGTGACTGGTCCCCGTCTTAATTTATCCCAACGAAATCTCCTCTCTGCCTCAGCCTACCGCATGGCTGAGTGGGGCAGTCACCGAGAGGTGATTTTGTCCTGCCGCCAAGACATCTGCTCCGACTGTTATTCACTTCTGCCAGCTGCCAGGGCGCAGTTCGTGTGAAGAGGGCGTCTTTGACCCCCTGAGGCCGTGGCCGGTCCAGGCTGGTTGGGTGTCCTTGGGCGTCTGGCACAGGGGACGTTGCCAACCCCACCGATTCTGTCCTTGTTGTGACGCAAACAACTGCCGCTTGAAGATTTGGGTAATTGTGTCTTGCAGAGCATTCCAGCCATCAAAGCCTACATGGGCTCACCGGACTACATTCACCGGCCCTTCACCAACACCATGGCGCACTGGGGCTACTACTTCGACTAGCCGACGGTTGCGAGAACGCGACGCTCCATCCACGTTGTCGTAGTAGTAGTTTTTGTTGTTGTTGTTGTTGTTGTTGTTGTTATCCCTCGAACACCGCTTCTCCCTCGTAAAATTAGTGTTTTCCGCTCTGTCTAAAAGTGGCCGTTGTGCATTGAGCCCGCGGGGACTTGCAAGTTAACCGGGAGTAAAAGCCGAGGTAGAGCGCTTCTCCGCTTCGGTCCGCCGAAATGCGGGCATTTTTCACAGCGGAGGACAGAGACTTTGTGAACGAACATATGATGCATCGACGCGGCTGGAGTGGGCGGGAGTGGACACCGGTGGGGGGAAGAGGCGGACGATTCTCCAGCTGTTCTCTGAGGCCCGCTTCAGACAAACGAGAAGTGGCCAAATCACCTCCGGTCTGTAGATTCCACAAACACCCCCTTTGAGTAGTTAGAGGCAACACCATCGGGAGTTGTAGATCGACATCCACAAAAATATTATTTACGTGGACTTCTTAGATTTCTTATGACGAATCTGGTCTCAGACGGTTTGACTTTCCTCATTTGGCACATTGACGGGAGATGGCGTTGGAATGGAAAAGCAAAAGCGCTTCTTTGGCTTAAAATTAGGGGAAGACGGTGTGGGCAAAAAAGGCCGAGAGTGGAGGCATAACGAGGTGTCGGGTGACGGTGAAGGAGGTTGAAAAGTTTCCGAGGAGCAAAAATGTCGCGTCTTGCGGGCTCGTCATCCTTCCTCGGAGGCAAACTCGGGAGGCGCGGACAGCCGAATTCACTGATTTGAGTGCTGGGTGGGACAGGCGAGAGGAGTTTCTCCCCGGAAGCCACGATCAGACCGCGTGGCCGACAGCAGGGCCCAACAGGCGGCGGCGGAGGTGGGAGCTTTCAGCCTTGGAGATGCCGTTTTGTCCCCATTTACGGGCGGGAGGTCATCGGGTCGGCTGTGAGGCGGGGGGACTGTCTCGTGGTGGTCTGCCGCGTGGCCGACAGTGGCCAACTTCTCCCCGTGACGGGTGGCTGCGTGGTGGGGCATCTCTCTCTCGCGCATCAAATGAACGCGTACTGCCGCTTTACTTTTTAAGCGGATGGAAGATGAAGGCCTTCTCGTCTCGTATGAGCCAATCTGGAGTGAAATAAACTTCTTCCCTGCCGCTTTCACATTGATACATTGTCGGCCAAAGAAATGCGGCGTCTTCTGAGTTGGTGGTCCCTCGTTGGAAGCAGACTTGAGAAGCTCGGACACCCAAATTCACTAGCTGGTGGGCGGGACACGTGAGGCCAATTGTCCTGTGGCGAGCATGCTCAGACCTCAGAGGGTGCATCCGCGCCCAACAGAGGGTGGCGGTGGGGGCGAGGATTGGGCGGGAGGCGCATTGGTCGAGGGGTCTCGAATTTGCCTCCCTTCACCAATGCCAGGTCATTTGGACGGCTGTGACGAGGTGGGATCAGTGGAGGCGCGCGGATCAGCCGCGTCCAGCCACCGAGTGGCGTCGCGTCGCGTCGCGTCGCGTCGTGAGCCTTCAATCGCACGGCGAGTGGGTGCGAGACGAGGGTGTGCTGACTGCACAGCGAGTAAAGGCAATGTCCTCGGCATTGCGGCTTCGAGAGGCGCACAAACGTATTGAAGTGAGGCGCGAGGGAGGCCGACGGTTGCGTCGAGTCGGTGGCTGCCAAGTGGCCTGTCCAACATCCGAGTGACGCATCGGTTATGACAACCTGCAGATGTACACACTTTAGTCGACGGTGTAACATGAGTAATGCCACATGTGGCATGAACTACCGCCACCATCATCGCTGGACAAAGTGACCTCCGTGTTAAGATGCGGCGCTGGTTGCGGTGGAGCGGAGTGCAAACGGCGGTGAGAGACCGTTGAGTTGCGGTCTCCTCGTGCTTGCACCCTCATTGTGGTTAACCACAGACTGGCGGCGGCCAGATGCGAGGAGACCATCGGCGCCGCGGCACACGGCACAGGACGCGAGGCTGCAGCTATGTGGGGCCGTGCGACGCCCGTTTCTTTAATCGCCGCGGGGCAGTGAAATATCGCCTGTCAAAGTCAGTCGACGATACTGCGATGATCTTGACAACTGTCGCATGTAAAGCCTTTAATTTGACTCTGTTTTCATGTCACCACAAGACGGCTGTTATCAGTAAGTAGAACACCACTATTTGACATGGAGGCTGACACGGGAGCCGGCGAGGTGAGCAGTTCCAAGTGCCGAAACATGAAATCACGTGAGTTAAATTTCCTAAATGGGACGATAAAAACGACACGATGACTCTCGGCCCCTCTTTCCAACCGAAGCGCCTCGGTCCGCCTCGCCCCACTCCGTCCCAATGCTCTCCACTAGTTGCTACTAAATAGGGCTTCTCCCTGGGGAAGATGTCTGAATGAGGTTGCGGGCTGCGAAATGCCTTACGCACCGTTTCCACTCTTCGTCGCAGTCTACAGACCCTTAACCGCCGTCTTTTACGCGCTTCCCCGCGCAGTCGGGAATATGTGATTTGGCCGGGCAGTAGCTTCGCGACCTGCCTCGGTGGATGTGGAGGCTGCGGCGCAACCGGTCGAAGAGAAATAAGCGCATGGAAAAGTTAGAAGTGTAAGGTAGTAGGGATTTCTGCCAGTTTTCCAACCCCTTAAGATAGGATATATGGAAGATTTGCATTCCTTATTTGGAACATATTTAAACTTGTTTATTAATGCTGCAATATATTAAAAAAATTTTGCTTTACAAATTAAATTAATAAAATTTTTTTACTTATTACTGGCTTTAAATCTACGTTAGGTATACGTAGCACGTTAGCCCGCAATCATATTTGTTTTAACCTTTCAATTTAAAAAATTGCCAACGGGCCAAACGCAGGCATTTAAAAAGCGTGATAACCCAGCGTATTTAACTCTCATTAGCTACAAACCATGGCTGCCTCCTGTGGACCCCCAGATTACGGATATGGCGCGACTAATGGTAACTTTAGAGTTATGGCCGAAATGTATAGGCCCCCACACGTGGAGTTTAACCTGCCGGGCTGCAGCTGGCGCTAGACAATCACCCATAAATATTATAAGGCAGAAGTGCATATATGATTCCAAACTTAATCCAATCGAGCTGAATTTTGTGCGCAATTGCACCCAAGTCTTTACTCGAAAGAAGCACAATTTTCAGGTGTCATTTAAGGGCAATAGAGGTTTGTTTGATAATCCGAAGAAATTTGTTCTCTTATGCTCATTTACCATGTGCAAATTTCTCCTCTCATTCGCTTTAGGCACAAGGGTTGAGGGCGGCCCGCTTAAAAATAGGTACATTCTCAAACAATTTCACTGTCATTGGGGATGTGACGATGAATGGGGATCAGAACATTATATAGACGGCAAATGCTACGCCGCTGAATTACACTTAGTTTTCGTAAATGAGAGATACTCATCAATGGAACAGGCCCTAAATGACCCAGAAGGTCTTTGTGTTATTGGTGTCTTTCTTCAGGTAAGTTGCCACTTGCGTTTTAGTAGTCTCATTTGCCAAGTTTGATGTTCATAAAATGGCGTTATACTGCGACGCAGGCTGGCAAAAGCGAATGTGAATCAATGAGGCCGCTTATCGCCGCAATTAAATCGTCAAAACCTGGCTGTGAACAAACAATTTTGGAAGAAATCGACATTCCATCACTCATTACAAGTTTGTTTTGGATGCTTCGCATTTGAGGCGTTATTTGTTTGGAGTTGAGTGTATCGGGTTTACCTCTGAAAGCTATCTGTTTTTGGTACTCTCTCAGAGTCTGTAGAGCTTTTCTATTCCTTTATCGTATAATGCATATTTTTGCAGAATCCCATACGTATTTAAGGAATTAGGGACTTTGTTGCTGTTGCTTCTGGTTCTGGCCATTCACAGTAATGCTTGTAATTGGGGCGAGTGGGGGGAGAAATAAACATAGACATCGGCGGCACAGTTTATTTGTATTGCTAGGGCAAGGTTGCACGCTTTCCGTTTATACCACTGATGGAATTCCTCATTTTCCTGAAAAGTTGGATATAGAGTTCCCCGGGAGCCTAAAGAGAAGTTGAATGTAGGCTCTTGACGCCATTCGAACTTGATTCCTAACCACATCAACTGCCCACGTGCAGTTGCGTGCAATCCGTGTTGGAGAAGCTTTTTCATCTATCTGACAATCTTCTTACGTCCTCATTTGCATTTTAAGCCACGAGGCGCTATTTCACCTACGAGGGCTCCCTCACAACACCGCCTTGCGCTGAGTGCGTTCGTTGGATCATCTGTGCGGAACCGCTGCAACTCTCAAGCGACCAGGTTTATTTCCCTTTCCTGACAGATTTTATGCTAATTCATTAATTGTTAGTTTGGCAAGAGTCAAGGTATAAAATTTTGTAGTGTTTGCTTCTTATACTTTCACCTAAGGGGCAACTTTTTGTCATTCACCGTCTAATTTCACTAACTTATTCTTCTCCTGACCATTTTTGGCTCATGCTAAAAATTAATTTTTATTTTAATCACGAGCTTACCAATCACCTGCAGTTACAATCAGTGTAGCGGCTAAAACTTAGATGAATTTTAATCTGCTGTTGCTTGAGCTCTGAGAGAGCGCATTTTTTAACACACATTTCTCCCCTTCAAAGCCTCAACTTTGTCAAAAGCGCACAGTTTTGCGTGGAGTAATTTCACTTCACTGCATGCAAACTTTTCTCTCGGCGATAAAAAAAGCCTCCGTGTGTGGTGAGGCGTAGAGTCTCACTGGTTTGCTAGTGCAGACAAGGTGTGAAATGACCCTCCTACTTGAATGTGACCGGCTTTGTCAATGCGAAAATGCCATAAAATGAGCGTAGGGCTACACGTTCGAAATCGGTTGATGTTTAGTCTTGAGGTTCTCCTCGCAAATCGAGTCTCTGTCCGCGATTGAGACGAAGGCCACCGAAAAAGACGTGATTTATACACTGGTGCACATTATTTTGAACTCCTTCGGGTGGAAGGATGAGCATAGATTTATGACGGGAGTGAAAACACTAAGTGGAGGGTGAGTTGAGCCACCGAGGGACTGTTGTCGCGCCTGGCCTGTGACGAGGCTGTCAACCCGTGGGGCAGCGGAGCGTCGGAGGCGCGAACGCCCGATGGAATGGCCACCGGGCTGTGTGAAACGTCTGTCGTCTCTCGCCTCCCTCACCCGTCCCCTTCTCCCACTTCTCACCACAGTTTCGGCGCCTCACTGCCCGTTTGTGCGCATTTTATGCTTTGCTGCTTTGCCGCATTTCAGTTGTCCGCAATGCGCTCGATGCACTCGTGCGAGACGTGCAACACGAATGAGAACTTTCGTCCCCTACTGCCAGTGGGGAAACGCGAGATCGTCTGCTCGTTCCCACAGAAGTGAGGAGGCACCGCGTGGCACCGCCAGCTTCTTCGTCTCCCTCCTCCGCGTCATCTAATCGTATGCGCCTCGAGCAGCGGCGCACCCTTCCTCTCGCCTCTCTCAGTGTTGTCCTCTCACTTTGCACCAACGTCATCATCATCTCCTGAGCACTTAGAAATAATAATTATGCCAAGTTTCAGCATTTGCCTTGCCTTCTCCCTCACCCGGGGGCGCGTGGGTGCGGGTTCCGCGGTCGTGTGGGCGGATGGGGTTGCCCCCGGACGTGCCGCCAGTCCCCTTGTCAATGATCCTTTGCGGTGGAAACGAGAGATGCCAGCATGCCGTCTCGGGTAGGTTATCGTTCCCGCCACTAGCGCGGTTGATCTGCCCGCCAGAGAGCAGAGTAAACACAGCGCCGAGACGAGGTGCCAGTTGTGGAGAGAAGTTTGACAGGGAAGAAGCTGCCTCGTTGGCGGAAACCCGTGCACTGGCGTTGCTCTTGATTCCCGCGACAACAGCCGCCTCCGCCTTCGTGTGTCCGAGGCAGGACTGTGCGAGGGTGTGGCATTGGCACACAAACTTTCTCCCATTTGGGCCATCGCCTGGGGTAGAAGGAGACGAAGATGCTCGTCTTCTACCTCGTCTCTCTTTATGACGTCTTTGAGAGTCGCGGAGCGGGTGATTGTGGTGCCTGAGCGATGGGACAATCGTAGGAAGCAGTGCAAACACTTTTCTATTACTTCCATGGCAACCAGTTATGATTGACTAGACAAGTCTGGGCAAAAGTAAGCTTTTTCTCCAAGTTAGCATACTCGTCACATATTTGTGACGTGGTGAGGGCAGGAGAATATCAAATTTCGCTCTCAATTGAGGAGCATGTGACGCCAGACGGAGGGTCACAAGGGTGGAAGTGGATAACGTCGTTGCCTGGTGGAAGCATTTCTGTTCCGAAATGAAACGCCAACCACCTCCTCCGCGTGATGCACCGACGCACTGGCAAGAGTAAAAATGACGCGTCTTCTGGGCTCTTTGTCCCTCGTCGGAAGCGAACTTGAGAGGCGCGGACAGTCGAATTCACTGACGCGAGTGATGGGTGGGACAGGCGAGGAGACTTTCCACACGGCGGCCACGCGGAGACCGCAAAGAGTGTGGTGGCGGTTGTCGAACGACACGACTTGGCCTCGCCTCATTAATGCCAGGTCATTTGGACGGCTGTGACGAGGTGGGATCAGTGGAGGCGCGCGGATCAGCCGCGTCCAGCCACCGAGTGGCGTCGCGTCGCGTCGCGTCGCGTCGTGAGCCTTCAATCGCACGGCGAGTGGGTGCGAGACGAGGGTGTGCTGACTGCACAGCAAGTAACGGCAATGTCCTCGGCATTGCGGCTTCGAGAGGCGCACAAACGTATTGAAGGGAGGCGCGAGGGAGGCCGACGGTTGCGCCGAGTCGGTGGCTGCCAAGTGGCCTGAGCGCGTGGTGGCGGTGGTGGAGCCTTCAGCAAATCACATAGTCCTCCACATGAATGACGCATCGGTTGTGCCAACTTGGAGATGTAAACACTTTAGTCGAGGGTGTGAAATGGGTGATGCGACAAGTGGCATGAGCCAGCGTCGTCGCCGCCGCCACCGCCGCTGAACAAAGTGGCCTCCGTGTGAAGCGGAGTGCGAACGGGGCTGCGAGAGCCACGAGTCGAGGCCTCCTCGCGCCTGCGCCCTCGTTGTGGCGCGGCTGTGCGACGCCTGTTTTGTTTTTCGCCTGTCAAAGTCACTTGACAATACTGCGATGACCTTCACGTCAGTAGCATGTGACCTCCTTAATTCGGGGCTGTTGTTCTGCCACTCCTGGTGAACTGCGTGGCAGAAAGAGAACCACTTTTCGACATTGCGGCTGTCAACAGAGCCGGTGGGGTGAGAGGAGCCCCCGCTGCCGAGACGCCGCTTCACGTGAGTTAAAATCTCCAGGGTGGAGCGATGAAAGCGAAACGATGTCGCTCAACGCCCTCTCCTGCCGCCTCCCCCCCCCGCGGGAATTCACAACTGGAGCCTTTCACTGGAGAACAGACGGGAATGATGAGGCATCCAGTGCATCAAATGCGGCTTCAGGCGACGAAATTCCTCGCCCACTCTTTCCATTCTTCGTCCCGTCCCGCAACGACTCGGCCGCCATGGGCGAGGCGCTTCTCCGTACGTTCGACAAAGTGTGCTTTTGACCGGTGGGTGCGGAGGCCGCTGCGTCTGAGGCCGAGGAGACTTCAGCGTCTCGGTGCACAGTTTCGATTGGATGGAGACGCCACTGTCCGCGACCTCCGCCTCCTACCGGCGGCAGAAACAAGGCCGAGCGTCTTTATAGCCAATAGATAAGGAGGTGTGTGTCGGGAGAATTTAACTCCGTGGTTGAGAGCTGCCTGGTCGGGCCAGCAGAGTACCGAAGCAAGTGTCAGAGTGTCGCCTCAATCGCCGCTCCTCGTCTCACCTGGCGTAAGTTGGCCCCCCCCCCCGAAGGGTGAGTTTTGTCCAACTGCCTCCGTGGCTATGGAATTTCACGCCGCCACCATGCACTCCGGCGCCGGGGAGAGAATGTGGGCTCCGAGGAGGTCGCCTCCCGCGCAGCTCTGCCTCTTCTCGCTCGACGTCCTGGTGTGCCCATCTACCAGCCCGCGCGTGGGAGTGTAGCCGCCTGCGTCCGACCGGCGGAACGTGTGAGCGCAGATATGCCCTGAAGGTGGTTCCGGACACGCGCTTTCCCGACAAAACGCCCGAGAGCCAAGGCGAGCGTCGAAGGCGGCTCAACCCGTGTCCCACCTCGCCATACCGACTCCCGCTCTGCCATCTGGAAGGCGACTACTGTGAGAGCGTTTAGCGCCGAGATGGCAACCGTGCGGCGAGGAGGAGGAGGAGGTGGGGGGGGGGCTGGCGTGTGGCGCGTCTAATGGCCGACAAAAACGAGGACTGCGTCAACTGCGCCGTCACTGGCAACACGGGCAGATGTGCCCGCGGGGGCGAGGGGCTCGGGAAAAGCCCTGCGGCCGCCCAAAGATGGTGGCGAACGAAGGTGAGGGCGACAGTGTCGAGGCGAGGGACGTTCCACGTCCTGTTGGAGACGCAGAGAGAGGTGGCGCAGTCCTCCAACGCGCACGTTGGCTACATAAACGCTCCACGGGGCGGTAACAAACAGGATTGCGCTGCTAAACCTTTCAAGTCCGGATTTTATTGCCGCCGATTGAGATAAAGCGCCACGGTCTGGTGGCGCGACCGGCAGCACCGCCGCGACCCAGCGCCGAGGGGCGACACAGTGGAGGGGAGGCTTGGCGCACGGTGTCTGGCAGCTTGCCTGCTCCCTTGGCAGAGTTGAGAGGCCGACTTGTGGGAGAGGACAGTTGGAGCGGTTTAACCAGTTGACGTCGGACACCGGGAAGCAGAGTGGACAAACGCGGTGTCACCCGCTTCGGCCCGAGCCAGTCTGGTCGTTTGTGTCGAAGACTTTTGGGGAGCTCCGCAGCGGTGAGTGGCGCCTTCGGAAGGGCTGAAAGAGTGTTTCGATTCGGCGAAGGGTATTGTCCTCCGAGACAGCGTTGTGACGACCAAAGTTCCCGATTCGGACTATTCGGACGCGCCACTTGTTCGGCCACTTCCTCCGGCTTTTGTTGGCCTGTTTCTCTTCAAAAGAGCAGTTCGCTTCTCTGAATAGGGCGCGGAGCTGCCCTCGCATGCACGGGGGCCGGGAAACGCCTCCCGAGCGTACAGACGGCCACTTCGCCTCTGTAATGCCCTCCGGGCCCAGAAACGCCGCCTTAAAACCACCTCAAAGCGCTGTGGACAGCCACTCGCGCATGCACCCAACTCGGTGCTGAGACTCGCCAGCCCCGCCCTGCTGCCGCTCCACTGGCGACTGGACGCCACCGCCCGGTGAAAGCCCCGCCGCCCTGGCGTTGTGGCCGCCTCGTCGTCCGGAGGCGCGCTCGCAGAGTGTAAACACGCGACCTGCCCTTCGCTGGTCGCGAGGCGGCCAAGCAGCGAGTTGTGCAGTCTTCCCGCTCGAGCCATGCCGCGGGAGAGGCGGCCATGCCCCCGCATTTCTTGAGACGTGCTACACCGAGATTTCGCGCCGTCGCCGTCGCCACCGCCACAGCTGCCCGGGGAAAACGAACTTCTGCAGGGTTTTTATTTAGGGTTGGCGTTGTCTTGCTCCGTCACTGTCCAACTCAACAACTCTTCCTCACGCGGAGTTGACAACTTCAGGCGGAAATGGCTCGCAGGTGGTAGAGCGCCGCGTCCTCGCGCCAACGATTCTCTGCTTCCCAGCCACGCCAGTCGGAGGCGAGAGGATGCGGCGAGCGAGGCGACCCTCCGACGACCGAGTGAGCCAAAATGGCCTGCCACCGACCGGAAGCGATTTCCGCCGCGCGCGGGTGGTGGCGGTGCCGCCAAACACATGCACACTCGCGTGCGTGCGTCCGTCCGTCCGGCCGTTCGTCCGCGTGCGTGCGTGCGTGTGTGCGTGTCACAAAGTGATCGTTCCGTTCTGGCACGTCACGCGCCGAGTCTGCCATGAGGGGAGCGGCGCACGAAACGCGATGGCGGGGCTCACGGCCCCACGTTTCCTCGTAGTGGCGAGCACGTCGACGTGGCCGTTTGGCAGCGGACAAACACTCTTGGGTGGAGAAGTCTGCCTCCTCCTGACACCGTCTGAGGCCCTCCGCGGACCAGTCACCTCTTGCGGAGCCGCGCGCCGACTCGAGTGGGCCGCGGAGAGGTGGAGCAGCTCCTCCTCAGCCTCCTCGCAGACGCGTTTCCGTCAGTCCCAACACGTGGGATGAACGCACCGCCCGGCGCGGAATGCGGACGTGATTAGGCCTGGCGCACCAAGTGTGCCGTCTTCGCCTGTGCCAGCCTAATTGCGGCTGTGCGCGGGCACTTGGCGCTGCCACGTGAAAGTGCGCGTTTTGTGCACTAAATTGGCGTGTGATGGCGCCACTCGGACGATAAACCACCGAGGTGGGAGCCCGGGACACTGGGTGTGGACGACGACTGCGGCGACGGGGCGGAGCGACCGCCATTGTGGCCGCCTCCCCTCAGCCCCATTTCTCACTCGTTCAATGTGGTCTGCCCAAAGACGCCTCCCCGACGGCGGCCAAAACGGCGTTGAGGCTACCGTTCGGTCAGGAATGCCCCCATCCAACGCAACAAGCGGTGTGGAACAGGCGTCACGTATGTGTGACGCCGCGGTCAAGGCGAGTCACCCTATCACTGACTGGCACGGCGGTCGAGTGGAGGACGGCCACGGCGCACACGCCTCGGCGCCTCAGTCCGCCCGTCTCCGGCGACCGAGAGAACGGACATCCTAGAGGCGTTTTCCCCTGCCCGGAGAGGCGATATTACGTGGGGATGCAGTGCTCGGAGGCGCTCTTGTCCGTCCTCCACCTCCCTCCTATTCCAAGGAGCCTTAGGCGTAAAAAATAGCAACACGACTTAAGCAGGAAGTCGCAAAGGAGGAGGAGGAGGAGGAGCTAATTTTAGCCCCCAAGGAAAGTGCCTTGGCGCTACAAGGAGTGGGCTGAGCAGAGAAGAAAGTAGGACATGTTGAGGAGCGGGAAAGCCTCCAACGAAAAGGGAAATTGCCTGCGGACAGGTTGTCCGTTGTGGGTGGAGGGTGGCCGAGACGCCTTCAAGTCTCGGCAGAAGGCGACGAGGCGGCGAATATTTGCTTCCAACCTCCCAAGAGAACGCTGCGGAGGCGGCTGGTGCAGGACCGAGGTGTCCAACTCCTCGGGGTAAGCGGAAATCGCCCTCCTTACCACCCGCAGTCCAGCGGGAGGGCTTTTCACCCTCCCTCCAGCTTACCGACGTCCGCCCCGCCTTAGTCGTCGGTCAGCTACGTCCGCCATTCTTTCGACCGTCGGAGACGAGGCGGGCAGTGGACTCGTCGTCTCCGCGGCACTTTCGGGCGGCGAAAAAGGCTGCGCGCCTCGGGGTCTTCACTGTCGATGACGTGCGCTGCCCACTTGTGCTCGTCACTCCGCCCTCTTCACTTCGCTCAGGTTCCGACGAGGCGGAAAGTGGACTTTGCTCGTCGGCGCCACTTGAGCGATGTAAGCACCACTGCTACTCGAGTGGATTCCACGTCCCCATCCAACGCAGTGAAGTAGGCGAGTCCACTCGACGTCACACGGCGAGGCGCAGCTCAACGCAACGCGGCGAGGCAGACAGGCGAGGGAGAGGCTCGGACACGCTGGCCTCCGTGGGTTCGGGCCGCCCTGTGCTGCGCCTTCACACGCCACGCTATGACGCCACCTGTCAGACAACGTCCGACTGACGTCGCCGAAAGTTTGTGCGTCCGTGGAGACGAGTTGGCGGTTGTGGACTTTCGGAGGCCTGTTTCGCCTTGGCGCGACACAATCTCCACCCTTGGCCGTAAATATTCAACAACTCGTGGACTTTCTCTCCGCATTCCGCCGTTTGTTGCGCAGTTTCCCCATCTTCGTGGGCGTGACGCTAATTGCTCCCTCTGTGGATTAAAGAGTCGTCCTCACAAGCCTCCCCGTCATCGTCCCCTGTGGGCGCGCAAGGGCGCGGGTGGCGGGTGGTGGGGAGCGGGGCGGAGAAGAGCCATCAACCAAGTGGTCCGACACGCCCACTTGGGGGCTGGGCGGAGTTTCTGCGGTTTTGCCCGCGCCCCACGCCCCCACCCACTCGTCGCGACGCGAGTGATTCTCCTCGGCGCGCCCGAGGGCTCACAACGACCTCGCGATGTTTGGGGCCGCGGGAGAGCCCTCCGGACGTGGGATGCAGCGGGAACTCCCGCCCCCCCCCCGCCTCTGCGTGGCATCCTCCGCAACTCCCGACTCCTGCCTGTGGGTCTGGCTGTCCGCGGACGCCTAGGGAGTGCTGAACCAGGAATAACCAGGCGATCCACGGCTGCAGACCTCACCGTCTGGTGGTGGCACAGCGCAGACAATCCGCCCGCCGCCTTCGGTGGAAGACGAGGTGAAGCTACGCGCAGTCGTCGTGTTTCAGCTGACGCCTTCTGGCGCCGGTTCAGACAAGCCGGTGTCCGTCTCCAGCTGAAGACCGTCTCAGCGGGCGGCGAGTGGCGAGGCGAGAAGGAGGCGGCGCCTTCGCGATCCCCGGTAGCCGTGGAGCTCGAATGTTTCCCCGGCGACTGAAGAAATAACTTCTTTGTGTGCCTCTTTTATAACGAGATGAAGCGGGGAGCTCTCGTTTGCCCTACTTTCGCGTCTTTGAGTGTTTTAGCAAAATGAGGACGTGACCGAGGCCAGTAAAGGCAGGAATCAGCCTTTGAGCTTATCGCGTGACTGTCGATTCGCGCAGATCGGCCGGAGCGCGGCCTTTCATCCACGCCTGGGTGAATTCTACCTTGGCGTGAAAAGACTCGCGCTGAAGCCTGAAGCGTCTTTAAGTTTTCCCGTCAATTTTACCACCAATGAGACGATCAAAAACTCGAGCTGCTCATCGAGCCGCCTGCGCCCACCGGGTCCACCGTCCGGGGCATCGGGCGCCCGCTGCGCAGGCTTGGCCGACGGCCGCACGCCGCGCGGGCGGAGCTGGTGGAGCGAGAAGTGCCGTCCGAAAGACCCACTTGGCTCGACTCTCCCGTGGCCAGCTGCGCCTTAGGGGGAGGCTGACGAGCTCCACCACCTTCCTCCAGGGGGGTAGGCGCTTCTTTGAGCACGCGAGTTGGTCGCCATCCGCGCCCCCGCGCGCTCCTCCCTCCTCTCCGTGTCAACGGGGCGGGAGCTACGTCCCCTTCGGCTGCCCCCGCCCCTCCGGGTCCATTATTCACGGGGAGGCGAGGGGGAGGACGGGCCTTTGAGGGCGCTTTGTTGATCGGAGGAGAGAGAGAGGGAGCAATTTGGACCGCGCCCACTGCCACCCCTGGGAACATTTTGGCGGCGCCGCGATGTCACAAAGCGCACTTGAGACCGCCAAAGAGGCGGTGGGGAAGGGGAATGAGGCGGTTCAAGAAAAGTACTCGCCACCGAACGCAAAATGGTCCTCAGTCGTTCGCGTAGCGAAGACTGTCGACGGAGGGGAAGTCGAGTTGCCTGGGACTGCCCGCGAAGGTGGCCACGTCCCAAGGAAACTCTTGAGGCGCCTTCAGCGGCAAAAAGCGTTGCCAAACTGGTCGGCGAGGAAAGGCATAAAGTTTTCGCGGGGAGTTTGCGAGCCTCTCCGAGAGGTCCATCGCGTCGAGGAGGGGCGCAGCACACGCGGCCGACGTCGGGTTAACTCCGCCCGGCCATCGGACCGCCTGTGGACAGCGTGTCCGACTGGCCACGGAGGGAAAGGGCACGGAATGGAACTGGACAGTCTAGCGGGTGTTGGTGTTTGGCAAAGTGGCGGTTTTCGTGATATCGTCCACTCTCCGGCTGAACTGTGGGTGGGCGAAATGCTCCATTAGGCGGCCGCTCAGACCACTGGAGGACGGCGACGCGAGGGGTCCAGACGAGGGCATCGAGGCATTGTCTTCGGCCACCGGTGGGAAACGGTGCCGCGAGGTTGGCTCCGCTAGACTCGGCTCGTTCGTCCAGCTCCGACAAGGCCGCCGAAACTCTCCACGGGGTGCCTCCATGGACGGACCAGTGTCAGTGGAGTTTCAATTCACTTCCGAAATCTCGGCACTTTCATCCGAGCCTCCGAGTGGCGCGTCAGGCTCAAGCTCTCTCTACTTCGGACTGTGGCCGGCTTCCTGTCACACCCGCGAGCCCGTTCGCGCCTCCTCTCTCGGATAGTCGAGCTGCTGTCAGGCCTTTTGCGCGACTTCCAAGTTTCCTCTCCCTTTTGGCCAGCAAGTGTCCGAGGTGTGGAGGCCCTCCTTCCAATCACTGTCAGCTGCGCCATCTCTCCCCCCCGGCTCACTGACTCCCCCAGGCCCCTCTGGCCCCGCCGGAAGTAATTAATCCTCCAGTCGGGCCTGGAAGCTCCCGCAAAGTGGCTCAGTTGGCGGGCATGGCACTTCCCATCCGGCGTCTGGTGCGAGCCCACGACAACTCCACCTTCCGTCGGGCGGCGTACATCTTCTGCGCCACTCTCCTCACCTGCTCCCTCCTCACTGGCGTCATCATCCTCTACCTCGTCGTGCTGCCCTACCTGCACGAGCACGGCTTCGAGGAGAGTGAGTGCCAAGTGGCGGCCATTGAGGAGAACTGTCCCATCCTCAAGTGCGAGAATCGCTGCTCCCGCGAGCGCTCCCTCTTCCCCTGCCTCCGCGTCACCGTCCTCTTCCAGCGCAACCGCGTCAACTACTCGGCAACCCTCTTCGACACCATCGAGACGCACGAACACTATCGCAGGCACAGGGTGAGTTGGTGTGCGCACTGAGCGACTCTTCTGGTCCGCTGGCGTACCTTGTAGCGCGCGAGAGTGGGAAAAACTTCACTGTCCCACGTCACAGGCGCGGAGGGGGGGGGAGGGAACCTGCGGGGTCACGCCCGGCCGCAGTCTCCGCCTCCCCAGCTTGCTGGGGGCTGTGGGAGCTTCCTCCAACCGGACGCATGGCCACGAGGCCTCGCCGCAGCCCTCGGTTGAGGGCGCCACGCTCTGGTCGCCTCTCGTGGCGGGCAATCTTCTGCCTCCCCGAGGGTAGGAGGCTGTGGAAAGACCTCGTGTCTACGCATCAGACAAGAGGAAGCGTCCTCGTCCACGCCGGTCGCTTGGGCAAAATCTCGGGCCAAGCCACCTACGCCCCCCCCCTCCCCTCTCCCTCCAAATGAGCATTAGGCGATTTCGGGGGCCCAGTCGAGGCCGTGGAGCATGTCGGCGAATTTACGGCACCCACGCTTGAGTAGGCGACCCTGCGCGTTTCCACACCCCGCGCCAGTCCCCGGAGGAGTGTGGGAGCGCGAATGCACGGGACATTTAAGGGTGTCTCCCGGTCCCACGCAGTGGAATTTCCACGCAGCGGCCTTATTCACTCTCCACATCGCCTCGTCTACCAAGAGGGTGTCTACTGCCGTTATCTGGGCCCCTGTTTGTCTCAACTTTGCAGGTGAGTGTGGCCAGCGCGGCCGGACGGAAAGGGCGAGCAGGAAATGTCAGCGTTGATTTTCGCCGACAGTCCTCGCCTTAAAAACCCTTGCAAGAATTAGGCCTGGAATCTCTAAGGCCTCCACTTCAGTGAGCATTTTTCTGTTGTTAAGCAAAGCGTTTCTGCGAATCGTGGTGATCAACTCTCTTTGGAAAGAGCTTATCCACGAGGTTAAGATGGGCAAACAAAACGTCGACGCTGCAAGTTTTTGATTGGTCAGAAGGTGGCCAATCAGCGCAAAATCAGAGAAACTCTTCACTTGTTTAAGTGAGATTTCTCGCTCAACAAGGCCACGTAGAAGCTTTTAGTCTTTGAAGTGACGTAAGCCATGGCGTGGAGGATAGCGTGTCCCCTGAACGAGTGGTAAAGCGGCTGGTCGGCGGCGTCAAAATAATTAGACAAGCCGGAAGAGAAATGGGTGGACGGGAAGTTATGACAGCGCTGGGCAAGGAATGAGGCGATATCCACCAGCTGGGGTGGGAAGAGGGGACACGGTGGGTGGTCATTCCCACTTCTTCCTGAACGACGAGTGGACACGAGAAAGTCGTCTCGCAGCCTCGGGCTGCGGCCCGGATGGGAACAAGATTCGTGAGTTACATGTTGGCTGAAAGGAAGGAGGAAAGGAGAGAGTGCTAAGGGGCATAAGTTGATCTTTCGCCTTTACAAAAGAGGTTAGACTCTACTCCATGCACACGTCAATCACTTTAACATCGTCGGCAGTCAGCAAAAAAGCCACGAGGAGATGATCTTCCATCTGCTGGAGCCTCGGTCCTCCTGTGTCAGCTTTTATTGACGGCGGGTGCAGCTCGCATCTCATTCTTAACCACATTTCTGCGCAATTCAGTGTTTTCACGGGTATTATTGCGGGTAATTCCAGTTTAATTTTCTCACTCTCCCCAACGGGTGATATACTACTTATTCGAATATAAGTAGAATATAAACCCGATTAATTTAAACTGCAGGCAAGAGGAAAACAAAACCTCATTGTGAGTAAAACACAAAACTTTATGGCGCCACAGTTGCATTAGAAAAAAATGGAAGGCAGACCACCCAGTGATCGCCTCATGGCGTCATTGCTTGCGTCGCCAACTGAGTCCAGCATAAGTCGCTCGGAGAGAGGAAAAATGAAGAATGAGGAGACCCTATACGGGGGCACTTCACCTGTCTCCTGAGCCGCCAAACGACTTATCGTCACTCTCACCGACTTTGTCTGAACTGTGTCTGGTCCACACGGTAGTCACAAGTGCCTGTTCTCCATGGTATTTTGCCTCCCGAAGATAATGTCGTTTCCGTGGAATGAGGTGGACATTGCAGTGGACGGAGGAGATGGTGGAGAGCTAAAAACCGAGGCAGAAGAATTAGGCAAAGAAGGACAAATGGAGAGAATTGAAAATGGAAGGGGAAAAACAAGGTTGTACGGCTGGGGGAAATGAAAAGTCCACGCTTCGCCCTGAGAAGAGCGAAGGCTTTCCTTGTAAAGGTCAAGGAAATGCCCCACTGGTAGCCGATCTCCTCCCTCACACTACGGGATTCGCGAGCAGTCTGTTGACGCGTTGTGGGCGCAGACCAGACTGAATCGGGAGTAAGAAACCATCGGACACTGTGTGGGCTAATTAATTAACCATGGATGTCGAGGGGAGGAATGCAGCTCCCGCCTGCCGGCTGAACGAGCAGCTCCGTTTATTCGACGAGATAAAGTCCAGTGGCGAGTGTTAGCCCCAGCGGTGGCCATCAAAAATGTGCTCCTTAAGGCCGGAAATGGGAATTTTCAGACCTAAATCGGGCATATTTTGCATATCCACATGCTCCTTTGCCCGAGGATCAACAGCTAAAGAGGCATTCAGGGTTCGCTGTCGCGTTGCAGACGACTCTCCTCTGTATTCCCCGTGAACCGGCCGTAAGTTAACCATAGAGACCTCCTCGGTCGAGGGTGACGCGTCCGCGCAGCTCGGATGTCGTTACACGACGTCACGACGTCAGTGTCCCCTCTGACAGGGCGCATTGCCTCCCCGCTCTCCTTGTCGTTAGGTGTTATCGTGGTAGTGCGAGTGACAAGGCTGACAGTCGGTCGATTTGCGCGCTGTGAGCGTAAGTCGGAGAGAACTCGCCTTTCTCGGCTGACAGCGCGGTTTGGTCTGCTGCCTAATGCACTCGTTGACGCTCCTAGTGTGTGACACACTCCTGTCAGAAGCGGTTGGAGGAGAATGCCTTCGCCATACAAGTGTTCCGTTGGCGTCTTACAAAACGGCCTGTCTTCCCCTGCTTCGTCGCCTCCGCAGGGCACGGAAACGAGGCACTAATGCACAAATTCCATCGAGCCTCCAGCGTGACCTACGGCGTTCTGCTGCCCCTGCTCTGCACCCTCCTGGCTGTTGTCTCCCTGCTCGCCCTCTGGTACGTCGACCGGTGCCGAGTCTGGCACTTGGCGGAGGAGAGCTACTTCGGACTTGTCAACATTCGGAGGGTTAATCAGGACTCGGTAGATGCTCCTACGGAGGAGGGAACGTAACCTTAGCCCCATCTCATCCTCCTCCGCCTCCGTTCTTCATGTGTGTGTGGTGATTTCTTCTTTATGCCCTTCATCTCATAACTATGTCTTCCTCTTCCTCTCTCCGTCGTTCTCTCTGCCGACATGCCAGTCTAATGCACAGGGCGGAGAGAATTGTGATTGGCCCTAATTAAGACAATGTTGATAAAATAAGAGAAGAATCAGCAAACTAGCTACCTAGACAGTCTAATGAGGGGAATAACTTAATGAATGAATGGCAATTGGGTGAGCCATAGATCCTGGCAGAAGAAGATCATGGAATTGAGTTGAATTAATATTTGGATAAGTGATAAAAGGATTAATGGATGGCCAAAAAGATGGCGATGAAAAGACTACCAAGTCTCAAATAGACTTCTGGCAAAGGGTAGGGCTACCTCTCTTTTCACAATCGTAAGTTTCACTGTCTCATGCATCACGCTGGGACCACTAACTTAGATTTAATTTTAGATAATGCATTTGTCATCCATCAGGGTCAATCCAACCCCCTGGAATCACTGAATTTGAACTAGTGCCAGTCCGTTCAAATTGTGAAACGTGTCATGGTATGTGGTGTCTCCAAATTGAGACTAAGTTAACCACAAACGGGGGACACAGTGACCTGAAGAAAATTCATTTTCGACTGAATTTGTTTTACGTTGCATAGAGAGCACATGGAAATTTTGCGTTGCCTAAAGGCTTAACAAGGATATCGATTGTAGTAACTTATGCGGCATAATCCTGGTTCAACAAAGGAAAGAACCTTTGAGAAATTTTTTACTATCATGGAATCACTTAGCAATTGTCTTGGAAGTACCACTGTAATTAAATCACTTAACAAAGGTGTATGTGGTCTAAGAATGCCAGCTACCTATACCTATTAGTATTTGTATCGAAGTTTTGATAACCCAAATTTGTTGTTTGAATCGTACTGGCGGGACGACCTTGAGTCATATGGTTGGTCACGTCTCAAGCCCGCGTGAGATGTCGCTTCACTACTGCCTGGCAGGCTCGTGTTTCCGCACTCCTCCAGAAGACGTTCGTCGTGTCGTCCCATCCAAAGCGATTTCCTCTTCCTAATAAGCGAATTTTCCAAATCTCCGGCTTTAGCAATTCAAATCCCTTGAATTTACGCATATTATACTTGCGGTAGTTTTGCACTTAGAAAAGTAATTGTTATCGTCCACTCGTCATCGAAGTTGAAATGTCACTCTAAGGATCGCGTATTGACATAGTCACGCTTTTGATATAAACGGCATTTTCAAGTTCGCGTGTTGACTTTGCATGTCACGGATGTCCCATGAAGAGTGGTAGTAGCGTTTCGTCTTTGGCCTGTTTTCACTTTGAATTTGCAATTAGATCAACTTTACGAGATAATTGTACCACTATAGAGCCGTGGCTATTCCATTGGATATTCTCTAAGGGATTAGTGTTTCGTGACCCGAAGGTAAATTCTGGTTCCCTCAGGCAAGCTATTGACTCCTAGCTTGCCTGCGGCACTAGTGGGTTATGTTGTTTTACCTCCACTCGTGCAAGTTTAAGCCTAAAGGATGGCCAATCCAGTCGGTAATAGGACTGGCGCTTTCCTCTAGATGTTATCTGGAAGTTCGCATTCACACTCTCCCCACTGAAGGAAACATCGCCATCTGCTGCATTCCTTGTTCACCCTACTCTTCCCTTTTCTAGTTCATACACGCGAACACTACTTTCATGGGCATCGTCACCGTTTACGATTATGTATAAAAAATCTGTGAGGAATAATGACCTCGAAATCCGCCGTAACTGTTTCCATTTGGCGGATGCGGATGGAGAGTGAAAATTCTGTTTCACCATAAGAAAATCAAGCATAAAATGACAACAGGCAACCATATATGCTTCCATTGGACATTCATTCTTTCTGCGATGCTCAACGAATAATGAGAAAGCAGGAAATCAGGAGTAGTTCCCAATTACGACGCGAATGCCATTGGAACTTTGTTGTCGAGCGCCTCCGTTCAACGTCCTTGGGAGTGGCGTAACTCCCTCCGATATGTCACTAAAAGCGATTTTCCCATTGCCTGTCTACCCTCCATCCGAACCGCTGAATGAGCGCTTGTTTCCTGAATCCACTTCGTCAAGACTCCGTTGAATTCTCGCACATTAGGTGAAGGTGAGCTTTCTTTCCTGAAGACGGCGTGTGACTGTCCATCCCTTTTTCTGTCTTCCAAGTGTCTGTAAATTTTATGGTGGATCTTTTCGTATTGTTCAATGGGCGAAAGTGCTTCCCTTCGTTCTCGCTCTCCATTTTTACAATCAGGCAAGTTGACGCTGTGCCTGATCGGGTGCTGCCACCCACCCTTTCATCCACGGCAACTCTCCAATCGGAGATTTTCTGTGAATACTATTGTCATAGCGGGCGGGGCAAGCATAGCAACGGAAAGGAAGTGAGTTAACCACATAGTTGCCCGTGTTCAATTGTTCCAGAGTCTTCGATGACGCCTTACGTCAGCGCTTTGGAAAGTGAGGGGAAAAGTGAGAATTGGAGTGCCGATTCTTGTCTCTAATCGCGCTTGTAATCTCCCTTTCCTCGCCGCAATACCATCGCTGTTATTACCTCAATGTGCGTGTTGTTTCCGCATAACTGTTCGGTTAAATCATTCTTGAATGGGTGCAGACGTAGGCCTCATAAATCGGGTGGGCTGCAATTTCCTCAGGTTTAATCTTGCCACAAACTGTAATAAGCGTGCCCCCACTCCAAAGTGTAGTCTTTTTGAAATTTGTCTTTGTCCTCGAAGAGGTAGTCTCGATTGCTATTGCTTTGCGTAGACGGACGATGTCTCCCCAAAGAAGTGTCAAATCTTTTGGGAATCCAAAATCTATCGAGGATCATCCGGGCGGATGTCGGACTTCCGCCATGCTAGTTATGATTTGAGAGAGCTTAAATGGCGAGGTGGTTGGACCCGTGGCAGTGGAAGCAATTGTCTTATCTCATCTCCTTTTTCCACCTATTATATGCACAATCAGACAGCTTCACTTCACTAGTCGCCCATAGTGCTCAAAACACAACCTCGGTCCTCTCTTTCCCTCTGTCAAACTCTGGAGACTGTTGAAAAAGTACCAAATTCGCTTTAGTCCCACACTCGAAAATTGGCCCATTATGAGGAACGCAGTTGAGAAAAGAGAATAAATAGCGTCTTCTCGATACTCTAAAGCGATCTCTATGCGAGTCTGGTTCATTTCAGGAAGTTAGATTCAGTAGCTTTACCCTGAGGCGGGGAACTCCGTCAGTCACAAGGACGAGCATCACAAGGACGAGCATCAGGCTACACCAGTGCGGGAGAATATACGCGGGCGGATAAGGCCTACGAATCTACCGAAAACATATTCATCTTGTTACCAGGAAAGACGTAAAACAAGAGGTAACAGGTAGGAGTGAATTTAGAGCGTTGGAGGTGAAGTCAAGAATGGGCAGGATTATTTTGAAATACTGTACGATATGAGAACCAGAATCACAAGTTGAGTATGATTAAACCACTTCGCAGTTGTTCGCCGACTAAAAGTCGACATTGAATTACCGTTGACTACAGTTTAAAAAGAGAAGTTTAGTCGTTCACCAGGATTTCAAACACCTAATCCGCCAGTACCTAGGAGAGAGCTAAAGTAAACATTTGGCCCCTCCTAGAATTTTCCACATCCTGACTACATTGTGAATTGTTGATTTTGACTCAATTTGAAAATGCTGTGCTTACCTCATTAGAAGGAAGAATTAACTGTTCAAGTGACAATTAAAGTCTGCGCTTTCGATTTACAACTTGCGAATCATACTGATGTCCACATTCTTCCCTTAGCTGCTAAGACCGGCAAGACAGCCGCATATGTTGCAATCGTCCTATTAAATTAAGAATAATCCACTAACGCATCCTAAATATTTGGATATGTGCGAATTGTTTAATATATCATGGGGTCGCTCATTTGAAATTTCATTGTAAAAATTAACCGGAAACTTAGGTTATTGGAGGGGGGGGGGATGAATTGTTTTGCGATTCTATGCGACGACAAACCCTTTTTTGTTGGTCAGGCATTTTATCGTACACCAGAGTGGGACAGACGACGAGACAGTGAGGCAGAAGTTACCGCGAACTTTATGATTATTAGGGTCGGTAGTCAAAGTTATAGGCAAATATATACAATGCAAATATATAACATAGGCAGAGTTGGGCTCCTACAAGCAGTATCCAGTGAAAAAGACCTGATTTAGTTCGCCTTTATCAATGGAAAGGTTATTGGCGATAAAACATATGCAACAGTTCTCAGCGGCCGTGCATCATGGATGTTTTAAGTTTGCAATGTGTAATGCGCACCAAAAAGCCTGTAACGCCACCAATACAATTTTAAATTAATAAATCTAGGCAGGTTTGGCACGTTGTGTTGTTGAGCTTTGGGTTTCTCTAACAGTAAATCGTGAAATATTTACACATTTGTTTGAATTACCCGATTCGAACGAACTCGTGTTGATTGGTCGTCCCAGAGTCAACGATGCTGCTTCGCTGTTACTTGGATGAAAATGGACACAGAGTGTACACGATGAAGGTTTGCACTGACTTTCTAATTGAGCATTGCTTGAGCACATCGAATAAACTAATAAAATCTGTCACATGGTGGCGAATGGATGCGCCAGCATGTTAACTTGCGTAACTAACGCCAACGGCAGTCGTAGAGCACTTTTCGTTTTTGTGCTACCATGCAAGGACCAATAGACCACCGAGTCCCTGTCACCATTGTGTGTGTTACATCCGATGCATGGGCCGATTTCCTCACTGTCACCGGAACACTGCCCTCAAAGCCAAGGAGTAGGCCCTTCTGACCAGATAACGCATCACTCCTCAAGCACTATTGAGAGGGTTGTCAGGACCTACCTGACCGGATACACTAATCACGATGGTCGCACCACCCCCAAACAAAGTTTACTGAACCCCACATAATGTGCAACATTCTTATTGCAGTTTTTGATCCCGAGGGGAAACCAACGCAGTCGGCTCACCCGGCGCGATACTCTCCGGACGATAAGTACTCCGAGCAACGTGTTACGCTGAAGAGGCGCTTCCGCATTCTCCCTACCCAACAACCCCCTATACAGTATTAAAGGCGCTTGAATCCCTCTTGTCGCTACTTCTCTAACAATATACGACATTAATATACATGCATGTTGTTGAGGTTTATTTAAATGTATAAAAAAGTAAGTTAGGAACTAGTCACATCAAAGAGATCCGAGATAGCCTCATTCTCCTCTAAATTACAGGTAAAATCTTGAGCGTCCGGTGGCGGACTGAGAGGGAATAGAAGGTTAGGAGCGCCGACCTCTTCTGAAATAGATAAGGTGAAATACGACGGTGTGACTTACCTTGTCGATTGCTACCAGGTCGCCTGAGGTCGAGATTCGATTGCCCAGCAGGGATAACGCGAGTTCTGTTTTGGCTGTCTTCCTGATTTACAAGCAGCGCCTCGATAGCTGTAGAGGGACTTTTTAAATGAATTTGGTATTCGGGTGCAGTTTTGTGGGAGCGCTTCATGGCGAACAGAGAATGGGTAGATTGATCCATACCACTTTCGGGAATAGGTGCGTCGAGTAGTGTACCATCAGGCGCGCGAATCACCACTAAAGTGCGATCATGAAAAACATTAAGCAGGTCCTGATATGTGATGTAACTAAATTGTTCGTTATCTAGATCTTCTTGGACATTGCGGATTGATTGCAAGACCTTGGCCCGATGTTCGTCGACTTTCTTCTCGAGATTTTCCAGGTATTCAACCTCGGCTTGCAACTCATCGAGACGAGCTTGGATATCTGGTCCGTTCGTGGCAGCACTTCCACCTCTTAAAAAAGGTTGAAAGAGCGGTTAACTGACATTAAGTACCGCGTACCAAATTAGACAAACACATACTTCCATTGTATGCTGTTTTTCGTGCGCTTTTCAATGAGGCCGATGCCTTCTAAGACGTTGGTAATATCATAAATCCGACGTTTTTGGCGAACAGCAAGAAAGTCAGCAGCCTAAAAAATGAATAATTCACAGTTAAGACCAACTAATTTCAGGTCTAAGATGCCGTCCGGAGCTTCCTTGAGGAGTTGGACAAATTTCTCAGTCAGCAGACCCAAACTCTTCTCGTGTCTGTTTAGATCTCTGAAGGCTTGGGGTTCCAGAGAAAAATCACTGAACATTATGCCCTGGTTCGGATACATATTATAACATTGAAGTCTGCGGGAGATAACAACTGAATGGCGGGAGCCAAATGTTGTGACGATTCAAACAAAGATTCTTGAATGAATTCAAAATCGCAATTCTGCACAAACTCAATTAAAGATATTTAACATTTTAGATTGTGTTTTTTTAATTACGTGGAGAATTTTTTGGGTTTACTCATGTGGTAAATTGATTTTACGCTTCAATTTGTTCTAACTACTTTTATTTTCGCATAATAATCCATTCCTTTCAGGCAAAAAAACCTCCACCGTCGCAAACCCTTCGCTTTCTTCGGAACTCCCCACTTCCTACTCCATGTGTTCCAACCATTCTACTTCCACTGTGCGGGCTACGACCGCAAAACACCAAAAACCAGCAGAAATCACGGCACCCATCCCCACTATTCGCTGTAGAACTGAACTCCCAACCCTAAAGGCACTAAACGACAACTTAGTAGTAACCAAACTACATTCGCCATTCTTATATACACAGGCATTTACAGGAAGAGACGTTAAACAGCCGTTTTCGCGTCTTCCACGGGCATTGTCCATCCTTCTAAGGGTGGCAAAGTGGGTAACCTCGCATTTGTCAATTTCAATACCGATAAGCACTGCTTTGACGTCCGTTTTACCGCTGCCTGCATCTACAATACAAATTGGTACAATAAAAAAGCTTCAAAGAAATGTTTCCTCTCAAAGAAGCGGCCTGCAAACATATTTTGCGTTCAACTCACCTGTTTGCCTGAGTCAATTTGATTTTTTACGTCCGGAAGATGTTCGGTATCTTTGGTGGCAGGAATTTGACGAATTCGACGGCCCAAAGAAGCGATTTCCGGATGGTAATGACACTCAAGACAAGCAACTTCCCAAAGGCTGCTTTTTAAGGCATTTACTCCGTCACCGGGCAAATCATTCGGGTGGTAAGAGTAGGGATCGCCGGCAGTGACATTTGTCTCCGTTACCTACGAGAAAGTTGGATTTTTTAATGAAGAAATTACGGTAGACACCCTTAAGGATTTAAACTATTTGCGCCAACATTCCTAAGCTAATTCAAATTTATAGTAGTAAGTATGTTTGACTGCTCGGTAAACTGGTCGAGGAAGGCTGACAAAGTCTCCGCTCAGACCCCCCTAAATCTAACTTCTCTCAGTAATTTCCGCCTCTAATTCGAATATTCTTGAAACAGTCCTTTTGTAATGACAAAGGATGAACTAAAGAAAGAATTCCCATTGCAATGAACATTTATTTTGGGGTTAGTTGGGGTTACCGCTGTACCGACATGGAATGAAGCACAAAGGAAATATCCTGGCGCTCCTCTTTAATGCAGCAAGGAAAAAAAGGAAATATGAAAAGATAAGAGAAACTCAGAACGCGTTTCAGAAAGTTTAAATTACCAACGGTAGCCAAGATATGGAAGCGTTTACGACGTCAGCTAGGCGCTTGATAAGTTGCTAATAATAAAAGTCACCAAACGCCAAATGTTCCAAAAATAAAATGTTTTTTGTGATCATTGAAAATTTAACATCATGATAAAGCCAGTTGAGCTAAAATAATGAAATTTTGGCTTTCTGACCATTGAATTTACTCGTCACCTTCTCCCTTGAAGTCACTTTCAACGAACACGCCGATCTGGAGACAATCGTCGCTCAGGCTGTCCTCCCACCTCACTTTTGTAGAAGTCTACCTTTGGCGTTGGGTACCAGATTTGCAAAAAACGGAATAGAGCCACGAGATGGCCATTGGATGATTGTTTAACAAAAATGCGGCCATTAAAATGTGACACCCACTTGTATTTACGGCTATCGGATAGTCATGGCAAAAAAGTTAAACAGAAAGGGGACCTGATCGACAGGAGAACGGGGGGAGGGAGGGGGGCGATTGCACCGCTTTATTATCATGACGAGAAAGTAGCCAGCCTCAGGGATTATGGCATTAACCGAGGAACTTGTAGAACAACATGAAATCATCAAGGGGACAAGTGCTGTTGTACCGTGAAAGAGAAGGATGGGGTAGAACTCACAGGGTCGACGGGAGCGTTGCGTCGATCAACAAGGACACGACATGCAGGATGGCGGATGAGGCAGTTTGCGGCGACGGTGAGGAGAGGAAGCAGCAAGGCCGATGGCGCCACGCCTAAGAGGCTCAACTGGGTCAGACGCTTTGCGAAGGCGGACAGCCAACCCGCCGGGACATGACTGAAACAGAGGTGGGCTCAATGACAACGGAGTCCCCACTCAGAGAACAATTATGCCTGGCATTCGTGCGCGCGTGCTGGATGGTTGGGGGCGGAGGAAGTCGCCGCAAATTGAAGTAGATACGCAAGTAATAAGTCCATCAAATACTGCAATGCTAAGATTCCGGTGTTAGGGGTAAAAGTGTTACAAATCGACGCCCTCTCCCCGACCATTCAGGAACAATGGAGGAGTCCCATCTGCCCGACCTTTCGTGTCTAAATTAAATGGCGCTCGACTACAATCAGAGTGACATACGTAGAGCTTAAGTAGACATCCAAGTCCACCAAGAATCGGTCAGCATAGGGGCAAACCAGCAGGCCCTCATCCAGCAGGGCGTAGAGGCGGGGGTAGAGACGGTCAAAGTTGAGGGCACCCAGGTGGATGACCTTGAGAATGCTGCGCGCCACGGCACGGGACCACGAGGCGAGGGGAACGGAGGCGCTGACGGGGCCGTTGAGGGGCGGAGGGTCGAAGACGACGATGATGTACGGGGCGAGTAGTCGCGCCGTATCCGTCATCTTGTCCAACTGACCGTCGCCCAGGGCTATCAGGGTCTCCAGCACCAAGTCGTTCGGTAGCTGTAAGCCAGTTGGAATGAATATAAGCTTAAAGCTGAGGTAAACGACTCAACGAAGGATGAAAGGTGCATTTAGCGTGCTGTGGTCACAGTAACCGAAAAATACACACTCATTTTTTAATGGTAGAAAGAAAATACTTGAAGCTAAAATTATCTTGGCGGACGGCATCGAGACGGCATAGACAATGGGAAAAGGAAACAGCTCTGGGTTCACACCTTCTTTCTAACTAAAGATAACACACAAAATGCACTCCTTCGGACCCTAAAAAGGTCGAACTGATCCTCACTTGGGTGCCACGAAGGAAGTCGTGTTAGAACGGCGAGGTGCCGGGGACAGCAGATCAATTTAGGGCATAAAGCTGCTAATACAGGGTGATTGACGAAAAAATAAGAGAATAGGAGTTCAGAATGTCAGCCGAGTGAGGGTCCAAGGCTTTCGAGGCCAAATCAGGGGAGGATCGACTGCCGAGGTCAGTGTCGGAAGGAGTTCAAGTGAGTGAAAAGTAGAGATGAGACAGGGAGGAAGATGTGAGAAACCGTCTTAATCTAACCTTGAAAATGTTCTCCACCCAAAGGAGAGGCACGTTAGGCGAAGAGTATTTCTACGAAAAACTTTCTCGAAATTCATTTAGTGCTCGGAATTTTGCCTGAAATTCTCCCTTAAACAGAAAGTAAGGATTGTGGGACCAGATCGCGCAGGGTCTTGCGATGAAAGACAGTCAGTGGATGTAAAGTGAAGGGCTTTTTTCTTTACTGGCAACATGACCAAAAAGGCTAAAGACTGGAGGCCCGAAAGGTCACAAAATCAAAGTGAGAAGCAGTTTTGGGGAGAGTGAAGAGAATTTGGAGGAAAACTCACCTCCTTCTCCAGCAGTTTGGCCCAGGTCTCCGTGAGAGTGTGTCTCAGCGTGGGCAGACGCATGCGCTTCCCCGCCGGCGAATTGGCTGAAGGAGTAGAATTAGAGGCTAAATATCAGTCATAATTGTGAATATCCCCTGCCAGCCAGTAGAGCGATAAATGAACTGTTAATAATCTATTAGGAGGAGGAGGAGGATCGGAGTCGCCCATAACCCAGTATTTCCGGCCCAAGTGCTCGAGCTGTTCGCCCAGTCGCAGAGAAACAGCCCCGGGCTCACCAGACCTGAAGGCGATGGCCCAGATCTATCGACTAGAAACTACGTAGCAGGCATTTTGGGCAGGAAAAGGGGAGGAGAATGTGAAGATATTATAAGGAAAAATCCGTGGTTAATGAAGGAGCGGGTACGCAAAACTACGGGGACAGAATCGACGAGAGCGATTTACAGCAATTTAGTCACCAAGGCTGCTTTAATTTGCTCGAAATACATACAACACACCCGGTGGTTTCTCGCCCTTGAATGCCGGCGTCATTTTATTCGGAAGCAAACGCTGCAGGAGACGCAGTACTCGGGTGAAGAAGACGTGGACCTGTGCAAAGAAATAAGAGACTGTGTGAATTCATGTGTGCGTGGGGTTTCATGCAAACTGTCAATCGGACAGGCACTGACATCAGTTTGGTCGAAGTTGACCTTGCAGATGACGGCTTGGAGGCAGCGGAGAAGGTGGGCGAGGCAGTCAATGAAGATGGAGTCGTCGAGGAGGACGTTGAAGGCCTTCTCCGCCGCCAGGTCACAGTTCGCGTCCAAGTAGGCGCGGAGTTGCACCTGAGGGGGAGCGGGAGAGGTGGGAGAAAAGGAAGGCGCGGTTTTGTGAACACGCCACTAAGGCTGGACTTACCATAACAGAGTCGTAAGTCGGTTGATCTGACATCTAAAAGGGGACAATATTCCTCGGATAATTGTGACAGTAGCGTCGAAAACAGGGAAAGATTGTCTACGGGGTTAAAGATGTTGAAATAAAGGAATGGAGGATGTAAAATAGACAAAGTATACAACGGCTCAACCGAATTCCACAAAGCACAACTCGCGAAATATGCATGAGGTCACAACAGACAAAGTAGTGGAGAGAAAGGAAAACAAAAGGCGGAAGGTCATCATCAAAAGAGAAAATCTCTATATATTTTAGTGGCTCGGAGATAAATGCAACCAGTGCACAAGGTTGAAGTCGAAAGTGTCAATGCAGACGGCAAAAGTGGGAGGTGGAGTGGCCAAAGAGGGTTGTGGCCGGACCGATGAGAAGGAGCCAGCCGATAAAACCGCACAGAAGGAGGCCGATGTACAGCCTTTTGCCCCACCGGGGGTCACGCATCTCCGAGGTCCGCATCTCTCCTGCCACATCCGGCATGCCCATGACATTGCAGAGGGAGTGCACGGCACACGCCGCCATGAGGTGGCCTGAAAAAGGAGTGTCCACAACACACGGTCAGGCAGATGACTCGGCATTTGACAGAATGTCCCAACAAACGTTCGCGGTTTCCGTGTTATGAGAGAGCCAAAGAGATAAGTAAGCTCGAGGTGGTCATTAGTCTGGACCGTGATGATCCGGTTTTTTGCTGGTCAATTATGTGAGCTCTACAGTCCGGAAAGTGAGTTAAAAGTAAAGCCGTAGATGGATGATATTCACGAGGGGAGGGGAGGGGGCGGAAAGAAAGAAGGAAGGAGGGGGGGGGTGTTACGTAGTGACGCAAGACTAATTCGGCGACGTTAACCTCTAGTCGAGGAGAACCAACAACACTGCGGGATGTTGTACGTGACTGCCAAATGAAACCTCGTCAAATCGCCACATTTGGCTGTCCTACCGCGGGTGTGGGGCCAAACTTCGGAGTAGTTAAAGGCAAATTGGCAGTGAAATGGGCCAGAAAGGAGGGACTTTCTTGTTCCTAATGGCGTCTCCAGGCGGGAGCTGCGACGAATCCATCTGGAAGTAAGCCAAACACCTTCAGCGACATAGAAACGCGCAAGGCGCTGGCAGAAAGAACTGTCGCCCAACTTCTCAGAGATGGAGGAGGACAAAGCCAGTTTATCTCTTAATGCATCAAATTTTGCCTGTGGAAAGGGAACTCACCACTTCGTAGCACGATCAGAGTGGAGTAGACGCCAAACATTGCGGTCATCAACACCTGCGGAACTGGAGGGTGGAAAATTCGGCGCTCTCTTCACACACTCCGTAAAAGCAAATTAAAGGAAAAAAAGAAAAGAAAAATAGAAGATTACTTACAGACATCGGAGAAAGCCGCGCGAAATGTGTAGCCTTCGTACATCTTCTCGGCCACGTGGTGAAAGTGGGCTGGAAAAGTTGACGAGAGTAAGGTGCTTGCGAAGATGCAGACAGGTTAGATATCGCAAAAAGAGAGGTGGAGGCTTACAAATGGCAAAGAGGAGGCCGGAGCCGAGACAGAGGGCTTCACATGAGCGAAATTGACGTTGGAGGTGGAAGAGGATACAACCACGAAAGATAAACTCCTCAACGAGGGGAGCAATCACAACTGCGCGTAATCGGATAAGATCACAATTGTGCCACAGCTCCCGGAGATAATCTACGTGTGAAGACAGGAAATATTTTCGACAGCCTGGCCTCGTAATAATATGCGAAAGCGAATAGTGCAAATGTCCCGCATGCGCTTCTGCAGGGACGAAGCAGCGACCAGCGTGGTTGACGCTGTCAAACCCTGCAAGTCTTAAGAGGAAACCCCGCAAATATGCAGTTGAGCAGCCATAAACTGGTGAATAGAGGGAAGCGAATATGGAAGTGGCAAAAAGAGGTCACGCACCTCACCTAAAACGAGGAGTGTGATGGACAACACTGGCGTAACACTCCAAAGTCTTCGCCGCTTTAGCATTCGCATGTGGTGTGAGCGCCCGAAACCATCAGGCGCTCCGCTCACTCAAAACGAGACAACTCGAGCCACAGCAATTCTGGTGCTTTTTAGGTCAAGCAAGACTAAATTATACATTTTCCCCTTCTTCATTGGGAAGAGTCTGCCCATAAAAAGGGCATATCACACACTGGGGAACCCATTCTGAGAATAATGTTGGGAGCTATGAATAAAGGGGCGATTCGAGCACCTCAGCTAGCAGAGGTGGTCAATAGGAGGGAAATAATTTCCAACGAAACGAAGACCCCCAAGTTTCCTTGGCACAAAAAGCAGTGGGAACGACAGGCAATCAACGCATCACCTTCGAGTGCTGAATTGCGAAGTGAGACTGAATAAAATAGTTTATTCGTTACAGTATATTTGGCTTAAAACCGCAGAGACGACAGCAAGGATTAAGTAGTTCGCAGGCTAGTTCTGTTAACGTTAAAGGGCTACGCGCCAAGTCACGTTATTGGAAAGACGAGGTACAAGCATGATGAACATAACTGCTAAACACCAGGAAAAGGTATAAATTTGATCAAACTACTGAGCTAGCGATCAGCGCTGGGAAAAAAGAACCAAACGACGTTATGTTAGAAGCAATTGCAAGGAGTCGGAAGATTGTTTTAACTTGCTTGGAAACAAACGGGTGATAGTACAAGTAGACGAAATGTGCGCACCTCGCGGAGTATAAAATTGCCTTGAGCGCCATTCAAACCAGAGGGAGGCCAGAAAGAGGAACTGGAGAGGGCATGGGATTAAACAAACACCGCTTAGAAACGCAATTATTGGGGCCAGAAGTAGGGATTTAACTCACACTGGTAACCAAAGTTGGCAAAGTAAGGGCGAGGGCGAGGTGTTGGCGACGAAGGTAGAGACGCGAGAAATCGTAGGAATCGAGACTCCACTAAATGAAGAAGGTAGGAATAATGGTTTTAAGGAAAGATGTATAAAACACATGAATATTTGGGATAAAGAACTTAACCCTGAGCAGGTCACATATTTTAAATTAACTCAATAAAATAAATGCCACAGGGAACGTGAACCAACAGGCGAAACTGTCAAGATTATTTGTGGGAATGAGTTGAGTTTAAGATTTGAGAAGGAGCTACGAAGAGCAGTAGTAGGCAAGGAAAACAAAGCTATGAGTGGAGAAAAGTACGTGTAGAGAAAATCAAAAGTAGTAGATGGGTGAATCACTCGAAATGCCGACAGAAAGATTGTAATGTACACCGCCATCGATTAATTGACGGCGAATGAAAATAATAATACTGAAATAAACCGGCGGTTAATGAAGATCATTGGCAAATAGGCGAAAAATTAAATGTATATTCAAAGAAAGACGAGTGCCAAAAGGGCAAAAGTAAGCATTAACACGTTTCTTTAATATTTATAAAAGGGATACAACCTATCCCATGTGGGAAATTAAATCTTCACTTCAGTTAACATGAGAAAACAAAGAGGTCGGTACCCTGAAACAGCGAATAAAAGGACACAAAAAACCTAGACACCAGAAATTGTGAGATGTAAACAAGAATCAGGAATATATGCCCAATCTCATGACAAATCAAGTATTATTAACCAAGGAATAAATTACTGAATCCCATTGCTGGAGGCTCGACCTCAATGAAAAGCTTCCGGTATAAACAATCCTAAACAACATATCTATGCAATGAAAAGTATATAATAAATCGTTCTCCAAGCGAAAAAAAATTGTTTAGGATCTTCCACTCGCCATGTAGATTACTTGATTTTATGTTTTCGACGCTGAGGCAAAAATGCCACGATAAGTGATATACACACAAGGTACATGAAATAACAACGAAAATATTGATTAAAGTGTAGTTGGCGTTCTTTCGGAGAAGAATAAAACTTGGGTTATGTGTGTGTTAGTTTTCATCGTAAGCGTAGGCCAATCCCCCAAGAAACTTACGGGATCCTTATTAGGAGGCCGGATGAATGTTAACGTGTCAACAAAAATGAGAGTACAGGCGATTAGCGCGGACACTATCCGCTGGCGTATGCTCCTGGGAGATCTCCTGAAAAAAAAACAAGTTTTACGCTGAGCACTTGTTAAACTAAAATTAAATAAGGATTTGTCGACCCAGGTAGTTATATATGAAGGCAAATTATTAAACCTCCTGCGAAAGCATGTCGAGAACACTAATCTCGAAGAAACCGGCGTATCGAAATAATTACGGTAGCTCACCTATGAATTCCGCCATATATGTACAAGGCTGATACGAATACAACGCAGTAGGCAACGCAACGTACTAGGGGTTGTGTTGAGAATTCTTTCTGGGGAATCATTCCACATAAAAGCAAATTACAATAAACCAAACATAGGCTGGGCTACATGTGCACGCTGATTCGCTAAGGAGGCGGCCAATAGCCCCAGCCAATAGTAGCTTAAGCGTGTCCCTCAGGTAGCTAAAGCCAAATTCTCAGCGTCTACTGATTATCATATTTTTCAGTAAACTGAATTTGCTTCATTTAACCAGTATATACTTAAGAGCAACTTTGTAAACCGGAAAGGATTGGTTGGGATTAAGTTCTTTAATTTGCACCAGGAAAGTGTGCATATATTCTCAGACTTCATTTGACGCTGTCTAAGACAGGGCTATCATTTATTGCATGCTATACCTAAGATTATTAGTATTGTTTTGAGACACTTCAAGGGATTGGCGTACAAAATCATACCGCACGGTAGCCTCTATTCATTCTAAAATGAATGAATATGCAATAACATAGCAAGGATTATCACGAATTTCCTATTATAGATAGGTCCCCGAGACTTTTCTACTCTGGCACAAAAGAAACTATTTTTGGTTTTTAAAACATAAAGCGATAGCTTCATGTCCTGATCCTAGGTGTTTCACCCTCCGCAAAGTCATTCCACTAAACGCTCTTCGTCCCGATATGAAATCCACCTCCCACGCGTCGAGAGTCGTGCTACCCACCAGTATTTGGCATCCGAAGTATGTGCCCTTTGTCCAAGCATTTTTCTTCACTGTCAACAAGAATGTCAAATGTCACCCGAAAGAGAGGCATTAAGATAATTGCTAGCCATAGAATTTCGATTTCATATACATTAAGAGGTTTCCCGTATATGTGACAGCGTTATCAAATGTTCATATTTAATATATCTTTCATCACAAATTTTCATAATGAAGGCAATTTACTTTTGGCGGTGCACAAAACTCGCATTGCGTCAAATATCTGCGTCGAGATGTCCGGTCTCTCTTTAGGGAGAACATTGGAAGATGATTTTGAATTCAATAACTGTGTTAAAGATGCGGATATATACATACGAATGGGTGAGATCTATTAGTTCATACTCACTTGTAGATTTTCTCCGAAAAATATATTCAATTATTTCTGCTCAACTACTCGTGACCTGTGGCATCACTGCTGTTCTATTCACTTTCAAACAGCATGTGTCCTCTTTTCTGTCTGACAAGTAGGGCGCATTAGGACGAAGTAATAATTATTTAGTTCTTTTATCCTATTTTCTCTGGTCATTGTCTCCTTCGTACTGATCTTTGGAATGTACCTCAAACGACACCATACTCCTATCAACTTTATTCTTCTTTTCCTTTTTGTAAGTGTATTAAGCAAATCAACATCTTCTTTTAGACTCTAGTAGAAGCATTTCTTGTGGGCTTGAGCGGTAAATCTCATCTTCCTAAATATCTTCTCGTCTAGTCATCCACTTTGATGTGGCTTGCATCTTCCAAGCCTTTTTGGTTACTGCAGCCATCACCATTGGTCTAACCGTTTATACTCTACAGGCAAAGCGTGACTTCTCCTCATGGGCTGCCTGCCTCGGGTCTCTTTTGATGGCTCTCCTTATCGGCGGAATTTCAAACGTAAGAAACCTAACCCCACATTTAGTTGCCTGGCGATATCTACTTCACTCTGTAACATCTTTCAGGTCTTCTTCGCCTCACCTGTAATACATTTGGCTCTCTCAATCGGCGGTGCTTTCATTTTTGCTTGCCTGTTGGTCTACGATACGCGCAACATTATGCAGCGCTTCCCAGCCGAGGAATACATTGCCGCATCAATCACCCTCTACTTGGATATTATCAATCTCTTCCTATACATCTTACGTATCCTCCAAGCCGCTAATAATAACTAGAGATCGTTTATTCTATTCTGATTTGAAATAAATTACCTTCTCCCCACAGCGCACCCCCATTTTGTAATGGTGAGACGCATAAATGCCTAAAAGGAGGAGTGTAGGACATTCTCCTTCGTTACCAGTGGAACGTACGCATGGAACTCGGTGAAAGGCGCCTTTATGGGAGACTTGGAAGTTCAAGAACTTTTTTATATACAAAAGAACTTGGGGTCGCATGAAGATTTTGTTGCATGCATTTCTACAAAAATAATTAAAAGATTGGAAGAAGGAGTAATGTCAGCATATTATCGAAGTTGAAGAAAAAGTTAGTCGTCATCACTGTCCTTCCCGCACAGTGTATCATCCGACTCCTCGCCCTCTTCGTTACGATACCTGTAAACCATGAAGTACGGAGGCGTCAATGACACGAAAATTTCTCTAATCTTATTGCGAAACTAATTCGAACTCACTTCAGTAACATTTTGGATGGAGGAGGCATAGTTGGTCTGACTTTAATCAATCCGTTCTCCTGGAGGGCCTGCGGGGGAGAAAGCAGCACATAGAAACATCGGTTTCACCAAAGATGAAACTCGCAAAAAAAACGAACCTTGTACTCATCGCGGACTCGTGTCATTACTTTCAGCGACTCTTCCATCGAGAGGGTCTTCAATCGCCGTGAAGGTAAACTCCATAGCGGACTACCTGATAACATTGACGAATCCTCGCGGTAGAGATCTGTGTTGAGCATTAGGCCTCTTGGGAAAAACCGAGTTAAATGCAGCCAATTATCACCACTTGCTAATGGATTTTTAGTCAAAATAGTATTTAACCTCACCGGTAAACCCGTCGAAAGTGGCGATAGAGGTCGGCCAGAACTTCCGGACACCGAGTGACATGGGAGGCCATGAGGAGACCGGCAAAACCACGCCACTTGCCGTGCCCAGCGAGGAGAGCGAGTGAGGAGGGGACGAAGCCAGCGGCGGCTAATCGAATGAGGAGGGAGTTTTCAAAAGAACGGAGCATTGGCAGGTTTTCTGACTTTGTGGACATAGATTTTGTTGTCTGGCGATTACTGCTGGGGCCTGGGTGGGTGGGAGTCTCGGAGGAGGGCGATGCCGCATAGGGTGGACGGGAGGTCAAAGACCCACGCGGAACTTGAGCAATGACACGCAAGGCTTGCAAATTTATAGGGGCCTGGCGGGAGAATAAGCGTGGGTAAGAAACCAGAAGCGCATTTGTGGATGCATCTCCAAGTGCTCCCTAAATGAGCTGCGCAATGATCCAATTTGAAAGCGAAATAAAAAACGGGGGATTTTACGAAGGGAATAAAAGAAAAACACTTTTAAAATTTATAAATAAAAATATCGAGCTCACGTTACAATGTATATATTTAAATCGCAGCTGAACACAAACTAAATAAAAAAGTCCGTTTCATAGTTCCCTACTTAATACACTAGATGAGCAGATAACCTTCAAAAAGCAGACAGATGGGAACACCTTCGAAATTGAGTCCCCCCCTGTGTGTGTGAATGAAGAGATGGTCAGGATGGGAGATTGGTGTGGAACGGAGTAGATCGAGACACTGACTAAAGGCGAAGAGACCGTCATCAGAACGGGTAAGAGTTGTAGGAAAAGGGGCGAGGATGAGGCGGAAAAGACTTCAAAATTACGGTCAAATTTCTCATCCGAGATTTACCTCGATGTGCGAAATGGCATGGGTAACCCTTGAGCACCGGCTAGATCAAGATAGTATGGGAGTGCAAAAAACACGTAACATCAGGCGATTGGAGAAATGAAAGGAGCTAACACTTGGTAGTAAGATAGAAGTACGAAAGAATGGATGGTGAGTGACAACATGCGTCATTTGATGAGTGCATAAAAGGTCGTCGGCTAGAGAATAAAGATGGTTCATTTAGAATGATCCAAGGTAAGAAAAATGGGGGACCAAATGGAAAACCGTGGGAAATGGATTTGGTGGGGCTGCTATGAAATCATGGCTGGATATTTCGTAAGGAATTAAATCAACTCTTAGTTATCCCAAAGGAATATAACCACAAAGAGGGTTCTTATAATTGAATTAATGCAAAAATTTGGTAGAAGTATCAAGTAGCGGGAAAACGAATTACATCAAGGGGAAAAAAGCGGCAGATGTAAGAAGGATGCGGAAAAAGCGAAAAGGTAGGCAAGGGGACTGATACGTAAATGAAAGGAAGAGTGTGGACACAAAAAAATAGATGAATTGATAGTGCGACAAATGAATGTGATAAAAGATGATATGAATGCAAGAAGTCGACTCACCTCAATCCACACCACCGTTTTTGGACGCATTTTAGCCAGGCTCGCAGCGTTCAATTGCGCGAAGCGTGTGGCGAACTTTACCAAACTATCCACCTGTACATGCTCCTCACTGAATGGGAAATGAAATAATTCAGTTATCCAATGCTTAAACGCCCAAATCAGGGATCCCAGACCTCGCCAATTTTATGAATAAAAAACAGTCACTGCGGCACTGTATGTCCCGTTACGGTACAAGTTCAAGTTCAGTAGGTAAGGTACAAGAGATGCCTGAGGAGACAAAAGTCAATGTGGGTACTCTATCAACAAATGCTCTCCGCGCCTCAATAGCAACAAGAAACCTGACGCTCATTAAAAACAATGAAGTGAAGTTGATCATGTCACTATAGCGTTCAAGGGGGATGGAGGGTACATTGAGGTTTAAAAATGAATCAAGGGAACAACAGAGAGTAGACAGGCAGTGTTACTTTTCATATATATCCAACGTCCCAGTACATTCTCAAATTAAGACAGCAAATCGGGGAAGAGCGAAGTTGAAAAAAGACTACCGTAAAACAAATCCATTTTGTTGAGGAAAAAAAATACAAAGTCTGAAATCAGATCTTCGGTATTGTGTAGATAAGGCTGGAATTCAAATATTGGCACTAAACTCGGAATCTGGGTTACCAGTTGGAACAAGATATAACTTTGGACATGAAATACCCAAGAATCCCTATTTCTGATAAAAAAAGCTTAAAAAAGCCACGAAGCCATGCAGCATTACTTGAAGAAGAGTGGGGAAAATCAGTATCAAAAGAGCACAATCTTTTTACTAATCGGTGAGCATAATCAGTTGTTGGGACTCGATAAACAATGTAAACAGTCAAATATAAAAAAGTGGTCATTTACCTCTCGATACCGATAACATCGCCCACAACGAAACGGATATGCCTGGGCAACCCATTCCTGGCGTTAGGATTGTGACGCACGCTGGGACAACAGAAAAGACGCCGCAAACGCAACAAATCCCTCGCACAACATGCTACAAGAACCGGCCGCTCAACAGTTAATAGTGACTCCGACCGGACAAAGCGCCAGAGATTGGCAATCGACTCCCCGGGAGCGGTAACGACAACATTGCCTCGTTCTGTGGCGGCCTGATTAATACGACCGTCTCCAATTGCCCATGTGGAAATTGTTCCATACCTGACAAATCGTCTCTCCGGATTGCTTGGTTGAAGAAAAGAGAAATATATGGTAAGAACTTCAAAAAAATAGAATTGACCTACCGGCAATCGATAACAGTGAGGCAAACGGTATCAGAACCACACGTGCACAATTGAAATAAAAAGGCGTGATAAGAAGCATCTTCTTCAGTTAATGAAGGGAGTTTACAAAAATGGCGGAAATGAGAGATTTCCTCGGGAGTAAGTGGTTCCTCGGGAAGCTTAGACAAGGCCTCGATTTCTCTACCCGCATCATCTTCATCTTTTCTGACACCGAGATTGAGAGAACCCAATGATTTAGCAAGATTTTCTACTCCGGTATCAAACTCATCCTGAACTGCACAATCTGTTGACAAAGGTGATGGTGCTTGAAAAAGTTTGGTCGCAGGAGTTCTAAATGACGTTGGAGAGGGTTGATAGGATTTAGACTCAAGGATAGATTGTATGCGGGCAATTGATTTATCCAGCTTCTTACCATAATCAGGGAGTTTTGAAGAAAAGCTGAACCAAAACGAAGGGAAATAATAAATACCAGAGACCTGATGTATTTGAATAACGAATCTTCAACGTACCCTTTTTTAATGAAAAGTTGTTTCTCTAAAGCTAATTGGAGTTCGGGAAGTGTCATAGAATTAAAATCAGGGGGTTTGGTATTGAGGCTCATTGGTGTGGATCTAAAACAGACATAAGACGAACGATTAAAAAGAATTGCTTACCGAAAATGAGCTGAACAGGGAGATAATGTCGTAAAACACAATAAAGTATGCAAGGGAGAGAGCCGAGTGGTAGGCAAACGTGTCAGGCTGCGAGTTCAAATACTTCGTTGGCACACTACCTAATGTGGACAATGTTCTTGACTCGTTAAAACATCATTTGGCGAGAAATTCACACAAAAATAAAAATTATCTGGCATTCTCCTGGGTAATTAAAGGGGTGCTGTTAGACTTTGGATTCTTGGCACTGAATCCATTCTTTACAAATTACTTGACATTGCGTCTTCAGTTGGTGCAGAGCCGCGCATGGCTGATCGTTTGACTGAACTGCAGGACGCCATTAACCTGCAAGCTGAAAATCTCGGTAACGCTGTCGGTGTGATTCAACAGCTCGCGCAACCGAGTTTTTTTCGTGAACTTAACCATAACGGTCGTAGGGAAAGGGAGTGGGCCTCGAATCCAGAGTTCCAAGCGCTTCTACAAAATCAAAACCAGGAGGGTAACTCACGCGCCTCTTGAAAGGATTTTGAATAATCCTTGTTTGACTTACGATCTTTGTTGTCTAGATACCGCCCTCAAATTCGCAGTTTCAATTGCGACTACTGCGAAACAAATTGAGCTCCTTATAAATTCTCTCCCAGCTGAAGAGGCTTCTCTGGAACTTCAGGACGAAGCTACTAAGCAACTTTTATTAGAGTATCGCAGAGAAAGTGCAAAACTTGTCCATTTGATTACTAAAAGTTTCCAGACACGTCTTTCAAAGGTTCGGCAATTGCTGAGCAAAATTGCGGAAACTCAGCTCTTAACTCGGACACTCGAAAGCGAGGTGACTACCGCACTTTACATAAACTTCGTCGACTTTACTTTATTCTTCATTTTTTGTTTGGTAGGTTTATAACGACTTTTACAATGGGTCAGCTGGAGACACCGATTCTTTTGGCTCCTGAAATAGATGTTTTGTCTTCTTGGCTGCGGTATCTTTCGCTGTGTTTGATATCAATCTTTTTTATCCGTTCTGTCGGAATTTTGCTCCCTATTCTCGTTCCCAAACTGGCAGCTTTCCTCCTCCCCTCCTGTCGCGCCCGTCGGCATGCCGTTCATCTCAGACACCAGGAAATGAGTGACCTTCGGAAAAAAATGGCTACCCTTAGTATGGTGGATAATTTTGCGGCCTATTCAAAACTTGAAAGAAAGGTTAAAGCTCTAGAGCGACAACAAGCAGAGGCGGATCGTGCACAGTTTGGAATAACGGTATCTACCACATTTCGATTTGCTAATTGTCGTCAAAAGGTCATGTATTTATCCAACTTATTTTTTATTTAAGTTGGTCTGCAGTCTTTTCGCGCAGTGCTTGCGATTCTTGCTCCACGGTATTCTCGTGGCTTGGTTGCTCTACCGGGTCACCTAATGAACGACTCTCTAACGATCAGTTAGATATACTACGTGACACTCGTGCGTCTGTTGGTTGGCTTTTGGTCTCCATCCACTATATTCCCAATTGGACAATCTCTGTGCTTTGGATTTCATTTTGCGAGGCCATTGCTTCTCTCTTGCTCTCTCGGTTTCAGAGGAACGTGGATGATGAGGGGTCCTTATTAACGGCGGCGGCAATGTGGTTCACCACTCGGTATTGTGACGTCTTTTCGACTCAAGCTTGATTTACGTGATGCTTTCAAGTGCTATTGTTGATAACCGCTTTTTCTTTTCGTTGTATTGATAGGGTCGAATGAATGGCTTGTTAGGTAATGGGTTTGGATTTTCTTCAATAAATAGGCTTGGACGATAGTGCAGATTGCAGTTATAGCAGACATGAGAGAATTTGTTGAAATACCCGTCTGTAGAGCCCTCATATACGTAACTCTTTGAGGCAATTGCGATGGGGATGCTGGAGTCACTCAGAGGGGTTTGGTGGCAGGAATATTCTTCAGGGTACCTCTGGTCACGCATGGATGACCGTTCTAAGCTCAAGTCTCGCTTTATGAGAAATAATTTGATGTGTTTGGGGGGAGGGGAAACTATTTACTTGGGACCTTGTTTTCCCGTTGGATGAATTCATCGCCAAGTGAGGTGGTTGGACCAGTCGTGGGAGTTTCGGTGCCCAGCACTGGCAACCAGCACCCTGGAATGGCGTGTGATGCCGCGTCGCTGCCCGAAGTCCACTTGCACTTTACCAGCCTACGTCCCCACTTCGTACCTGTCAACCAGGCCTTTAGTCTGTTTTCACTCTGATTTATTATCCGTCAGTGGGCGCTTATCAAGTGAATCTTAACCGAAAAAGTAAAGCTAGGTAAGAAGTGGAGACGAGGAGTTGGATCAGGGTGGTGCAGAATAGTCGGGGGAGTTTGAGTTCAGAAGAATGGGGCGTGATCTTTAATGTGCTGAATCAGTGCGGCTTTGTCATCGGGTTCCAAGAAGCAGGCCTGGGCAGCACGTAGATTGGCCTCATGCAATTGCTCGCCTTCCATCAGTCCCTTCATCGCCAGCATGCGCTTCTCCGCCTGCAACCACTGGCCTGTCACTGTGGGGTCGTCGGTGGAGATGGAGTAATTGACCTTGTCTTTTTCGAAGCGCATGATCGGATGTGAGCTCCACTCATCCACTACTGAACCCGTCAGAATGCTAGAGAGGGGGCAAACCTGGAGAAAATAACAAATGTCTACTCACTTCTCATAAGTAGAGTGCATTGAGTGTGGCGGTGACATTCCCTTTACCGTCCCCTCCCACAATTTCCTCCCTACATTTCGTCCCCTCGCGCAGAGTCGACCAGGCTCCAGTTAAATGCCTCTTCTCAACCAAATGGAGACTAAGCTATGTGAGGGTTCCACCAGACGACGAGTTCATTTTTGCATCTGCGAAGAATCCACCAAAATTACAGACCTCATTGAAAAGCAGTTTATATACATTTGACATGGAAGGCGCCTCTAAGGCGTGGATCGAGAACTCAAATTATCGGAGACACTTCCATTTATACAGGGAGAAGAAGGAGATAGTCTGTAAGGCGTGCTAACTCTCAATGCTTTTGGCGCCGGGAACATGCTGAGACCGCCTGCTTGAGTATGCGCTTGTCGCCTTGACACCGAGGCTACACGTTAAATGCAGACGCTGACATGACAGTGCTTCGCACAGGGTAGCACTCAAAGCGCGGTTTAGCCAGACTAATCGACAGTCGTGTCTCTCGGAGTCTCTTAGCGCCGGAGCGAAAGGAGACACCCATGTGCTTCAAGTGCTGTCTATCGCGGAGTAGTACGCGGATCACACACAAAGTCTCTGCTCAAGTCAAGAGAGTCTAGGAATGCACCCCGTAGGCTCATGATGGTTGCATTGTTGAGATGCCGAGGGAGAAAGAATCCGAAAAGAAGCACGCCTGCTGATATGGCGGATTGCGCACAACGCTCTCTATGCGCCGTCTGTCAACTCTAGCGGCATGAGGTGAAGCCACGCCAGTGACGAATCGTCGATGCCATACGGTGGAGGTGCCAAAAGCGACGTTCTCAGCGTTCTCTATCCGCTCTCATCAAACACGGGACGAGAGGAGACGAGGATTTCCTTGACGATAAAATAAAGACGAGTTTGAGCTGTCCAGACGAAGTGCTTTATTCAGATCCATTAGCTGCGCCTCATTCGGGAACCAGATAAGTTGAAAGACTGCCGTCCAGAAGACGGCGAGCCATTCGGTAGCGAAAGTGCGCGGTAGCTCCTCTTGGACCCAAAGGCATGTAAATCGGCTCACGGGCTATGCGAGAGGCGGCGAGAAGACTCGAGTCCACGAAATCCACTTCCATGCCGCTGAGACGCGACCGCGTGTGCGTCGGCGACGCCGAACTCGGTGTAGCCTGCCTAAACTACTCGAATCATTTGATCGCGTATAGGCCGCTTTGGAGGGGAGTTCCAACTGGCCGAGAAGAGGGCAAACCGCGAATGAGATCGGGAAGTGAACTTTGCGAGGAAGACTGACGCTTAATCCGTAGAACTCGAAGGGATTCCACTGTGGAGGGCAGCAGAATGCCTTCTTCTGCCTTCAATGTGCCCGTCAGGGCGCCGAGTTTGCAGTCTCAACACAAGAGAGTTGAACCATTTCCTCATTTCTGGCCGAAGATTCTGTCTTCCCGGAGTCCGGCGGTCAGTCACTGCGCTTTCAGACCTCCACCACCCTGGCAAACGTCCGGTAGCCGAAGGCCACGACCTGCTCACTCAGACGGCACCAGAAACAACTTCGGACGAATTCGGTTGCGATGGAGAGTAACAAGAACCACCTTAAATGCGGTGCTTAGAGGCGTTCGTCGTCCGACAGAGGAGAAGAAAAGCATGAGGCGCGTGGCATTGAGTGAAGAACGCGGATGTATCGCGCTGGTCGAGGAGCTTTTCGCTCAACGGTGCTGACGTGCCGGTCGGTGAGCGCCGGGAAAGACCCAAATTGCCCCCGGCGCGTTCCTCGCTCCGTCCAAATGTCGCCCAGACGACTTGCGAGGCTGAACACTTGCGCCGAGGCGACCCACCATTAGTCGGCCGAACATCCAAAAATGGTTACCGTTACGTGTTAACAAAAGTTCAGCAATTTCGCCTATTTTTGCCCAAAGATTCTCGACTAACACGAATTGCTTAGGTTGATACCTCGTGGGTTTTAGCCGTCCAAATCCTCAAATCTTTCCCGCTTCCCACAATACTCGTGTGGTCATGTCCCGTTGCGGACCAACACGATTTACACTGTTCGGTAAAGTGGTCGCGAAGACCGCTAAACCCTGCCGAATAGACGAAAGCCCGAGAGGCGAGAGACTTGATGGCCCACCAGGTGGTCCCCTCCTCGAGTTGGCAGACGAATTCGAGGCGATAAAGTGGACCGTCGTCTTCGTCGAGCGCACTAGGGCGCTTAATCTACTCGGTTTAGCCTGGAAGACCAACGGACAGACGCACATCACCCGCCCCCCGGGGGCGCCGCTCTCGTGGGCGTCGGCGAACTCGGCGGAGGGCTGATCGGCCGCACTCCTAAGGCGCCGTCCTAGCCCTCCGCGGACCTGCCGAGGGGCGAGGTGGAGTGGCTGTCGAGACGCACCTCAAGGTGGGTGTTCCTTTTGCGAATGTCCTTGTAGACGGTCTCATCGTCGAGGATGTGGTAGCCGTGGCCAATTCGCTCCGCGAACATCTCGGTGACAGCCTCAGTGACCGAGGCGGCGATACCGTTCTCGCCCGCGTGGGCGACGCAGTGCAGACCCTCGTCCTTCGCCCTCCGAAAGGCCTCCTTTATCCGTCGGTCCGTGTTCGTCCCGTCGCACGGCTTGTCGTCACCTGCAACAGGCATACAACGTGTGAGAGCGGAGGCTCAGTCTCGCTGCCGCCACGTTTGCCACGACTGGTGGCGGAGACAGTCAGTTGTGGGACTGCTTTTAGAAACGTGGCCAGTCTGTCCTTCATCTGCCCTGGGCTCATCACACGCCAAACCTATCGCTGTCGTCTGGGCGTGTCCCGTGCCTCACCGTCGTCTGCGTCGGGGAAACCGGCTTCCTGCTGTACTTTCAGCTGTCCGCGCATAAGGCGACGCGGTCTCGGGCGTGGCAACGCCGCACAGCAGTGACGCCGGGTGTGCAGACTGACGTCGACCCACCTCTTCGTGTGCTCTCACACACCTACGTCATTTCATTCGGTGGCATTTCCAGAAAAAGGAGACGCTTACAGGTGCTCCAACCCTCGGCATGACGCTTTTAAGTTGCGACTGAGAGTTAATACAATTGGTAGCCCGAATAACAAATGCGCGTTCTGTGTAAAGTTTGGGGTTGCTTAGCAATGTGAATAAACAATTGTCGGTTATCAGGGTTACACAAAAGGGCTGGCAAAGTGCCGAGAAGTGAAAAAAAAGGGCTGAACTACAGACATAATGAACCGCGGCAACCACGCATGGGGACTGCATACGGGAAACTGTGTCACCTGGAGCGACGTCACAAAAGAAGTGATGCATTCCGCCACATGTACAGTAGATGTTGCAAGACCTGCCTCCAGAATCTGCGACTACATCGCCGTATTTTTTGGTTTTGGGTCAATCTGATAGCTTATGCGGAGAAAAGTCGCCTACTCATGCATCGAAGCTAGGCTTGGAGACGGTGTGACATGAAAGCACTGGCCTCGGCATCTGTCACCGGTGAAGAACTCGGAGCACACGCAATTGCGTGATGGAGGATTCGTCGACAGTGACAATACTTGCTCAAGGAAAAATTATATTGCTACAATTTTGATTGATGTTAGCAGGAGATCCTTCTTAACTGGGCGACGATGAACAGAAGACACTCTGTGGAGTGGCTGAATGGGGGAATAAAAGTTAAACTGTCCTTCACCACTGGGAGATTAAAAAAAGCGGCTCTGGCTTTGCACTTGGGACATCTGCTCAGGGAAAAGGAAAGTGGTTCCCCGAAGAGGAAGAGTGAGTGGGGCAAAGGGAGTGAAAAGTCGAAAAGGATACAGTAGGGGAAACGGAATAAGGGAGGAAGACGAGCTTCATAAAAAGGTCTAGAGGCTTCCTAGGACAACCTCCTACTAACCATGCAGATGTTTAACGAAGTCAGTGAGGAAGAGACCTGGTCCTGGCGCAAGGGGATCGGCATTCCACTCGGGCAAGAAGAAGAGGACAAACCCAAGGCAGTTATTATGATAACTACACTTAAAGTGGTGTACTAAGTAGAAGTTAACTGCCTCGAAGTGAGGGTGACGAAAATTACAATGTCACCAAGTCCTAACTTACCAAGTGCAACGATCCTCAAGTTCCCATAAATGGTTTCTATAAATTGTAGGATGGTAAGGAATGGGCATATATGCACGGTATTTGAAGACTGAGGAAATACGGCTCAATTATAAAATTATTCGTAGGTAGAGTAGAGCTAGTCAACATTCCGAGTGTTGACCCGGGTCGACTGGATGTAAAGCAACATTGAAGACATAAACTCCGGTTAAAGTAGAATCTCCTCACCTGCAATATCGACAGCTACAACGCCACATGACTGGAATTGTTTGGCGAGGGTTACCACCTCGTCGGACCACTCGGGGTTACCGCGCATCATGCAGAGAATAGCTCGCCACTGAAGATCGTGTTTAGCAGCTCCGCGTTCCAACGCCTCAAGCGTGGTCTTGGTAACTTCTTCAGCACTTAACCTGCCGCCGGCCAAGTAGTGTGGCGAGAACCGGGGTTCTACGTAGCAGTGACCACCTCTGTTAACACAGTCTTCAACAAAGTCGAGTGTAGCCTGATTGATGGCCTCCTATGTAACAACAGGCATAATTTCCCCAAAGAGCTTTGAACGCAAAAAAAATTAAAAAACTTATGACGTACCTTGTCGCCTGCAATTGGGGGGAGAAGATAGTCAAAAGACTGTAAGAATGATCTGAGACTATTCGGTGCAATTACGTGCACTTTTTTCTCGAATTCTTCCGCTGTGGAACAAGGAACCTGAATCCCTCTTTTTTTGGCAAATCTGTACGCCGTAGATGGACGGAATGCACCATCTAGGTGAATATGCAATTCAACCTCGTGCCTGTTTTCATTAAATTTCATGTTTACGTCCCAACAGGTAGGTTAAAAGTGTGTGTAACCAGTTGTAGTGGACTACAGATGGTTAAAACAAATGAAGTGGAATCAAGGATAAACCGATCACTAGATCTGTTTACTTATGTACAATAATAAAAAGTACAGCATTTATAATTTTTTTTATGATCTTGCCGTATTAATGTTTACGTTTTGGACCCACGTTAAAATATATGGGGTGTGCGAAATCTGTCACAAAGTAATTTCCCGAATGAAAAATGCGTACCTGACATACGCAAACAGAGTTTTGCGATTTGTGTTTAATTGAAAGCAATAATAGTATTTTCGTGAAATCATTCGAACTCAGAGGACACCAAGGGGGGGGGGTCTAAAAAATCTGCCCCGCAAAATAATGAAGCCAATCAAAAAGTCTAATATCGCATAAATTCGACACACACATGCACCACCATATACCCCCTACTCGTTTCCCCCGGTTAGGCTTTATAGATTATTTTTCAACTACACTCACCCCGTCCACCATAGTTAATGCGGCTTACTAGCCGAAATCCCTGCCCCTTTTCCTTTGGTGCACTCCATTTCAGTATTATCACCTTCCTGTTTTCTTAACACCACGTAATAATAAGCATGAAACCACCTCGGGAGAGAAAACTCCTTTGACACGCTCTCCATCGCAAAGTAGTAAAAAGCTGCAAACACGCGACAAATTGCATTAGGTGGATTCGCATCACTGACTTGGGAAAGGACCAGAATATTAGCGTGATAAGCCTCCCCACCCCTCCCCCCCCTTAGCTATCTGAAAGGCGGCACAACAGTAAGTATTCATTCGGTAGCGATGGCACTCAACCCAACCTCCTCCAAACGGTGGATATAAACACGGAAACAACATTGAATCAATCTTTTGATTTTAGAAAAGCAGAATCTACGGAGACAGGCAGAATGTCCACCTGCACATATGATTAGTCGGTGTTGAGGAGAATGCAAGAGCCCTCGAGGATCCAAAATGAGTTGTGTTCCTTCGTGGGCATGTCCAGTTTAGTGACGTAGCCCTCGCCCATGGCGTTGCGTCGTGAAGAGGTCACGTAGACGGGGACCTCGACAGTGCCCGTCAACTTCAGTTTGTGACGCTCGATGGGCGTGAGGCGAATCACCGGTAACTCTTGGATGAGCATTCTGGGGGGCGGATGAACCATACTGTGCTCCTGTAACAAGAGCATGCAGTCGATGGAATACAAGGGCGTGGAAAGCGAGACGAGGTGCACACTTTAGTGCAGCAGAAAAGCCAACTTAGAGGGGATACACGAGGTCATCTTTTGGGGATTTAATTAAGTAGATGCCGCGCCACTCCACTCCTAGACAATCGGTGTATTCCACTTCCTCCTCCACACACATCGTCTTTAGCTTGGTGTCCAAACTACTTGAACCGTTACCCGTCCGAGGGCATTCGGTTGCGTTAGAATAAGACCTGAGATGGCTTTACCTCTACAACCCACGGGATAAATGAGATTTCTGACGATTGTCTGGAAATGTCAAAACAGCTCGGCGGAAGGCAGGGTGAAAACGAATTTCATGGGAGGACGCAAGGTTTGGGGAGAACTGTGACTCAATATTTTGCTGACCGGACGAAGGAAATGGAGGAGATGTCTCTTGTGGTCGGCTCGGCACGTTGAAGAAATGGAGTAGGCGAGAAATGGACATAACTGCAACTGCTGCCCGTCGAAGGTGCGTAACCTCACTTGGCGTGGATCAACTGTGGCACAGTGGCCTTGACCACTCTGCCTCCGCGAATGTCCGCCGCAGGGCTCACTTTCATCCATTGAGCTAACTGAGCAGGAAGAGGCGAGGGAAGAAGTGAACTAACCTCCACACTCCACGCGGATCCTTCGAGGAAGAGGCCCACCACGTTACACCCGACATCGGGCGCCATGAGAATGGTGGATGTGAGCGCTGGAAGGATGTCCGTGACGGAGGTGGACATGGTGCACTTGTCCAGAGACCAGCCATTCTTGCGGCAGGCCTTCTGCACCAGCGCAGTGAGGTAGGACTGGGGCAGATGCAGCCCTGAGAGCCACATTACCGGGGGCTCACCTCTGCCCCCGTTGGACTGCAATGGGAATCAACTGCTCGGACGGTAGTTGCACTAGAAAAATGCGGTGGTCCATCTCGGGGCACCTACCCATGCCTTATACTGCTCATTTCGCTGCAACAGCTGTTGTAACCATTCCGGCAAACTCTTCTCCGTCGCCGGTACAAGCCTCCTCCACGAGGAGGGGATGGTGCCCTTCCCTAGACAGGCGGCCACGTCATCCAACTCGGTGGACATCCCCACCTCGCCCGCTGGCACGTCGCAGTTCTCGGAGCGAGGAGCCGATCTCGCGCAAGATGAGGTTGAATCGGTCCAACTCTTGCATAAGCACTACCAGAGTGGGCGAAATCTCCCCCACCATGTGCTTTTTGCGTAGACTGACCACGTCAAAGACCGGCGGGAGTCGCGCCAGAATACTCGTCGCCATTCCGTCGAGGACGGCGTCTTTGGCCATGGACGCTGATGTCGCCGAGGTCGACTGCACTTTCTTGTTCCCGCCTGCAGCTTCAATCGCCTCCTCGCCAGTTGCTGCAGAGTCCTACAACCGAGAGTCTCCCCAACTAACAGAGGCAGCGCTGTGCTGCTACCCGACTGCGAAAGATTACCACGGAGAAAGCACTCACGTCGTCCATGTCATCCAGCGGAGTGGTCATCGAGGATTTCTCACTTATCACATCCTCCTCCTCTTCACCCTCATCTTCGTCCATCTCTTCTGCCACCTCAGCCCCTCCTTCCTCCGTTGCCGCTTTTTCAGCTTTCTTCCCAGACTTCTCCGCATCGGATACCGAAGGTTGGGTGCTTCTTCGCTGACTTCGCTTCTTCTGCTTCCTTTCCTCCACTGGCGGTGGAGGCGGTGGTGCCTGTTCGGGGTTCTCACCTTCCTCGTCTTCCGTTTCCGCTGCTTGCCTTTCAGCTTCTTTCGCAGCTGTTTCGGCGGCTTTTTCCAATTCTGAAATGAGTTTGCCCACATTGGCGGCAGCTTGAGAGAGTGCAGCGCCGCCGGGAATACCAGTCACGTTGTCCGTCTCGGGGAGGAGGTTCTGCAGACACGACCAGAGGCTGCGCGCGAACCGTGCCGCATATCCGATCGCCGTATTACCGTGGAGACCAAAAACGTCTGGCTTTTGTTGTACCGGCCACACGTTCACAGTAGCTAGGATAATTCAAGGAACAGACAACAGTCAGGCGTGCTGCTGCCACTACCGTCATCTTCGTTCACACAGCAATTCACTGACAAGCAGTGGCTGTTAGTAACTTTGCCTATTTCAGCTAACTTATTCGGGAGTGTATCACTTTTTCTTCCAACAACCACCGTCTCGAGGACGATTAACGCCAGCACCGCGGGAAGTCGCACGCTCGACTACCGACGGCAGACACGGACGCCGGTTTCAAGTCCACTTCAGGCAAGGCGCGTTGCTCACAGGGCGGGGTTGGGGAGAAAGTAAGAAGAGGCGGGCACAAGTTTACTTGAAAGAGAATTCTCCCGATGAGCAAATCTGCAAAGCGTCAAGAGAGCTACAGCAGTGGCTAATCCATTAACTCGGGGACCATTCTGCAATGTGTGGGCGCCTATCCTCCTCCTCCTCCTCCTCCTCACCACCACCATCATCATCATCGTTTGCACTGGGGGGAGGGCGGGGAGAGGAGAGAAGAGCTTTGGGCATAGTACAAGACGGCAACAGTCTATTGTCCTACTTAGTAATGTGAAAGTCACTGACCCATAAAATTTTCACGGAAATCGCTGGTTCCGTTGGGTTCACCGGGAATCATGTAGTCCACTTGGTCATCACGGTAAAAGTGGAAAGACTGGAATTTGTCGAAGAGGAAGTCTCCAAAGTACTCATCCATGTAGGTCTTCAACACGCGTCTATCGTAGTTGTCGATTGTACGCCCTCCGTACATCACCTAGACAGTTTGCAACTCATGCTGCCACGTAGTGAGCGGCTATTTTAGGTATAAAAGAGAAAACAAAAAGTACACACCTCACCGACTAAATACTTAATGGTGGGCCATCTAATCGCATCGTCTTCCCCGATTTCGTTGAGTGACTTCTGCAGAATTAGCAGGGAGACGAAGAGGTCAGCATCGGCAAAGTCGTAGGGCACATTCCACCCGAGCTTGCCGTAGCGTCGACGCTCCTGCAGAATGCCATGGAGGAAGACTAGCACGAAGAGGATGGATCGGTACTTGGAGTGCGACGAAGCGGTGAACTGGGTGTCGTCGAGTTTGTTCAAGGATGCCTTTATATTCTGGCGCAGTCCGCTCGGCGGTTCCATGACAACCTGAAAGTGTAAGAAAGTTGAGCTCCAAGTCAGCTCTAAGCGCTAAGAGTTGGTGGCGCGAGGGATTCCGCTCTAACCTTGTAGGCGAGTTGTAAGAGGCCAACGGGGAAGTTGGTGATGGGTTCTGTTGTTAGCCAGAGACGGAAGTCAGGATGCGGATTCACCGCGTTCTCGAGCATCTTCTCCAGTTTGGAAGTGTAGGAGAGCAGAAGGTGGCAGTTTTGCAACACCAGCCAGTGACCCCTCGCCATGCAACTGGAGAAGAGGTTTTCTGCAGCCTGTTTCGAGAAACGGGGAAGAGACAGTTGACGACACATATGGGCCAAAGTGGGGGAATACGGGATCCCTCCTTCACCATCTCGAGACAACTCAGGGATTACCAGAGGAATCTACCATGGTCAAATAAAGTTAAATTTGCTTGAAGTAGGCCAGGTTTACAAGGAGCTGGCTCTGCAGTGGCAGCACCCCGTTACTTGCCCAATTCCTCCTTAGATAAGCGAAGCAGGAGGAAGGGAAGGGGAAAGAGGGGCTAAGGGAAGAGACAAGTCTGCCAGAGTACCGAATGACATTCCGAACGGTGTAAGAGTCTTGATGCCAGATGCGTTACGTGCACAGGGAAAATAAGGTGTGAAAAAGGATTTTAAGGAGGGGAAGAAGAAGATGAATTCATTCGTAAGAGGAGTGCCCGAACTTGATTTCTCGGGAAAGTAAGATCGCAAGCTGTCTGAAGAGAGGGAGAAGAGGTGGGGTGGGGTGGGGGGGAGGGGGAGTTGAGAGCCCCGACTCACCGTCTCCTGGCCCTGTCCCAGCGAGAGGTACTTGATCTTCTGCAGACCAAAGTCGATGCTGAGTGCGAGGGCGGTGAGCGCAGCGGGCGGGTCGGAGCCGGGCTTCACAATGAGCATGATAGGCGTGGTCGACCCGGTGGCCGCGAGGACCTCATTGAGCGAGGTCATCGGAGGCGCCACGTAGCTGTGGCCCATGGTGGCGTTGATGAAGAGCGAGATGGCCGACGGGACCCGATCACTGCGCCAAGCGCGAATTAAACAGAGGCGCGAAAACTCCGCCAACTTATTGTACCGTCCGGGGAATTCCGTCTCTGGCGTCTCCGATTCATACCACTACCGAAAAATAGACTGACGAAATAAGTAAAGTAAACTAGCCTCGGCGCGAACGGTCGTCTATCACAGGCAACATTGTCTCGTCACTCTTGAAATTCTGAGGTCAGTTACGGTCTGATGAGAACAGAACAGAAGAAATACTTCGGCAAATGCCGCCACAGACTGGCCAGCAATGGAGTTAAGGAGCGCGCCACGATTCCGATGGGGCAAACGTGACCAGATTCTGAAACCACTCGTCTAAGCACATAACACACCATGGAACATAGAAACTCGAATTCTAATGTCTGTTTTTATCCGAACACCTCGAGAGGCAAAAGTTTCCAGTGTGATTCAGTGTTGGGTCACCAGTCCAATCGCCAGATTGACATTAGCAGTTCGGTGGCAGGCGAACACGCAAAAGGAACTCGGGTTTGGACAATTCGCGGCGATTTTGAGAATTCCCTTTGCTCCCCTAGTCGTCTAACACTAATGGGAAAATCAGCGGTGTTAGGCTGATGTTAAATCTGGGATGAGGTTGTACAGCCAAATGGCAGTCAAGTAGACATCTTTCACGAGCGCAAGGCCGTCGGATTCCCCGAGCATCCACGATCGAAGGAGGGTGAAAATAGTTGGGAAAGAATGTGAACGCAGGGGCGGGCGGACTTGGAAACTTTTAGTCATTATCACAACTACAGTGTGAAGACATATCGAGGCAAGGCTGGGGACCCCAAATCGGATACGAAGTCCTTTTTTACAAAAAAGAATAATGCACCGAGCATTGCAACTCTTTCAGCCGAATAACACGAATGATGTCTGGACGACAACTTGGTGAAGCCGCATGTGGGCGGCGAAAGTGAGTGAGCGAGGCTGAAGGGAAGTCGAGACCCCCCGGGCCTGTTAGTTACGAGGAGACAGAGGAGGTGCGTCGACGCGAGGCAAAATGGCCGTTGGTGATCGCCGTCACACTCGGGCCTCGTCCTAAACCCCTTCTCGAGATTTTTGCAGTGCCAAGGTCGGCCTTGTCAAAAGGTCAGCAGGATTGACTGCTACCCGGTCAAATAGTCTGCAATTTTTTGCTTCATCCCACCCGATCCATGGTGAGGGGGAAGGAAGACTTCCGACTTGATCGCTCACCATTCTCCACATGTCCGGATGCTTTACCACACTGAAGGGCAGCTTGCCAAATTTGTTTGGTAGGAAGGTGGCCAAATAGAGGCAGTCCCGCCACGTAGCCGCTGGTATCCACGGTTGCGGAGGCGTGAAATATTCGTCGGTGAGACAAAGATTGCCACGAACGAAGTAATTCACCTCCCTGAGGCGCAGATTCTTGGCATCCTGCTGCAAGCGGATGGCCAAATGGAGGGAGAGGAGAAGTTTGTGCTCCTCGAATATGGCTAAAAGGAAGGGCACCGCGGACACTCATCCGCCCGGGGTATGCCGAGTAATGGAGGGCAAAACAAACGGGTAGATCTTGCTCAGAGTGGCGAGCTAGGATGCGCTAGACATTACACTATTTCCAGAATTAACGACAGACCTGTAATGCAGGGGGAGTTGAAGCAAAACATTATCACTGGAAGAGAATAGTTAGAGTTGAGGCGCCTGGCAATTGACCGGAACTAAAGAGACCAAATGATGCGGAACCATGATAGCTGGAAAGCAGTCGACTTTTAATTTGCGGAAGGTGGTAGAAGCGGGGTCCAGTCCCTATGGAAGGGCACTGATTGCTGGAAGAAGTGGGCGGGTCAAGGGTTAGCAGCCATTACTAAGAGGCTTCGATAGCTAAGACCGTCAGATCGCTGAGCATGCCTTCGGTGTTAAAGACTCCAACATGGATAAATCCACTTGAGCTGTTGGTTTAACCGAAATCCGGCCACCAAAACTCACCAGTGCAGCCATAAGAGAAGACGAGAAGGGTGAGGGACGATTTAATGTTATCCAGTCGACGTGGCAACGAGCTGTTGGGCATGGCTCGTTTGAGAGCCTTAAGGAAGACTTGCATGAAAGCGGCGAGGGAGAATTGGTACATGGGGTCGACCATTGCCAAATCCGCGATTATGAAGAAGAGGATCGCGCCTCGTCTGAGCGGGAAGAGGGGGAGCAGTGAATAGCATGGTCGTGACAATTGTCACTGCTCCTGTCACTGAATGCACGCCTGCACAGAAAGGGAGTGGCCTGCCACCTCGACCTCTAAAAACTAGTTTCACTTGCCAGTCAGGTAAATGTTTCTGCTCATTTGTGTTAAAGATTCAGCATGACATGAAAACTTGGAATTGACATGGCCTTCCTGGATTGTCATAGACCTCATAACAGCATCACAAGTGAACCGGAAAATCTCCTGTTTCCTACCGAGCTGCAGGACGGTAGGCGTTGCGCTGCCTGTCCACGTCCGCGGAAATGGCGGCCGCCTGTTGGAGTGCTCTCCCCACCTCCACAGCCTTCGATTTCGTCTTCTCCAACGTCTCGATCAACTCCCAATTGTCGAGGATATTGCCTGTCTGAGTAGCCAGCTCCAGCAGCAGACGATCCTCCAAGTCCTTCAGTATACGCTTGTTCTCGCTACGGATCAAACGCTAGAATTCAGCAGCCATATCGTTACACAAATGGCACAGGAATGGGGTCTAGCCGAGTCTGGTCTCCGTTGTTTAGACCCACCCATGGGTACCCAAGGCAGTGTGTCGCCGTCATAGACAAAGTGTTTGCTCACTAAGTCCAGATTTCTCGTAACCTCACTCCCAGTGGAAGAGAGGGGTCGAAGTGGAGTACACTACAGAGTAAGCGCATTCTGCCACTTCATCGATGGGCGAAAAGAGGAGGGAGCGAAGGAAGTGGCGACTGCACTCACTTTGTCAGAGTCTGTGAAAGGTGGATGATTTGAAGGTCCGATTAGGCTCAAAGTGCTAGCCTCAACTCTCCATGATTCGATTACGTCCTGGGAGAAGAAGAATGCCTGAATGATGGCTCGAGGTGGTTGATTGATGGCAGGTAACTTGAAAAGAACCAGGTGAAGGGGAAACGAAAAGACTGCCCTTTATAGTCGTGAAGCTGCCTTACCTTACCATTGTCTGAGCTCTGTCGAGTGAAAAAGTGAAGTGAAGGGGAGAAAAAGAAGCTATAAAGAAGACCCCACCTTGTCTCCTTGATGAGGTACTCGCGTTTATCCTCCAACTCCCTCTGTTCATGCTTCACCAGAGCGGAGAGTAGTTGACCCTCGAGGCCAGTGACGGTGACTGTATAGTTTATGATGCAGGCGTGACTGAAGAGATTCGCCGAAAATCGTGGATTGGGCAGTTTGGTGGTCATGTAAAGTCGGAAGCCCGGGTCGTACTCGACCTCTCGGTCACCCAGAATCACCACCTCCCTGCCCCGGTCCTCTACAAGGTGAGGGGGGGGAGAGCAAACGCCATGAGGTGGGTCAAAATGCAACCCCTCTGTAAATCTAGACTCAGAAAAGCACAGGGTTAGACGGAATGGTGACTGATTGACGAGCATAGGCAATTGCCTTCCCCTAAGTGGACAAAATACTTTGCAAAACAGCGCGGTGCAGTCGGAGAGATGAAGAGGAGGGAAGTAAAAAAGTCACGGACGGGATCTTCCGCTTAAGTGAAACGTAAATCAAAATGTTGCGGGAAGAGAGAGTTTTTAGCTCCCAGGAAGAAAAGAGAGTCAAGTTGAAAAGTGGGAAGAACAGTTGATGTGACAAAACTCTGAATATATATAAAAGTCTCCAAAATCGCCTGCTCAAAAAGACCTTTTTAGCAGACATCAGTCAGCCTGAGTCTGCTCGAATGATTACCAAACAGAGTGGTCGGCTGGAAAGGTCTTTGCAACCAGGTGAATGGTTCGCTGACCAATGCAGAATATTTGGATTCAACAGCGAAAGGTGGGGAATTACATACCCCCGTCACAAGCCGTCTACATTAGACTGAAAGAAAGGGGGGGGGGTTAATTTGAGAATGACAAAACCAACTCTCCTCTCTCCTCCACTTTTCTCCGGCCAGTTTTTATGGATTGGGACCTCCACATAGGCATAGACCATGGTGGTAGCAGAGTGAACTTGAAGAATTTAACAAACTTCCACCACTCCTATTATCCCCTTGCGAGGGATTTGCTGATGCCTCAGTGATTAGTGAAGAAGGACACTGGCCATATGCGACGCCTCCAGCTCAGTGGGTGGGACGGGGAGACTGAGCGCGGTTTACTTCTGCCCTCCCACGGTGTCTATCACCGTCGACTGGACATTCTTCACATCAATAAGAGCCACTTTCTTTGTGGAAGTCTCACAGCGGTGCTCAGGGCTACATGAATGGGAAAAAAGAGGAAGTCAGGCCTTTCAGGCCTTCTTCCCTCTCATAAGGAAAAGCCGAAACGGTGGAAAGGGGAGGGGGAGAGGAGAATTTGGACCTACTTTTAATCTCCCTGCTGAGGATGTTGTTTAATACGGGGTCAATAGTCTCCTCCACCGAGGTCAGCATACACGCCACGCCAAATTTGATGCAGTTCTCCAAAGTGCGAAGGAATGAGGGGTCGTTGAGTGTGGTGATCTGCAAAAAGGCGTCAAGCTTTCTCAGCAAGGCGAGGAGGCTCCAAGCAAGGAGACATGTGGGAAGAGTAGGGAAATGCAGTCCTAGCAAATCTTCTGTGACAAGCTCGAAGTAAACGTCAACGGGGACGTCGACTTCATTTACGAGATATGTCTGTCTACTGACGTTAAGATGTCAGACGGTAGTTCGGTTGTTCTCTTTCCGTAGCCTTACTCAACTACCAACCCACGAATTTATTAAGGCCCAGACACGCTTTCCAATCATCCGACTGCTCCAGAGGGAGCTGAGTCAGGCGCCCTGGTCGGTGACTTACACAGGTAAAAGCTGAAAAGGCAAAGTGGGGATGGACACCTTCCATCCGCATTTCAGTCAGATACCGGAGGCAGAGCAAGAAGGGACTCAAACGGGTATCCAAGGTCGTATACGCAAGTCTAAGTCACAAAGGGAAGCCTCCTTTCCTACCGCATGCTCAATTATACAGGAGTCATAGGAGGTCAGTTAACTAACTCGGACTCAACTCTACTTGACGTCTACGTGACCAGTTAGAAAAACACAGGGGAAGTCACACCAACTCCCCGCAGAACAGCTAGGGAAGGTATTTGCGAGGTAAAGTGGAAGAATGTGGAATAGACTAGATATACACCTTGATGGAGCGCAACTCGTCCCGAGGATTGTGTTCCATGACACGAAGCCACTTGGTAGCCTGTCCTTGAGGGTCAATACACACTGGGGTTTTAGGACCCTTCGTAGTGAGGATGGCATTTTGGACGCTCAACTCATCTGGTGGTAGACCCTGCGAATTCCAGATGGAGATCTCGACCTCACTGGTCAGCAGCTCGTCCACCTTGAAGCCTTCCGTCATGGGAATCTACCCGAGGAACGGAAAGTGGCGACGGAGTCATGAGAGAGGAGTGGGAAGAGGCAGACGCAGACTGGCACTCACCTCATCGTTGACGAGGTTCTCGAACCACTCCTTGTAGAGCAGGCGTGTCCTAAACTCCTGCGTGAAGGGGCCGAGGTAATTGAGGAAGGCCGAAGCCAGGAGACAATGACCTGTCAACTTCTTTTTCCCACGCTGGAGGGCTGCCACTGTGTCAATCCACCTAACCACACACGAAAAACCGATGACAACCCGAGGTCTTTATGCACAGTCCCAGAGGGCAGGTCAGCGGTGATGACCATTTTATGTTCAAATTCGAACTATTCTCTTGTCCCATCCGTCGACGTGTCTCCACTGGATTACGGCGATTTATCAAATGTCGGCCAAGTTAGACGCGGATTTTTTTCAGTTAGACGCGTTAACAGAACTGTTCGGCCGTCCTGAGTCAAATCGGACTGGACGATGAGGCACCTCAAAAGGTTACACTGCACCAGCCTACGGGCTTGGAAAATAACCTTAGAGAAGGGCAGTCGTCCGAAACTCTTTGCATTCGAAGATCTACGATGCGGAGTTCAATGCTGTCAGCACTTATCGTGTAATCCCCTTGGAGGAACATTAATCGGTTGGAAAAATCGAGACACACTGGCTGAAGAGTCCATGATGCTATTTGTTGCCTTAAGGAAACGACGAACAAAATGGAAAGTTAGTTATGTCATTTCCACGGTGGATGAAAACGCAGGTTTAGGAAGGTGAACGGAGAAAGGCGACTTCCACGGTCCTATCACCGCATGAAGAACACGTGGCAAGTGGCGGTGAAGGAGTCAACGCCCACGGGGGGGCGGAAGAGTCTCAATAACTCGCTCATGTTCATATTGAGAACTGGAGGCTGCCCAATTTTTAAGCTCTCTCGGTAGAACAGCGGAATTGTTTAGAGAAACACAAGTTAAAAAGGGTAGAAATCGGAGAGAGTTTGGCAGCATCGAAATGCTGAAACGGTGTAGAGTGAGATGCGCATGCGGAAGTGGCCATGTAACAGTTACTGTTACTGGTGGGTGTTGAGAAATGAACTAGCAAAGTGAAATGACTGTGACTATTCCAAGTGGTGGAAAGTGAAGACGGAAGAGGCACTTTCTTGAACGATTTACGCAAACATTTTTGATGGATGTTTGTGGAGGTGATTTGGTGAGCCTGCTAGCGCTACCTCGCTAATCTCGAACCATTTTTCGAAGCATTTCCACGAGACAGGTGCAAGATCCGACTGCAAAACGGTACTAGTTCAATCAGCCGCGATTTACAGAGAAATTAATGCGATGTGGCGGGAGGGAGGCCTTGCCAAAAGGCGAGACTAATTAACTGTAAACCGTAGGAAAGGAGAAGACGATAATGAAGGGAATGCGTGTCGAAAAGTGCCTCGGGAGGGCGTAATCGTAAGGCGACCCAAGAAGACACTCATTTAACTCAGGAGGGAAAGTCGAAACGGTAGCGTAAACGGTGGACTCATGCCTCGGTGGTCACATTCGCTCGTGACAGAGGGACGAGGGGTCGAAAGGGCCAACTTATGAGCAGAACCCAAGGGAAAACAGTGGAAGCTACCGTATCTTCTCCGACGCCAGGCCAGTGGTCAGCTTCTCGGCAGCCAACAGTTGTCTCAGCATAATGTTCATTTCATTGCGCAGCCGATCCATTTCGTTTTGTGCATCGGCGAATTGTCGATGCAGGTTGTTCAACATCTCCTCCAACTGATTCACCTGTTCCGTTAGCGTCTGCAGCTCGCGCACGGCCTTGGCCAACTCGCGCTCCAGAGCTTTCACGCGCTCCCGTTTAGGCCGAATCATTTTGGCCACGTCGTAGAAACCCACCACGGAGAGGATAAACTTGAAGAAACCGCCGCCTGCTTTGCTGGCTGCACGCACTTCGTCGTATCCGATTCCGCGCTTGGAGAGGAGGTCTGCAAAAAGAGTACCTCTTATACTTATATGGTATACTTAAAAGCACCAAAAGAACCCTGTCTACTCGTCACTCTCGAGTCCTCGGATGGGAAGAAGGCAGCCGCGTTTAGTGTCCTGGTCCATGGCGCGTCTGGAAGGGACGCTGGTACCTACACTGGTGAAGGCATGGAGGCGTCTTACCTCGTGGCTAGGAAGGGATGAAGTCGCCAAATTTAACGCCAACGTCGACATCTTTAGGCTTACTCTGACCTCTCTTTGTTTCGCCACCTGCCACGCACATCACGACTTGATTGGCGCCAGTGATAAAAGTGCTACGAACGGCCAACGCCAACCTCAAGGTGAACCTTGCGCCTCTCGCCCGGTCCACCGACAGGGTTTCACAATGCTCGACACAGCTACTTAAATTAGGCCTTCTGTAGGCAAGACGATTATAAGGGTAGACAGACAGAAAGAGATGTCCTTTCTGACGAAAAATTCAACTGGTTTATGCCTCCACTCTAAGACTAGTCAGAAATGAGGAAGAGGCCTCTTCTGACAGGAAACAATTTCGACACACCCGATGCAGTGTTCTTGCTGTCCAACCTGTGCAACGCCAGCCTTAATGAAGAGGAGAAGTGTCCGTTCCTTGGCTTGCCACCCTGGTACCACACAAAAATTGGAATCATCGATGACAATCGTGAAGGAGCTAAAGAAAGGATCGCTTTAACGTACTCAGCGACATCATTCTCAGGTGACTGTGCTGCCAACAAAATGAACGCGAATAAACATTTTGGCCGAATGGAGAGGGCACAAAGATATTTTGCGTCTCTCTCAGAACCGTAGGGTACATGTGAATGGAAATTTCTCTTTCTAGCATCTAAATTAGTGGAGGAGGAGCCACCAACAACAGATGTGGCGGTCCATTCAGAGGTGCCATCCGAAAACATGCAGAATAGTTAGGATACCGATCGAGACTTATGATTCGAGGAGAGACAGTCGGAAGTAGAAGAGGCTATCCCGGGCACCTCGAAAAGAGAGTCAAACTAACCTTTGATGGCATTTATGTTCTTTTGCGGAATCGCCTCGCAATCCATGGTCTGAAGAGTGGTGATAAAGTTGGCGTCCGCCATTAGACCACGAGCCGACTTCCAACTCGCCTCGGCCGCCGACATCACGTGGCACAGACACTCGCCCACCAGTTGAACCTGGGGTTTTGGTCGGACGACAGAAAATAAGTGAGACTTTTTGAACTAGAGGACCATAACGTCCGACAAACTCGACCAGACTGGCAGTGCCCCTTCCTCCGATCTCTACACAGGCTGCAACAGTTGATCAACTGTTCCTTCTATTAGCTGGGCATTAATTTACTCCCACATTCATCTAATTAATCCTCTGGCCAAACGGGAAGAGGCCCATTTACCATTTTATGCTCTCGGTGCTCATACCATTTTATTCCTAATTTACCTGCCCATTTGTGACCTTTTTTCATTCACACTCAGTTTGAATATTTTGATGATTTGCGTGGACATAAAAATTTCTGCCTTCTTCTTCCCGCTCACCGGCGTAGGAAGTAGAGCCGGGGCAAGCCAATGCAAATAACGAATGTTCCCTCAAAGTCGAGTGCCCAGTGAAGTGACGCTGGTGTACTTTCGACTAGAGTGAGGAGCGCTAAGGTGAGTGCAAAGTAACGTGCTCACGCTCGAGTGAACCTGCAAAACTACAATTAAATAGGTAGAGCGGACAGTTTAGGAAACAAGGGAGAGCTGAGGGACTCACGGGTTTGGGTGGAGTTACGAAGGCGCGAAATTCGGTGACGTCGTTTTTATCCAAATCGTCCAGTGCTCTTTTTGCGGCCTCCAGGGCTGGAAGCGCCTCCGCCAGGGCATCCTCGGCCTCGCCCTGGGTAAAAAGAAGAAGTGGACGCCTTCAGGTTGTCACCATTGAGTGTCTTTTCAACATTTACAAAATACACTTTATCTCAAGTGTATGTTAAACTTTAGAATGGCTTTTGGATGAAGGACTGGGCAGCTGGTGGACAGATAAGGGGCTCGTGCGTGACGAAAGTGAAAAACACATGAAAAACTGTCTTTCTCCACACCGCTCTTTACGCGGTCCTCCCTACTGCCGGTGATGAAGGCAGTGAGCGTGTTTCGGTGGAGTCTTGTCAAGTGAGAGAACGCGATATTTCAGTTAACCTTTGAATACATTTGAAAACTTTGGAACAGAATTATTGGGGCGTTGAGATGGTGGTGTACGGCGGGAATGAGCAATGTAGGTGTGTTCAAAACATCATGCAACCAGCAGACAGTGTAAAACTGGATGCAAATAGAATAGGGAAGATAATAAGCCGTCAAGAAAGCCTTCTCTGGGAGGAAGAAAGACAGAGGAAGGAGATTGACAGGAGGACAAGTATGATGGAAGTGACATTTGACTTGAGGGGCGGGTAAACTGCTTGACTGAGAAGTAGATGGACAGGTGGAATCTGGCGAGTGTGAGCACTTAAGTGGAGGGTCGGAGTCAACGAGGCCGAAGGAAGTATAACACTTACCTTCTCTTTAGTGATGACTTTTTGCTGCGCAGCCACCTCGATGGACTTAGCTTGTGCCTCGGTCTTCTTGATAGTGGCTGCTTTGGTGGACTCCTCAATTTCTTTCATCAACTCCTCACATGATAGCGTCTTTTCCTCCAGCACTATCTTTTGAATGGCCATCTTCGAGTTCAACTCGTCTATTTGCTTTGCTGTCTCCTTCAACTTCTCCAAACCTCCCTTCAATCGATCCTGACTCGCCTCATTCTCCCTAAAATGTGACAACGCGATTACACCAGGCACATCGGGCTTGAAAGCCCTGGCCGAACTCGGCAGAGAAAGCACATCGCTCTCCAACTTTAATCCGCCCTCCTCACTGAATTGAACGAGGCTCTTTACGTGGTGCTTGGAGGAGAACTTTTGACGACGCAGCCACCGGCTAAAATTAAGTCAAATGAGTCTGCGAATCCACAACCGCAAGAGGAAAACAGGGAGGCGAGTAAAGCTGATATTTAGCATAACTCTGCCTGGTAAAGGATTATTGTTGAAGGAGGACAGTATAAGGACTGCTGTGGGACTGAGGATGTATTTATTACTCACACCAACTGCCTTACCAGCCTGAACTGCTTCGTGGATTATTTTGACAGAGAAAGCTTGGGCGACAGGAAAAAATTCCCTCCGGTCCAAGGCTGGGCCACAAGCCCCGCCACCGGAACAAAACCATGGTGTTAGAAGCCCATTCACGGACATGCACAACGCCGTTTGACGGAATAGAGTGGGTCTACTGTACGATGTTCCGATATCGGATCCGAAATTACAAGATACGAGTTAGTAAGGGAGTGTCTCAGTTGCGGAAGGAAAGGCACTCAGAGGGGGTTAACTCAAGCCACTTTAGTGGAAGGGAAGGGTGCCAAAGTGGATCTTGCAACGGTTCTATGAGCTCGTTGTAAACGTCCACTGTCGGTGAAGGTCAAATCGGACGCAGTGATACCCTCGGTAGTATAAACGGCAGCAAGACAATTGTGCGTGCAACCCATGCGGTCGGAGGCCTTTTACGTGATTGATGAATGCGCTCAGAGCAGTCTCTGCTCAATGCCGGGCCCAGGGGGATTAGGCATGAGAAAAGGTCAACAGAGTTGCCCAAGTAGTGATGGACCAGGATGAAAAACACTCACTCTGTCTTCTCCTTGAGCAGTTTCTTGTACCCCTCGATGAAGCCGATGTAGTTCGTAGCAGTAACGTAGTTATCCCGTCGTAGCTGTTGTTTGAACTCCACCGAGGCTTCCTTCACGGACAGGTGAATGCTAACGATGTTTCCTATTATCGCCTCCCAGTGTCTGCGTGGCACAGTTTGGTCCTGCAAGCAGAAAGGGGACAGAATAAGAGGTCTGGTAGCAAGTCTGGTTTTCGTGTGGGCTCCACTTGGTCGCGCGATCTCAACATCTTTGGACGCAGCCTGGAAGGTATCCACATCGTCATGAACTTTCTCGAACGCTGGCAATGCGGGCAGACAAAGTCGCTAAAAGCGAATGCCTCCGCTTCTGCGTCCCCTACGGAAGCCTTACTTCGCAATCATGCTGATTCTTGTGACAAGCGAGTCATCGTGATCGGCGGCGGTGACACTGGTGTCGATTGCATTGCTACTGCGGCAAGACAAGGCGCGAAGAGCGTGGAGACACGCGAAACGTTGTCGGCACCTCCTACTAGTCGCCAATCTCAAACGAATCCGTGGCCTGAATGGCTACTTGTCCTACCGACGGATTATGGCCAGGCGGAGGTTGTGGTACGCTACGGGCGCGACCCACGGACATTTAACACTCTCTAAGGTGAAGGATCGAAAGGGGAAAGGGAGAGGACACAGCTCCATTAACACCTAAGAAACCTGATGAGCTTAGCTGCGCTAAAGTGCGGCGGAAATCATTTAGCTTAAATGCCAGAGGTGGCGAAAGAAGTCAAAATGGAACCCTTTTAGTGAGTACTCGAGGAAGGCTACACACGTTCACTCGATTACACCCTGCAGCCTAACTGGTCTAGAAGTTCATGGGCTACCAAAACGTAGGGGTTAGAACAGAGGGCTGCACCAAATTGGGATCGGAAGAAAAGGAAGAGCACCTAAGTAAATTGCGGTCTATCATCGCGGTAGAGTTTCCCAACTGCAGGGGATGTTGGGTAGTGGTACCTAAGCGAGCCCATTCTAAGGCTACGGGAAAGGTTCATGGGTTTGGCTTGCTCTGCTCAAGGCATCCCTGCTTCCCTTGAATCCGATACCGGTTAGGAGATGTATCAAGTTGCCTCGAGGATTATACACCAAGAACGAGTCACTCGTATGAAATAGGTGATGGAACAGAACTGACAAAGACAAGAAGCGAGAGAGAGGAATGGAAGATGAGAGAGCCGAGAGCGACCCCATGCATAAAAGCCCACATATACAAAAGTGATTCCAAAGTGCTTCTTAAAGAGCAGAGAATTGCCTCTCTGTTGAGGGCAGGAACAGCTTGTCAGACAAAATGTGAACAACAAGAGGAAAGGGTTGATTAAAACCAGTTTCGGAGTCGATAAAAATTACAGTAACGGTGATTTGCAGATACTAAGGTGGCAGAGTCCGTCGACATCGTATCAGATTAGCATCAATAAATATTGTCAAATGAGGTAAGTGATAAAGTGATTTTTGGACCAAGCAATGAGGACCGGATTGAGGACGGTGGAATGGAATAAAGGTAAATGAGAAATGGGAGCGTCGTTAGGGTAGACTATGCGATAAAGAAGTGAAGCAACCCGCCGGCTTGCACTAACCCTGGGGCTGATGAGGCTGCAAGCGACGGCGTAGAGCGCCTGCTCCGGCCATGGGAAGAACCAGTCAATGGTTGTACAATTGACAATGCCAGGGAAGTTGCGACACCGCGAGCGGAGGTCATCACCCACGGGGCTGAAGCAAAGAGTCATGTGCAGACGGGCGGTGCAGTCTCGGGCGAACCACTTCCACACAGTCTCTTTGGTGATTGTAGCGGCGGCGCCCCCAATTGCCCTGAGAGCCGCTTCTGCTTTAGGCCAGACGTTGTTAATCACCCCATCTTTGTCCTCCTCCGAGAACAATGAGACCAAACAACCGGTGGTGAGGATGTTGTTGACGAACTCCAGGAAACCTGATAGTGGGACAACAAGGCGAAAAGATGAAGACAGCCTCCATGTCCTAGAGAGTCGTGCTTTCCCATTTCGGCTTCGGTGGCGGATTTCCTGTGGACTTGAAAGGACAACCGCATTGCTCTCTCCCGACTCGCTAGGAGATTGGGACACCCTCGCCCATTGGGCGTTCCATCTGGTGGAAGTGATCATTTCTTGTAACTAGTCTCACACAGTTAACATATTCTTGTATTATGTTGACTGACGTTGACAACCTCCAGACATCGCGTGTAGTGGCTTGAGCAAACAAGAGGTTAAAATGGCCAACTTTTCTACTGAAGAGGCCATCTTCATTCTTCTCGGGATTGTCTGAGTGTAGTGTTAAGTGTCATGTTGGTTGGAATATGTACACAAGTCACAGGAAATGAACACTAGTCCAGCTAACAAAATTCTAACTCTTCCCGTCGGAAATCAACACCCACGATTGTCACTATTCGCTTGGTGATCATGTTTGTAGACAATTCTTCAAAGTGACTAAAAGTGGTAGTTAATCAGATCGGGTGGAAAAGGGATAATAGGACAGTCACAACACCATTTTGGAAAGTTGGGGACAACCAAGAATCACCTGAGCAACCGCCGATGTCACCACAAATTCCCAATTAAGAGAAGACAAGGCGAGGCCAAACAACCGCGGTTATAGGTCTCGGTGTTGCCAAAAAGCCTTCTTGCGAGAAAGTATGAGGTGGAGGCCGACATACCCTCAGAGCGAACATGACTGTCCGTGAAGATGAACGTGTACTGGTCAGTGTCGTCGGCCATTTGAGTATATAGCCGCTTGATATCCTCGCAGAGCTCCGCCTCGCCGTAACTCTTGCTCAGGCTTATCTCGAAGACGCGCAAACCGGCTATAAAGGCGGCCAACTTGGCGAGAACTTTCTTTCCCGAGCCTGAGACACCCACGAGGAGCGCATGACTGCCTTGTAGACGCAGGATTCGGTGCACAATGCCAAGGTGGTTCAAGGCGTCGTTGAAGAGGACAAGATCGAGATTACCAACCTGCTCATTGTACGCCACAATCAACTGAAACAAAGGGGTGTTGTCTGTTGAGCGATTTGCGTGTAGCTGAGGAAGATAAGGAAGAAAGAAGAGGCTTGGCACGTGAGATCGCCCACGAGGGGCGAAGAAGACGTGGCCTCAGTCATGCCTTATAAATCAAGGCGAAAATTTGGATTAATGGGCCTGGTCCAACGTTGGCTGTGTAAAGCTATGGAAAAACAACGATTATCTCGCCGATTTGTATGCCTTTTATTCGTCGTTCCCAACGACGTTCGAGTCAGAACTCTGCATGAACAGCAACTTAGTTAGGTACCGCTATAGACAATGTTGTCCCTACTATACAGGGGATTCGAGCAACAAAAGATTTACAGAAAAAAAAGACTTAAGATGCTTCACTGCTATGCTAAGGCAACATTTTTGTATATCCTCCAATAGTCAAGGAGAGTCAACACTCCCATCCATTCTCGAATGCTTTCGCAAAATCTCGTATTGTGTTAGAATACCAAGAGTAAGTTAGAAAAGTGTGGAGGAAGGAGTAAAGCACCTCTTCAGCGATGGCCTTGCACACATCGAAGTCTTGCATGTCCTCATAGTAGACCACATCCTCTTCGGTGCCTGCAGCCCAGTAGTCGCCGAAGATGATGGGTTCCATTAGAGCGTAGTTCATGTGTTCCTCAAAGTACTTCTGTAGCATGTCTGTGATGATGCCCTGTGGGAAATGAGACAATCGTATCTTAGTCACGTCGTCTCGGGTGAGTGCCTATGTCCTAAGGCTATACAGTGGAGGCAGAGAGGAGAGACGTCTGGAAAAGACCTCGATTAGACTCCCCCTGTGTGCCTGGGTCCGCGACTGACGATCCATGAAAAACCACTCAATTCGCTATGAAGGAGGGTGTTAGAAGGTGGCTAAGAACAGCAACACCTTCGTTCTTCTATGACCACTCATCGGCATGGTTGATACAATGTGCTCAGCAAATGGTCAAGGTAAAGAGAATATCGACATCCCAACTATTGCGTAGATAGACGCATCCGAGAAGCCTGTCGGTCTCTGCATTCTCGTCTCAATTTCATTAGGGGCAGAGAAGGACTCGACGGTAGGAAGTGGTGTCCAGTGACCGACAAGCAGAGAGAAAAAGAACGAGTTGAGAGGTACTTGTTTCCCCTTTCTCCCGGCAAGACAGTAACTTCCTGAAGGATCTATAAACTCTCATAGAGGAGGAGAAGTCGACGCCGTGCAGGAAGTCAGCACTGCTAACCCAGGTCTGAGGATAGGACAAAATAGAATGTCCATTTTGGCGAAAAATATCATTCCTGAGGAAGTCTTTAGGCGAGGAAGTAGTCCCGCCCATTATAGAGAAGAAATCAGGCGAATACTCAATAGATCACATGCAGTCTACTGAGCTGGAATACTCTGTCCTGCTTACGGTTGACGGCAGAGAGAAGATCTCGAACGGCCTGTCCCACTTTTGTACTCAAGGTCAGGTCTATTGTCTCCTGGTGGATTTGTGGCATTAATTCGCTCCACACAGCCTTAGTGTCTCTTATTAATGTCGGTTAGAAATGTTTTTCTCCACATCTTGAGACCTTGGAGACGCAGAAGCACTGTTGCTCTTGAAGACTTCCCCAACAGAATTTGCACATAGCACATTACGTCTTTAATCACAGTCTCGATGCTACTCCACGAAAAGATTGTGTGGAGACAGTTCTTTATGAGGGACGATAGAGAATTTCTACTTTTACACCCGGAGACCTTTAATTCCTAAATGAGAAATTATTTCTGAATGAGAGTCACTCCGCTCAATCCTCCCTTGTTTGAAGACTGCTGCGTCCGGTCACAATTAAGAAAATCGCATTGTTCCTTTCACGAAATAGGGCGGACCACGCCTTGACTTGACTCTCTCGCCAAGGATCTTCTCCACATGGAAGCCTTTGTCCTCATTGTCTACTTTAGTAATTTCTTCCTCCTAGTTCACAGTTATTTTATTACTATGTGCTGCCCAACAGTTCGGATGCATCAAGCCGAAATGTGGGTCAGTGGTTCTTCCAAGACTGGATGACTGCATCGAAGCTTCCAAAGCATGGCGCTGGGAGCTTTGGAACACCAAACGCTCCTTTCCGAACTGTCGTTATGGCATTTCGCGACGCGGATGAGACCTTTCACAGCCTCTCGCAAGACACTAGATTAGGAATTGGGAGGCGGTAAGCCTTTGCCATCCGCTTTCTCCTTCGCAACAGCAATGGCTCATCTGGTCTATTCTCTCGGTTGAGAGAGTTCCCAGAATTAAGAAGGTATGCATGAATTTGGTAATTCGACTAACCTACCACCTACCTCTACAATACCTCGATCAGCATAGCTGACGAGGCGGTCATGGAAGCACCTCAGAACCTCGTGTCGCCATAAACGGAGGATTTTCTTCGGTCCCTTGAACTTTGCAGGTGTAGCCTGACATATCCCCTGGAAGACCTTAGAGATGTCTCGCAGGTTGAAGGTGTAGTGGAACTTCGCCGGGGTCGGTAGAAGACGATTTTTAATCTCAAAGTAAGTTTCAATGCTCATACTCGTTATGGCTTCAACAAGTGACACTACTTTCTTTGAAAAGCCCATGGCAAAGTGGCCACCTAAAATACTGCCGAATATCTTCATCAGACTGTCTGCTGAAGGGGGCAGACAGTGGAAGACAGAGAAGAAAGAGACAAAACGCGGGTCGAGAGATCTGCGCCCTCCGCCCGGGGGACCCATTCCGCCCACGTAGGTCATGTCCTTCAAAGCTCGCCAGGCTAACTCCTTGCCCTGCTCGTAGAGACCCCCGCGCTCCAGAATCATCCGCATTAGAGCTATGGGCTGTTGGGTGCCATAGGTGTCCTCTTGCGGCATATTGAGGTCGTCTATGAAGACTATGAGCTTCTTGCCGGGCATCGGGCCGTACACCCCTTTGGCGCGTTTCTCCACGTTAGCGTTGATACTGCGGAGGACATCTCGGGACGAGGTGCGAGAGGAGAAGTTAATGACGAGGGAACAGATGACTTCAGGATTCATGGATTGTATGGTGGCCAGTGCGGTTGCAGTCTTACTTGTACCGGTCTCACCGACCATAATTAGTGGGCGACTCATCTGAAGGAGTAAAGAAATTGATGTGTCAGAGTGGCCAAAAGCCGGCAGACTAGACTCACCAGAAACAATTCCTTAAGAATCCACTCCAGCCTGACCGTTTCAATGGTGGGTACGACAATCTCGGGGTAGGGGACGGCGGTGTTGTGGATGTACTTGGGAATGAGAGAACGCCATTCCACCCAGTGTAATTCCTTCACGTCGAACATGTAGTCGAAGAGGTAGTCAGCGTGACTTGGGATCACACCTAGGATTGAATATTTCTCTTTATGCTCCGGAGTGTTACGCCCAATGGCCATGCTTCCTAGACCCCTGTGGCCATGAGCACAAGTTCCTTAGGAGGAGAACTTAGAGGTTTTTTCCAGAAAGTCAAACACGACTCTTTGAAAGCGGATACTTTTTTATCTCAAACCTATTCATCGACAAGATGGTGGAGGACAATCGTGAGTGATCATTTCCTACTCTAGCCTTTAACCATACCCAGCTACTCCGACGTTCTTGACTTGGGTTCCCGGTCCAAGCGCGTCAGGATCGGCGCGAGTAGACGGCATTTGGCCCGAGATGTCTACTTCAGCTTAAAGTCTTCTTTCAACAAAGAATTTGTTCTCCTGTGCTACACTCGCAACAGTATTAGCCGAAAATCTGGTCATCACTAGACCTAGCAAATGTGGAACGAAGAAAAGGTTGTGCTCTTATAGCTAATTGTTCGGTGGGTGGCTGAGTGAATAACTAGACATCAACAAGTAGATAGCGGTAGACGATGGGCCCCTGCAGTTGTCTCAAAGTGGCACTTCTGAAAGGACATCCACACGTGAATGCACGTCTAATCAACGGAGAATGAATGGAACTGACAGCATCATGCGCCTGAGGATGTCCCTTCCATTTGGTAAAGAAGTCTTATTGCCTATTAACTTACCGGGCGCAACGAACGGCATTCCTTCACCTTCATCAATCGAACCCAGTCCCGAGAGCGCCTTGATGGCCTCGTCTACGATGATCTGATCCCGCAGCTGCATTGGTGCAGCAAATGCCCAGAAGAGGCAGTACAGGAAAACGGCCTCCACAACATCGGGGCTATCATAATTGAGCACACCGTCGAATTCATTGATCTGTACACTCGTTGCATGGGCAGTTGAGAGGTCTGTCTCGGGCATCCCTTCGTCGCCACTTGTCGCCGTCAGTCCCGTGCCCCCGGTGAGCACCGATGTCTCCAAATGCGTCCGCGTTGTCTCCGTGTCGACTGCGGTCACCTCCTCTCCCTCCTCTGCCATCTCAAAGGCCGCCCCAACTAGCGCGGTGTCTCTCGCCTCCGACGAGACGCCTACCGACTGAGAGAGACTCGGCAGCTTACCCCAATTGTCACTGCCCGGTTCGCTACCCTCGTCCAGCTGGCTCGTAAGAAGGGTGCAGAGTTGGATTATGGTGTGCATTGGATTGGTCGGAATCACGTGAATGATCTTCTTGGCCTTAGACGCACTTTCTCCACCTCCTCCACCGCCACCTGCGGTTGCAGGGCCTGCAGTTTGTGTGCCATCTTTTGCTAAAATAGGATAGAGTCGAATACTGACAAAATCCAACCAAATGATGGGAGCCATAGCAAAATATACGTTAATTATTGTTTTCTCTCTGACAGATCAGGTCGCTAACGCAGGAGTGTGCATTTCGCTAAATGGTCTATAGAATTACCAAAACCCCAGCCCTCGAAATTACCGGATTACCCCATCTTCCATATTTTCAAATGCTCTCAGTTTTCCCATATTCCCATTGGCAGTCACACAGGAGTTTCAACTATCGCACATGGATGAAAAAGATCAGAGAGGACGACAGCTGACCCAAGGAGATGTCACACATGCGCTAACCCAAGCTGAGGACCAAAGTAAAGCAGTAATAAAATTTGATATGTAGTGGTGGAAGGCGCCAAATTGAAAATTTTTGTTGTCAGGCGAGTGCAGAGGACCAGAAGGCTCAATCTACTTAGGGTATCACGGAAACCAGATGCAATTAACTACGAGAAGGCATGTGGAGGAGCAGGCGGGCACTGATATGAGACCTTCGGTGAGGGGAGCCTCTCACCCTGCACCCTCTGCGCTCCAACTTCAGTGACATGGATAAAGGGGGATGCTCTCGACCAGCGTGTCTTAGTCAAACTTTTCTCCCCTACTAGTCTGGGGTGATGACGATTAGTGACAGACAAAAGTGAGTTATTGTGAGTTGATAAAAGCAAGGCGTCGAGTGTTAATAGGCAACCTTATTCCAGTCTCCGATTTTAACTGACAGCGAGACGAGTATGAAGAGAAGTGGCTGGCCTGCCAGCGTAAACGGTACGAGTCCTCAAAGTTGTGATTCACAAAAGACTACCAGGTCAAGGCGGCTTATCGCTAAACCTTAAGCCGATTGCCTTCTTGCCTCGAGGGAAGGTCCTAGCTACTGTTGGGCCGTTAAGGCTCGGGGAGTGACGGAGAGTTAGAAAGACTACGGTGATGCGGTGAATAGTTCTATCATGAAGTTTTCAGAAACACTTAGATGTAATGTTGAGCACTTTCTACAGATGCGCCGATAGAACGTGACACCAAGTGAGTAAAAGCTGGAACACGGCACAAAGTCTTAAAGTCGCAGTCCCTAATTCCACGCACAAAAGTCAATTTGAGCAACTGTAAATTAGGGATGGCTGCGGGATTTTAGCACACGTGGTGAAATGGGTCTGGTTCTCTTTCGACTGGTCAAGTGAGAGTAAGAGGGGGAGATGTGCTCACCATAACAACTGCATGTGTCTGTTACCAATTAAGCAGTGCGGTATTAAACTCACTTGAATCGTTGGAGAGCCGTTGTTTTCGAGCTTTAGGTCCCCCAAAACCGCCAGCTGGAACAATCCCCTCAAAGATAAGATCCATCAATTGGGGAACGTATTTCTTAAAGAAGAATCCCAACGCCTCGCTTATATTCTCATTTCGGACACTGAGGAGCTGAAAGTGCCGAAAATGGCAAAGGGTCACTGCTGAAGAGACAGTGCTGCGTCAGTGGCTCTGACATCTTACATGGATGAGAAATGCCTCAAAATCTGAGCAGGGCGGTACTTCAAGCATGCACTTCGACTACCAAAACCAGCGCTCAAAGTATACAACGGCCCTGACCCACAAACCCGCCGCAGCACTTAAGTCGACAGGTCGGCGTCTTGTCTCTTCAGGCGGATAAATCTTCAGGAACGATGGGCGTCCGAAAACGGCCTACTATGTTCAGTGATTACACTTCTAAGACTAAACGATCTTCGCACACTGCTCGACAATGCAATAGACTGGGGTATCAGTGTTCAGTTTATATCTGGACACGCATAGTGATGATGATGACGATCTTGGCCCACATAGCCGATAGCCTCCGTCGCCAGGGATGCCGTGTCTACCGCCATGAAAACCACCGTTTTCTTCTGTCCAAAGCGCCATATTTGGGTTGAGTTACAGCCTCCGTCTACACCGTTCCATTAAATTAGTGTTTCTCGGCTTAGAGATCAGGATTTCGCCAAAATGTCCACAGTGATGCCTAATCCTTCTTCCCTTCCTCCTCCTCCTAGTCGCCCTTCTTAGTGGTCCCGGACGGGCGAAAAAAATTTCCATCAGAGAAGGGTGTATTTGGGAGGCGCGAGACAGGGGGGCAGACGCTACTCACAGTCGCGTCATAGTCTCACTTACCCAGGCGTTCCAATAGGCTTCATAGCTGAGATTTTTGGGGTCAACATAGACCATACCACAGCGAGAAACGGTGGCTGGTGAAGCGAATCTCAAATCGCCGACCTCAAATAGAAGGGCGCAATAAGGCTGCAGTTTGATGCGCTCCCCATTCACCAAAGTGAGCAATTTGTTGTCGTCCATCACGGAGTTCATATTCTCTATCCACAGGGCATCCACGTCGCCGTCGAAAACAATGTAGCGTCGTTCGTTCTGCTCCGTCGGCGCGTTAATTTGACGGAAAATCATGGAAAGTAGACCGTCGTTCCACTCACGGCTGGCGGCGTCAAGGGTTCCATAGAGCTCGTTTACGGAACGGTCTTTCGGGTTGATAACGTGCAACTTCGTCGGAAGACCCATTCTGGAGGAAAAAGCGTTTTTACAGACATTCTTGTTAAGTACTACTCCAGTGAGAGGCAAAGAGGAATATTGTCCATCTTTGGTGACTTATGCCTTCCATAATGCGGAGCACGAGTCTATAGCACCTGCTTTCAGAACATACAATCCGGCCAAATGACCGACACTGACAGCGTTTAACGGCATGCTTTATTTTTTCCGCCTGGGTCTCTCTTTCGAGTTTGTTAAGCAGGCAGATCCGCCTGGGTCTCTCTTTCGAGTTTGTTAAGCAGGCAGATCCAATGATTCTGTACCGACGCGGGAGAAAAAGGACATTCGTAGGGGGAAGGGAATCAAAGATTTTGAAGGTATGCAACCAGGAGGGAGAGGGCGATTGGTTGAAGTCTCGATGATAACAACACGCAGTGGCATTCCCCAGTGAGTAGACGGAACTCCCGCCCTATTTCCCATGGAGGAGACACCCTTTATGGGACGACACCTCCAGAAATACTAAATGTCCCCCCAACATGCTTCAGACTCAACAGCAAGGGCAAAACGTCCTCGTTAGGCGTGGTGTAAAATACTGAAAAAGAGACTTCTGACAGGTGAAAGTGACATTTGGTGAAAGTGACCCCATGGCTCTACATTAGTATTCCCTGTATGAAGAAGAGCCATCTTATGGCACAAATAAGTGATCGTTTACCGCTCGTAACGTCGACTGAGGAAAGAGACCGAGGAAGGAGGGTGCGAATGTAAGTAAAAGATGGATTTGTGAAATGGGACTTCCAAAAGACTGTTTTTCAACGTCAGTAAACTTTTTGGGCTTCGATCAGCTGCTCCGAGCCAGAATGAGAGTTAAATGGTAGAGAAACAAGTCACTCACAATCGTTGCGAATTGGCCAGCGTGTTAAGCACAGTGGTCTTTCCTCCGAGGGTTGGACCCACGAGCATGACCGAATGACGGACTCCGAGGGTGTCACGCAGGTGGATCACCTTCTGAAGCTGGAAGGGAAGAGGAGTAGACGTCAGTGTTGAGAAGTCTACCATTCGAACCGCGGGAAAAGGATTTAGAGAGAGAATATGGTGGTCATCGAACCAACATTATTGGCGCAGCGGTAGCAGAACACCAGGTTTCCAGCAAAGTTTAGTTTTGGGGATCGTAAGGCCGCTCGTTACGACTTACAATAAATAATAACTTCAAGGCGACGAGTAATGACGCTCACTAGGAAGGCTCAGGAGAAGGAAAAAGAGAGAGCGGACAAGTTGATGAACTATTAGACGTGTGTAGTCACCTTTGACTTTATCAATTTGAAAGTTCCACGTTCTCTGGAGAAGTGGAGGCGCAATTTATACGTATATGACAACCCGAGAGTGAGTAAGTTAGCTGGCCTATTCTTCACCGGAGGGGAAACACCTCATCTGACCTCGCCACAACGCAAGCGATGGCCATCAGAACGTCAAATTGACCAGTGTCTGTTCCATGGGGTGTTTGAGCCTATGTTCAGATAGGATCGAAGGGCTCCCGAGGCTTTTGAGCCATTGACAAGTGGGGCACGTAAAACGCATAGCTCGGAGCCTGACGACAGTTAAGGTTATGAGAGACAAAAAACCGTGTTCTATTCCGTAGCACATAGACGGTTTTTTCAAACGCCTTCTCAATGAAACTCAGACAGACAGCTAACCTGCTCTTCGATGACAGAGAATCTCTGATACTTGAGGACCGCGGTAGCAGCAAGGACGAGGTCGGGGTCGGAGCTGTGCAGAACAAGTTCCACACCCGGGAAAAGGTCTTGCACAAGGCCCATGAAGAGAGGCACATCCTCATGCACAAACTTAGGCAAATTGGTGTCCTTGAGCGCGCGCATCAGCAGCTTGTCCTCGCGGTTGTCCGGGTCGGCGCGACGAATCCCGCCAAGCCATTGAGAGGACAGATTTAAGCGCTCGCAGCCCGAAATCGTAGTGGTACTGCTGGGACAGTTGCTCCTTCGCCAGACGGTACATGGTAGTCAACTTCTTGGCTAACTCCTACATGAACATGGACAATGGAAGGAGACAGCGAAGTTGGCTGTCCTGCAACTTTGTTTGGGAACGTATGGCACAATGCACGTGGCTCGGAGATCCCTTATTCCCATAGATATTCTCGCCATCAGGAGGAAAACTATCGCAGACTGCTCGGATCACGCCTCTTCACAAATACAATTTATCCATCCTTTTATACCTGACAAGAGATTACGGTCTTGTTCCAATGGAAGGCATTTCACCATCAGAGTAATCAGGATTCGGTGAGTGGAAATGCAAGGGCGGTGTAGCGAAAAATTCTGATCAACGTCGCAAGAAGTTGGCACAATAGCTTGCGAGGGCCTATTCCAGACTAAGTGAACTAAATTAGCACGGTTACGTCTGCTTGGCGTTTCTGCTATCCCGTCGCCGTCAATTGCCTCGCCACCTCGTAACATTCCCTTCATGGATAAAACAAATATCTCCACTTCCAAATGTCACAACTAAAATCTCTTTGACTTTTTGCCTTTTTGAGACTCTTAGACCATTCAAGAATTGTCTACTTGGAACCCGAATTTGTTCGGTTCCGCGGAAGTCCATTGTGTGTAATCACAAAAGAGGCCGAGTATCACACCTCAGTAAGTTCAAAACACACTGGACTCTCCACCATAATTTTCGTTCTCCGGTAAAATAGTTTTCAAGCTGACAGTGTGAGCTTTCACTGAGACAAGTCTCCTCCTCTAGACTCGAAGCTCAATCCAACACTTGAACAATGACATACTTGTAGGCCATCAGCCAGTTGGAACATTCGGAAGCAAACCAGTGACGGGACAGGTAAAATGAACGGAGAGGTAGGGAGAAGTTGACTTCACATAACTTATGAAACTGACATTGATGTTGAAGAAATAATGGAAATTAAATGTGGGCATCAGCTGGAGGGAAAGTACCTCAGGTAAGCGCCTCAAAGGTCGCTTATCGCCAGAGTAATTTGGTCAGCCACTAGACTAAGGGACAAGCATGTCACAACACGCCATACGCGATCAAACAATTGGGAATAGGAAAACGGGAGAGAGAGTGGCCAACTGGCGAGAATAGAAAGAAGCCAGTACCTAGAAGTAGGGAATAAACCTCTCATCTCTCCGGCAGGAGTCTCCCGTTTGACAGGGTGATAAGGCGAGACGCAGGGTTGAAGAGTTGTAAAAACTTACCCGGGCAGTGAGAAAGCCCTGAGCGAAGAGCATGATCTCGCAGATGTACTCGAGGTCGGGCACAATCACCACCACAGGGCGAAAGAGGGCCTTCAATGACTCCGGCAACTCGGTGCGACCAGCGTAGCCTGGATTCATGGTGATGAAGTAGCCGATACGACTATTCAGCACCGTCTCCTGGCCTTCCAACTAAGATCAAGTTCGTAATGGCAGTAAATTGCACTGCTGAGACTGAGAACTTTCTATGGGGCAACGGGGGATGGGGAATGTTGGAACAGTTAACGTAATTCAAGAGGAAAATTAAACCAAAGTGAATGTCAATTTTACCCTTTTCTTATGTATTGCACGCTTGTCTGCGAGGTTACTGCTTCTAAGTGCTAAGGCAGAGGTGATACAGACGGGTGACATTTCTGACACCATGCATCAAGGAGTTAGTCTATTTGGCAACGTGGACAAAGGTCGGTAGTACACTTCTTCGTTAAGGCTATCATTTCTTTCTTCCCACAGGAGGACTCACACGTATTTCAGCTCGAGTTGCACATTCTTTTGAAGAAAGTCACTTTCCTTTCTGCCACCTTAGCCTAGTGCCTTCACAGTCAGCACGTATGAACTTCATAAGGGCTGTCGTGGCTGCTAATTTGGCCAGACTCTATGGGAAACCCAGCAGCAAGGCTGAGTGGTGAATTGCTATCTCGGGCCACTTCCGTGGAGGGAAAAGCAAATTTCAGTTTAAATACTTTAATACGGCAAAGTATGTGTTCGTTTTAGCAAACTTCCAGGGAAAAGCGCATGTTAGTGGTACCAGTAGAATAGAGATAATCATTTCCGTGACAGTGGACAGGTCCCTTCCACCTAATAACTCGACCACTAACTAATCTACTCCTGCGGCTTGTGAACTTACCACGTGGACTCTTCGCTGTGGAAGCTATACTTCGTTTCGTTGAACACCTTTAGGGCAGTGTTTAACTTATGGAAGGTTACAAAGAATTTGCAGAAGTGAGTGCGGTTCACCGCAAAGTTTGGAAAAATCATCCGAAGGTCTCAAAACATACGTATTACCGGATGGGGCCTGAATGAATTAGGCAAATGGGAATGTCACAGTGTCCAAAACTTCGACCAGTTGTATCGCACGTCAGGATAAATAAGATGACATGAGAGAAAAGTGTAAAGAAGACTGACCTGAAAGACAGTGGCCTTAGCCTTGAGGGCAGTTTGAATGGCCTGGATTTGGGAGGTGACCACAGACAGGACGGAGACCTCGATGCGATTAAACTCATCAAAACAGCCCCAACAGCCCACTCGGCAGAGACCCATCATCAACTTCCCGAAGGACTAAAGACAACAAAGGTGAGAAGGAATGTAGGAATGCATCGAAGAAGCCACAGGTTTTATTTCATTTCCTAACTCGGAGCCCTCACAAATGGACAAAATCCATTAGAGTATATGCAATTGGAGGCAGTTGAATTACTCAAGTAGCCGTGCTCAGCTGTCAATCATCATATTTCCGCGAATTTTAGCAAGATAATCTGTCAGAAACCAGATTCGGTTGGGTCCTTGATGCCAACACAACATTTTGCTCTTTGTACTTTCGCGCCAACGAGGTTACCAATTAAACCATCGAAATATAATGACCTCCCACCGCTGCCCTCTCTTCGGTGGTAGACAAGTGCGAACGGCTAAATTTGGCGTGAAGCCTCTCAGGGCAAAAAGTGGCCCAAAAAATTCTGGTAAATGAGAAATAAATGTCCTGTTAGGTGCGGAAAGGCTTTCAGCCAAATGTACAACCCCAAGTGAAGTGGACTTACTTCCTGAAAATGAAGTCATTGTGGAGAGTGTTAAAATGTAAATTTCCTAATTGAGTGTCCGAGAGGCAGTGGAAGTGAGTTGAGTGGAGCAAGTACCTTGTAGTCCATACTCTCGCCACAATTGGTCACCACGCATAGAAGTCCCATGGCCTTGGCCAAATCCTTCGTGCTCTCCGTCTTCCCGGTTCCTGCGGGTCCGGCAGGCGCACCACCTAAGCACAGCGAAAGGGCCTGCGTCAAGGTGAGGTAGATGCGGTCAGTGAGTGGTGTGATGACCAGCCTCCCGTTCATCCCGAAGTATTCATAGCCATATTCAAACTCAGCTGAGACTTGGCGAACTTTCAGGGTGTCTTGGTCGCGTAACCAGTAAAATCGCAGTTGCGATTCCCATTCGAACTCCTCGGCAGCTTGAATGCTGTCGCGGATGAAGCCTTCGATAATATCCTTGGCGTGAACGTCGAGGATGAGCACAGTCTCCAGCTTCTTCATCACATTGGGAGTAAGGGGGCCACGCACCATCCGCACTATCTGGGAGATTTGTTCGAGAAGTTTGCGGTTGAAGTCCTTCATCGCTCGACGCTGGCCCGTTTTTCATGCGTTTGAAAACGTCCTCAGTCTCCCAAGTGAACCAGATTTGGGTGGCAGCCAGCACGACCATGCCCTAAGAAGCAACAAAGAAGGGGAAGGATATCCTACTATTTCTGCACTTCAAACCCTCATTTCAGCGGTCCAAAATAATGAGGAGATGGCGACAGACTCGACGCCTAGACCCGCCTTTCCTACACAATCGTGGAGCAAGAAATGACAAGAAAGGGAGAGTCGGTGCCCTCTCGCATAGTCAGTTCATAACATCAATTCTTGAAAAATCAGGCTGACCTTGAAGTCGCGATCGAGGAAAGGCGGGAGGAGCAAAACCCCTCACTGTTAAATCCTACAAGGGACACGCAGACTTCTGCCGATTCCGATTGAACTCAAGGATATCGGTCAAAGGTCTTCGGATAGCTCATCCACAAGTGGTGAACCCAATCACTGCTGTGAATAGTCTTCACCGTCCCCTTCACTTTGAAATGATTATGCGGGAGCTCTGGCTCCAGCAGGTGGCGTTTAGGGAGGTCTTAGAGGCATCAGATGCTCAAGTGAGCCCACACGTATGTGAATGTGTGCAGTAGTTTTGCCACGAAATGCCACTTCTTTCCTCTCTCCCATGGAACTTGTGACGCGTTGATATGATGCGACAATAAACCATCAACCATCGTCTTTCACCTAATTTTCTCATGTTTTCCTTATCTTGACATCAAATTCCAATCAGAAGGCAGGTGTACGGAGAAAAACACTCACGAGAAAGTCGAGCATCCACTCAACACGAAGCTTCTTGTAGCAGTAGTAGAAGAGGGCACGTTTGGTGATGAGGCGATTGCTGCGCTGCATTTCAGCCTCCTGAGCGAGGAGCCACTCTTCCACCTTGCCCGACACGTATATCGGCCGATGGAAGGGCATTACTTCTTCCTCACACGACACCATCCCCGAGAGCAGGGTCGTCTTGCCCTCTTGTCGGTATTGGTACCCCTTGATGTTGTCAAATACCTGCAGAAAGCAGCCACGAGGATCCCCGTCAGTCGCAATCTATTCATGTTGGCGATTTTCGGCGAAAAAAGAATGAGCCACGAGGGAAGGAACGAACACACCCTTTGACAGTAACCGACTTCTGCTCTGCCTCTTCTTCCAACCTACTGCGCTGGCCCACTAGTGACCAAGACGTTGCATGGTGAATAAACAATTTCAGCGGCAACAAATGCTGTTCAAACTGCTAGAATGGCAAACTGAATTGGATTAATTGGAGCCAATTTTTCAACAGAGTGGGACTTTAAAGCGTATATTTGATGTGGAAAAAGGGCGCCCAATTGTATTCCCGCTAAGACAGGTAACAATCTCTGTATGATCAACCAAAATGTACGACCATGGCAGCTAGGACATTTTTTTATCACAAAGACGCGCTTCCTTGACATTTTCGAAACAAACCAACCATCCACTTTACTATGAGAAGAGGGTAGAATTGGCGCTAGCTTCGTTTACCTGGTCACACGTGGGATGTGGCCGCAAATGTGTCCGAGAAGGCGACTAGCTTGAAAAATGCAGACTACCAAAAGAAAAGTAGTCCCGAAACCCTACCACCCATGTGAAGAACGAGAACTATGCCCGTCGTTGCAACTACTTGTCAACCCTACTCTCTGCTCCATGTCAAAGCAGCTTGGGGGTGGCGCATGACTGGGGAACACGTAGATGACTCGTGTTGCAACACTGTCGACTTGTTTGCGACCACCGGACCTCATAGAAATAGCATCTTCACTAAACCTCACTGCCGCTCCATCAACGAGAATCTAAAAGCGCACTCGTCTTTCATATGTGCATTCAATTATGTAAATTGCTAAGTCTTCACGGCCAGAAATCGTGCCTGAAGTAGTGATGAGTGTTAAACAGAAGTTCACTGACCTTCACGATGTGCTCTTGAATCGTCTCAACCTCCTTGCCGCCGAGGATGGAGAGCATTTCGTCGTCGGAGATGAAGTAGAAGCGTGGGAAGGCGTTGCGCTTTGCGTCCAGGTAGTCGTTGAGGGCTTTTTGACAGAACTCCAATTCATTTTGCATCATCGACAGCGTTTCCAACTTGCGATCAGCCAGACAGGACTTCATGATGTACTGCACGTACATTGCTTCCTTCATGAGCTGTGAGATAAACGGTGGAAATGCATAGGTACACCTTATTTAGTCGTTGTTACATCAGTCAGGCCGCTGACATCAGGTTTTGCCCATGCATCACAGATCGTCATGTCCATCGCCGGACAAATTTCGTTGACCTACTCAACACGATGCTTAAAAGCTCTTCCATTTGACATCTCTACTTCTCCCCATTATATTCCTCGCCTAAGACTGCCGATTAGCAGTTGGCAAACCCACAGCAACTGCTATTTCATCTCCATAGGAAAATGTAGGAAATCTTCATTCACCGCCGGGTCGAATCTTGCATTATAATGCTGTAGAAATAACTGGAGAATATGCGGTAAGATGACAGTGGGGAATTTCTCCATGTCCCCCCTTCCGACAGTGCAACTTATCCTATCTTAATTGGGTTCTGTGCATTTATTGCTCCCTTTCACAGAGGATGAAAATTCTCCTTTAACCCAGGTGGGGGAAGATATATGAGCCCATGGGTACTTTGGAGTTTTCACTCGAACCGCCTTCAACCGTTGCGGGTGGCAATTAATGTGGAGGCCTCTTTACTGCATATACGGCCGCACGGAAACATAAACTGATAAACGCTTTGGATGCCACTGGAAGAATCTAAGTAGTTTTCCCGTGTCCGAACGCAACTATGCTTGTAGCCTGTTACTCCCCTCCCTGCAGGGTGCGTCCGGAGGTAGAGTCTTCGTTATCGTCATGTTCATCAATCCACACCAGCTTATCGAGTGGACTGTTCCCTTGCAGACGTCATTTTTGTTATTGTTGAAAAAGAAAATAGAGTTTAACGTGGGTTAGTTTACTCGTTCAGTGCCATCCACCCGCCACGAGTTTGTGCTTATTGCCTGAATCACATCGAATTGGGGAGCTTTGGATAGATGATGGCGTTATCCTCTCCTTGCCTGACCACTCGTTTTCCAGGTCTGCTTTCCCGTGACTGGCGACAGCCTTAGAGACTTTTCCGTCGTCTACTAGCCTCACTCAGTCACCTGAGTTGTTGGTAGTTGAGATTTAGTTCCACTAGGTTTCATTAGGTCAGTTATCTCTGCTCCCCCTCCGACCGGGAAGTCGTGAACAGTAAGGTTTGAGGATTTTGGAAAACAACGCCAATGTTGTGGGTAATCCGAACCACCTGACGTATCTCTTCATTGGTTTCAAAAAAATGTGGCTAATATGCCTTCTTCCACTCACCTTACGAAACGCGGCATCCAGTTTTTGAAACCTCTTTGCTTCATTCGGCAACTGATTGGCGATGTCACCCGCCACAAAAATGACCTCCAAGTACATCCACTTTTGCTGTACAATCACCCATTTCTAAAGCAAGAGTGAGAAATAGGCTTCACGCATCAATAGGTTGGTTAGCACTGTGAAGAATGCGTCAACTGCCAACCTCGAGGGTGTCACTGATTATGCTGAGGTCCTTCTCCCACTGTCGCACTGTGTTAATGAAAGGCGCGGCATTTCGGCTCCCGCTGATTGACTGCAGACTCAGCATGTTGTCCTCCAACACTTTCGTAGTATCCTCCAGACTCCCGATCACAGGACACGCCTGGCCCTTGCACTTGGTGTACATGGTGAGGTTGAACTTCATCTCCTTCCACACTCGCTTTACCTCCTCTAGACTCTACAGGGATAACACAACGTTGCGCAGTCGACTGAGAGGCTCCGTATCCTTGGCGCCTGTCATTCTCTCCAGGCGAGGGTTTTGTTTTAATTACTATCGATACTCAATAAAACTAATAGAGAAATGAATTTATTTCACAGGAGAGAAAGAAGTTCAGTGAGATAAAAGATTGCGAGGGCGCAGAGGATTTTCATGTGATTTTCCAGTTGGACTTCAGAGTTTGTAAAGATCTTATCGGATCCGCTGTCTCTTTTAGACTTGAAGGGCGATATCTGAGGCCATGGGGAGATCCTCCAACTTACTCTCATGTTATCGCTTTCACTTTCATTTATGAGCTGGAGAAAATTAGTTCCTAGGGGGTAAATAAGCTGAGCACGCCTACTTCCTCAAATAACGCCGTATTCATGAGGAATAGCCTGCTTCATCACCTTTGGGGTTCTGATAAAATAACCTTGAAGAGACAGTCCTTAAATGAACTGTGAAGTGAGCATTTAGCTTAGCATCTCTGAACTGACAAGTTGCACTTCGAGTCGACACCCAAGGTCGAAATTATCCTCCATGCTAGACGGCACAAGGCGGATTGAACCGGGGAGGAATGCCGAGGCGGGGAGGAGGAAAGAAACATGGGGAAAGTGCATAACTCGATTCGCATATTCTACCACCTCTGTCGACTGCTCGTCATGATGCAAAACTACCGAGGGGAATATCAGAGATGGGAAGATACCGTTCCCGTAACTTTTGGCCTCGCGTTGCTAACTCTAGTCTCGATTTAAAGTAGATCGCCGTGGGAAAACTCGCTTTTGAGGTCTCGAAGCACGGTGCGCGAATGGAAGCACACACACAAGCCGGCGGTGAGTCGGTTTAAACCTTGGATGGTCGCAAACTGTGCCTAATCACCTGATAGAAATGGGGTATATGTGGTGCGGTCTCCAGGGCCTACGGGAGACAAACGGGTCCGCCTCCATCGCCCTGCTAACTGACCGATAACCTGACGTGGGGTAGATGCGAAAACAACGCCTTGCCTCCCCGCCTCTAACACTTGCGGGGCGGTGACGACTGTCGTCAGTCTGATGGTGATTACATTTCACTGCCACGAGGACCCGCAGTAAGCGGCTATTTGGGCGTGTATCCTGGCTCTAACCACTTACCTCTTATCACACAAATGGAAGAGGAAAGGGGAAAGGCAGGGACCATACTTCCTCACCTGTTCGATGACAAGTTCACGTTGGGCATTGGCGACGATAATCGCAATCACCTCTGAATACTGATGGAGTTCCATAGCGAAAACACCCTCCAGAGTGAACGTCAGTTCGTCAATTTCAAAGCTGATACCTGTCTTTTCCATCAACTGTCTCCAGTGCCTGCGGCAAACAAGTACACAATGAACAATTACGGGGGTTCAGACAAATTCACTCCCTCATCCAAAAGAACATGGGAGGCTGAAATTTTTTAAATGTACCTGTCACGAAGGGCGTCATCCTTCAGATAGACAATCAACTGGAGAGATTCTTGGAAGTTCCTCAAATCCGTGTACAATTTTCGAGAGCAGGGAAGCAAACGAATCTTCTTGGGCGCCGCCTTAAAGGCGTCAATAAATTCTTGGGTGGCTGCCTGGATAGATTTGATGTTGACATCCTTCCAAAGCACAAGTCCCCAGTCCTGACGTGTTGTCTTGACGAAGGGAAGGGAGAAAAATTATAATGGTCCGCGGTTATTGTTCCACACCTACCTTCTGTTTAACGTAAAGCTCGTATATGGACTTCAACTTGTGCAGCTCTGAACGAATGGTCTTCAACTCGGGGTAGGAGGAGATTGGCAAACCGAGGAGACGTTCGCTACTGAGAAGATCCATACGCTCAACTTCAAGTTTATCTGATAACTTGTTGAACTTTGATAGACTCTTCAGACCATTATCCAGATTGCGCGACTCGGTTCCCGGACCAGATCGTTTGTATCTAAAAACCGTAATCAATCACATAAAAGAATAAGGCAAGTGAGCATAAAAGAGGACTACTTGTTCCTTCTCTACAGTGGAAAGTTAACTCATCAATGAAGGGAAGGACAAATTGGTCATATTTCGATTGCACCGCTATTAATAAGCCTCCCAGCAGGTCTGTGAATTTGAACATTAGACTGTACGGAAAGACGATCCTCCCTGTGTGCAAAGCAGACGCCTCAAAATATTCAGTTGAAAAATTTTGTTGTGCTTAGACGGAAAGCGAAAGGCGGGGGGTTTAGACCAAGAAGACGGGGTGTTTGAGATCCTCATCGAGAAGTAGTTTGGTGAGAAGAAACACGAAACGGACTAATTGGAGAAGTCATGGATGGAAGGATCTACTCAAGGATTACCAATAAAAACGACAGTGTTGCACAGAGATCACCAAGAAGCGTAGGAAAAAACATTCACCGCTCAGAATGAGGAAGGAGATTAATTGGACATGAAGTCACACTGAGGCAGAGTGGGGTTAAAGCAGTTGCACAGATGTTGTCATCTACACCCACAGCAACGTTATGACAGAAAAATGACTAGCTATTTAATTTAGAATGAAACTAGGTGAAACAAAGGATGAGGAAATATGAGGTTCAATGTCACGAGGTGATAAGTTGATGTCGTTGGTCGGTAGGTGGAGCTACGAAACACCGCATAACCTAAGTGGTTGGGAGCATGAAGCCTGGAGGAAGGAAGCTGGAGAACATTGAAACTAAAGAAATGGAATGTCAGTACACTACTGCGGCAGCTCACTCTTCCACGAAGACCATGATCCTGCGTTTGAAGTCCTGCACAACGTCGCGCACGCCGACAGCAAATTGGTTCTTCATGGGGGCGATGTTAACAGTCATTTTGAGAGTGCGCAAGACAATGGCGTTCCAACGTCGACGTAGTGTGGTGGCCGAATGCCAATGATCTTCTGGTATCTGGCTAAGGTAACCGGGATCTCCGTATTTGTGCAGAAGACGGTAGCGTTCGTCTATGTCACTAACACACTCATCCACCACTTCGCACAGTCCACCCTCCAGTTCACTCATTACGCTTAAAAGTTGCTTCATTTGAACCAGAGAGACGGGCTTCTTCTTCAACACCTCGCGCTTCTCCTGAAATTATTGCGAGGAGAAGTGTTTGAACTGCCGAAACACTCATTTCATCCAAACACCGCAAGTTAACTCTGATGCATTTTAAAGCAAAATCCACTCGTACCCAATCATGCATTCGTACTTTCCTGCTGCCAATTTGCTCTCTGTATGCGGAAAGTCAACTATCCACCCAACTGGTATCAATGCATTCCGCGTCCTTCCTTTTACCATTCTAGAACAGCACAACAGATCCCTCTGCAGCCGCCTTTAGCCCCTTATCTGCAAATTAGTTCCTAACCCGTCCCCTTACTTCGGTGGCATCACACGTAAAGTACTGCGTCACAAGACTGTGTCCGCTATTCCCCTACTTACGCATTTGTCCAATCAGCCCACTCTGTCTTCTCAGGGAATCACTTCACTGTCGCCTTAATTTTTGTATTTGAGAGCCTAAAGGAAGGGAAAGGAAGTCTGCTTGCCATTCCCTCAACTAGGAGTGCCTACTTCCACTTCAGCCATCCCTTCGCGTGGACACAGCTGCCCTCAACAAAACAGCGTCGGTTTTTTTTCGGTTGACGAGAAGGCTCCCTTCTCCCTACACTTTCTACGTCAGAATTCACACTCGCTGCCTCTCTGGGTGCACATGCAACCGGCGGGTGTACAAGCACGCGATGAAAAGATAAACAAGGTTGTCGACGCTTGCAACGTTTCTGCCAGGGTTAGTGGACTTCGTCCATTGCAGTAGAAATCATACCTACCAGCAAGAGTTTCATGACACTGGTATACTTCTGTTCGGCTGTCTCGTACACAAAGCGTAGGTAGATGCGAAGCCAGTCGCTGAGGTGGGTTCTCACACTGTCCAGAAAGGCTGCCATACGCAGACCCAGAGCACCCGCCAGAACAACTCGTAGCGGTCCGATGACCCGAGAAAGACTCTTCGCCCAACTCTGCAGCGTCATAATGCGGATCTCGAAGTCGCGGGTGGTGCGCGACTTCCTGTGCACCCACTTCTCAACCACATTGAGCTGGAGGATAAAAGGGCAGTTGATAGAGTGAAGAGGCCACACGTCCCCTCATAGCATTAGCATACTTGGTTGTGGTGATCTCTAGCTCTATTCGCCTGCTCCATCACCCTCTACTCACCCTTAGACCAATTGGGGCAACATGCTACTCTGCAAATGACCTTCCTTTTCTTTCTCCTGCGTGAGGAGTGGACCCCGCATCGAACAGAAAAATGGGACTTGTGAGAAGAACTATTTAAACCAAGGCATTTCAGATAGGAAGAACAAATTCAAGAATTATTAATGTCATTATTTTCGGACTCGATTTTTAAACTGTGTTTGGTTATAGAGTCCGAGGAAATTGGATTAATCAACTGCGGAGAGGCGTATTCTGTACTTAATCTTCCCTCGCCTGGATAATAATTTTGTGGCTCCCCAATCCTCGCTTAGGCGTCTCTCGCAACTACGCACGTCTCGGCTTCCTGCGGGCACCGGAGGAGGTGAGGTAGGCAAAGAACCAAGCTGGTTCCTTAAGCCCATTATGGGATAACCTATGGCTGTGTGGATTTATGGGTGGGACGTCTTTCCCATCCACAGGCCCATCTCACCTTGTCCTGATGCCAAAGCATAGAGTAGAGCACGAGACGGCGCAAAAAGTCGAGGACCACTCGGTTGAGCTTGATCACCCTCTCGTTGAAGATGGCGTTGGGTTGCTGGATTTGGACACAGCGCTCCAACTCCTGTGAGTAGGTGAAGTTCACAACTCGTTCGCCGTCGCCGCCTCGAGCAGATGGACAGACGAGGCAGGTGCCTCGCATCCAACGCATGAAGAAGTGAGTACTGAAAGCAAGTGATGTTGGACGAGAGGCTTCATTGTAATGTCTTGGGCGGGAGAGGAGTACGGACCTTTGGGGGAGATGCATCTGAACTATGTCCCTTTCAGTCTTCTCTCCATCCCCCACCCCGCCCCCTCCTCTCCAATACCTCCTTGACCTTATGTACCCTCTACAGTCCAACTGCTATCTTTGTTCAGGAGCCCTGTTTGCAATATGTCCGATGAAACATCGTGAAGGCCAAGGTGAGCGAAAGAAGTTGTGGCAGTCACGGCAGTCAGCAGGCCTGTGTCATATTACGTGAGGGGAGACTATCGACCAAGGGAAAGGAGGAATGTTCCACAGGAAAGGTGGATAATTTGAACTAATTTCTATTGTCCAGCCACTAAGGAAGGAATATATCACTTGTTGATGTTCCTCGGGCTGAAGGAAGAGAAGTACTTAGACATTTCCACATCCTAACTGTCTTAGAATTAGGATTTTTTTTGAGGACTCGGAGGCCGTTTATCCACTCAGTTACAAGTATTCGATGCAGGCAGAGTGATATAACCTTCCAGATTCTCGTAATGATAAAAGACATAATTCTCTGTCTCTCGAAAACAATGCTAATTCTGCGGATACACTCCACCCGCCGACTGAGGCACTCGTGGATGTTGCCTCTTCTAAGCGCATAGAAGAGAGGTTCAGTTAAGGAGATGTCAAGGTGGGAAATCTCGATTAATAAGGCCATACCCAATAACTCCTACTGTTTTGGAGCAGTATACCCGAGGCAATATGATCACATATGACAGCATATAAAAAAAAGGTGATTTTAAGGACGAGACCTGTCAACGCATCGGCGAATAGTCTGCACCATCCACTTATAGAGGTCCACGGTAGAGGGGTAGAGGACTACGTCGGAGTTGGTGAGAAGAATATCGATGTGGAAGATCGGCTTCAGCCCACCCAGTTGGTCCACAAAGCGCCAGATATTTCGCAGCACCATCTGTGGGATAAGACCGTAGGAATTTGGAGTTAGCACTAGATTTTGCTCCCAATCATTCATTTACTATAGGTATTCATAATATCTTCTTGCTCCTGTCATGACGTTGTCAGAAACAATAAGACTTTAATCCAACTGTTCGTCAACTCCTACTTTTAAAGAGTAACTGGAGAGGGATCTTTCCACTTGTTTGTCTCCACCTTTTCTAGAGGTTATTGACAGCGCTCAGTCAAACACCTCATGAGGATTGGCGGCGCAGACGAGAGCATTTTTCAAGTGCGTCTCCAACTTCATATGGGAGTGTCGTCATTGACCAAATCTTACACACTTCTGCAGAGTTGGGCAGAACTTACGGGACCACTGTTAATTTCGGGGAGAGGAACAAACACTGTGATGGTTCCTCCAACTAATCTCCCTTAGAGGAGGACAAGTGAAAGACCGGGAAGGCGAGAGGGACGGATTGGAAGAACAAACACACGCATAATCCCAACAATCCGAAAAGCGCATTTGTCAGTGGGTGCAGTCCACACCTGCAGTACTACCAGTCTCCAAGGCGGTTAGCACACAAAATAAGTGAAGAAATATCCGGATGTAATCGGACAAAGGCTTGCTATAACCTCGGTCGGCTAGTTGGCGTACCACGTAGCTGGTTCAGGCGCCCCTTGGAACAGCATGAGAACGCATTCAGACTGATCAGGCTGTGGAGGAAAAACAAACTTCACACCGTCCTGTAGAGAACCCTCCTGGGAGTGGGAAGGGCACGGGTCGGGGAATGAAAAGTGATCTAGCGGCCCATGAAGGGTTCTTTTACCCGATCGAAAGTTATGCCAACGGGAAAGAGAAAAGGTTTGACAGCAACCCGGTCTGCTGTACACTTTCTGTCCATGCATAAGAGTAAAGCTACTTGCTGTTGCATATTATCGAGTTTGCATGACCGTCAACGGAGGATTTCCACGCGGGATAGTGAAAAAGAGTTATTGTGAGAGCCTCGACCTCGACGTCTCTTCTTCAGCCAACGTATGGAGGTGTGGAGACGACAAATAGTCAGATGATCCAAGAAAGACTGGCCTCGAAAGCCAAACTTCAAGTCGCCATCAGTCAACTTACATTGACGAGAGCCTCCAGGATTCTCTGCTCAAACATTGTGTAGACGGATGCCATTCGTTCACAACGAAGTGTGTTAGTGTCATACAATGCCTCCTCAAGCTTCCTCAGAGCATTTGAAAGGGTACTTTGAGTGGTTGTGGCCAACTCCTCCATGTCGTTCTCGCGTATTTTTTCGGCGTAGTCGAGATATTCCTTGGCAGACACGAGCACATCGCGTGATCGCTCCTTAAAGAGGTTCATCCGTCCTATTGCGCGACAGGCCTGCTCCAGACTGGCGAAGCATTTGTTTATCTCTTTTAACTGGGTTTCCAGTAGATGGGTTTTCTAAACGGTGAAAAGAAAACGATAGTCATCGCTTTGGCAAGTAAATAGTGTAGCCTTTTCCTATCATTGTCCGAAACTTCATCCATCTGGCTTTTTCCCACCCCTGAACGCCTTTTCGGGCGGATAGAGTGTAGTGAAGTTTGGTAGGCAAATCTTATTAACCTCAGTGCCTTCACAAAGACGAAAGTTGTTGACGCGGCTCCCGGCGAACCCTACCGGTGTGATGAGGAGACTTTATGTCTTTGTTCAGCGGATCAACCGACCTCCTCACAAAGTCTTTGTACCCTTCCGGTGCTCTAATCTATTTTACCTGTCAATCATTTGATGAGGCACTCAGTAGGGCGAAGGAGGGGAGGGGAATGACTCATGAAGGAACATTCAAGGAACACTGTGCATACAGTACACTTAACGGACCCGCTTAACACTATTTCCTTATTATCGCCTCCCTTTTAGCCTCATCGGCACACCGTTGCCGCACAATGGAGTGTGATGGGTTCATATGGGTTTGCAGAGTATGATAATAATGCCATATTTCGGTATTCAGGTAAGATTTTGAAGCAGTCAGTTCTTAGTAGCGGTTGCAGCGGAGTGAGCCCTTGTCATCCGCCAGTGCATTCACGACTTGTTAACACGCAATATTTTTCCCTTCATCAAAATGCAAGCAAATACCTTTCAGGGTGCCATTGGTATGCCACCTAACCGTACCTTTGTTGACTCCTTCGGGCCAAATTAGTATCCGACAGAGGGTGGGGAGAAAAACACGTCCTCAGTTATAAAACTAGCACTTGTCAATTATTTTCTTCTTTCTGCTCCTAAGGTCGTCAGTACGCCTGTCCTGCAACTACGCAACGTGACATGGACAAGGAGGAGGCAATTTGCTTTGATATCATGCTTCCAAATGAAACGGTCGGATGTAGCAAATGTCTACCATCATATTAAGCACCTATTTTGGCGTCGTGTATGTCGCATTATTTTGAGGTGACCTCCATTTTCATGCTTGTCTTAACGGAAAGCAGTGAAAACACTGGGAGAAAATAACTCGTCAATACCTTTTTTTTTACCCAAATGATAAATTGGGAAAGTCTCCTGTTAAAGGCACGTGGTCAAGGGTTTAGGACAAACTAGACGGGGTGTAGGGGGTAGTCAATGAGACAGCTAGGTGATTCAGGATGTGGGCAATTTTGACGGGTCACCGGTCTCAGTTTGGTTAAAAAAGAAGAGTCCTCACCTTCTCGCCCAGTTCCAAGAAGTCGTCGATAGCTAAACTGTCCCAATTTAAGTAAGTGACTCCACGGTCAAAGTGAGAGATCACATCCTGCAGAATGAGATGCAGCAATTCAGCCTTGATCGGTGTCAGATTGCATCGCACCGCCTCGTACCGGTCCACGATGTCTTGCATTCGTAACACGATGGATTGGAAGTAGCGACGCTGGGATGTGGGAAGGAGGGTGGAAGGTTAACTCATCGGCCTCGCTGTTCCCACTACTGTTGACCGCCGACTTACTCGTAATCCGAGAAGCCGAGCGAGTTCGGGAATACGCGCGCCCAGGAGTTCCAGCCGAGCCGACTCTGCGATAGTTGCCCAGATGTTGGAATCAAAGTTTACCTCGTACACGGGAATCGACGCTGGCGTAAGAAATGTCACAAAGACGGGCTTAAATAGGAGGAATACTCAGTGTCATCCTGTTAATGTTTGCCTTAGAAAGACATAATACCTGACTCCGCCTCTTTGTCACTTGCAATAAAATGTACGTCGAAAAATGAGATAACCACTTTTATGAGACGCATACGAATATATTAGGTCTCATGAGGGAAATTTTCTTCCAACGGACGAATGCCGCATTCATTAACGACGTTCCAGTGAATGTCAGCTGGCATAGACCGAACAGTTCGTCGGTCTGCCGATTGGCTTATTGTCAGCAACTTCAGCATTAGGCTCATACACTTCTCGCTACAGTTGCAGATCAAGCGAGTCCTACGCCTCTCTCCTCGCCTTTTCCCCTACCAGCGACACCATTTCCATCGCAATGGGGCAGGTCAACAGATTTAAGGCGATGGCAAAGATGCTTGTATAACACCAATTTCAAACAAAAATATGCACCTTCATACATATGCGATAGTAGCTACAGAAGTATTTTAACGTTCCGACTTCATGTGTGCTAGTCTTCTTCTTCTTCTTCTTCGTCTTCTTCACACATCACCTCTAACTCTAACAAATGCGTAAGGCGTAAGACGTGGTAGGAGTGTCGAAGGGTGTGAAATTCCCCCCCCCCCTGTTAGGTCATACCAGACAGTCTTCGTGGCCCCCGCTAACATTTACAATTCTACTCCATTTCCCTTGACAGTCATCTTGCTCAACGTTTTCTCTTCAGGAGTATGCGCAGGGGGATGGATATGGAGCTCCGTCGCGGAAAATCAACTTACCATGTTCAGGAGTTTCATCGTGTGCATTGGTTTGATGAAGACTGAAAGTTGACCGACTACGAGAGGCACGCTCGACCTCCTGGGCATTGGCGCCTGTGCCCGGAGTTGCATTGAAGGGGACTTAATGTCGATGGTAGGTAGGGCGGATTGGTGTATGCAGCCGATTGGCGCGGCATCTCCGAATCTGGTGGCGGGGCTCCTGCCCACCAGGTTGGCGGTGGCCTGATGGTGACTGCCGTCTATGACATCGCAAAACCAGAGGGTCATAAATGGGGAAACTGGTGAACAACTAGTCGGCCTCATTTCAACTGCTCCACAGAGATGATATTCACTGTTACTGGATGACGACCTCTCAGAAAGGAGAGAGAGGAGTGAGCCTCAGTCCTAACTGTGGCCAATTTATATTTGTCACGTATAGAAGACACCATTTAGAGTGAATGTCGCCCCGACTTCCTGAGTGAAAAAGAGATGGACAAGTCCTGAGGGTAGTATGTGGTGTAGAGCACTGGCTCTTCGTTTCAAACCTTTTCATGGGATTACGCTGAAGCCATACCTTCCTCTAGACAGTGTTCGGTAGCATTTCCAGAATCTCTAGACTTCTGCATAGCGCTGTGGATTTGATAACCGGCCAACGCTACACGTGTATGCGATTGGAAGCTCGAGTGAACAGATCGTATTGCCTTCTCATTTAATGCTAATCTACAGTTTATCACATTTTCTTTATCATCGATGGAATCAAATATGAACTTCCCCTCACCTTATAGAACGGTACGACATTGGGATTTTTGTAGAGAATTGACTGGCTGAGGCGGGCGTTGAGGGTGTTGACGACATCAGTCTCCCACACTTTGTATCTCTCCGCCTCGAAGTCCCGCAACTTGTGAGCCAGTGCGATGTATTGTTGTCGCACACTCTGGTTGCGTTTCTTCCCCCCTTCATCGCCCCCACCACCCCCACCACCTTCACAGTCTCCCTTCATCATATTCGAGTCGCCTTCCTTGGCTTGACCTCCTTCCTTCCCCTCCCCCTGCGCCTCGGCCTCAACTTCGGCTTCCTCCTCCTCGAAGAGTTCTGGCTGTGATTGCAGGAAACGCACAATGCTGTACTTTACAGTATTCAGCGTTAAACGCGACCAACGAATAGTTCCCGTCACCGGCGGTATGTAGCGCTCAGTTTGAGATAGGTTTTTCAATTCCATGAAGCGATTCTCCACCTTGGACAACTACAAGGCAACCAGAACTGAATTATTTCTTGCTGTAAGGGCTGAATAAATCGTGCGGCAGGAGATTTGGACGCGTAAAGACAAATTCCCTGCTTTTCTCCTACTGAAATAAGTAGTATCGCCCGCACAAATCTCTCCTGGTTTTTAACCGGTCTACAACGGGCTTACTTTATTGAGAATGCGCCAGAGTCCTGCTAATTTTATTCTTGTTCCTCGGAATATGTCGTTATAATGTTGGTTTGAACTACTCTAGCAGTACGCGTTCTCACCATGCATTTTACCGCTCTTTGAGCCTCTGAGATTATTTGAGCCTACTTTCACATAGCATGCTCAGTTACTTAATGTTGAGAGAGATGATTCCCGTCGATGAACGTAGGCAATTCTGGCAAAAAAGAATGCCTGGAGATGGTTTTAGCTCGGGCAGTACCTCTGTCCCCAAACTCCGCAAGACATCGCGATACTTGTTCTTCAAGAGACAGTTGATTGCGCTACGAGCCTTTATAACCTTGAAGCGCTCCAGGAGATTGAAGGCGTTGTTGGCTCCGCGTATGTGGGCAAAGTAATCGTTGATGAAGTTTTTCGCCTTGGCGTCTATCAAATTTACCTTGTCGGCGAAATCTTCTTGCAGACGGTTCCAGAACTTCTCGTTCTGGGGGAGGAAGGGGCAGCTCAGGTTCTACAACACATAAATGCAGTCGCCTTGCTGACGTTCATCCAAACAGCTTAATTACACATGTCGTATTCCTTCAGTGGTACGCAAAATTCCCAGTTGCGGCAGGTGCCCGATCATACTCTCAGAAGAAAGAAAGTCATCACCACCAGCAAGTGTGTTGGCAAAACTACTGACTGAGAGAGGGACCGGACAGTCGAATCCTCGTGCTTTTTATAAGGTAGCGCTCAACCTAAATCCTCAGTAATAAATGAGAATTTAAAGAGGGTTGTCAGGGGAAGGCACCTTCCTAACTTCTTTACCAATTTCCAGACGTAAAATAGCAGTCCATAGTGTCTAGAGAGAGTGATAAAATCCAAATCTCTGTGTTGAACAGTACAAGGATGAATAGCCTTTCTCCCCTTGTTGTGCGGCGGATAAAAGAGAGGATGACCAGCGTCAACTTTGAAAAGGATGCCTGCGACGAAGTAGACATTCAGGAGTGAACGTTAATGCCATAACCTACTTCTCGGAAGTGTTGCGTTCTTCGTCAGTGAAGCCTAACACTTAATTGTTAAGTTCTGTCGACCAAAAAGAGGAGGTAAGACGGGAGGAGATAAGTCAAAGAGAGGCCGATAGTCATTGGGACCGCTGACGGTAGAAATTTCACCAGCACTGTGTGGTGGCCTTGAGCAACAACGACGGCTAATTCGCACGCTCGAGAGTGGAGGTGCCTCCAACGAGGTCGTCCCGCAAATGCGCGGATAATAAGGCTGGTGCGTCGCAGTTGACGCGTTGCCTGCATCTCGACCGTCAAGCTCTCAGAGGCAGAGAGTAACAATCTGGCAGCGGATAAACTCCCTTGTTGAAGACATTCAGAATGCAGTAGTACTCGGCAGTATTGCAGGGGTTAGGATTTGGTGGAGTCAATACGTCAAAACCGGACTGTTAGTGTGTACCCAGACAAGTCGACCTTGTCGCGGCAGATGAGGATTAACGTGAGTCCTTTTCTGCAGGTGACTGTCCCTCCTCTTCACAATTCCCACATCCTGCTTCGGCCCCTTTTAATTTCCGCCAAAATTGGCCAAATGAAGCGAGCAGGGTGAAGGAAAACTCCACTCGGAGAGACTGCACTCCTTGACAGACAGGCATTTCGACAATGATCAGTAAGAGGGGAAAAGACGGAAATAAGATTAAAGGATGTGTAATACGTCTTATGGGACCTTTGTGCTCGTGCTTCCACGAAAACCCCCTCTTACTCTATGAAGGTAGGAAAATTCTTACAGGATTTTTAAGAGGATTGAAGAGGTTATCCACCAATCGTAGCACCTCCGTCAGGGACTTGCTCTCTCCAGTGATATTTTTCAACTCCGGTCCGAACATGCGGTAGAACTCTTTGGCACACTATATAACCACAAAAAATAACATGTTTAGCGTAGAGTTAAAGAGGACGCGTAAGACGCTAGAAGGCATCGTGACCCACATTTGCCATGTCAAGGATGTCTTGCAGCACATGATTGACGTAGTGAATTCGACCGAAGAGGAGTTTACGATCGAACTCCCAGCGATTGTCCTGGGAGGTGGCCTCCACCCTCTGGCGTTCCTGCATGTATGTTGACTCGAATACGGTGAGCATACGCATTGCTGCACTCGTCTCCCGCAGGATGCTGTGCACCGATCGGCTAAATTAGAGCTGATGAAGTTAGACTTGACGATCACCGGATGGATCCACAATCTTGCTGCGAGTGGAAGTGTTGGGTGACAGTAGAAGGGGTCTGGGGGAGTTGGCGGATTGAAGGGGTGAATGAAGGGAGAGATGCGGAGATGCGGAGGGGTACGGGGAGTAGATGATTTCGGGAGGGGTGAATAGAGGAAGAGATATGAGCGATTGGTCGCTCTCACCACTAGTCACTTCTCAAACTCCAAAATCAAGCTTTCGAGGCGGGTACGGGTAGTGGGCTGACAGAAAACCGTACATTGGGGCTACTTTGCACTCACAGCATTACATAGCACTCTGCTAATGAGCAAAACAAACCGGTGGAAAGGGAGGTGGGATAATGTGAAGAGGTTATCTTCCCCATTCATCACATCTGACAAATGCGGCATACAATGGAGCTCATGAAAAAAGAGTGATTTTTATTAGTGGAGTCGGGAGGAATTACTGGTAAGGTCTAGGAAATAATAGGAAAGGAAAGATGATATTGGGCCCAACTATGAGCTCTATATTTTGCCCCTCATTTAGTTGATATCCTTCCTCGTCGACTAACCTGTCTAACGCCTGTCCAGACGGACATGTGCGCTGGAGGGCGTCAGGATGGCCGCACAGAAGTGGTTAAGGAAGCTAATAAGTCAAATCTACACTGTGCCGTGATAAAAGCTGTTGATCATGAAGCGAAAATTTGACTCAGCAGACAGGGACCTTCCACTTTTATAGAGAAGTGAGGTTAGTTGGGTAGACGTCCACAAATCCTTATCGGAGCGGTAATTTCTCACCTGAAGAGAGTAGGGACATGCATGACCCTAATAACACGGTCGTAGAGAGACCAAGCGATCTTCTGCAACAGGGGTCCCATTCTCTCATCCTTGTTGTAGCCCCTGGAGATGGTCCAGATGAGACGGAGGGACTGGAGCATGGCGGGCACCGTGTCTGCCACGACGTTGAAGTTGTGACCGAATTGCACGTTCTTAAAGTGACGCTCCACCAGGAGAAGGAACCTGCAGGCATTATGGGCAAGGGTGAGCTATTATCTCTCCTTTCGCTTCGCAACATTGTCAAGTGCTTGCCAACCATTATGTGGGCCGAGTGAAAGGGAAACTAGAGAGGTTTTTGGAGTTCCTTTGACATAAATTCCATGAATGGTCTACAAGAACCATACGCCGGAGTAGGAGAGAACTGGATGATAATTACTTTATCGAGTTTACGAGGACCTTCCCATCCTCCCCCGGGCCTCACTGACTCCCGAGAGCCTGTGGAACACCAAAATGCCGTGGAACCCACCCGTTAGGGGAGACGGGAACCCAAATGGACTGAGCCTGCTCCACTTTATAGTGGAGGATGTTAATGTGGACGGGCACATTCGAAACTGAGAGGATTCATGGACGATTTGTCATTCGTTTTTAGTGAAGCCTCTTTTGATAATCAACAAAGTGAAGCCGTTGGTGTAGCAACTCCAATAAATCGAGACATGAAAGTCGCGAGCGGACTTAGATACTACTTATTTACCAGAGTTTTTGGTCAAGCGCCTACGAAAGGGAGCAATCGGTAAGTGGCGCTGTCTGCAAAATTTCGCGTCTAAAGGCTAATAATTGTGTTCGTGTCATTTTTCCTTCCCATCCGACTTTCTCAAAATCAGAGGCCTCCGCCCGAGGGAAAGTAAATGGGCACAAATGCACGTCAGTGATGGGCTTGGGCGGAGTTGCGCTTTAGGCTTTTTCGTCATCGCCACAAGCCTTCACCCCCTCCGCATTTGCCGTGAATGCTTAGCTTTCAGATGGGGTGCTAGTTTATGTGCTTTTCGGGCTGTGTATGCGACAATTACCCCTTCTCGTGATGCCTTACTTGGCGATTAGCCAAAACAGTGTGGAAAAGAGGTGAGAGGAGGGTTGGTAGATGTCACCTGGCATTGTCCTTAGACTCCGCCATGAGAGATCGGATCTCTGGAATCCTAGTAAATTTGCTCGTATCGAGATTGGCGAGGGCGTTCCAACGCTCCACGGCTTCTGTCACCTCCTTCCTCCGTAGTGCCTCATTCACTGAGGTGAGGGTCTTAGAGCGATGACGCCAATAGTCTATTTCTTCCAGCGGTCCTATCGTTACTGGTCGTGGCTTGTTCAAATCGTTAATCACCTTGTCAATGGTCGCGTCTAGGCAAGATAGGAATCACACAATGCTCATGTTCTATAATCTCCTCCACCTCGAGCTGTTCACTCAGAGCACGGTTATGTCTGAAGGCCATGCCTCGACACCGAAGCACATTGAGAGGGGCGATTTTGGTCCCTTTAGGCCTACAGAACCCGGTACGCCTTGGTTTACCAGGTGGATGTAACTCGTGACCACTCATAAGTAGTGCTTCATTCGATGTCGGTAAAAGTAGCGTCAGTAAGTTTCCGAAGACGCGATTGCACACGCCGTGAGAGTACGTCGAGATTTTGGACAGAAGAATTCCCTTCTGATCCCTCCTCGCCAACTTTGCGCATCGGATAGTCGGTGTGAGGTGGATTCTTGCCTCCCTGGAACGTCCATTGAGTCTGATCTCCAGAATTCTCCATTGCAACCTCATTGCTCTGGCGAAATGTGTCATGTTGTTGCGAGTTTTGTGCCTGCTTACGAACCCGATTATCGTTTGAGTGGACTGCTTACGTTCTCTCGAGCAGTGGAGGAATTTCCAAATTTCGGATAAGTCGCAGTAGCCCACATCCCCCCTAGTTAACTTCTTAGACTGAAAGACGGCTAATCCAGATTCATTTGCGCCGTTACACTCTCCACAAGCCATTACGAATGCAGTTCTGGTTGTCTTTGAGGTAAGAGGTTAAAACTGTCATTAAGGCACTGTCTCAGTCTCAGTTTATTATTGCACAACTTCGACGACAGGCTTCCTAACTTACGTGCCTTCTGCCACCCCCGACAGGACCCAATCCATTTAATTGCTCTACCTCCGAGGAATTTGCGGTAGCCTTTCGCTAAGGTTAATATCGTCTCATGCCTCAACGTAAACGCATTTGAACATTGAGACGGGACCCGGTAAGCAGTCATATCGCGGATCTACTGCCAAAATGCGACGATGGAAATGGACACGCAGTGGCATCACTAGGACACGAATGTGTGCTCCCAAACTCGGGGCAGTGCTATAACCTGAAGACACGTATACTCTCACCTCCACTGAATCCGTCTGGCACAACTCGTCTCCATTACGATCGATTCAACGAGGACAGGTTGGGCACAGAATCGACAACTTACGCCAATTGTCAATGAGACCACGGAACTTCTCATACTCCCCTGCCGGCAGGCCAGCTCGACACTGTTCTATTGTTGGCAATGCAAAGTCTGGCTGAGGCAATTCAAATATTCCTCGTAGAGCGGACTCAGTCTCGGTTAAGGTGACCTGAAATTTGTGTAAATTCACTGCAAATTCATCACGCAGGCGTTGCATCTCCCCGCCAGACTTCTGTGCAGCCTTCTCCACCTCGCCCTCATCGGAGCCTGGTGAGGTGAGTGCGGCGCGAAGGAGACGTGCACGATCCCCCGACGCCGGTTTCTGACGGGGAGCATTTTCATCGAAACTCGAATCATCCCCCGAGTCAAGGTACATTGTGCCATGTCGGTGGGAGAAGTAGGCCAGCAATGGATCATAAATCTGGTATGGAAGCGCGACGAAAATTAAGTGAGATAAGTTGTAGCAGTAATATTTCGTCTTTCGCGTTGGAATGAGATTTTTTTATTAACGGGCCTACTAATCCGCATTTTAAGTAGTATGAGAACTGCAAGCACTTGTCATTCTTCCTCACATATTTGCGTGGAACTTGGATGTCTCGACCTTTGGCACAAAAGGTGGAAATCAGTGGCTCCAAATATGGATGCAACAAAAAGTAGCAATAAATGCATTTTGATTATTCTTTCGGCAGGCGTTTATCCCAGGCCACAGTACACATTAACTCCTGGTTCTGCTAACGCCTTCCGTCCAACCGACCGCGGGGAAGCTAACATCACAGAGGCAGAGGAGGTTCGTCTGGATGTCTGATCCATTCTAATTACACTAGTACACAGCTCGAATAAAGAGACCAAAGCGTGGCAGTGAAAAAAGGACAAAAGTGGGTGTGGGAAAAGTCTCTCTCACCTTGTTGAGAAGGTTATTTGAGGAGGGAAGAATGGGAAAGAGAAGGAACCCGGTCTCGACCATGGTGGTAATCAAAGGCTGTTCATTACGGGACATGTCGACGCCGGGGCCACTAAATGACCAAGAAGTGTCCACATCTTGACAGCGCATTACGTAGACGCATCGCTCCAGTCCCAACTCCCGAGCCTTCAGGTCGGTCAAGGGGACGGTGGTGACGTGCAGACTCACTCGTGTATAAGTCCGTGCGAAGACCTTCGGGGGCAATTCAAGGAAGAATGAAGAGAAAGAAACGGTAATCTGGGGTAACGACACAAATAAAATCCTTCCCTTATCAAAGCAGAACCATTTCATTGGTCCGACGTTTTTTCTATATCTTCCTGCTTCATAAGATTGAAGTGAGAAGAAAAAATCTGAACTTCCATTTACCCCGCTATACTTGCTCACACACTTCACCGAACTCTTAGATGCGCCAAATAGGCAGAGCTTAGTGGTCTCAGTGTGAGAGAGGAGAAATAGGGGAGGTGGAAGGACATAAGACGGAGTTAGACACACATTGTGCCATGGGAGAGTTAATAAGCCCCTTAACGAAGCCGTGGCCGAGACCTCCGTCCAGGGTACGGTAGGAAGGTTTGTTTCCAATCCTCCATTCTTCACTTTGCAGGGAAACTTGTGGGATGTAACATCACACGAAAAGGCATCCATTAGGAGTAATTCCGGGACCACTCATGCCTCCACCGTAGGTCGTCTTAGGGTGGCAGAATTGTGTTTTCCACTCATTTTTGCTCATCATAAATGTTTAACTTGGATTCATGTCTGGATTATTCGACACGTTTCATAGAATTTCGCGTTTTATAAGGAATGTTATGACTAGTTTTATAACGAATGCCAATCTAAGCTAAACGAATCGGCAAATGTTCGAGTGACAGTCAACACATTTATACAGGTCTTATAAAACCCCTCAACATGCCTTACTTCAGGTGAAAATGCGAAGAGAAAGAAAGACCAACACAAGCCGTCATGCAATGAGCTTTTACAGTAAAAAAGTTCTCGACTTACAAGGTACTGTGAAATATCATATGGTTTTTCTTCTACTTCCTCCTCTTCCCCTTCCTCTTCTTCCTCCTCCTCCTCTCTCAGTCTAAACTCTTCCTCCCCTCCCTCGTCCGCATATTCTCCCATCCTCCTCGCTCCGCCCGTTTCAACATTCCCCTCATCCGCGTCCATAGTCGGAAGAGGCTCCTTCACCTTCGCAATTAATTCTGCATAGGTCTTAGAACTCCCGGTTGAGGTTGCTGACGCAGTAGTAGTCTCCGTGTCACTGGTAGTGCTGACACTGGAACCCTCTGACATCTCCGAACGTCGTCTGAGCTGGAGAATGTAGGTGCCGGGACTGACCCGAATCTTGATAAGTTTTCGGTCATATTTAATGGTCTTGTAAAATGCTATGACATCATTCCTTTGATCCAATTTCATTGTTCCGGTGCTGGGGCTTTTGACAAAGAGACTCTCAATGAGGGCCAACTCGGTGCCAGACTCACGGTTTGCCAATTCCGAGATGACCTCATTCTGCTTCACGTTAATCTCTAACTGTCGACAGACAGCCAGCAGAAGTTCGTAAGCCAGCGGACTGAAGTACGTGGCAGTGGATTCATCCATGGAAGCACGAACGCCTTACGATTGAGCGGCCTCACTTGACGCACCTGTCCGCCGGCCCTCCAGTCAGCGCTCTCACGCGCGCGTAAAGAACGCGATGGACAAATTCGATAATCGATAGTTCTGAGTAAGCTATCGATTGATATTTTGAGGCCGCGGCATATTTAAACGACTGTGCGAAGTGAGCCTAATCACAAAACGGCCGACGTTGAAAGGATTTTCTGGACAAATTTGAGCACTTTCAGGTTGAGAGAGGTCTGATTCGAAGCTGGATGAAAATCACTCCACGAAGCTACTCTACGAAGTGAATTTTACACGAGGCTGTTCAGGGAATAGCACTAACTCGCCGAATGGAACTTATTCTTTTGGTGTTATCAGCTCAGATTTAATGAAAGGGCAAAGCTGACTCGGAGGACGATGGCTTTCTCAAGTCATGTCTGATCCGGCTACACATCGTACACTTTGCATTGTGATTGTTATAGGAAAAAAAACCTCCAAGGCCTTTTGGTCGGCTAGTTGAAGGTTACTGAAAGTCAGATTTATTAGTCGAAGGCATTATGATATCACATTTGCTCCTCTCCTCATTTCCAACAGACAGCGTGCGCAATGCTCTTTGTATTAGCCAAATTTTAGCGTTCGCTATAGCCAGCTGCGTTGGATGTTTAAAGAACAGGCAGAATTAAACATATCTTTCGTATAGTTTTTCCCATTAGTGGATGCAATTTCGCTTTAAAATAACCTCATCAAAGGTACTGCCCTAAGGACTAATAACAAGGACCGATATCTGGATATCTTCTGTGGTTAGCGAAAATGTTACCACAATCTGGATCAATTGTCAATATAAACTAGATAAAATGTTGGAATCTGGAGTCCTACATTCTCTCCCGACCAAGATTCCTCTCTGAGTATATTATAGAAAGAGTAATTCATTTGCAAATACGTATCAAACGTGTTCACTTACAAATACACCCAAATAATCCTTCCATTTAAACTGCCTTTTACCTGCAGGCATGGAACAAAAAACTTTACCATCCCCCGTTAGGGTTGGAAGTGCATTTGGGTGTCAATGAGGCTTATGGATCAAGGCGATCTACTCAGTGGATTCAAAAAGGGTTAGAAGCCAGTCGTGATCAAACACTGAGGCCATGAATTCTCTCTAAGCCAAAACACAACATTGGTGAATCAATTTAAGGTATACTAACATCTTTCTTTCTGTCACTATTTGAAGTGAGCGTAGCAAGGCGTTTGTGAAATTAGTAGTAACTTGGTAAAAACTCATTAGTAAGGCATCACATAGGTCGAAACCGGCATTGACAATGGGCGGACGATTTTAATATAAATTCGATGAAAGCGACCTTGCGTAGTTCTCTTTCTGCACTCGAATTAATTTGAAAATATGGTATTCAGATAGATAGCATGGCTGGAGGGTGATGTGGGTTGAGTCACAACAGATTACGGTAACCACATGCGCCGTAACGTTTGCCAGAAAATCTGCACTGACATCCACTAATAAGGTTGTCTATATACAGTGTACATAAACAATAAAAATTGTTGTTCAGCAGATAAATGCCTGAGATTGAATAATGCCTTTAGCATCTCGAATCCCATATTTTTTTATGTTATATAAAATAGGTTTTATGTGTATGACCTAGATTAGGCTTTTGCCTCCCTGTAAATAAGTGAGACAACTCAAGTCATTATTTGTAATCCGTTGTTTTAGTGGGCGAACGCTTTGTGTTTACAATCATCCAGTTTCGGTTGCGGGCAACGATGGTCAAAATCTTCGTCGGCAATCTGAACCCCAGCTCCAAATCGCAGGATTTGCGGAAGCGTTTCGAACTCTATGGAAAAGTTACCGAATGTGACATCGTCAATAATTATGCTTTTGTGGTATGACGCTTCTCGTTTTTTTAATCGTCTTAGCACATGGAAAGCCAGGCGGATGCCGAGGCAGCCATTTCTAAACTTCACAATTCCGAGTTCGATGGAGTTAAAATAAACGTTGAGCTCAGTCATGGAAAAGGTAGTGGCGGCGGTGGTCCCATGCGTCGTCGTTTCAACTCTCGTGCCCCACGTCGCGACCCCAGAGATGATCGTTTTGGCGGCCCCCCCAGAGGCCCGTACGGTCGTGAAAGTCCTCGAGGGATGGGTGGTCCTGGTGGTTACCCAAGCATGCGTGACAGTCGGTACGATGGCCCATCGGCCTGGGGAGGCGACGGCTACGGGCCCTACCCCCCACGCGGTCCCTCTAGGGGTTATGATAGCTACAGCAGCGGCCCACAAGGGCGTTACCCCGGTCGCGATTACGACAGGAATCCGAGGTCAGCTTCTAGAGATGGCCCCTATGGTGGAGGTTATCAGAGCCAAGCTCCTGAGCCTGTTCCGCCACCTAGGGACCTGCCGAGAAAACCATCTCCTCCTCGTAGTCGTTTCGACAACTATGGAAGCAGCTACAGCGATTACAGTCGGTACCGTGATCATGGTCAGCCGTCTAGTGGCCCCCCCGCTCCTCCACCGGTGCCAAGATCTGGCGACTACTACGATAATTACGGCAGTTATGGGGCCCCTTCGGGCTATGACTATCCGTAGGTTCTCTTTATTTCGCTTTGATGCTCTTCTTTCTCACCCTCAGTCGCGATTACCACGAAAGTGATCGTGGAGGAAACTACGGTTCGTCTTACGATTATGGTTACTACAGCAGTCGCGGAAATCGTTCGCCACCACGGACAGCACCACAGTACGGCTATGGGCGGAACTAAAGGTGAGATTGGACGCGAATGTAAGGTCATAGTATTTCTTTGTGGGTTAACATTATCTCATTATTTCGCCGTGTTTCGAGTGTGTAACGGTGTATAGCATATCGTTGTCTGTGGCTGGTTGACGTGTGAGCGTATCGAAGGCCCGCGCCTGATGGCAACTGCCCCTTTGAGTCCGGATTGTTTTAAGCTGTCAGGACTTTAGCGTTGCTAGGCTAATCGTCTTCCCGTAATAGGTCGCTGGGGAATCTAGTATTTTGCCATTCTTGTAAAAACCGTCATTTCGTTTGATATTTCAGCTGGAGCAGTGGCAACCAAATGCAGTCCCGCTCGCACTTGTAAATGCTTCGTCGTTAAGTCAATTCGTGTCTGTGTGTGCGTGCGTGAGCCTGTTGAAAATTTGAACGCCATCGGCCTCTGCTCATCTCATTTTACCTGTCATCTTCGATCGTTGGGTTGCGCGTTACTTTTGTGCACAATAAAACCACTGGCGGTTGTGCCCGACCGTCTCACCCCCTAATACGTTTGTCCTTGCACAATTCTTGGAGTTGTTTCACTCGCGAGTCGCGTGATTCGGTCGTTCTCATGGTAAATGCAAAGCCTGAGTTAGTTGGGTTTCGGTAGAGCAGTAAGTCTTCACCTGACTTGATCTTTCCGGGTCTCGCTTACGTGTAATTAGGCGCGGTAGATCGTCGTCGCTCGCCTCGGATCACTGGTGGTGTCGCCCGGGGGTCCGCCCGTGGTACAGTCCTGCCTTGAACCTATAGTGCGAATTCGTTACATCGTCGCGGTTTTGAGTGCTTTTTACGTTTGTTAGTGTTGTTCGGCTTATGCTTTACGTTTTTTCATCGGTCTTGTTGCTGGAAATAAATGCTTTGTCTTAATGTGTTGCTTATGCATAAGTCGGCGCATGCACGGGTGACCCGGTGGCGGTAACCGTCCGATAAGAGCCGTGACGAGTGGGCCTTGTGGTGGTTTCGAGGCGTTGACCCGCTCATCATGTGTGGGTGGCGGGTTTCGACTGTCTGGCTCGGTAGGGTGTCTGGTTGGTTTCATTGGCGTCTGGCCGGGATTCCGTCAGGAGGGCGGTGTTTAGGGCCGTAATGGTCTGGGCTCAGGAATGTCAAGCCGAGTACATTCTGGTAATCGGGTGACTGGCGAGTTCTCAAGTTTTCGGGCTTCTGGGTTCTCGTAAATCTGTCATACCGCCTTGGTCGACTTGTTTCGCGTGTTGACGGGGTGCAGTCGGCCGGCGCCGCCCTCGTTCTAAGCTATGTTGGCTCCACATGGTCTTCTACGTGGCTTGGGTCGTCGGCACCTGTTTGATCGGTCGTCCGTGGAGTCGCGCTCGGCGCGCTGGTGGCTTTGTGAGTCGACTGGTCCGGTCTACCCGCTCCGATGAGTCGGGATGTGGCCGCCCGCGTGCACGCCGCACGGTGTGCAATTGTTTCAAGTCTGGGATGTGCTCGTGCATAACCGCAAGGAGCCGTGGGCGTTGTTCGAGCTTTACTGCGCGGTTGGCGAGCGTGGTGCCTCGTGAGGACGTGGCGCCACGGAGATTGCGACGGCAGAACAGCTGGGAAACATTGGGCCGCCCACTTCTTATACCCCGAGGGGCGTCCCTCTCGGGCGCCACGCTCCCCCATGTTAATCCTTTGTCGAACTACGTCGACTCGGATTTGGACATTGAGCCCCGGAAGAATTGCTCCAGTGACCATTTAGTCTCGCATTCTGAGTCGGGGGCAGAACACGGGTGACAAAGTTATACCTCACATGGCAAAGTTCCTAATGTTTCAGAATTCAATCGTCGTGTCAGACGCGAAGCGATCTACGGTCTCGGCGCAGTTGTATGGATGCGGTTTCCGAACCAGGGGTAAATGCCATGCTCCAATTTTTGATTGGTTAATGGGAAGCTTTGCCCTGGCAGAGGTCGTTTGGGCATGTCGTGTTCGGCCCCGGCTTTGGGTGACCCGCAATCTTCTCCACAAGCTGTGTAAATGCTTTTTTGCCATATATCTTGCCACGCTTTGAATGTCATTGACCTGCTTGTGGCTTTGAAGCATGTCCGAAAACCGTGGGTTGGGGTATCATCCGGCCCCGGTAAAGAGTCGAGATGGTTTTCCTCTCTCCCCTGACCTTTCGCAGTTGGATCTCAATTTGCTTTGGGAGTTATTCTGCCGGAATTTCCTCTCTTCTGCGTCCTTGTGATGGGTTTTAGTAGAATGTTTGAGCTGCCCCCAGCTTCGTGACGGTTAGTTTTGTTCGCTTCCTCACCGATACTCGTGCTTAGGGCCTGTCCGGTTGCAGATTTTAACGCGATCAGGACGCTTTTTCGTTATTTGTATAACCAATATTGAATTGGAACAATTGTTCGCTCCCCGTGGCAGTGTCTAAGCGGTATAAGCGCGGAGGAGAATGAGCCACCGACTGCGAGGCGCAGCATTCCTCGAGTTGCTAAATTGAGACCTTCAGCGTGCGCGTCGGCTGCGTACGTCTCTTGGCGCGGCGACTCCCTTAGCGTTAAAATTGCAGTCTCTGCAAGTGGGAGAGGCGTTGCCGTAACGGCGTAAATGCATCGCGTGGGTCGCAGGCATTTCGGGGACTGGACCCGCGGCATTTCTAGTTGCTAGTCGTCGAAGACCTCTCCGACATCGTGCAAGCGTTCTACGAGTTCTGCAAGTGCAACACCTTCCCCCGACAAGTTCATCGCCCACTCGACACCGACAGTCCCAAGTGGCTGTCTGGGCGACAAGTTCGAGTGTGCACGGGACCTCCTTTTTTTTGGGGGGGGGGGGTGAATCGCGGCCACTCACGACGTCACTCATACTATGTGATTTCTCGCTCTTAACAGTCGAAGTCCCTGGCACAGTTTGGAGCGATTTCAATGTCGCCATCGCGTCAAGCATTGTAATGCAACTGCTAGGGATTAAAGCGCACCTCTCTTCCCGCGTACTTCTGCAATCTTCTCCCCACTTCCTGTCACTTTTGGTATTTTCTCCCACAGAGACTACAACTAAACGAAAAACCTCCTTATCCCTTCGCAGAGGCGGCAATTACAACGACCGGATTGTCATGATATCCGCCTTTTGCATTTATGATCTGCCCGAGCTCCTCCCACCGGCGGGGCAAAAGTGTGACACGCATGGCATTTTCCGCCCCACCGTTGCCCTCGAGCAGTCGGTGGTCACGAAAACACGTCGTAACTTTGTCGTTCCTCCCGCTGGTACACACTTCTTCGAGTTGTTTTTTGTGGGTACAGGAGAAAAGGGGGAAGCGCTGAAGCTGCATTGTTCCATGTCGCCCTTCTTGAGCCAAACGAAATGTTAACAAAAAGTAACGCGATTCACTCGACCATTTAAACTAAAAGCGGCCTGGCCCGAGGTGACGCTAATATCTAAAAAGAAATCGGTGGTCGGCGCTACACTCGACTGCCCTCGTCGCCAAGTCTCGCTCCGCCCACGGAAACGGCCACCGCTGCCGTCAATGCGCCGTGGCCCGTCGACGAGAGGCGGTGGGGAGCCCGGAGCCGTCGGCAAACCACACGTCTCTCGCTCCCCTGTCCAGTCATCGCCATGGCGGCTTCTCCACGAGGTCGTAAATCTGCGCGGCACGGCCGGGACAACGGCCACTCGCGGCCGCGTGTTCGCCGACCGCCGGACGCGATGAGAGAGAAGGTTAATTAGCGCAGCCAAAGTAAATGTCTCACCCGGCATCCTTGGAAGGTCAGACTTCCCCCTCATTTTGGTCTCATTTGACACTCGAATTTCCCGGGTTTTGTCATTCCCCTTTGTAGGCTCCTACCTGATGACTGGTCCGTCCGGGGATTACAGTTCTACTTGCTGGAACAACTTCGGGGCTCTGGAGTTCCCCCCCCGTGACAAGTCCAACGGAGAAGAATCATGAGGGAGGCGTAGCATCCCATTCCACTGCACAACTCCGACAAATCGGATTCCTCAGTGTCCGTTGTCATCAAAACCTCTCGAAGATCCGGACGATGCTGTAATCGTAAGAGCGGAGGGATCTCCGCGACAGGGAACAAACGCCTACGCATCAAACGTCCGAGTGTACGATTTACTGACCGGCCTACTCGCATTCAATAAAAGCCTCCTGTCACAATCTCTTCGAACTGCGTTGAATGAAGAAAAAGCAATTCGGAGCAGGTTGCTGTCTCGAAAGGTGGGAAGTGCGGAGAGACGATTGAATCCCGTCGCCAAACGTCAACTGCGGAGAACCAGCGGAGGCGTAACACCGCGCTGGGCAAGGCAGAAAAGCATTAACACTTTAGCCAGCACCGGCGTCCCTCACCTCTTCGTGACATCGCCTCGCCTCACTCAGGACTGAAAAAGCTTCTGAAGCCACAGCCAGGAGGCAGTGAATCGACTCCTTCCCGCCCTACACCACGAAGTACGAAACTTTGCCCTCGAGCAAAACCCCACATGGCGGAATCCACCTTCGAGGTGACTATGGGGAGGAAAAAACCCCACTCTGACCAGATTTAAGCCGAGAAACGGAAGCAGGAGGTGAAATGGCATCAACCTGAAGGCGTCTACTACGGCGGATGACAACCATGGGTCTCGAGGGTGAGCGAGGGAAATAGAAAAGGAGCCAGTTACAAGTGGATATAAATAGATTTCTCATTGGACCCACACAAAGACTAATTACAAACGGTGCACTAATCGGGCAATGTGGGTTTTAGCTGCAGATTTTAAAAGAAATTTCGTCGCCTCTCCTCCCTCTCGAGTTTTTGAAGCAGCCTCGGCGATGTCTGCGTCGCGACGCCCGCTGCTGCGAGTCGAGCGCGCGCCCTCGGCTGCTTCTGTCGACTCTGTTGACGTGGCTGCCGTCGGGGCGAGGGCACGAAATCCTCATCGTCGTTCGCCTCGGCACCGTCGCTCTCCTCATCACTGGGCTCGAAGACGAGATTCATCGCCCGCCTGGTGCGAGCGCTCCGACGCGTGGGTAGACGAACGGCCACGGGAGCCTTGGTGGTAGGCGCTGAAGGTTTTTCGTCCTCCTCCTCTTCTTCCTTCTCCGTCTCCTCGCCATCGGCCAAACTTGGGAACAAGTGGAGAGGGTGGAAGAAGCCACTGCTTCAAAATGAGCGACACCAGGTGGAATGTGGAATTACATGAACACCAGTGCGGGACAGCGATGCTTCACAACAAGCAATTTACTTAAGTTTTATGGTCCTATTTAACTATACGGCTTGAGAAGTTATCTTGGAGTTCTGATGGCCCCAACGCATCCCTTTGAACCGCTGTCTGAAATACCCAGGCGAAAGATTGATAGCAAGCGGAGACGAAGTTGCACAACCCGAGGGGAAGCAGTACTTCCTCAAAGGAGCGACATGGCAGGCGCGAATTGGCTCGGCCTCTCCCTTCTTATCGCCGAAAAAAGCCGACACAACTTACCGCGAGGTCCTGCACCTCTCCGCCCCAACCTGCACCCGAGACCGCGCACCGACAGGCGTTCGTCGACTGGGTCCCACACCCGAACCCACAGCCTTCTTCGATATCTGCGAAGGGGAAGCGGGGAAAGGGAATATGAGATCGGGGCCACAAACTCTGCGCCGACAAACATGTTAGTCGTGGGAATTAGGAAAGGCAGCGAGAGCGAGAAGACAAAGCTTCGATAAAAAATGCCTCATAACAAAGTCAGAGGAGAAAAGTAGCTCCTCGACTGGGGGGAGTGGAGAAGACGGAGAAGGTCCTTCACCATCGAAGTGTGCCACTTCAACAGATTGACAGAGGAGGAAGCAGTGGTCTTCCTTGCCGTGATTGTATTAAACAATTTTAAATGGTCGTTCAAGTGTCTGCTCTTACATCCGATTCGAGGAAAGCTTCAACCGAATTGTCGTCTTAACTCATCACGCAACGTCACCCCGTCGCGTGCTACGACAAGAGCGGGACAACAGAACTGCCAAGTGACAGTGAGTTCCCGGTTGACATGTTCGAGGGTCGCAAGGAATGGCAAGAAAATGAGGTTAAGGCGGGCCACGGAGGCAGTGTGTAATGGACAATGAACAAGGGGTGAGTCGTTTCGCCAAATGGGGGAGGAGGAGGAGGAGATGGCTCTGCTGCGATAGCAGAACCTCAGCCTTTGTCCACGGCATCTCGTCCGCCTTCCGACGTTCATGTGTCTTTGCTGACCAAAGGAGGACATGCGAGTAAGGGCGCACGGCTCAGTCGTCGCAAGGTAGCACCATCAGCGGTGTGAACGTGAGGCTCATGGCATCACTCCGCCATTGAACGGCAAAAAGGCATTGGCGATGAACGCCTTAAGAGCCCCTCGTCAGGCGGAAGACTTCAAACTATTACTAAGGTGGAAACTGTGAAACGAGCGTAAAATATAAGTAGAAAACGAAAAGCGTGGTTTTTCACGTTTTTTATAAAAACTGTCTTTTTTATCTGTAATTAAACGAAATAAATCCCACTGACAATTAGGAATTTGTCCCACCGAGTAGGCAAATCATCTCTGTCTTTTTTTTCCAGAGTCACTAAAAGAATCAGACTTTTTTTTACAATATCACATTAGTTTGTGTATTTTTCCTCCACGAAAAGTAATTTCTACTTACGGAAAATGTGATAATCTGTGGGAGAAACATCGATTGAACGTGGAGGACGTGATAAATCGTCGTTAGATGGAGGCCTCTCTTTTCCTCTATATCAGAAATGATTTAAAATTTGTGGGTTTATCGTCTTCTATTTTGGAGATTTCGTCGCCACTTTTTTCTTTTCCACATTACTCGACGTGGAATCGCATCTGCGAATTAAATGAAGTAAATTGGAGTGGGACTGCGAGCTCTACCAGGCGCCAGCGGGAGTGGGCAAATTGTCCTGGGGAGACACGATAAAGAAAAAGAGGGAAAACCAAGTGGTTGAGACGTTTGTGACTGTGAGGAGGTTGCCACATCTCAGTCAGTCAATCAGTCAGCCAGCCAGCCAGCCGACCTCTTTGTTGTGACCTTAAAGGTGGGCCAAGGGCCTGCGAGGCATCGTTGGGACTCTCGACTCCCGTCCCACTGGGCACCTGGCTTTTAGCGCTGTGGGAGCAGGAGACGTTTTTTGGTGGTTTCGAGGCGACCCGCTCCGAAGAAGACGATGACTTGCATGAAATGCCCCGTGTCCATCCACTCGATGCAACTAAACGCGCGCTGAGTGCAAGTAGGAGACGCAAAGGCGAAACTACCCGCATTCGGTAGAAATTACTTCCCTTGACATTAACGCCTTTCTGCCACCGATTGGGCTGCTCATCTTTTTCGTCTTTTTTCTTTCAGAGGAAGCTCCTTTTTCTCTAACGTTAACGAAACATTTTGGTGAGTGTGGACGACGTGGCAGAATGTCATTTAGTAGGTTTGTCAACAGCAGATGGAGCTTTGTGTGGTCGTCGTGAGTGGCCGTAATGCGGCAAGACTGCGTCGTGGCGACTGAGCACTGCTGGTCTTCCCTTTTTCCTCGCAATCACAAGTTCCTTGCCCTGCGACTGTTCTGTCCTCGCCTGGTGGTGGCAGGAAGAGAGAGGGGCGGAATGGAGGGGCACACGCCGTGAGCCCCGCACGTGTCTTCTTGTCCGCCCACCTGCCTGATCCTTATCCACTATCGCACAAAAGTCCACTCTTCATCAAAAATGATGATTTGGTGCAAAGACGGCGACCATGGTGCATTGCAAGGGAGGCGACAAAGAAAGACGCGCACTTGCTCTCCAAGCGGCCGGCCGATCGGTCGGTCGTCCGCAGTTGCGTCATGTGGGCGTTTCGGCACAGCCCAGTCGACTGAGTGGCGGATTTTCCTTAGGCGAGACCGAAGTCGTCGCGTTTAGGGCGATGTGTGGAGCGGATTCCGCAGTTGTCGTTCTTACTTCTTTCTCCTCGTCATCACCAGCGTGGACAGGCAGTCTCCCTCGAGGCGAGGCACTTCGACGACACTCGGATTGCCAGAACGAGCATTTACGGAAGCAACATCGGGCATTTTCTTCTTCCACCAGTGGATCCATCGTGGAATGTCGCATTAAGGTGTATGGAGGCTTTTTGAGTGACGCCATACTTCCATTTGCACTCGTACGAGAAGAATAGAGTGAAAATTGGATAAAAACACTGAATAAATTTACGGAAAGAGAGTAAGAACACCTCGGAAATGTATAAATGCAAATATCGAGCGCACGATAAAGCGTGTCTCTCTCAGACGCAGTTGAACTCAAACCAAATCGGACAAAGAAGCTCGTTTCATGGTTTCCGCCTTGATAGATGAAATGAACTGCCCAAAGGGTGAGTTGATAATATTGTTAGGTTGCAGTAAGCGTCACTGCTTGCGATGTTCATATAGTTTTTAGACAAAATAATAATGAAAAGCCTCGAAGTATTCCTTCATCTGACGCATACTTCAAGGTACGATCATTTGCATGAGGTAAGAGAGGAAAAATGGAGAGAGCATGGTAATACCTTCCCCAACACGTTTGCCCGGATCCTCCTCCGTATTAACTTCCACGAGGATATGTTTGTTGTTCTGTCTCGAAGCCGCCGCTGCCACCGCTGACGCCGTGGCCTCGAGACTCTTTGCCAACGCCTTCAGAAGACTCCTACAACGCGCGTAGTCCGGCGACTCGGTGTAGCCCAGGCCACCCACCGCTCTAACTAGCGACTCGAGGGCTGAAGGAGAGAAAGAAAGGCGTTTCCATTACTAACTGCGACACATCTCGAGGTGGTTGGCGCCAGTCGACCGAAAAAAGATGAATATTTGGCTAGTCGGACATACCAAAAAGTCATACAAGGAGGTGGCTAATGGAGTGGTGCGTGGATGGGCAGACAAAGGCGTAAGGAAAGGGGAGGAGACACCGTTGGTTAGCTAGGTAGTAAGCAGTACCGACCAGGCTGGCGACCGATTCCAGCAGAATCGACGAGGATAGAGGTGTGAGCGGGGTCCATGGCTTCCGACTTCGACTGAACCACAAGTTCCCGCACGTTGGCCGGGACATTGGCGCGAACTGCGGGATCTGTAGCGGTTAGGAGGAAAAAAGATCGCAAAAATCAGAAGTGAAAGAAGAAGAAGTCCACCTTAATGCAGTGAGGTGAAGTTGGAGCCCACTCGGGATGGCACTCGACCACTGAGGCCAGCGCGGTCAGAAGTTGGCTGGGAAGTCTAAGTCGAAGGCAAGCACTCAGGTCCAGATCTTGGTTAGATATGCAGCGTCGAGGTAAACATATATTAGGGCGGAAACCATGAAACGAGCTTCTTTGTCCGATTTGGTTTGAGTTCAACTGCGTCTGAGAGAGACACGCTTTATCGTGCGCTCGATATTTGCATTTATACATTTCCGAGGTGTTCTTACTCTCTTTCCGTAAATTTATTCAGTGTTTTTATCCAATTTTCACTCTATTCTTCTCGTACGAGTGCAAATGGAAGTATGGCGTCACTCAAAAAGCCTCCATACACCTTAATGCGACATTCCACGATGGATCCACTGGTGGAAGAAGAAAATGCCCGATGTTGCTTCCGTAAATGCTCGTTCTGGCAATCCGAGTGTCGTCGAAGTGCCTCGCCTCGAGGGAGACTGCCTGTCCACGCTGGTGATGACGAGGAGAAAGAAGTAAGAACGACAACTGCGGAATCCGCTCCACACATCGCCCTAAACGCGACGACTTCGGTCTCGCCTAAGGAAAATCCGCCACTCAGTCGACTGGGCTGTGCCGAAACGCCCACATGACGCAACTGCGGACGACCGACCGATCGGCCGGCCGCTTGGAGAGCAAGTGCGCGTCTTTCTTTGTCGCCTCCCTTGCAATGCACCATGGTCGCCGTCTTTGCACCAAATCATCATTTTTGATGAAGAGTGGACTTTTGTGCGATAGTGGATAAGGATCAGGCAGGTGGGCGGACAAGAAGACACGTGCGGGGCTCACGGCGTGTGCCCCTCCATTCCGCCCCTCTCTCTTCCTGCCACCACCAGGCGAGGACAGAACAGTCGCAGGGCAAGGAACTTGTGATTGCGAGGAAAAAGGGAAGACCAGCAGTGCTCAGTCGCCACGACGCAGTCTTGCCGCATTACGGCCACTCACGACGACCACACAAAGCCCATCTGCTGTTGACAAACCTACTAAATGACATTCTGCCACGTCGTCCACACTCACCCGACATCGCTTTCACTAATAATCAACTTTTTCGCAATCAAAAACTACCTTTGGTGGAAGAAAAGTAATACTAACTAAACGACAGTGTAAAAGACGTTGGGTCATTTGCTAGCCTTACAAATTAAAGCTATTTCCCAAAAAAGCATCGATGACCTACTCAATCGTTGGCAGAAATTTATGGATGCCAATGGTAGTAATTTGCGAATAAATACAATAAATAACGGGGGAAATTCCGCTTTGTGTTTCCTACTTAGCCCCAACACCCGTTTCATAGTTTCCGAGCTACTAAATTAGACGGAGACTGGGGATAACGCAAACAGGCAATGGGGCGGGAAAATGAGAAAGTCTTTCCTCACCGCCAATTAACGCCTCCCAGGGCAGACCAGCACAGGGCCCCTGCGGGGCGTTGGGTCGAGCTCGATAGAGCCAGTGGACGAGGTTGAAAAGGAGGATCTCGAGGTCTCCTCGTCGCGACGGTGGCAGGCCTGCAAAAGAAAAAAAGCCTATATGATTAGGGAAAGAGTGTGAAAAGTGGATAAGTGGGATTTGTGTTGGAGGGGGAAGCAAGTGAGCCGCCCTGCGCGAACGCAGTAAGGCAACAAAAGGAGGCTGGAAGCGCCGGACTTCAGCCTCGTATGTAGGGGCCATTGTAAGTTACGTGGAAGACCAAAATTGCAACCGGGCGCGTGGCCACACCCCGGTGACTGCGGGACGAGACGAGACGAGGACTCACTCCTGATCGCCTGCCAAGACAATGGTGATTCACTGGCAGGGAAGATGGGCCAATCGGCGAATTAAGAGTAGTTTGGGCAGAGAGTGGATGTCTGATATCATCAAAAAGCGGCTGAGTAATAGACATGGGAAGGGGAGAAGAGGGAGGAGGGCCAGAAGAAGGGGAGAATGAGAAGAGGAAGACCAGGAGAGGATCAAGGGAAGAGGAGAAAGAAGACCATGAGAAGTGGAGGAGAAGGAGAAGAGGATGATCAGGAGGACGGGGAGGAGGAGGTTGAGGAAGACCAGGAGAAGAGGGGGAGGAAGAGGATGACCAGGAGAAGAGGGGCACCAGGAGGAGGAGGACCAAGAGAAGTGGGGGGAGGAGGTGGAGGAAGACGCGGTGACAGAGGAGCAGAAAACGAGGAGGAGATACTCAGGGGTTTCCTGAAGGAGTACCAACTAACCGGCGTGAGCATCCCGCGAACAAAATTCGAAGGTCCCGTTGTCGCGCAGTTTGGGCGACGCCTTCTCGGGCCTGTGGTTGCCGTTATCGCCACCAACGCGGTACTGCGTCACCAGACCGAAATCCGCCAGATAGAACTGAAAGGCACACGTTCTCGCCTTATGGCACGGGCAACAGAAGCCCCTCTGCGCCTTTTAAGCCAGCCAAAATCTCCGAGGAAAGTGCAAGCGAAGTTACTTGCAGAAAACACCACTGGTCCCATCGCAGTTCTGTGGGCTTGAGATAAACGGAATTCCGCTAAAGAAGCATCCTCCAGGTTTCTCCCCATCCATCCATCCTTTTTGGTTGAATTGGAGGAAAGTCGAAGAAGGCAAATTGACAACACTTCCAGTCGTCGGCCACACACGACGCCTCGTGAACTCCTCCACCGGGCCTCAAGCACTCACTACTCGACTCGAGAGTGACAGACGAGATAAGTCTAAGGTGTTGCCAGTCGGCAGGTTGTATGGAAGACGCTCAACCCTGTTGGTCGACGTCGTCGCCGAAACCCATTGGTGAAAGCGCACTCGGTTTGACGTGATGCCTTAATGCCGTAGGACAACAAAGTTGGGAAGACTGGGGAGTTGGGTTTCATGGAACAAGGTCCGCTTTGAAACGCCTCGACGTCTCCCCCCAAGGGTCTCTTTCCTCCCGTGTCAGCCAAATGGCCGGAAACTCCAACACTGCTGTCCAAGTGCCTTTCCCCAGCAAAAAAAGGAGACTATCGGATTCTGGGTCATCCAAACATGGACGGGCTCGTCCACTGCGAGTAGAAAGAGGACTCAGAAAAGAAAAATGGCAGGTTGTTTTCTCTGTCTCCATGTTGTAATAAAATCACCGATTGCAAAGGGATGCTTAAAATAGAAGATAAAATAGCACTGAAAGTGGTAAGTCCACTCGCCTACTCTACGACTCTCTGACACTTGACCTTCGTTTAGCATCTGTTCCACGGGTGGGACAACGGGGGAGAGAAAGTAGCGAGACGAAACGGGAATGCGCCTGCGTCCCACTTTGCTCCCCCCTGTGTGGTTCTTTTACAAATTTTTGTCCTTGTGCACGCATGATGACCATGGCGAAAAGCAAGGGGAGGCTAGAAAATACGGACAACTTTTGGAGTTATTCTTACGCTATCTACTCTCAAAACGGTGGAACTTGGGGGCTCCCTTCGGCCAGAGGCTACGGAAAGATGACGTTAAGTCCGTGGATGATCGCGTGAATGAGGATACTCTCATGGCAGTGGGAAAGTAGGCGTTTGGGCAACCTAACTGAAGATTACCTTACCTGTGATCAGAGACTGCGGTGAGAGAGAGAGAGAGAGAAAGGGAGCAAAGGGGGACAAGTGGGCCACGAAGATGGGCAATTTCAAAAGGCAACACAGGCACTGTCGTACGACGACACCCGAATCGCACTAAGAAGTCTACTACATGGTGTCGAAACAGTTCTACGGTCCGGGAAGATGAGTACACGAGCATGAGGGGCGGGGGATGCACCCCTCAGCATCGGCGGTGATCACCGAGGCAGAGGCGAGGACGCTGACAACTTGACAACGTCAAGCGTCGACGCATAAAAGTAGCGAGGTCAACAGTTGGGTTCCACATTATCTTCAGTCTCGGCTTAGGCGTAAAAAAAGACGTTGGTGAAGGAAAGTGCCTGGCCAAAGGACACTCGGGGAGCATCCACGTGACCACGTATGGCATCACATCAGGTTGACAGCCTTGTCGACGCAGACGAGAGTTTAAGAGTTTCCAAAAGGAGTCAGGTTAAAAGTCAAGCGCAAAGTCGGCCTAAGGTGCCGCGTGATTTAAAGGGTTTAGAAGATGGGCAGAGTAAAATTAGGAAAAACCAGAGCCAAAATAAACTGTGTGCGTGTGTCTGTGTATGTGAGTACGACGTCACAGTTGTGACCGCACGAGCACCGAGGGAAGGACAGCGGAAAGTAGAAGTAATGAAAAAAGAGGTAGTAGAGACAGAGAGCAGAATTTCGCCTGAAGAGGGGCGTCTGTTCACCGCGCATGAGAGCGCATTCGAGAGACTCTCATTAGGTTGGTAGATGGAGTTAGTTGCGGAATTTGGGGGGAGGAGGAGGAGGAGATCGAGCCAATAAAGTTTGGACTCGGTATATCTGGCCAACACCAACAACTTCTGCTCACGTCAACTTCCCAAAACAAAGCCCAGCAGTGGCGGTGAGGATTTAGGCAGAGAAAAGGTGAAGAATATAAGGTGAAAAGGCATTAATTAGCGGGAAATGACTTCAGATCAGGTACTGTCAGGGTCTTGACTCCACGGCAGCATTTAAAGGCGTTTTACACTGGAAACTACTGAAGTGGAAACTATGAAACGGGCTTTTCCGTTCAACCGGGACTGGGAGACTAACTCTAACCTGCACCGGACATATTCATTTTAAAGTTATGAAAATACTTTTCGTATTCATTTAGTGAAATTTTGCATTGTTTGCTCCCCATTCTTATTCTATTTTTCGCCAAAGCCAAATGGAAAGAAAACACAGTTTACATCTACCGTTTTCGTACAAGTCCAAATTGAGACGTAACGCAGTTCAAAAACGCCAAAAAACGTCTCCTGCTCCCACAGCGCTAAAAGCCAAGTGCCCAGTGGGACGGGAGTCGAGAGTCCCAACGATGCCTCGCAGGCCCTTGGCCCACCTTTAAGGTCACAACAAAGAGGTCGGCTGGCTGGCTGGCTGACTGACTGACTGAGATGTGGCAACCTCCTCACAGTCACAAACGTCTCAACCACTTGGTTTTCCCTCTTTTTCTTTATCGTGTCTCCCCAGGACAATTTGCCCACTCCCGCTGGCGCCTGGTAGAGCTCGCATTCCCACTCCAATTTACTTCATTTAATTCGCAGATGCGATTTCACGTCGAGTTATGTGGAAAAGAAAAAAGTGACGACGAAATCCCCAAAATAGAAGACGATAAACCCACAAATTTTAAATCATTTCTGATATAGAGGAAAAGAGAAGCTTTCAGTGTTTTCAATGTCATGTTTTGTTTAAATTGACTGAGAGCGGATTGAAAACAAGGCTTTTACCGTAAGGATTGTGAAAGATCGACTCACCTTATCTGCGGAACCACGGAGGAGGTTAGAGGCTTTGATGTCCGTGTGCACGTAGTCCTTCGAGTGAATGTATTCTAGGGCGTCGACCTGAGACAGGAAAAAAGAGCAAAATGTTAATCAAGAAGTAAAGGACAGAGATTCAATGCGATAAATAAAGATCTCTTATGTAACAAGTTTTTAAATCCGAACTGGTTGGCTTTAAAATAAGTAAATGTGCCACAGCAAATAATTGGATTTTAATTGAAAATAGCTTCATTACTTTGTTTCCGTAGCATGAAATCCACTAACTCCACTGAAGAATTGGTTAATATGAGAGAAATTGAAAATCAGCGAGGATTGTAAATACATGTGTTCAAAGTTTGTCTTTCGCTCCATTATTTGTAAAGGAAAATTTTATACTTAAAAGAAAGGTAGACACACTTAAAACACTTATTTTATAAATCGCTCGTCATTTAGATTAACTCCGAGGTAGGAGGTAAGCAGCGTTAAAAACATCAGGGCAAAAGGAAGGGTAAGTAGGTCCTTGCGCCAGCGGACTCCAAATATAAAACGACACAGACTCCACCCACTTTAATAAAATGACGACAATTATTCACCCGTTAAACACATGTTTAGGAGACTAATAAAAGGCCACAACTCGCACTGTTATACCACCGCTACCTTTTGAAAATCGCATCCCAAACGAAACATATTCCCCTACTGATGTTTAGGAGTAAGACCTTTTCTACAAAGGCATTTAAAATATACCGTCTGAAGGGCAATTCGAGGAATGTCGGCAGGAGCAAATTCTCGTCGAATTAAGCAATCCTCGAGGGAGCCATGGAAACGCTGCATCACGAGAAAACGACACGTCTGGTTATCCGGTGCCACAAAAAGACCTTTTGATATGAAACGAGGAATGCCGAGGAAATCGAGATGGTGAGCTACTTTCCATTCATCTACTAGAAAAATATTAGGTTTGAATGTTTTAATAATCAACTTGCATAGCTCCTGTTTGCAAACACGAGTGTAGAAGTGGGTTTCAGTAAAAAGAGGTCCATTTTCCTGAGGCTCCTGTCAATTAAATAAGGATAGTAAAAAAGCAGACTCACGATTTTGAGGACATAATCCTTGATTTTGGGGTTCTTATTGGAAGAAGCTAGGAAGAAACGTACATTATTGGTTCCTTATCAACACTGGAGCATATATTCCTAACATAATTAAGGAATTACGATTCTGTTCACGCCACAGTTAGCTTGAATAAATATGGATCATGAGGACAGAAAAACCCCCCCCCCCCCCTAAACAGAAATGAAGTGCTGACTAAAGTTTAGATGTCTTAAAAAGGAGGAGTCATGTGTAATCGTAAAGCACAAGTTTACAAACAAATTGAGAGTGTGGCCATACCGGCATAGAGGCGTCCGAAGCCGCCTTGGCCGATAATCTCGCCGACGACCCATGTGTTGGAATGTTGGTCCGGGATCTCGAAGCCCTCCTTTATCACTTTCGCGATTTTATAAGCCCGTTTGGGGGCTGCTCTAGGCATTATGACTAAAGTTTGCCAGAGATATGCATGAAATGGGGCACCTGAGGCAGATAATCTCAATAATTAAGTGGGAAAATTACGTTTATTACTTAAAGTGACAGCTAAGTTGAGGACAAATAGAGTTAGCAATACGGGTGCAAACAAAATTTAAAAAACGTCTGAGCAGAGAAGTCAGTAGTGGCGACTCACGTGCCCACTAATGAAGTAAGTAAATACCCAACACCCAAACACCTGATTCAGGAGGCCCGGAGCATGAAAATCAAAATTCAAGGTCATTCTATGAAAAGAAAATTAACAATACACAAAGGTAACATTTGATTTACGCTAGTAGTATTCACTAATACAGACTAATAATTTTTAATAGACGGTAAAATCCTTAGCCTACGATTCGAGCGAACTAAGAAATTGCAAACAAGTATATCTAACTACTGAAAGATTAAGTGGCTCAGATTTAATAATGCAGGTAAGTGAGACACTTTATAACTCCATATTAAATGGTTTTTAATTATTTAGTAAGGATAGATACAGTTCGTGGGCCAACCAGCCTCTCCTATCATTTTAAAGTCCACATTGATTGGATTGTTTATTTTTAACACAAATTACGGAAGACACAACTAATATTCTCCTTCAATACAATTACAAATAGCGTGCAATGTCTATTACCTAAAGTCTTTCAGTTAATGAACCAATTTCAGAGGCTAAATACTGGCCATGTTCCCAAATTTAATCGTTACCCATGCGAAGTGCGAAGAGCCTTGGAGACGAACTGCCCCGCCCTTTTATGCTGCTAAATATGCAAAAATGGTTTTAAAGCTGCGAAGCGAAAACATCTACGTCAGAGAAGTGTAACTACGGCGGAATTGCATTATCATTATTTGCCGCGACAAAATCTTTCTACAACACCCCTCGAATTTAGAGATTGTATATCCTACGTTTGGATATCGTTCCGCAACGTGACATTAAAAGTGGGATCCTCAAAATAATGAAACGAAATATATCCACAAGGAGTCAATGAAGACAAATTACCAATCTTAAAACACTCGTACCGTCTAGTGTTTGTAATTTCAATTTTTAGTATGCCCTGACGAAAGATTTGTAATATGCTTATCAAGATAAATTTATTTTCGTTTAAATTGACCAGTTCATTAACCACGACCTTACTACATTATTAAATAAGAAAATGTGCTTGAAATGAGCGAAAATTCAATAAACACAATTTGCCTTCACTATGCAAATATTTCAATGTGTAGTGAATACACTGTTCTTTCTTGTACTTATTAAACCTTGCAGTTCTTGCAAAAATCCCCAAATGACATCTTATGCTTTACGATATCATCTATTTGGAAAATCTATGCAACACCAAAGATACGAAGACGATGATTTGATTACAACCAACCCAGGTATGTTTGTTTTTCCAAATTCTTTTTATCTATAGTAATTCCTCTTCAGCACTGCCACTCAACGATGGAAAATTGTTGCAACATCGATGCAGAAAATATATACTTGGCTTATAAATTTACCGATGATATTAGCTCTGTATCGAAGATTGGATTCATCAAGCAAAAATTAGATTCGTTCTTTCCTATTTTTATAAGTTTGTTTCAAAGTTTTGCATAGACCTATTTTTCTTCAGAACCTTTTATTCAGTCTCTTGAAACCTATATCAGTGACGTGTTTATGAGTGGAATTCATAGTCATCTGCCACCTCACCAGGTCGCTACGTCAGTCTCAAAGTTGTACTCTTCAATTCTTTCAGTGATTAGCATGCCGGAGAGGATCAGTTATCTACAGGCCTCAATAAAGTATAATAGTTTTTTCGTTCCAACACCAATATAATAGGAATGTGCTGCTCGAGTTGAAGCTCATCTCAGCAACGCACCTCATCAATCTCAACCCCGGCCTTCAACATTGTCTGAGTAACGACTTAAAAGTTCTCAATTTATTGGAGATTGTCAAATCAGAATCGACGGATTTTTACGCATTCGATATTCAAGATGCTTTAGAGAATAACCTAGTCAAATACCTTGACCATTTCACCTTTTTCATCGAGGTGAGTCCAACTTATTCTTCTCTTCTCCAGACATACAGTCGTTAACTAATGCTACTTGGCTCTTCTTATTTCGAATAGATCCTCTCAAGCTTTGAACAGCAGAACTTATCCGAGTCCTGCGCCGCCGGTTTCGAGCAACTTTTCTTCTGCCGTCTCTGCCAGAGTCAAAATAACTCATCGACGGATTATGAGCAGGATTCACCTTCCATAATCAAGTTAATCGGAGCACCTTGTCCTAACCGATGTCTCAATGTCATTAGGGGATGCTACGCAAGTCTCACAGGCATTCTTCCTCAGTTCTCACAACTTGCCAAAGATTTCATCGACTTAAGTCGTCTGCTTGCGCAAATCACCTCTCAGCCAGCAAGTAATGGTGGCGTCTTTCTTCGCAATCACTTTCTTGATGAGATGAATCAGTGGAGCACAAAATTAAAACGGTTGACACCGGCCCACTGGGCTTCCATTAGAGAGAAGGTAAGTCCCGTCTCTTATTTCCTTCATCTATCCGCATAACTTTTCCTAAAAACTTTTCATTCACTTGATCACGCTCAGACTCTCATCCTTAAGAACCCATGGAGAATATTTGCTGTCCGTTGCGAGAACAGCTGCCTACAAATGAATAAAGTTACCTCATATTCTTTTTCTGCTTGCAAATATGTTCCTATATTGTCCAGTGTAGATGGGACCGCTCCCAACTGTCCTGCCTTTTGTTTAGGGGAATAATGAGATGATAATAAAATACGGACACGCCTATCCTTTCATCGCCCGACTTCCGCTGATCCATTAGCTGATACTCTACGCCATTATTCCGCTTAAGGCCATTACTTGATCCAACTTCTGCTCTAAAAAAACCCCTCAACTCCGACAGCTCCTTGCATGACAGCCTCGTTTTACTTGGACATAGTCTTGCAGCTTCTCCTCTGAAAGCAGCGTGTCCATCCCGTTGGATTTCTATATCCAAATATTCCGATACTACTGGAATCTCCTTTTCCCCTTTTGAGATTGTGTGATTGTGATAGAACGGATTGTCCTGTCATGATGTGGCTACTTATCTTGTCCTCTTCCCCATTAGCAGTCTTGACTTACCGCAAGAAGGCTGTTTTTCCACAAACACAGCAATTTGTTACCCACACACTCTTCCATACGAATAGGTTTGCTAGAATGACAAGCCGGTGTGTAGTCAGACTTACAGCCCCAATGGTCCGACTCCTCTCCTGATTTCTGAATAGGAGAATAAAGATGGTAGGAGGAGAGAGGCCGAAATTGCGCCCAGGAAGAATCAAGTCTTCGACTCCCGCCTCTTTCAGTACTGGCGATAACCACATTTCGCGGAGAGAAAAAAAGTGCCTTCATAGGCGCATCCTCATTGTTACGGAGCCTGAAACGTGTTAGCTCCTCGTCCTCCCTCTTTCCTTGGTGATAGCGATGCCATAGACATTTCGTACGACAGACATGGAGACTTCGTAACCGGCGGCTTCTCCTCTCCCTACCATCTCTTATTCTTTCTCAGCGGCTAGTGTTGCATCTTCATCGCTTAATATGTCAATCTCAGTCACCAGTAGTGTGCTCCCCTCCATTTCGTGTGTGGAAGGGACGAAGAGTAGGGACGGTGATGCGCTGTCCTCGACGGAGACCAGCCACTCTACGTGGTCGGCCTCCATCGGGGCGGTGGCCACGCTCCGAATCATTCCGCGCCACACTCGCATCTTGGCGCAATGTTGCCTAAGAACAGGAAATTTCCGTCTTTCCCACCCCATCCTTCGTCAGTCCGTGTATTTTGCCCTAATGACAGGAATATTTACACCGCCGAATGCCTATTTATCAGGGCGGTTAGGGCCTGTGGACCGTCGTGGCAGTTGACCGCGTAATAAAATTTTGACACGCCCGTGAACAGCCGTGTCCGCGCTCCGCGCCTGTTTGGGAGGTGTGTTGTTATCCCATATACACCTACACCGTTGCCCATGTCCCACACCTCCGTTCATACGTACCCTCCCCCAGCGGGCGCAGACTCTCGGCGTCTTGACGAGGCCGTCGGGGCGAATTTGCGCCAATTAGCGCAGACCACCTTAGATTTGATGTAAACGAAAACGTCTCGCCAGGCAATTTTCTTCTTTCAAGGAAAAGGCGATTGTAATTCACCTCCCCTCGGGTTATGCAACACCGTCAGCATTCCAGCGACAGGCGGGAAGGAATACGCAGCAGTCGAGCCAGGAATTGGATGGGTCTCCGATGGGATTTAACCATGCTAGACGAGATTGTTTGAAGGCCGCTTGAGAGCTAAAAAGCCACCTTCCATCGCCCCCACATCCTCCTGAATCTAGCCGTCTTCCATCACATCGAAGGAGTCGGTAGTCGTGCGCTAGCATCCGGCTCCTTCTCCTCCGGAGTTAGCCGATCGGTTCAGCTTCTCTCCTGCCCTTCGACCGCCACTTTAGACTCTTTCTGGAGTGCTCTTTGGCGGGGCAAGGGAGCATTCATTCTGGTAAATCTGCCCATGAAGTTGCGTGGCAGCGTAATGGCCCCGAAGAGGTGGAGGCGGTGGAAGACAGGACTGCACATTCCACTGCCTCGTATTCGAGTGCAAAGTAGCCTTTTAAAGTTGACCTTTGAATCGGGAAGCACGCTACTCCCCGGTTGTGATGGAGGCTTCTGCTAATGACAGACGATGAAAAGCTGCTTTCAAAGGCTAAAGTGGTGCTCCAAGAGTCCGAATTCAACCGACACTCCACTGACCTGCCCCGTTGACGTCGAAATACTGAAGACATTCCTCCGGCTCTGTTGGGATTGTGGCTCGCGAAGGGGTGCATCCTTAAATTCATACACTTCCACAACCAAAGTTGCCCCGATGGACCATCGCTCGGCCACTCTGTTGTACGTAGACTGACGGACCTTCGGTGACCGTTTAAAGACGCCTGTCGACGGGACTGGATCGCGGGGCAAAGAGGACAGTTGTGAAGGCGGTGGCGGAGCAGAGGTGCTCAACATTCCTCTTTTTTCCGACCCCAACCAGGTGAAAGTTGCGCAGTTATCGGAGGTGAGACGGTGACCAGCGGTGGCGTGTCTCCTAACGGGAATTCGCAAGTGTTTCGAGGTTGACGTGATCACTCCGCTCCACGCCTCACTCGTTGTCCGCCAGCTGTAATCCTATCTCTCTGCGGCGTATTCACCCCACCACTCAGTTGATACGCAATGCCGCACCTTCTCGGACGAGTTGGTGTGATTTTGCATTCAGTTGGAGGAGAAAAGCACGCCTCCACGAAGGCGTCGTCCTGTCATTATTCTCGGAAGGCGGACATCTTTGCTGAATAGCCGCAGGCGAAGGTGGCAGGCGTTAACAAGTCCTTTCGCCAGCTCCCGTGTCCGTAGGAACAATTTTGCAGGCAGACAGAGTGAGGTCAGACTCTGCGACACCACCAAAAAGCGTTGCATGGCGTCCCGCCCTCCTCCAAGCTTTACCCTCAAACTTCCAGTTTTCCCCACCGCCCACAAAATTTCGCCTCATTTTCGTAAATGTCTTGCATAAGTCGTCCTGATCGGACCTCCTTTCCGACACGAAAAGCCGTGGCCGAGAGCTTCTGTGCGTTAAATCTCCACTTGGTTGGGGTGAAAAGCATGCTGAACCCGTCCTGAACCGTTCATGACTCCCAAGGGACACAGCGTCTCCCGGCTTCACGGTCTGCGATCCTTCGGTCGAACTAAACCGCACTCGGGTGACGAGTGGGCCGTGTCAAAGAGTTCACAGTGAACGGGTTGCAGTTCAATTGCCAGGCAGCCCGGAGAGAGGGGCCAACGTTGAGACTTTCGGAAAATTCACACTGAAAATCACAGATATGATCTCTTCAGCTGTCCGGCCTCGTTAAAAGAGCCTTGGGCGGGGGAGCAAATGTGCGCATAGCGGCTCCCCCAGTTTCTCTCCTGTGGACACCAAGATTGTTTTCGACTGGGTTTTTCAGCGAAATTTGCTTCTTCATTCGACAGGTGAAACAGCGCTGCACCGGCAATCCTCCAGTGGAGGAAATCGACCCCGCCAGCCCCGAGTGGCGGGCTGAGGTGGCCGAATTCCTCTGGCAGGCCACCGAACGCGCACTTCGCAGCTCGCCCGCGGCCCCCCCGACAGGCGACCCGAGCTCCGAGGTGGCTCACTTGTGGCCGCTTCCCGTGGCGCACGAAGGGGGGAGACGGCCGCAGTGGCAATGCTAGCGACGAGCTTCGCAGGGAGCAACAGCAAAGCTACCTGAGCATGGAACAACTGATTGAACATTTCATGCTGCCTGAACGTCTTTTTGGCGAGCATCTTGGGCAACCGTGTCTCCTGGGCAGTCCTCAAAATTGCTGGAATGGACATAAGTTCGAGGAGTAAGTGCAACCTCTTGCCCCACCGTTATCGCTTTTAATCTAAGAACTTTGGGTCGGACAGGCAGGGCTCCTCCTCCTCCTCCCAGCGGGCGATCGGCCACGTCTCCCGCCAAAACGGTTCAAGCGAGAAGGAGGCTCCCTGACCGGAGATAAAAGGATAACGTTGGAAACGAGGCTGAGAGGCCTGCAATACTTCAACCTAACCGGCTTGTCAACTAAGCCGGTCCTCATTCCTTTCGCTGTGGACGGTGAGCGAGACAGGCTGACTTTAGGGGGCAACCTAAACTCGCAAGCTATGAATTTCCTGCCCCAGTTAAAAACGGATCCTCGGCGATCAGTGATGTACCCGAGGGTAACCGTTTACCGCCTGTCATTTCTACCGGGTTGAATGGTGAATAGGTCAAAGAGGGAGTGGAACTGGCGCCTAATGGAGGGCTTTTCCAGTCTGACGAGGTCCAATGAAGCTCAATTTTGCTCCATCGCTCCCGGCCACTCGACAATCCTTTACCGGAGGGCGACTGGCTGCACCGATCCGCCTCCTCCTGTGGAGAGGAGCGAGAGGGCCTACGCAACTCAACTATCCGACATGCCGGGGTGGATTGTGTAGCGCCAAGAAGGCGGGAGGGCGAAAGTACCATGGCTCGACAGCACGCCTCTACCTTTCGTTCATTTCGCCTGGAGATTTTTGCCACTCGACTCCCCACGCAACGTGAGGAGGCTGTGGGAGCTCAAAGCCTGCAACTCAATAACAGCTCTTTCTCCGTTAGCGTGTTTTCTCGTGCAACGGAACAAATTTACCTTGGCAAAAATGGGTTATTTGAGGGAGAAAGTGGCCCACTCTCTACTGACTGTTCAAAGTGGTCTTCCTCGTCTGAGACAGCGGTTTCGAGAAATTGTCGAGGGTTTTGCCTCCCCTCACGAAGCTACCATCCGCTCTGCCGAATGCTACAGCCAAAAAGTGGGTGGGCGGCGAGTAGCTGCTTTCTAAATGCATTTTGCCTCCAGAGCATGATTGGCGCGGGTACTTTCAGTTTGGAGTCAATGTCCCAACTGTCTGCCCCGCCGCCTCCTTCCTCGGCAGTCAAATGCCCCAAAAAGACTGTCATTCTCATTTAACATGATATAACGTTGAAGAAGGGAAGAAACACTAATGGAGGATGTGGGAGAGCTGGAAGAACTGCAGTCGACCTGGGACTGCAGGGCGTGTGAAGGGCGAGGGTCGGAGGTTGGAGGGTCGAGGACTGGAAGGCGTCGCGCAGCGCTCCGACGCATGTGGCAACGTGGAAGGCACGGGCTTAACTGCTGCACCTCCACTCGCAATGCTTCCTATTCCTGAAGCGGTTTGCGTTGCCTCCGCAGCCGCCGTAGGTGAACCTCACGCACTTGCCACTCTTCATGTCGTAGCCCCACGACGGAAAGTTGGCCAGACACATGCCCGGCTCGATCGGGAGGTGGCAGGGATGCCTGCGAGCTGTCACGGTGACGCAGAGTGAGGCATTCAAAAAGAGACACTTTTCCCTTCTCCCTGCACCCATTAAGAGTCCCACGTGTGAACGCAGGACGGTGAAAGCGCACCATAGACCGAGGCAGGGACGACGTCCACGGCAACCGCTATGGACGGGGTCTTCGCCTTACGGTGGAGACGCCCATCCACTAAACCTTCCACGTGATCCTGGCCTCGTCTCCCCATCGGAGGTTGATATTTCTCGCCCCTGAAGGTCCTACTTAGCTAACTCGCCTGTATTTGAGCGAAACCATTCCTCTAGATGTCTGAAAGCGACACGTCTGGTCTCCGGACAGCCCGGAGGAGACTGTGCTGTTGAAAGGAGAGTGGAAGCTACAGTGTCAAAGCAACGTCAAAGTGTCAATGCGAATGGATGCAAAAACTGACGCGACTTCTGCTGTGCACAGCCAGCCCCGGACACTGAGGACGGTGGAAACTGGCGTGTGAACTCACCGTCGGTGAAGCCAGCGATGGCGACGATAGCGAAGAGGGCGACAAGAGTGTACATTTGGCCGGAAGACGAGGAGGACGCCACTCGGTCTGGTGTCTCTGCCAGTGTTGATGTTATTTTATATATGTGGCGGGAGATGAGCGCAGAGGCCACTTAATTGCCTCACTGTAATTGCGGCCACTTGGCAATCAGGACCGGAAGTTGAGTCGCAAATAAGGCGACCGTTAAGCCTCTTCAAACTCCCCGCCGTCGTTCATCAGGCGGCTACTTTCTTTGCCGCCGCACAGGCTGAAATTGGACGACAGACTGGGCAGACGAAATTGAGGCGGGCGATTTGGGCAGACTCTCAAAACGACGTCGGACATGTTGCCCTCCCGCCACTTCTCCCTGGCGACGTGGGGGCAAAAGTGGCGCCCCGGTGGGCTTCGAGGGCGGTGCCCAGTCTGTGCGGACTTCCACTACTGACGCTCCCGGATCATTTCAGGGAAATGCATGGTGAAAAGTGAAGAAGAGGCAGTCTAACAGCCTCACCTTCCGCACTGCTTTAATCCCAACCACTCATACAATTATAATGTGGAAAATTGCAGACGTTCTAGACCAAAGTAGATGATGCAACTAATGCGCTTCCACCTCTTCCTCCGTTTTGGAGGAGACTCTGCTGCGAAAGTGCCCGGTGTGGTCTTTGTATGCCTATTTACTCCTGTGTTTTGCCTTTTCCCCAGCGAATACGAAAGGCTGGCGGACTTCACTCGAATTGGTCAGTCGAAGAACCCCGGCAGTGAAGGTGACCAACGCAGAATTGGACGCCGTCTCCGCCCGTCTGGACTCGAAGATTACGGCGAGATGTCAGGCAAGCGCCTTTTCCCTCCCTCCCTCCCCCCCCCTACAGCAGCCTCTCTTGTCCGCATTTGCTCGAATTCGGTGGTGGTGCATCAGCTAAGACCCACTCAGCGACGCGAAGGCCTGCGGAGGTCCAAAGAGCGCATTAATTAGCGCCTCCGGGCAGTGCGAAGGTAGATGCCTGCTGGGTCAGGAAAAAGTCCTCGCAGGGAGGGAAAAGTTGGGGTTGTTGGCATATGCGGGCGAAATGTACTGTTCAAGAATCGACCTGGGAGAGATTAACCCCGTAAAATATGTCCATCGAATTTCCGGTGTCTATTTCTTTCGAAAATTGTCTCCTGTGTCAAAAATAGTCCATCATCGCGGTTGCTCTGGCAACAAGAGAGGAGAGGGAAAATGGGAGGGGATTCCATCATTGCCCACAAAGGAAGAAAGTATCATTATTTTTTCCTCAAAGTTCTTGTGGAAAGCCACATATTGCAACTAAAGCCTTCCGCCTTAACTCCCTCTTTGCCCACCACGGCGCTTTTGTGGCGAAGACCGACGCACTGTTCCATTCTGTGTCGTTTAGCTCCATTTACCGAGGCAGTTTGCATCCCTTAGGTGTCCCTAAACTCCTCCTGCACCACAGACATAGAGCGGCGCGATTGCAATGCCTACATTCGCCTCCTTCCCCAGTCTGCCCTTCCTCCTCCCTTTTGGGTCACCGGGGCTCTGTTCTGCTCAGCTAGGCGGGGAACTTGTGCGGCGACGCATGCATTAATGGGTGTGTTTCCCCACCTCCTCTGCTCTTCCCTTACCGCCTTGTGAAGCTACAGCCCGGCCCTGGCTATTCCCGCCTCCGCCGGCCGGTAAATTCGCCTCAGTGGAGCCGGACTCACCTAGCCTGACGCACCACCGAGGGCGGCGCGGGCAGGAAAGACACCGTAGAGAGCAAAGAGTTCGTGCCCTCGTCAGATGAAGGTTCATTAGGCTAAGTGTTAGTAGACTCAGTCAGTCTGAACCGTTCACTTGTCAAGTGACCTAGGAAACATGGAATGTCTGGACGTCCTGCTCGGGGGTCCATCGCGCAGTCGTGTCCGTTCTGTTTCCTTTCCTGTCCTTCCACGTCTCGGCCATGTCAAGACGCGTCGTGCCTCAGCTCCGAGTGCCAGTTTAACCCCATCGGTTCACAAGCAACTGACTCGGACAGGACGATGCCTTTGTAGCCTTTCCGGCTACACGACCGACGTGAAAGGGGATCCATTTCTATTGTCTTTTCTCCGAGACGAAAATCTCAGGGCTAAAATGTTTCCATAAACACGTGCCTCCACTACAGTCGCAAAGCAGAACATTCTAGCGGTCGAGTGGAGTCAGAAAAAGGTCCAGTTCAAAGGTTAGCACCTCAACAACCACTTAGAAAGCAGCCTGAAGTCCCTGCGTTGCTGAGACGACCCAAAAGTAGATAGAGGCGAGGGACTAGCTCAAGGATACGTTGTCTGGGATCAAAATAAACGACTGACGTCAATCACAGGCTGGGTAGGGCCTTAAACCTTCCAATGGTCATGGAATGCCTCTCGTTCCGATCTCGGTCGGAGGGCAGTTTGACGCCAGTCCTCCTTCTGCCTACCCTTTCCCCCGAAATAGGCGTGGAAGCCTCTTCCCGAGTCCGTGACAGGTCAAAAGGTCATGCAGGGTGTGTTACTGACAGGCAGAACTGTCAACAGAGGGGAGGCGAGGGGCGACAAGAGCCTCATGGCGCAACTCACCTTCAGGGGTAAACCTGCTCCGAAAATGTCCATGTAGTTTACTTGGGACTCAAGTAGAAGATATTTTGTGGCCGGTCTGTCCTAATGCGACTTTTAGCCCGTCTTCTGGTGAATCTGATCCGCCCTGTCAAGCTTTCATCGGCACTCATGACCCGAAGACCCGTCTTCATAACAAGGGGAACATACTACTGATATGCTTGAGTAAGTAGCCAGGACCTAATGCCTCGCGAAACAAAAGGCCGTGTCTTCAACATCGGCTTGTGAAAAGACATCAAATGAGTCTTTCATCTACTAGCTCCAAAAGCGACCGTCTCGTATGCGTAGAGGGGCGGCGTGAAATGGAACCACACGTTTTCTCGCCTTCGATGCGGTGCAGTTGGCTTTTGCTGGCCGTGAAGAAAAACTCTGCTCCCCCCCCCCCGGGGGGGAGGAGGAGGGGGAAGGGGCTTATATTTCATCGCAGTTGAACAATGGCGATGGACGGAGGTGCAGCCTCTCCTCGCTCCATCACCACCGATGAATGCATGGATGCGTGTATGTGTGGGTGCGTGAGGATGTGTGAATGTGTAAGAATTTTTTCTCAAATGATTTATGGTCCATTGGAAGGAGCCCAATTAGGAGGGAAGGCAGAATTTGCGCTTTGAGTGTTACATTCCTCTCCACAGGGCATAAAATATGCCGTCCAAGGCGGTGCGGAGGTAGGCAAAATTTGCGGAGATCAGTTGGAGCAACAACTAATGAACTGGAATTTCCCTTAACTTGGTACAGATAGGCTGTCGCATTGGCCATGAGTGGGTAGTTTCTTCCCCTCGGAGTGGTCAAATCATCCTTCAACAATGGCTTTCCTCCATCAGAGCGCCCCTTTCTTGCAATTATCCCAGCGTATTCCCCTCAGTCCTCCCACGTACGTCCACATTTGTCCCAAGGGGCACGCACGACACCGAAAAGTCCGCAAGGGAATTTATTTACCGCGGTTGGGCAAGTCGGCGGCTCGGAGACCTCCGCCCCCAGTCCTTTTCCTGCTGCACTGTTGGTGGGAAAGTCGACGTCCCGAGGCTCCTTGTTGCACCGATTACGCGGATTTTCCTCCACGGAAGGCAAAAGGGCGACCTGCTTATCCCGTCCTTTAACCCAATCGACACGTCTCCTCGGTCTCTCAATGTACGGCGGACGTGGTGGTTCAAGACCCCACCGAAGTTCTCCCCGACTCTTAGTTCCAGACGGTCTTCTCATCGCCTTCCTTCCGGCTCTGCAGTAGACAACGAGCCTCTCTTCTCCCCGCCACCCGCGAGCTTCTCTCCTCTACCCTTTGCCATACGCATTCGAGCAAAACCCCTCTCAGCATGCAGCACTTGGGCTGTCGAAAGACCGAGTGGAGTAAATCTCATCCAACTGGTATAAGAGCGGGGGTGGGGGGGGGAGGAGAGGAGAGGAGAGGCGAGTGGGACAGCCGCCACCTCAATTGCCTCTCGCCGCTCTCTACTAGGCTGCTTTCTGTTCGGTGGCATGGTAATGCAGCACTGTTGTCAAAGGCACCGCTGCGAGGGGGCGAGTAGTCGAGTGGAGAGCGGGTGGGGAGCGGATCGCCCGGTAGACTCGATTCTCTTCACCCCCCCGAACGAAGCCCCATTGCGTAGATCCTCGTCCACAACTATCGTCTCTCTCTCCCAACCGACCGTTCGCGGTCGTCTCTTCGGCCTCCGGCCGAGAGCTCGATGGTGAATATTCGGCGTCTGATTAATGCCTCCTCCTGGTACCAGCTTCTCCGGTAGCCCAGACGCAAGCGAATGGATCCCGAGCAAATTAGTCGACGGCCAAACGTTCCTGGTTGTTTCAAAATCGAGACTGCCCTGTCGGACTCCACCGGAAGTGATTAGCTTCCCCCTGATGGCTTAGGCGACTTCATCTTCTTCACAGGTCTATGTGACGTCCGGAAGTTCCCCACATTCGAGGCGGGAATTTTTTCTAAATAATCTGCGATATCCACTAAAGTGTGACTTTTCATGTACTCAGCAGTTGTGGCTCCTGGTTCCGTCGAGGAACTTTGATCCAGAAAGCTGCGATAGTCAAAACTCTCTGGAAGCTGGCAGCTCACCGTTTTGTGTATGGACGGAAGGGGAGGAATCTCCGCCCTCGGATTCTCCCTCGTCGCGGCGATCGTCAGGTTCTGATTGCCGCTATGAGGGGTAGACAAGTGTGCCCCCCCCCCCCACCTCCTGTCACACGGTGCTGGGAGGAGTTGGCCACCCTCGGAGCGCCTGTCGGGGTCTTCAGGACTCCGAGCGCGGCGCTCGGTCTGTGTGTACGGAGAAGTGTGCTCTTGGACCGCCCCCATGACGACCGATTTAGCTAAAAGCGCCTCAAGTGTTGGATCCGCCGCCGGTGGTGTAAGCGTGTGAACATCGACGACTAAATCGACTGTCACCAGAGCACTCGACTGATGCTGATGCTGGTGACAAAATGACAGCACTGTGACACAAAGTTTTCAACGTCGGACCTTGTTTTCTCGAGTTAAATTCCCTGCTGGCACCACCTGTCTGAGGAGCGGCTCTTTCGGTCGAGAAATGAGCTTTGAGTGTCATCACAAGGAGAGGCGGTCAGCCCCCCGCCTCCTGACGCCAGGCCGGAGGCGGGAGAGGGGCGGGGAGGGGGAAGGGTTCTTCCGCGACAATCTCTCGGCGACAATCGCTCCACACGAGCGTGCGACGGTCTCGTCGATCGCCCTTTCCTCCCTCCCTCGGCCCGGTTCCTCGCCTTCGACCTGCGATGGGTTTCGAAGTCGTTCCTCGCGACACTTCGCCGCCGGTTCACTCGGTGTCGAGGAATAAGTGCGTTACCAGTCGGGTCCGTTCAAGTTTCCATGTCAGGCTATTTATTTTCTCCAACGAAATGTCACTGACACAGGCTGTGCAGGCTAAAGTCCGCCTCCTGGCAGTAAAAACAGTACGGAAAGAACGCCACCTTCACCTCCTCCTCGTCCCGCAACGGCCCCACCGCGCAGACGCTCAGGCGTCCGTTTAGCATCCATGCTGGGGAGCCCTTAGATGTGAGCATTGCAAAAAGTCTCCGGCTTACTCCGCTCCTCCCCGCCATCAACGGCCAGAGGCACCTCCTTCCACATCGTAGCCTCTCCACTTCCGACGGATGGACAGGAATAAGGCATTTTTTCGACATTTTTTCCTTGTTATCCACGCCGATGACAAAGTAGAGTCGCACAGAAAGCACTGAAGTCAAACTTCTGTGTGACCAGGGGGGCTGCGGGGGCCGCAAGACGACTGCGACAACGGGTGAGGGAGGCACTCGGCACCATCGCCTTAGCGGAGAGGCGAAGGGGCGAGTTCCTGCTACTTTGGCCTCTCTCCGGTGCTTGTTTCGACTGCTCCAGAGGCCGTCTCCGCAATTTCAAGAGGCGGACAGCAGTGCGTTCAGAGCTGAGAGGAATTGCGAACTATTCCACACTCGACCCTACCTGATCCATTTCTAGCCCTGTCCGCTGTAAGCTTCTACGTCATCTGCCATGTCTTTGTCGTCTTTCCGTCGCAAAGGAATGACACCAACATCTACGCCTAACATTAAAAGCTGCCTCTTCCACCGTCAAGGAGATTTGGGACCTGATGACGGGGGTTCCAGAGTCAACCTACGCAAAGAACTAGTCGGCGACCAGTTCTTCAGACTTTCTAAAATTTGTATTAGACGAAAAGCACCAGATCGTTGGGGGCATGAGTCTCTCTAGTCGACAAAGTGGGCCCACAGTCCCACGCAGACTAATGGCATTTCCACGGTGATTGGTTGGTCTCGCCGGGGTGGACTGTCACTGGCTGCTGAACCACTTTGACAAACTTTCTTCAGGCTATACGGGCTCTCGTCCACAAGATACGTCGGCGATCCGCGGGCGAGGTGTTGGAGGAGGCTCCCCCTCTACCCGTTCTGCGGATTCCGGAGGAGGAAGAGGACGAGGTGGGCGATCAAAGTCTCAACTTCCAGCCCCTGGGACCTCTGATGGACATCGATGAGGAGGTCGAAATTCCGAGCAACTTCCACCAGATGGAAGACGGCAGTGGTTTGCCCATTGACTACGGCGAGGAGTGGGGCAAATTGCCGCCGCCGCCACAACAACCCAGACCGGATGGGGTTTATCCCTCCGAGGGGATGGATGGCAGTGCGGCAGGTGGGTGCTGACACTTTCAATGTTCATTCGACGGTTTGTCGGTTTTGTGCATGCGTGGAATCGCATTTCGGACCTCTCCGCCGACGCCCTAACGCTTTCTCTTCTCACCTCAGCGAATGCGGATTTGGAAGAGGAATTAGATGTCACCGGAAGTCCACAAACGTCGGGATGCACCCGTCCTGCCGCACTACCGAGGTTGGCGTGGTTGGTCTTCGCGATGCCGTTGATCGTAGGTAGGTTCTCTTTACCTCAAGGGTCAGTTTGCAATCTTCATTCTTCTTTTATCGGCTGAAACAACTGACCAACTTGTCTATAAATCACGAAGATGTTGATAGAAGTGGCGAAAACACTGTGAGGTGCCACATGGCGGTCGCCTTCTCCCACCTTGACATCGGACGCCCCATCCTCTTGACCGATCCGTCTTTCTATGAAGCCGAGTAATCATCAGAATCTTCGTTCTTTTCAGGCCCACGTCTCCTGTGAGACTAGACGGCGTCAAAACGTCTACCTAGGAAAAAATACACTCACTCGTGCAAGAATTACTGCTTTTTAGACAAATCTTTGCCCTATTCTTTGCACTCAAGCACTCCAGCCAACCCCCACTTGGTTTTTCTCTCCCCTTCGTGTTGTCTGTCCTTGTGTGTAAATAAAATTGACACCTCTAAATGGAGAGCGGACACCAAGCTACTCCCTCTTTCTCACGACGGGTTGAAGTTGTGTGGCCGAGAAGGCCGATTCGCGGGTGGACACTTGTCCGTGGAGTCTTCGGTGGGCACTGGTTGTTAACTACTCGTCGACGACGCTCCCCACGCCCAGGACGGCGGCCTGGCGGGGAGGGGAAAGTTGAGGGGAGGAACCTCAGTAGTTTGTTCCGCAAAAATGGGGGGATCCTCGACCTCCGGCATCCGACGCCATCATGACGCGGTGATGAATGCATCGTTTGGCCGCTGGTCGCTTTAATGGCAACTCGAATACTATAAGCATCACAGGGTAAATGTCAGTGTTCCACGGCTCTTAGACGGCGTTTAAATATGGCGCTGTAATGCCTTCTACCTCGCCTGGGAAGCTCCAAGTCGAGGAGTGAGAAGTCGACCGCAAAGACGGTCGGCAGAACTGTTGTGCCTCAGCGGCGACGCCTTTCACTCGTCTGGAAGGCCCTCAAGTAAAGTGTTGAACTCATTAAACTATGGACACACAAAGAACTGCGCGAGACCTTTCTAGAGTGTCGCGATATCGCGGAGGGCCATCTGGACGTCGAACCGGTCGGCCGGTCGGCCGGTCGGTCTGTGTGTGTGTGTGTGGTACATCAAAACCCATCCGAAAAGCGAAGAAATGATGCACGATTCATCGCATCGGCCTGAAACGCCGGTGGATAGCGTCTGGGCGGAGCGCCTTAGAGTGTACGCACTTTCACCGAATCCATCTTCGTGGAGCAGTACGAAGGTGAGGACATTCGAATGTCGCGGGATGCATCGAAGTTGGCGGGAGGCGAGCTGGCTCATGTGGTCGGGGACACAGACGTTCCGCAAAGCACACCTGACCGTGAGACCACCGATTGGAGTAACGGGAGTGGCAGAAGGCGAAAGAGTGGAAAGTGAGCTGAAGATTCTGTGCCGCTTGAATCCTTCTAGTGACTCGTCCGCTAGTTCCATGTTCGGGCTACCAATTCGACAATGGGCAGAGCGACCGCTGCGGCTCCCAACTCGTCAGTTCCCCCTCCAAGGGGCTAATTGGCAAGCACTAAACGGAGAATGTGAAACACACGCGCTGAGAGTGGCGGGCAACCTTAGTATAGTCGGCGTGTAAACGCGGCCGATAGCGGAGGGCGGCGAGGGAGACTACGTGCGGAACGAGGTGAGGAGAAGACTCAAAGTAGGGTAGGAAACGCCGGTTGTGGCCGGGAGAATTTCTTCTCTCTCTACGGGAAAAGGCCCCTCGTCCGCTCAGTCTCAACCCCCCGTCCAATGTGACAACGCGGACAGGAGTGGCCACGACGAGAGCTACGTGGCAAATCGCCAATGTTTTCGAAATCCTCACTCACCGGAGGTTGTCGCAAAGTTTGCGGTGAGGCCATCTCCTTTTAATTCAAGTGAAAGACGGATTGTCCACTCGCCGAGCCAGAGATCGAGGAGACCAGTCAGTCGATTAGGCGACTCCCTAGCGGGTTCCAAGATCACGACTCTGCGCCGTGATTGGCTGCGTGGGTGGGGAACATCTGTGCCGCCTTTGAGTGTGCCGACCGGCTACCGAGAGCAAGCACAGCACTTCCTCAGCTTTTTCCTGCCTTCTCACTCACACCCCCCCACTTCATTCCGCTCCATTCCGTCCCGTAAACCCATTTCCGTCCGTCTCGCAACTGCATTATGCCGTGGTCACGGAAACCATTCTATCCAAAAGGAAAGTTTTATTGTCCAAGGAAGGATTGATATCCGTGCTGCTATTGTTGTTCTTCCTGTGCCTGCCACCTTCACTGCCACTGTCATTGACGACACCGCCACCACCGCCGCTTCTGCCTCCGCCGCCGCCGCCGCCGCTGCCCCTGCTGCTGCTGCCACAACCACGGCAACTGCTAAGTGTTCGTTTTCCGCCCTTCTTCCTCTCCTTCTCCCTCTTTCGATCCCTCTCTTCTCCCCCTTTTTTTTACCTCCAAGTCACCTTCCCTTGGGTATTTCTTGGAGCGTTTTGTGCATCGCACATACAGGCAAAGTTAAGCGGAATGGAATTTGCCAGGTAAGTTGGCCGAAAGCATCCCCACGTTGCGAGGCAGCCAGCTTAGAGCGATAATAATAATAATAATGCACATTTTGCGCCTCCGACCAAAGGTCAGCGGGGTTGTGTGGCGGAATGCCCGCGGGCATATGTCATTGGCAAGGCCTGCGGTAACTCGCATTCTTGAAAACGAGGGGAAAGGAGGGAAGAAGGGAAGCCAAAGCAGCGTGTCGGTGTTGACTGGCTGCGGTAGCGCCCCCTTAGAGTCAAACAATTTACGGACAGGGGCAGCCGTCCTCGACTCACCGCGCAGTCGTCGAACACCCCGTGTGGAAGGTGAGGAGGAGGGGGCGACGAGAGAGCCGCGGTTCCCCTCCTCGCCGCAGAGAGGCTTTGCATCAGCTTCTTTCCACGGCGACCCGAGATTGCCTGGTTCACAACCGAGAGCTTCAGTGGCGCGGAAAAAAGTGTAGACTACACATTCAGCGTCGTTCGGGCATGCTGCAAGTGTTCCTTTACCCGGAATATCGGGAGAGGACAGAGAGATCTAGTCGACTCATTTCTTCCCCAGGGAGTGTTTTGATACGTTGCATATCAACGCCTTGGAGTTGCCTCGGTCGAGTGGGAGGAGGATGCGGACTTTGGCCGCCTCCTAAGAACGGAAGTGGACAGGCGGAGGAATTTACTTGCAAGGTGTCAAGTCGCTGGCACTTTAAGGACTTTGCCCCTCCGATATGCGCAAGGCCTCGGAATGGGTGTGAGTGTTCTTGGCCCCTCAGAACCTTTTCCAACGGTGCTAGTTAGGGCTCTTCACTCCTCGCCTCTCCCTCCTCTCCTTACCCCAAACGTCCACTTATTTTTCAGTAGGGAAAGAAGAAGTGAGGTACCACCCCTCGCACCTCCTTAACCGCTACCCCTTCCATGTTGTCAACGCCACACACCTCGTCTCACCATCGGAATATATCCGTAGCGTGAACTACTTCCACAAACGAAGGCCCTCAACAGGAACAAAATAGAAAGCCTCTCATGAAAGTCGACAGTTGAATTTGCCTTGGTGCCAGGGGGCTCCGCGATGCTCCGCGATGCTCCACGGAGGGTGACCAGGCATGATAAAAGCGTTCCATCGCGCTCGACCAAACAGCTTCAGTCGGGTGGAGAGGTGAATTGCTCTGCGTGGGGTGAAGTTCTTCCCCTCGCCTCTCTCTCTCTCTCTGTCTCGCGCAGGCGACTTACCTTTTTTTGTAACTCTATCACCACTTCCAACCGCCAACACGTCCCCCGCACGGCTTGTCACTGATGGCTTCACGTCTGATCGAGGGGGAAATGACAGGAAAAACGTGCTTTCTAAGGTCATGCTCTACAATTTCTCCGCAGAATCGTCAATATTGCCAACTCCACACCTCGAATCTTTAATTGAGAGTTGTTGGATGCTGCTCAAGAGCATGTCAGGCCAATTGCACTGTTTGGATCCACACAGCCTCGCCCCTCTGCACGGTGATGGCGACGATAGCATCGCTCGAAAGTAGCTTCGTCCGTGTCGCCTGGTGGTGCGAAGGCCTCCCTTTGTACGGACTATTGACGAGGCCCTCAGCCGTACGTGAGGCCTCCGTCCGGTTAACTACGAAGTGGACAGGAAATACGTAAGATTGGGACTCGCCTCGAAGAGAAGGGCGAGGGGAAAGGCGATTTTCGTCCGCGATGGAGATTGCTCGACCCTCAGGCGTCCTCGATCAGTTTGTCACGGTGGTCGTCTCTGCGGCTGCTACGTCCAACCGCGTCCAATGGACGGTGCGCCAGGTCACCCATTGAAGGTGCAGAGGTTCAGCGACATTCTCCTGTCATATTTTCTTGCTTGGCATCTAGACGTTTTAAGTTTTATCCGCTACTTCGAGGTGCTCTACCTCCAGAATCGGACGATCCGAGGAACCTTCGTCGAGGCGCTCAGAATTCAAAATTACAAATGTGGCCAAAGTGCCAGCCCGGCGGAGCAGAACCGCGTCTCTTGGCATTTTCACCCTCCCACGGATGCGTGGCGAGGTCTCAGTCCTGAATTCTCGATTAGTCCGCCAGCCCGCCACTGTTACTTCCACGGATGTCTTTCACATGTAGATCATATAGCGACGGAGGTCCGCGACATCACCACCCTCCAGGCGACAACTTGTGTAAGAATTCGGCAGAAGGACGATTGGAAAGTGTCGAACGATTGTTCAGGCGGTAGGAATGAGCTTGTCCGACGGGGGCTTAGAATGCCAAGGAAAAAAGCCGGTTTCAATGGCGAAGAATCGCCGCCACCGCCGCGGCATGTAAATAATCATTCAAGTCTGACACAAGTTGACTTCGGCAAATGCCAGACTATTTGGATAAAAGTGACATTTAGCCAACTCTTTGTCTTGCAGTCGCCTAAATACCTCGCCACAAAGCCTTTCTCCTACGAGTCACACACCTCTTCGGGGACTGTTAACTCCCGGGCAGCTCTGACATTGTCAGTTTAGCGTCATTGGAGGTGAGGAAAGTGGAAAATCGTCTTGTAATCTGAGGGAAGCCTTTTCCGCGTCCCCAACTCCACGCCCGAGTGGGAAAATTGACACACTTCCTGCAATTTCCTCTCCTCTCCGACGACGGGCGACACCATTCACTCAGGCCACCGGGCCTCGGGCCGTTCTTCCGCCCCACGAGACGACGGAGCAGCAAGCGACTGTCCGCCATACCGAGTGTGGAGGATGGAAAGTGTTCAAGTAGGCCAGCGCGTCGTTGAATGGCGTGGAAGATTGTCTTATCGCGTCCATTGGGGGCCAAGATTTCACACCTCACCGCGGGTCAGTGGTCGTCGCCTTCAGCTAACCGCCTCGCTCCTGTCCGATCATTGCAGTCTTCCATAAGATTCACTTTCGGGTGGATTTGTTGGATTTATTTGCACTCTGTGAGTCCTCGCCGTTCTGCTTTCATCTCTTCCCCTCTCTCTTTTTGCCATCCGCTCTCTCCCCATCCATTCCTGTTGTGTCTGTGTGTGTCTGTGTGTGCCAACAACTGTTTTTTGCCTCTTTTTACTAGTGATTTCGACGCAACAACAGTTGTTAGCCTAATCGTCGAAACTGTGAGGTTGTTAGCCACGAAATGGGCATGAAACGCTCCATCTTTACAAGGAATACTTCTCCCCCCAGCTCACGATGCTGCTAGTCCACTGTATAAGGCTGTAATCGCCCTGGGATCGCATCACGTTGAAGGGGGAGAACAACTCTTCCTGCTACTCTTGCAGTCGGTGAAAGACGATGTGGGGAAGAGACGGGCCGGTGGGGTTCGGGGGACTGGGGGGGACACGGGAACCGGCGACAGGAGACACTCACACGAAGCACAGGCCATCTGCTGGTTTTGGAACATTCCCACCTAAATCTGGTCACTTCACCTCCGCCTCCACAAGCGCATCGGTGGAAAGTACAACCTTTTTTAGAGTTTATTCCCTTTAAACAGAAGAAGGCTGGTTGAAGGCAAAATCGACTGTGACACTCCTGGCTCTCCGTGCCTTCAAGTCCACCCACCCCTTGTCATTCCGCAGTGGGATTTTGAGAATACTTGTGGAAAATATGAGGCCATCGGGCGCCCGAGAGGAGCCCACATGGCCATAAAGTTGAAGGCGAACCGGACCCAAATTGACAAAATCTTTGATGAGACATGCGGAAATTAAATTTCCTAACAGAAACCCCGACTAGAAGGGGGGAGAATGGCAGTTATTCCACCTTTTCAGCCGCGAGAATGCTTTGATATTCTACGAGGTCAGTGGCAAAGGTGGTAGCCGATTTTGGGGCAGTTTTTTTGAGGAGGAGAGGGCATTCACATGATTATTGAAAAGGCTTTATAAGACTGCAGTCTAGACTCTGCTTAAATCCGGTCTTTTTCGGTCAGTCTCAAGCAAAATGGAGGAGAGTTGAGAGAAACTCAAGCGGCATGATGGTCGTTAAGAGCAGAGAGAGGACTTTATACCGAAAAGAAGCTGTCCCCCCCCCCGCATCCCCCCTGAGGAGGCAGGCGGAGCAGGAGAAAAAGCGACGGAAGGCGGGATTTTCCACTCAACATTCTCCCAAATCCTGTGTTCATTTTCACCGCTTAATTCGAGGGTTTGGCAAAACATGTGTGTGATTCCTAATCCGAAATGACACGAGGAAGTGACAGGACGCCGTAACTTCGTGTCCGATGCAAACGGTTGGGCAACATGTACACCGAACATCTCGCCTCCCCCTCTTCACGCAGCGGTTTGTCCAATTCCGCCGACACCGGCCGCCTCTTCGGCCGATGAGCAGGCAAAGCTGGACGGCACTGCGCTTTCCGCCCTGATTTCCTTCCAAACCGGTGTCATGTTAAGGCGAGTGGACGGAAATTCGGCGCTATTCCCACCTTGCTGAATGCCCTCGCGGTGCGCTCCGCTCAATGAGGGCAGTAAAAGCCGTCGGCGAAGTTGCTCGAGAGGCAACTTCACTACTTAATTCGGTACGTGCTACCCATCGGTCTGTGGAGGTGAGCCTCTGTCCGCTTCACCCCCTAGTGGATGCGGAGCTTTTGAGTTCATTTAGGGCACGAAGGTAGGGAGTAGAAAGCACTCCTGCTGTTGTGTAGGGATGCAATCAGATTTACCCGGTTTAAAGAGTTCATTTGGCACCAGACAGGAGAAAGTTGTCTCTCTGTGTTCAGATTGAAGGCAAAGTGGGGTGTCGAGTGACGCTGAGAGAATTCGGTCAGGTAGCATTTCTGAATTCGTTGTGATTTCGAATGAGCATTAGGGCACAGAAGGCAAGTGGAGGAGGCTGAGGCGGCGTGGAGGTCTTCAAACACAGCACAAACCGGAGTCCATAAATCAGCCTACCGCGGATTTCAATAAAACCTGACTTTATGGAGGCAGCGTTTTTTCACTCCTCTTTGGTATTCGCGCCAGCCCCCGGCAGATCGGAATGTGCCACGTAGGTCGGAGGGGCCCGGGGCTGGCAGAGGGCGGCGGGGGGCGGGGGGCGGGAGGGGACGGTGAGGATTTTTCGGGCCTTTTCTGTGCCCAATTTCGGACTTTCGCATTCCACCTACGGTCGAAGTATGCAAAGACCTGATGGCGCGAATGCCAGTGGAGAGCTGCAGGAGTCGGCTGATGTGTAAATGATCGGAGCCGCGTACACGCTATTAGGCGGCACTGGGGCCACGCGCCCGTCTGTAGCCACCGTCCTCATGGAAAGAAATTCCATGGTGAGTAGTGACTGATGACCCGCTGACAGGTCTGAAGCATATTTATGAGAGGAGAGTGGACAAATGTTCAAACTGGCTGAATGGCCATTCGCCCAGAATGTCACATAAGTCGGAGATGAGGCCTTCCCACTTCCAGTCTGCGATAGCTTTGAAATGAGCAAGGACTCGCTAGAGATGAGTGTCAACTGGTCTGTTGCGTGTGCTGGAGCCTGTGACGAGCCATAACAGAAGACTTTTCACTAAACGGCATTTTGTCCACTTCATTGCCTCTTCCTCAGATAGAATGGAACAATCCTAACTCGTGGCGGTTACCTACCCAATCGTTCCCAGCCGCAGCGGTCCCACATCAAAATGATGGGTGACCGAGCGAGGTCAACTCTATAACCGTCGGTTCTCTTTCTTACCTAAGAGTCACAGGAGCGAACGAAGGAGAGGACGGGGAGGGTGGCGGTGCGGCAGGAGGTTGGGACGTTCAGATGGGTGGAAATGCATTGACTACGTTGTGTAGGGCCCAGAGAACACGTCATTTCTACGCTTATGTCAATGGCCTCTCGTTTCGCCTTACCTCAACAACCACCTCCACCGCATGGATTAGGTGGCCATCACACTTTGATCGAGAGCCGGGCGTTAATCTGAAAGAACGGAGAGAGGGGGAGGGGGGGGAGGTCTGGTGGAATTATTGACAGGGCCGGAGACATGAATGGAATGCGGTAGGGCGATAAATCCTTGCATGCAGTTCTCCCCGTTTAGAGGCACCCATTCGTAAGTTATACTGTGTGCTTAAATTCTAGAGCTCTTTCCACTTCGCCATTTTGATGATTGCCTTGGCGCCAAGTGGGCGGTAACAAAGGGTTTGGGGAAGGGTTTGGGAAGCATGCAAGTCAGCCCACAAGTGAAATGTTGTAGGCGAATCGAATGGAGGCGAAGGATACTTCAAAATAACAGAGAAAAGAAATAACTTATTTGCTTTCACAATCGAATGGAACCCTTAGAGTTTGACGTGCTTGTAATGAATATCTTAGCCACGAGGCCTCGTCTACATTCCATCCCGCGTCAATAGAATGTTTATGTTTTACTCGACTACAGAGACAGAGAATCTTCTTATAGGAAAAGAGCAAGCGAAGCAAATCTTATGAAAGATTTGAATGATGAAGGATACAGGAAACAACCAACGCGGTGGTGTAAAAAGTTCCTCAAACAGAGATGATGTGTGATTCTACTGAGTCTAAAATAGCGCTAAATAAGAAAATGATGTGGCAGTGAAGGACCTGGTAACATGAGCAAAAAATCTAGCTCCCATCCAGCTGCACTGAAGCAAATAATAGGACTTAGAGCGAGGTTTACTACCTTCTATCCTTATTCACTGATTGGAAGGAGATTTCAGAAGCAATTTTCTCACAGAAGACAATTGTAACTGATTGATGTAAATATTTTGATGTGGTTCTGGTTAACAGTTTGACCTTGGAAGCGTTTGGTCACCCTCCCCCGTCCTTAGGTCGAAAAATCACTTTCCATTTCTAGAGCTAAGGGTAACCAGGAAACTGAACCACCACACTGCTCATTTCGCATAGCGAAAAACGAGAACATCAAAATCTGTATCCTCGGTAACATGATCCAGCATTAACCTCTACGCACCGAAAAAGTAACATGGCCTAGAAAATGACGTGGTTAACACGCTTTCCAAAGTCATCTGAATCCAATATCTTAAGCATATGATTTCATTCCCAGCATCTTCGTAATGAGCAAAATAGTTTGGTTGTACGTTGCATTCGAACGTGTACCCGCTAAGATAGCAGTAATTACTGCTTAAAAGCAAAAGGGCAAATTCTAGCTTGTGTCGTAATTATTAGTTTCGTAGACTTAACTGCCCAGCACAGCAGACGTCTTGTACTCTTCTTATTTCTACAAGTTATTCTTTTATATAAAAATGCATAGATCTGGCTAAAAGTAAGCACAACCCAGTGGAGACAAGTTGTACTAAACACTCAATCTGACTTATTATTAAAAAGCCCCATAATTTTAAGTCAAACTCGATAGTATTTGATTATTTTTGCTCAACTTTGCCAAAACATTGAAATATATATTTTGCATAATAAGTGGCCTTGCCAGCCAGTAGTATTGGAGCCATCGGCGTCGACGGTGTGAATTGTCTGTACTTTTGCCAACTCAAATATTAATATTATTTTGACTGCTATATTTAGTACTTTGTTTTATTCCTATCAACTATTTCATAAATTTTACATATTGGCATTATTCACGAAAACATTTGGTTTAATCACATCAAAATGCTGTCCGTTAAGAATTCGACTGCATGACTACATATACCACTTGCAGCATCAATTAACCATGCTTAATCCTAGGCATGCATAGGTCTTTATTAAATATGTGTATTACGACGGTTGTTTAGCTTTCATTCAGATCAAGGCGTGGTGTTACTATTTCTCTAAGCTCATCATCGGCGTTCACGCGAATTCATTTTTTGCACTTAGTAGGCTTCTTATATTATTATACTAAATACGCAGTCTCAAAATAAACTCTTCTTGTGAAACTTAGGTCAGCTCATTTATACCAAAGTCTCTGCACTATGAGCAGTCTCCAAAAATTCTCGCGCCTCCTCTCCATACGGAACACTTGCGTGAGTAGTACCCTTTACCCAAATGTTCTTAGTCATTATTTTATAACTACTTGTATCGAAGTGCACAGTTCATCTCTTTGGAACTTTAAGTGGCTCATGGACAATAGGCCATTTTACTGGTTTATTTCTGTCCTCAGAGTATTCATCCTTCACAACGAGTTGCCAATGAAATGAATCGTTACATTGAGTAAAATGCTTTTTACTCCATTATACTTGAGATTCTCGCAGCTACTCTTTGGCAATTTTGCCGGGACGATTCGTTGACCGGTTCTACGTTAGTTAAATTTACTAATTTGAATAGAATATAGTTGAACTACCTGAAGAGAGATGTGGAACATGCTTTCCTATAGTCTTTGGACCCGACTGCTCTTGATGTTTAGCAAAAACCACCAATTCTGCAGATGATTACATGTAGGTGCTCACATTTTCGACACTGGAATTTATCGGCGACTGCTTGTCAAATGTAAATTAAGCACTTCACCTTGACGTATTATTGACTATCCGTGTTGTGTTAGTCATTTCGGTTGACAGTGTCGAGCATAATTAACATATAGCTTAGAAATGAAGGCCATTTTCTTTTAAAGAAAAGATGTGTCTGAGTTTAGTAGGCTTCTACTTGGCCTTCGTGGTTGTAGTCCATACCGACTAGCTTGTGATACTATATTGCCCACGAATCATTCTTCAATACACTATTGGATATATATGTGCAAACGTTAGGATAATTAATGCTCCTTTTCGCAGATATGAACATCGTTTTGGGGCAGATGAAAGCCACTTACTTTTGACCTATGGATCCGAAATAGTCTCTATCAGATTATTCTCTATAAATTCGGAGATTGATAGCTTTTCTCACTCTATCATTTGATTCGACGACAGACAATATTCTTGCGGTCGCTAAGCACAGACACTTCCACGGTCACTCATCAAACGAAAGTGCACCGCCCGTGTGGTTATCTCCCCTCGACCTGCAATTTGCAGCATGGAATGCGGGCTTCTCCGGCTCAAGTGAAGTACGGCGGCCGGCACACCGTTGCCATGCTTACTGGTGACGGGGTAAGTCCTGAAATGATGGAGCACGTGAAGTCCGTTTATTATGCGCTGGAAGCACCGGTCGACTTCGATGAGATCAAGATCGACAGTAACTCAAACGAGGAGACTCTGAGGGAGGCGATTTTGGCAGTACAGAGAAATGGAGTAGCGTTGAAAGGGAGCATTAAGACGATTCCTGGTAGGTGAAATTAGAGATGAGAGTTTGATATTGCACCTTTTACGTGCCAGTTTGCCTTTCTGGCGACATTTCCACCAAGTCGTCCTACACATCTGCTTTTCAAATTATCCAGTATATTATTAGATAATTTGCCCTATTTATTCAAAGTTGTGTCAGTAAACTCAGTCTATTATTGAATTTTCCTGATTGAAGTACTCAATTGTAATTTGAGTCTCGCTTGAGTTGACATCGTAGTAGTTCTAAAGTTTTCAATCCACGTACACTGCCAACTGTATCTGCTCATTGTGTAACCTGTCATTTTCAGGGGAATTGAAGGTTTCTCCGTTCGTCCTTCCATTCATTCGTTACCTTATATCCACCAATTTGTGCGTTATGGATGAATCCATCTTGTGTTTAATCACGCCAACACACGTTAAACCCAATTTACCGTCTCTGTTAATTTATCCAACCCATTATGCACATTATTCTGCCGACTTGTGTTGTCTGCGCGCGTTTTTTTTAGGTATGAAATCGAAAAATCTGGTGATCCGTAAGGAGTTGGGACTGTTCGCCTACGTTCAACGCTGCTACAATTTCCCTGGCGTCATAACTCGCCACAAAGACGTCGATATTGTGGTGATACGAGAGAACACCGAGGGAGAGTATAGTCAAGTAAGGACTTTTCTCGCCGCCTTCCCCACCGCCTCTGCATCTTACAGCTAAGTGTGTAAGTACCGCGGCTGTAACCTGTTTCCTTGTCCTAGTTGGAACATGAAAGCGTGCCTGGAGTTGTGGAATCCATGAAGATTATTACACGCGAAAAATCTGCTCGGTGGGTGCCGCTATCCTGACTCGATCATCTTTGAATTTGTTTTTTTACTTCGAAAGTGTCACTTTTTTGTCACTTTGAAGCGTATTTTGCTATGAAATACTTCTAAGTATCTAATTGACTTGAGGGCACGATCGAGTACTTCTGTGGTTTTTTGGTGGAAAAAGTGAAATATTAGAGTTCACTGCCACTTCGTATTTCGATATCTTCTGTAAAAGTAAGGCAATGCAACGAGGCCACTCAAGAAATGCAGTTTGGGCCTGGTGAGGCTCACCATCCTCCAGAGACCCATGAAAAGTCCTCATTCAAGGCTAAAATGCGCAAATTTTACTCATGCTACTCCATTCCAATGCCTTCACGGGTATTCCGACTTCTGCCCCTCTTCCCAAACACGCATTTCGGCGTGGTTTCGGAAAATGTTCTTATTTGTAAGTGACGGAAAACGCGCACCCTTTCATAATTCGTTTTATACACTTCAACTGAAGGGATAATAATAATGCGAGCAGCCGCCTTGGCACCAGCACTGGTTTGAGGTTGGAGGTGCGAGTTCACCGGTGGTGGTGTGTCCACACCTCGCTCCGGTCACTCGGCTTGCGGGCCACCCGATTTCATGTGTCCTCTTGAAGAATGCGGCTTAACTGAAGCCGAAAGCGCATGCGTAAGAACCCCACACCAAATCTTGTTGACGCCTTTCAATAGACTTTATATTCCTTTTTCTTCCCATGCTTTGTACCCCGCTTCAAACACTTTTGTCAGAATTGCAGGCTTTTGTAGCGGCACCCGCCTTTTTTTCATTAGGACCAATTTAACGCTCGGTACCCAAAATACAGTCGTTAACGGGACATTCTACTGAGACGTTGAAAGGCGCCTAATAATCTGTCTGCCTCTTTGCTTTACCGTTTTGATGGATCCGATCCACTTATACACATATTTTCTATTTATTTATTGGGTGTGTGATCCGCAATTTACTCTTCTGTCTCCAGAATAGCCCACTTCGTTTTCAAGTACGCAATCCAACACGAGCGTAAGAAGGTCACGGCAGTGCACAAAGCCAACATTATGAAATTGGGTGATGGACTCTTTCTGCAAACCTGTGAGGAGGTCGCCAAACTCTACCCTCGTGTAAGTAAGCGCGTCATTGCCATCCCCTGTGCCTCCTCCCCTCACAGCCGTCTCCACGCCTAAAGACCAAGTAGTCATGGTTTCCTTGTAGATTCAGTTCAACTCGATGATAATCGACAACTGTTGTATGCAACTGGTCAGTCGACCGCAGCAGTTCGACGTCATGGTGCTCCCCAACCTCTACGGCAATATTGTGGGCAATTTGTGCGCGGGCCTGGTGGGCGGCGCTGGACTGGCCACTGGCATGAACTTGGGCGAGGACTATGTCATCTTTGAGCCGGGCACCCGTAAGCAGGCCCTCTCCCTCCGGGGCCAAAACGTCGCCAATCCTGTCGCCATGCTGCTCACCTCTGCCGACCTCTTAGACCACCTCGGTGAGTGATCGAGTGCCTCTGCTTTACCCCTAATTGTGTTGATAAATGTTGCATCGAAGGGGACAGGAGTTGCCACCACAGTCTACATCATCCTCGATAACCAATTTATGCTTTTTTAAGTGTCTACTCCAAGTAGTCTGATCTTCCTGATCTGATATTCTAATTTTTGCAGCTTTGGCGTTGTTTATTACGAGACGAGGGAGTGAGGAGTTCAAATATCGAGGCGACCAAATTCATGAATAGTCTAAAACCCTCTGAAGTATTGCCTGGTTAATTACGGCCCATTCGCCAAAATTGGCATTTTGACATATCTAAAATTAAGTTTCTCGAAGGTGTCGGTGCGTAAAGAGTCTACTCGGATAAAAAACCTACTTATCATCGAATTTTGTCATGTAGATGTGGAAAGCAGAATCGGGAGCGTTACTCTTTTCAGATTCTTTCCTGAAGCTTTTTCTCTTGCTGGGAAGCAAAAGGGCTTGGTGGGAAGCTTTCGCCTTTTCTAAACAATTTTCAGATAAATTCAGTGGAATCCTTAGATATCCAGGATTAACTTGAATCCACTTCATTCCTCAACGATAGGAGGCATTACTGAGAACTTAGAGTCTCAGTTGGACATTACAAGGTGGCCGGAGATTCTAACCAGTTTCCAGAGATGCCTGTTATTTCCACTAGGCGTTAGAATTGCGTCCACCCCCTTTGCTCTTGTACGAGGTCTGAAGACAAGGTTTCTGAATGCTTTTTCATTTTCCCTCAACTCCTTTTCGCCTCAGTTTACCCGGTGTAGATTAGCCTCGGATGGCAAGTTTAGTCGCATTTTCGAGTAGGCATCCGTCGCTAGCGGTGGGCGGTATGCCACGCTTTCAGCGGTCTGTTGTGGACAAATGCCCTCAGCGTGTTGGAAAGCCCTTGATCACGATTGTGATCGAGGTTGTTGTAGTGAGCTTGCCTGGTCTTCAATCTTATCATATGCTGACAGCGCCATAATGAATGATGGGGGATTCTACTCTCCCTTGACTTCTTGTCCCTCTTTTACTATTTGTCCTGATTACCGTCGGTGAAGGGACTGCCTCTAACAAATGGATTAATTCTTTCGGGAGGCTCAGGGTGTGTTCTGATTGAAGGAGCCTTTCGTTCTCCACTGATTAGGGAAAGGTAGAAGTTAAAATATACGAAATGCCAGAGACGACGACGTTTGAATTGCTCAATGGTTTAATCTCAAATCACCTGCTTGTAGGTCTCTCTGCGAAGGCAGATGTTCTGCGTAACGCCATCGTGGAGGCGGTCTCTGCGAGGAGCATACGCACCCCTGACATCGGCGGTACCCACACCACACAGGATGTTGTCGATGCGATCACCTCGAGCGTCTGCAGTCAGATGCAGAAGTGATCACCTCGCCGCTGTCGCCGCCATCATCGCCGTCGCCATTACACGCCTTCGCGAACACACCGGATAGTCCGAGTTTAAGTGTCCGACTTCTTACATCAAAGTCATTCTCTTTGTACCATTTCCACGTAGACTACTTCGAAATTAAACGCCATTTTCACTGTAATGCCTTTGTTGGGTTCTCGTATTTTGTATGCTTGATCTTTTTCTCCCTTCCCCCTAAATGTGACTTAGCTTTGCTCTCTGAAAGTGCCTCTTCCCCACCGCTAATCCCATTTCTACTTCATAAACAGTTGAGGCTTGTTGGTACTTTTTTGTCGAGCTCATAAGTCGTGGTGGGTCCTTCCCCACCCTTTCGCGATCTGTTCCGTGGAATACCGCTGCTTTTGTCATTTCTTTTATGAGTCTCATTGGACGGACGTGTTCTTGTCTTTCCCCTGCGCAGCCACTGCTAGATACACCGAGGTATCAACATCACCAAAACTCCTCACTTTCTTCCTCCCCTTCCTATCGCCGCTTAAAGGCTCAAGTATGTAGATCCGTTGGCGGAGAGCTTCTATTCAATGAATTCATTCATGTAGGTGCTAACAATGCGATCTTCGTAGACCCACACACTGGTCTACCACAATCTTTTACTATCACAAGTTTTTCTCCAAAACGCCTGGGGTGGGATTCCTTTGCGAACCTCTGAAAGTAGCTCGGGTTTATTACGAGAAGCGACTTCTTATTGTTGATCTTTCGACTTCCTCAACTGACGACGCCTCGCTGTATGACACTTGAAAAAGTTCTCTTCTGTAGATTTTGTGATGTGTCTTATGTATTCACCACGTTCTTCCTCTATTTCCACTTGAAATTTCTAAACTATTTTGATTTAATTGCTAAAATCAAAGTTGAAATTATGAAGTTGCCTAACGAAATCTGGTCGACTCTGACCCCAACCCCCCTGTAAACGCCGTGTCCTTGGGGATATCCCCTCCTTCTTGCTAAAAACTTGGCCAATTGTGTGGTCGGGGCATCACTTTGGATACTCTCCGACCACTGACTGACGGTCTCAGTGACTGTCTCTTTGATTTTACCGAAGAACTTGGGAAACCCTCATAGGACACGCTTAGATGGAATTAGATGCTTTCGAGTGTATAAATTTATTTGGTGGCCAGTAGTGCCCATTGGGCTCTTTATCCACTTTGGTGGGGATACGAGGATCTCACAAGATTGAAAAGTTGGAAAACAAATCTGTGTTACCCACTCCACCATCTCTTCCACTTCAGCTTTCGTTTCGTCCACAATGGATGGAGGCGAAACAACACGATCCTCCCGCGAGCCCAGTGGTCAAAGTGAAGCGGAGAAGAGAATTGGTATGGGAATTGAGGAAGAGGGCGTAACGATGGAGATGCTGCGACATGCAGGAGGGGAACACGATGTGGGAGACGCCGATTCCACCGGCTATTCAACGCCGCGGCGTCGCAGTGCAACCTCCAAGAAGACTTGGGTCTTCGACGCCGGTGATCCGCTCTCATGTGTCGCTATCTCCAACCTCTTCCCCCTGATAGCGATTGCCGGCCGCAACCTCCTTCAAGTGCTTCGAGTGGACGGGGACAGGTTTGTCTCGGTAGGTTGGATGTTGGCAGTTGCCGTATTTCCACACACACTCACGCGAACCTTACTTCCCTTTTTTGGTCACCAGCATTGAATCTTCTGTCTCATACTCGAGAGTTCTGTAGATTTGAAAAGTATTCTGGTTCAAATAGGCTCATAATTTGGTGGAGCAGTTTCTCACACCCGCGGAAAGGCTCCTTTAAAGGCATTAACTTCAAAACATTCAGGTGCATCGGGTCACGAATCTTCAACGCAACATCTCCAGCTCCACAACGGTGAATACCTCCAAATTGACTACCTCCTCGGCGGCAACAACAGCATCGGCGTCGGGAACTGGCTCGACAACGTCCACTAACTTCCAACCGCCTCGCAGTTACGCTATCAACGATGTCGCCTGGTCTAACACGAAATGTGAGGCGATGCCACCTCTTTGCCCCTCGTTTGGGCGCCCTCATAGCCTGTCTCCTTGATTTTAGCCGTTTTGGCCACTTGTTCCAACGCCGGTGATTTGATCATTTGGGATCTGAGTCGGGGCATCACCCAGAGTAAGTCTGCCTCCATTCTCCTCGTTCATCCCCCTGCTAACACACATAAACCATTTCAAATGTCCACCCGCAACCAATTCCCCCCCCTCCCCACGTTGAGGTACACATCGGGGACTTTTGCCAAGCCAGACTGATTTTACGCTCCACCGTGAAGGACGACTGCTTGTGACTGCACAGCAGGTGAACAATTTGAACAGAATTTACGCGCTACTTTTCACTTCTGACTCCGCGGAGGCTTCTCAGTTTGACTCCGTCCTCAACACTTCCGCCCTGTCGACCGCGAACGGATGCCTTAAAGCCGGGCACCTGTGATGCTTGCTAGAAAAGGGACTAAAATGCTGTCCTTCTCCTCTGCTGGACGAAGTCCCATTATTGCGTCCCCGGGGACTGATGTGCGATTTTATGAGCATTCTTATTTAATAATATTCGGCGGTAGGAAGAGACTGCTCTCCCATGGGCCTGAGATGAGTCCACGTGGCTCGACGCCCGTGAAATCGCTGCCGGGTTCTGCTCGATCTGCCCGAAATAGCTCTGATGCGCGTGTGGTATTTACGAAATTTCTAGGCGCAATTAGGTTGCCTTCCCCCCTCTTCCGCACTCAAGTGTAAAAGAATATGGAATATTTGCCATTAAAGCCTCTTCTCTTAAGATGATTCCCGCGTCTAAGGCGTTCCTCGTCCACGCATTTTTGCAGTCCTGGTGAGTTGGCCGAGTTTCAATGCTGCTCGGCCCCAAATTTTGCCGTGTTTTTTGGCGGTTGTTTGGGGGATTCCTCAATGAGTTTGCCTCTGTTGGTGTCATGTCAAGGGCAACGCTGCGGCTGTATTTGCCCTCTCGACTCCTCTTACGTTTGGCAGCTTTTAACGGCCCAGTCGAGAGACGATTGCAGTCAGCATCTTCCACGATGCCTTAATCGGGTCCATTTCTATGAGTTTGGTGGGAGGGTCGACTTGAGGTTGGGTTTCTCCACGCACACACACACACACACAATTTAATCACATTTTATCCTGCCTTAACTTTGTCTATCAACTTATCTACTGCATTTACCTCCCTCGCCACCTTTTTTTTTGCACAGACGTCTGTTTCGTGGGCCACTCGCGTAGCGTCCATCGAATCCACTTCAATCCGAACTCGCCGAACGAGATTATCTCGGCGTCTCACGATGGAACCGTCAAACTTTTCGTACGTTTCTCCCCTCCTCCCCTCTACTATAACTATCTTCCACTTTCTTTTCCCCTCGTCTTCCTCAAACGGAATTTGTTGAAGTCCCTTGTGCGGCTTCTGCCACCATTTTTAGTTTTCCCACTTTACTTTCCTTTTAACACTTCTATGCTCGTGAATTGCTAGTTGAAACGCTTATATTTAAGGGGGGCTTGAAGTCTGAAAGCCCCTAGCTGGTGACATTTCATGTCAATCAATGGGCTAATTTCGTCCAAACGAGTATATTCGAATGAGGTATACTCTAGTTAATAGAGGAAAGGGAAGTGGGTTGGAGCAATTCTACGATTAACTTAGCTGCCCACGGAGCTGCTCCACGCCTCTTTTCCCTTCCTTTCCTCTTGAAGGCTTCCTTAAGCACAGATGCCATGGCTAGTAACATCATAACTCCCAGTAAGCAGAGCTTTTTCGCAGTAAGGCTTGTCCCTTTGATGTCCGGAGACGGTTTTCGTGGCGATACAACAAACATTCACTTGTCACACGCCTGCAGCTTATTTTGACTCGGAGTGACAACTGGTGTCTCCCCTTCATTTTCTCCCTCCCTTTTTACCCATCCTGGCCTACAAAGTTCACGCTCGTCGTCCCCCTTTCCGCCTTCTCACTTGACCCCGTGAATTGTGGGGTGTTGAATGCTTTGGCGAGTATCCTCTCACCTTCTCTCCCTGCCCGGCAACACATGCCCAAGGCGGAGGGAATGCTTGATTGGGGACCCTTAGTCCTTTCCCTCCGCTCTCCTCTTTTTTTGCAGGCAGTAAGATTTCTTCTTGCCGACCTAATGACATCCAACCTTGAAGTCTACCCACTCAGTTCGTTATAAATACGACTTTGTGCTCCAAATACCGCTTTTTCGTAGCATGGACAGCAGAGCACACGCGTCTCGTCATATCACCAGTCTGGAAGATGTTTCACAGTTTCGCATCTTACGGGTTACTTGGCTGTAATCTCAGTGCGCAGACCTTCCAGACCTCGAGTTGGCGTGAATGCTCAGCGTGCTTTGACGCTCGCAGACCGCGTATTCCCCTGCCTAACTGTCTCTGTCTCGATCTTCCTTCCCCCCAAGGATGTGCGAGACCAGTCCTGTCGTCAGGTCTTCCACGTCCGTACAACGGCGCCGTCGCCAGTGCGGGACGTCGTCTATTGCCCGCGGGAGGGTCACACCCTGGCGGCCGCTTTTGAGAACGGTTTGGTGTGTATTTGGGACACACGCAACGAGAACCAACCCGCCCGATGCTTCCAAGCTCACAACTCCGTTACCGCCAGCATTGACTGGCATCCCATGTGGAATTCCTCTGAGTACGGCCATTTTATTTCGACTTCTCGTCGAGTTTTTTGTTTCACTACTTTCAAACAGCACCATTTTTCTTTCGTACTCTCCTTCAGGCTTGTCATTTCTTGTATTTCTCTGTTTGCCTTATCTAGCAGTCATTTTATCTATCTTTTTTCCACTTCCGCAGTCGCAATTGGCTTGCTACAGCAGGAGGACGCGATAACACGATCAAAGTGTGGGACCTCAACAAGACCTCTCCCACCGCCGTCTACTCCCTTCGCTCCAAGAACACCGGCCACGTTCGATGGCGTGTCGGCGAGGTAACCCCGTCTTATTCCTATTCTTAAACCTCCTGAAATCGCTCTCCGCCAGCATTTTGCCCACCGAAGGGGTTTCTGACGTTCTGCAGCCCTTAATCCTACTTTTTTTGGTTTAACACTTGTCTCTGACTGTCACAACTGGTCTTCCTCTCCTCCACGTTCGGCGTTCTGGGGAAGATGGTCGCGCAAAAGGCCTTGTTGCGTTCATAGAGGCCCTTGACCCTTCCCATCTTCTCCCCACCCACTCGCCATGGTGTCGGCCTGGATCTACTCCACCACCGGTCTTTTAAGAGTGTTAGGCATTTAAAGCGTTTAGCCGCCAGTCCAAATTGTGAAAGTCTTCTCCTCCTCACCCACCACTGAGTTACTTCCATCGCCAATTGACTTACGTCTGCTTCCTTGGTGAGACGCTTCTGATTTTCAAACGGTTGTCTCTTCCGAGGTGCTGTCCGACTCCTCTTTCTCGTCACCGCCTCTCCTCTCTTGGGAAATCTGCTACTCCCCCTTCCCCACTGCTGTTTAAGTGTGTCAGGTCTCCTTCGGGGTCCTGCAATGCGTCGCCCATCGGCATCGCCGCCTGTTAACGCCGACCATGTGTCCTTCTACCTTTGGTTCACATGCTTAAGACTAGCCATTTTTGGTTTTTTTTTTTTTATTCTAATCTCGTTCGGTTAGAACACTTTATGAAAGAGGCCAGCCTCGTTTTCTAGTGTCTCCCCTTCTCTGGAGGGTGTTAGCCCTTTAAATTGGGTCGAGGACAGTTTTGAAGGAGGGAGAGTAAGTTAAAAACTCGAGCTTGTCTTGAAGTCTACTTTCGTGGAGTGGAATATTACCGGGTTGACTTCCTTGGTTTTGTTTTAGCCCACCCAACTCGTCTCCAGCTGCTCGTTGAGTCTGGATCTGAGCATCCACCTGTGGGAGCTGAACCGACCCTACATTCCCTACATCACCTTTGAGGGCCACTCGCACACAATCTCGGGTTAGTCGCCCATTATTGTGTAACTTGTCCGGCCCGTCCCACCCTCCACCTCCACTCTCCGCCTCGCTTTAACCTGGGCGTCGTGGAACATGCAAGAATTGCGCTCCCTTGGAGTCATTGTGGCTGCCATATCTCCCCTTTTTTCGGGGTCCTCGAATCTGCTATTTGGCCCGGTTCGTTGGAAGTCTCGACAAAAATATAAGAAAAATCTGATTTTTGCGTAAAAATGCGGATTTTTAGATGCTGAGTATTTGAGGTGTTGACACGATGCCTCCTGCATGACCGCGGCGGCGACCAGTTTAAGTCTCTTTTGGGGCTTCAACCTGTGGAAGTAGCTGGTGCCGAGCACAGCAGGACCATGTTGCCTCTGCCTTATGCCAGTCTTCGGCGAAGTTCTCGAGAGTGGGGAGCGGCAACCTCACCGAGCTCTGCCGATGTCGGCAGACGTCCACATTTTAAGCGTAATTGCTCGTCTACCATGAGACTGGTGAAGAGAAGGATTGTTCATAATAAGTGTCTATTGGCTGCTCTCGGGCACACTGAGCGTTAATTGGCTAACCGTGGCACTCCTGACCCTCCATGCTCCTTTACTAACGAAGGCCTCAACCTCAAAATTTTCAGTTGTCGTCTATTTACACTAAAGTCTGCTTTACCTGACAAGTCAGAAATGAAGCTCTTAATGCCGCTAATTTGTTGAGTCCGTTTCTTATGAGCACTAACACCTCCCTTGAGGCATCGCGTGGAGTACCGAGCCGAACACCTTCTACTCTGTGGCGCGTGACGGTCTCCTGGTGCGCCACTACGTCGGCGATGGGGTGCAGACGGTGCGCGGAGCAAACGCAGTGGCCCTCGCATTTAACTGTCGTGGTCCCCTTGCCCACGCCGTGGGTGGCGAGCCCGGACAACGTGTGCTCGTCGGAGGAACGGCGAGACGCGCCTCCCCCGTCCGTACGGCCTCCGCGGCTCGTGGTCAACGCGTCTCTTTGACCCAACGCGTCGTTCCCCCCACTGTGGTAGAGACGCCACACACCATAACAGCTACGCGCACACCTCACCAACTGCTTGTTACCAGGCGATACTGTGAGTGCCACAATATATTAATGCAATTGTGATATTTTAGTTTCTGTCGACGCTCCTCTGCGCCTTACTCAGAATTTATGTATTTATAATCGTCTACTGATAATTAGTTAGTAGCATGTAATTATAGTCTTGACAGCAACTATGTTTTTCTTCGTGTATTTGTTCTTTATTTTACAAAAAATAATGTACTGGAAAGTAAAATAGTAGAAACATAACCTTCAACCGCCTAAACAGCACAACTTTGAACCATTTGCAGGCACTACATCTGGTTAAAAGTGATTTAAATGTAGTCTGTTTTATGTTCATGTTTATCCGGAAATCGTATTTTTTTATAAAACTGCATCACGTTAGATAAAGTATACGTCCTATTTGAAATACCAGCTTCGACTATCACTTGTCCGTAGTGCAAACACTTGTACTTTCCTGCTATTGATGGGACCATTCAGCAATAAACGGAGAACGCGTCCAGTGAAATTGCACCTTGGAAGCCAACAACAGAAGCACCAATGTTTTAGGGGGTTCGGGGGGGGGGGGGATTAAAGTCCATCGCTATTCCCTAGGGAGATAAGTCTTTCCATCCCTTTTTACTGCAGTACTGCCACCAAACGAATTGTTATCACTGGACCTTGGGGAAGAAGGTGTATCTCTGACACCCGTTGAGGCGCCCGCAAACATCATCCCGCCCGAAGACTTTATTGCCCAAAGTCAGAGTGAACTGTTCGTGGCGGACTTCATTTTGGAGGCAAGCATTTGGCTCTTTTCCTCGGCTTTTCTCCCAACATACGTATTGACTCGCACCTTGCGAATGTGTACAATGAAAGTATATTGAACCAAGATTGTCTGCAAATTAATTTTCATCAATTCTCCTTGTTTAATCTAGTTCTTCAGATCCCAAAACACTGATTCCTTTTGAGAGTGATCCTCACGCATTCTTTAACACTCTGTTAAAGCGTTAATCTGAGATCCTCTCTTCCCTAATAGCATTTTTTATGGCTTATACTGAAAACTCAAGAAACATTAGATAACTCTTGGCTTCCCTCCCCCCCCCCCTTCTAAGTACTGAAGTGTGCTTCAACAAAACAAAAGCATCCCCCTCATAATTTTTACAGAAATCAACAGAACAGTATGCGCCCATCTCGTCTCTCCTCCTCCCCGACACGTTCATCTACTTGGCGAAAAACTACCGCATCTCCGGCAACAGTGTGGAGGAGGTTTGCGATCATAACGCAGCTGTGGCTCGTCATGTCAATCAGGACTTTGTGAGTCTCCTTTCCTCAAGTGGACGCTCTCTTTTCAGCTCACTTCCAATCCACCTAATTTATCCGCAGTTAGTGTTTTTTGTGTGCTCGCTTTCTGGCTGGAATTCGTGGAGTAATCTGCTAAACGAGTGGAGACTGCTTAAATATGGGACTCTAAAGTCATTATTTTTCATTCTTCTAAGCGCACCCTTCATAAGCTTGAAAATTCATCAACAACCTATTATCTGGTGACTGTGGATGCTTTTGAGTTAGACAATGCGGAGTTGAGAGGTTGAGACTGGAAGTTGCATGAATTCAGTGGTGCAGAATTCGGACTTTTTACAAAATTTTTAGCAGAATCGGGAGAGATGTCGACACATGGAAACACTGCTTAAAATCGAGTGTCTTGCAGAAGACTCTATTCATAGCTGTGGTTTTCTCGCTTTCGGTTTATTTGTCGTGAAGCTGAACAGATGACATTACTGAGTCAGCAACGTCTTCCCTCTTCCCCGCCTTCAGCTCTCCCAATTCTGGCTGACGCTAAAGATGTTCCTCAGTCATAGTTGGCAGTCGTCACCACCAACGACTGCTAAAGTCTCGCCCCGAACCCCCACCAACTTCCAAAGGAGGGAAGTCGAGCGGAAAGGTCAGCATCCACCCACACCCGCTAGTAGTCGGTCGCGTCCTTCGCCTCCTCGCGAGGCCTCCCACCCGCGCTCTGCCGGTGTCTGTGTGCTCGACTTCATCCCCCGGACTGGTGCTCTCGAAGAGACGGTGGACAGAGGTACTGAGGATATCATAACTCAATCTACTCTCGAGTCCGTGATATTTTTAGCTCTGTAGGTTAAAGTCATCAGCCGCAATCCCACTCATTTAAAGCCTTTCAAAGTGAATTGGAGAGTTTAAATGAATCTACCTTGAGAAAAAAAAACAGTTTTAGTGAGTGTTTTGCGTTCCTGATTATCGTTCTCCTTTCGTCAGCATCTCTTAAAAACCCTGGTCCGTTCTGATGTTGAGTTGCTATTGCACTGGACCTGATTTTCTACCCATCTTTGGCGGTATTATGCTCCAGTAGGTGTGATTTTTGCGACGTCAGCACCCGCATTCTTTGAGGTAAGGGAGTGGCGAAGATCCCGATTCCCCTTCCCGCGAGGAAATTTTTTTCTTCATGACGACTCCAGGTGCATTGAACGAGACAACCGCGTCGGAGTCGGAGACAGGCAAGGAGAACTCCGTTGTCTCCGCCGCTGGGGCGGTCGGTGGAGTTGCAGCCCCCTCTTCGGCGCCACCGGCACCTACACCGCCGACAGCGCCATCGCACCATCAACAACATCAGCAGCAGCAACAGGCGCCGTCTTCATCTCCCGAGACGGACAGTTTGGATCACTCTGTGAACTTCCTTTTTGCCGATGACAGCGGAGGTGGCTCTGGTGGCAGTCGCCTCCTCCACTCGGAAGCTGATCCACCGCGCAACACCGCCCTCATCGGCATCAGCTCCCTGCCCGCTGAGACCGACGTCTTCTTTAAGGAGACCTCGGCCACGAATGCGTCCATATTCTCGACTGCCGCGACCCACCGTCGAGGAAGAACAGCAACAACAAGCTCCCGTTGTCCGAAAGTCAGTGCTCGGCACACCCTCTCGCCTTTGTCCACCAATTCCGTTATGTGGAGACAATGAAGTCCTCTTTCCCCTTTTTTTTAGATCCTCTTTCCTCGAGTCCAACCGCAGTACGTCCGGTTTTGTCACTTTTCAAAAGCTACCAAAAAATCCCACTCGCCGCACCACATCTGCCCGCTTTGCATGCTTTGCAAGGAGAACGCGGAGGTGTTTTGCCCTGTTACTTTGTATACTTTACAGAACCGGATGCCAGGTCTTCTGCGGACGAGTCGACTGGCAGTCAGAAGAAGAAGCCCCAAGAGTTGCGGTAATTCTCCCTGTCTCTCCTTTATCCTTCGTAAAAAAGTGCTTTTTTTTCACCTCGATACTGGCAAGTACCCGCAAAATCCGTAGCCCTTTGACACCACCCACTCCCGTGTACGAGCAGAGTTTTTGCTCCACACTCGTCGCCTCGGGGTCTCAACCCCCGCTTTGGTCACTATCTCGAATTCGGGCGAGGAGGGTCCCTTCGCAGCCTCGAGACCCGACCGAGTGTCTCTGTTTCCTCTGCTCTGAGTGTCTAACTTCTTCAAGAGTGTGTTTTTTACTTGAGAAAAAAACTGAGTGAACGACATGCATCGATCCCGCTTTCTTTCATTACTCCGTCGACTTTGTGTACCGAACTTACCTGCCGAGTAGTCTGTCCCCCCCCCCCATCCTATTTGTTTTCCTCTATCCTCAACGTAGACGTGTGTTTCGTTTCGCCTCCTCCCATCCCCCTTTTTTCAGACTACTCGATTTAGAAAATTGTTTTTTTTGCCCGTACTTCGTCGTCTTCACCCTGTCTATTCTCATTCCTGCATTTGAGCAAGCTGAGCCTTTTATGTCTGCCCAAACGTGGCCCTCACCTACGTTGGTAACTCCATTCATTCAGGGATGCGTCCGGCTTGGACGAGGGTCGCTCCTCCGTCCGTCTCAACTTGACCTCCTCCTCGGATTGCGTGGAGGCCGTTGACCCCGCACTCGTGGCAAAGCTAACGCGGCCGCTGGATTTCATCCATCTTGTCGGAGCCTGGCTCCTCGAACTGGTAGTCCCCTAATGCCACTTTTATTGCGGGATTTTCCCCCCCGCGCCTCGGTGCTGTCCCCCACCGTCACCGCGGACTTACTCTCCCGCTCATTCATTCACCCGCTTAAAGTAGTTGAAATGCAGGCCAAGTGGTTTCCTTCCTTCCTTCCTTTATTCCTTCCGCCAGATCGAGGCGGGCCACGCGCAGTCGGTGTGCACCGCGCTCCTCATCCTCGGCACCGAGCGCACTCGTATCAACGAGTGGGCGAGTGAGAAGCAAATCGAAACGTGGTTCTACGCCTACCTGGGCAAGTTCTCCTTCTCATTCACACTCCGAACAAATACGCCATCCACCTTGCGTTTGAGCATTATTTGTGCTTGTCAGTGGTCGCTGGGGCGAGAAAAAGTGCGTGGGCATCAGCCTAGTCTCCGCAAAAGCTCCTGTTTGTGTGTGTGTCTCCTAACAGCGCAACGTCCTATTCCCCGTCCACCGCCCACGTGTGCCACTCCTCCCCTCCCCTCTCCTCCACTCTCCTCCGCTTTGTGCATGTCACACGGCGCTGGCGACGCCTTCTAAGATTGCGAGCTGGACGAGGAAGGGAACACCACCCCTTCCCGCTGCGTCAGAGGATGCCTCGGTGGGAATCGGTCGTGTCGATTTGCCATATTCAGACAAAATGAAGCCCATCGGACGTGGGTCAAACGATTGCCTTCCCCATACTGAATGGTGGTGGACAAATTGGGATGCGACGGCTTGTTTACCTGCTCTCCACAAAACTCCCACCGTCGAAAGGTGGCCAATCGGCCAACGAGTGCAGATTTCATTTGTACAAAGGGCCAAATAAGTGAACGTGACGCCTCATCCGCCCCCCAAAGTGGGCCCTTTTAGTCTAATGATGGAATGCTTTTCGCCGCCTCCCAGCGCAGGTCACATCGTCCGTCGAATATCGTCGGGCATCCACTTATCAACCGTCTCCAGATCGGTTGGAAAATCCACACGTTTCCACGATACGTCGCGGTGGCGTCTGCCACCTTTCCTCCACTGCTCGCCTGATTTTTTTGTATTTGAGCCTGCCTGGGGACATTTTCATGGGAATAATCACTTCTTCTCCCCCTCCCCCGCCATTGCAGACGTCCTGGTGCGCTTTCGCCTGTGGAGTGTGTCGACACGCATAATCAAACACTGTGGCAGCACGCAAGGCGTGGTGTTGGTGGCGCCTCCAGCGCCGGGAAGCGGCACCGTTGGCACGCCGACCTTGAACTCCGCCAGCACCGCCGTTTCAACGCCGTGTGGTGTCGAATCAGTCCAACAAGGCCTTCTGCCGAGAAGACGCTCTAGCAGCGGTAATTCCCCCCCCCGCCCTCCCCCCGTAGCTTATTTGGGTTGGCAACTTACTGAGTGCGGATTTTGTCGACAGATGCATTTTACGCTCTTTTTTTGTTGTTGCTTGGACTTTTACCTTTCACTGAGGTAAAAGAATTACACCGTTTAGTTGAGTAGTCTCACTTCTGGCCCAATTTAAAGTGGAAGAAACTGACGTGCCTTTGAACTTTTGCCTTTATTGTTCCCGCAAAGGCAGAAAGGCATCGCAAGCACTCAAGAAGTTATGCGCCGGCGAAGGCATTGTCGTCAAGATTGCTTTGTCAGGTTTCATTGCTGTGATTTTTAACTGAAAAATGCCCCACAATGTGGGCGTTTGTCTAGTGGAAGTTGGCAAATTCGCACCAAACGGCGCCCTTGTCGCTCCGGCTCGTCGGGACACAAGACGCCAATCGCATACAGACATTGAAAGGAAAACTAAAACTCCGAAAGCTCGGCTGTGTGAGGAAACTCGGTCGTTGGCTCCTTTCCTAACCAGCTTAAGGAAATTCATTTGGCGCAACGCATTGGCAGCATCCGCGATTTGCGTGACAAGCACATCGAAGACAATCCACTGCTGAACTGGCGCCGAAAAGTGTGCAGCAGCTGAAAGGCGACCGGGTGGATCCACCTCGGGAAAGACTAAATAACTGACGACTAACAGTGTGGAGTTTAGAACAACGCCGGACGGAAGAGGTCGGGCGAGATGCAGGACGAGCCGCCGGCCCAGGCGACATCGGAGGCAGAGATTCACCGCAAAGGCCGTTGTGCTGCCAGTCTGGCGGACGAATAAAGGCGACGCGGCATTTTTGAGCTTTTACCAAACGACCGAACGGGCAATTCAGACGTGTAAGTTCACTGGTCGCAAACGGTTGAGTTTGGACTGACATGCGTTGACACGGTCTCCTTGTGGCCCGAGCCCTGCGCCTTCAGACTGCCACTTATTTCGTCGTCCCGTGTGGGATTCCTTCAATTGTCAGCTTGTTAAATGACGCTTGTGATGTCAAATCGAGCTTAAGTCAGTCTTTTTTCCTGATAACAAAGAGCTGAAACCTTATGCAAGTGGAATTGTGGCGCTGCGTGGACGGCGGCAACAGGTGGTCAACGACCAAAGCAGACAGCACCTAGTTGAAAAATAAAGTCATATTTTCCAGTACAAAAAAACTTTGAATTTTCGTTCCAGCCCTAAAATCCGCAATCACTCAGTTGTCAACCCATCAGATTGCCATTTCATTCGTTTCTGCTGTGTTATTGCTAACATCCTCGAAGTCTCCTTAGCCTATTTTATCCCCGTTCTCTCGCGACTTCGGCAACGCAAAAATTCCCAATTTATTAGTCGTGTCGTGTGGCCCGCATCCCCTTGTTCTTTCCGACAGCGAAGCCGCCCTCCACAGCCCTGCCGCTGGCGCGGCACATCGCCATCCTCAACCAGACGGGGACGAGCGTCTCGGTGCGCTGTGGCAAGTGCTCGAAGCCGTTGCAACGCTCCGCCACCGCCTCCACCTCCCCCACTTCGCCCGGCGCATCCGCCGCGGCCGCGTCGACCTCGCACGCGGCGTGGGCGTGCGCCCGCCACCCCAGCGCCAGACGGCGCTCTCCACTTGCGCCGTCTGCCACATGACAGTGAGGGGCATCTACCTCTGGTGTGTCGGCTGCAGCCACGGCGGGCACTTGGATCACATCAGGGTGATTGGAAACTGTCTGATTAACTCTTGAAAAGGTCGCCGCCCTGGGGACATCTCCTTGTCTCGATTCATGCATTTGCTGAATCGGTCAGGGGAGTCCTGGCTATCGTCAGGGCGAGCCAGAGTCCCCTCCCTTCCCCCCCTCCACCCCAAATTTGATCCACATCACCTCTTCTCATCGCGGCATACCAAGGAGATTTCCATTAGCACAAGTTCTTTCCCACGTCGCATGCCTCCACGGTGACATGACAATCGACAGATGCGTTACGAATCGACTCATTTCGCGCTCTAATCGCATTTTCCCTTTCGCCTTCTTTTCCTTAATGACTTTGGTGTCTTGTTTCTAGGAGTGGATTACTCGTCGCCCCGAGTGTCCGGCTGGCTGTGGCCACTATTGCGAGTACGGCAAGTTGGACGGACGTCTCTACCTTCAGATTTCTGCATAACGCCCCCTTCCCCTTCCCCTCCTCCTCCTCCTCCTCTCCGCTGCTCTGCCTTGCCACGCTCTTCCTCGACAACAACTTCGGTTCTTTTTATTTTGTCTTACTGCAATATAAGCGTAGCGGGATGTCTCGTTTATAATGCATGACCGACTCATTCAGGGGTCTGCTAATATCCGTAAACTTAAATTTATACCCAGTAGGTTGACTGCCTGGCGCTCACCGGCATTGGCTGAGATTTACGAATTCCAACTCTTTAGTGGCAATACTAAAGCTGCGCTGTACGTCTTGACCCTTTCTTGAGCAGGACATGGTGGCATTTCGGTAGTTTGTTCACTTTACAGAGATAGGAATTTTGTTGACAATGGGTCAGGGAGTGGAGGGGTCTCCTCTCTTCGTGTCGATGTGGTTTAGCGAAGTGATAGGCGTAGCGCCTTCCGTTTGAAACCGAGAGAGTAAACGCCTATAATGACGAAACAGATTATAGCTAAAAAGGAGATGAGTATGGCGACAAATCCGACTTCGTGCACGATTTTACGGTTGTTTTCGTTGTCCTCGTCCAAGGGCAGAAACTTCATTGCCGCCGCGCTCTCTCGGCGACAGATTCTGTGTTTGGATTCACCTTTACTCTTGGGAAGAATTATGACCATACAGATACGCGGGTCGCCTCGGCAGATTGTGGCCGATTTTGGCAGCATGAAGCCCTTTTCCTGCAGAATTAAACATTTACAGGCAAATTCTGATGAGGCGGTTCTTATAAAGTTAAAGAATTAAAGTTAAGGTGACAACAACTTCGATTTTAATAATTTCTTTGATATCTTTAACGTTTACTTCAGTTTTGAGGAAGACGACTGGACTTCGTCTGACTACGTCTCCTTTGTCATTTGTTAAAAAGAAGCCATGTTCGCCAAGTAGCTGTTCACTGACGGGCGTGGATAGAGAGAGGTGTACCATTGTGTATTCCGGCATTAAGATGACATAACTCCTAAATACAGCCATTCCAAGAATTCTATGATCCGCAGGTGGTGCGATGGCCCTCCCATTCCATTTAATGCGTATGGGGAGAACGGTATTCTTTTTGCCACATCTGTAGCTCCAGTAAAATGTCATTGTTGGTGTAAGGTCATTAACAGTTCCATCCTTCACTAACACGAGGGCAACCATATTGAGTGACTTCAGGGTTGGGGGTATCGTGTAAACCTTATGGGTAGTATTAAATCCTTCATCTGTGGGTGATAGAAATGGCAAATAGAGCGTAGTTTTAACTGTTTGTAGGTCATCCCCGTTTAAATAAGTTAAATCATCTGGCCCGAAAATAAACATTGTGATCCACAATGTTATACCGCTTAATAAATTTGGGGAGGGAAACATTGTTCACGTTAACACGTTAGGGTTCGGACAGCCGGCGGCTCGGATAAATTTAAACAATTGTAAAGGCAATGATTCTACTGATGTTATTCCACTATATATATTTACCCGGTTCTCTGCTCGACTTTTAAAGTTGAGTAGTTTTGATAAGATAAACTGTCCACGTTACCTTAACAGAAAGCAAGTCTGTTAAGAGTTCGCAAAACACCCCAACACCGGTATTATATTATATATATATAGGAGAGCGGCTCCAAAAATGAGGGCTAACGTAATAAAAATTCATGTCAACTTTGTCCATGAGATCCTCGCGCACCAGGGCAACATTCATCCGATTTCTTAAAAAGTTGTTCATACATCCTTTCCCAAAAATTATTTCTTTCAGTAATATGTCTTGGGAGCTATTGGCGCATGCACTTTGTCACCGGGAAAACGTCTACACGGAAAGCGACTTCCACGAGAATAGCCTCCACATCCCCCTCAAACTGGACCGACAACTCCCATCAAGAGTCCTTAAATGGTTAAACAGTACTCAACACTGCAGCCTGTTTCAAATTATTTATCGCAAGCACCCCGAATCGGCATCATTTCTTCGTTGGATGCGGTTGCATTGCACGTCTGCCGTCCCCTCGTCACCTGCTAGCACATGTACATCAGACAACCCTTCACCTTCAGTAAACAGAGTTGTCCCCTTTTACCTTCCCCGATCTCAAGAGGCCTCTTTAACGGTTCACAATCTTCCGATAAAACTGCCTATTTCATTTGAAGTCAAATAAGCTTTCAAATGTCCCGTTATTCTCGGCTGATGTCTCACCACACGTATACTAAAAGTCGACAAGTATAGCGGAAACACAGATTATAATACCATAAATATCCCTCCCCATTTATTGCCAAATGCGGCAAGTATTGTCCTTCGAACCTGTAATGATCGTGTCCCCCTCGTAGTTGAACTCGCAGCTGAAAACCTCGTCCGTGTGACCCACCAGCACATCGCGCAATCCCCCTGTCAGTGTGTCCCACAGCCGCACCGACTTGTCAGCACTGGCCGTCATCAGCATCGACCCGCGCGAGTTGAAACAGACCTACAAAGCGTCCGGTTTTCATTTCTTCATTCCCACCAACGCTGGTCGACCTCACCTTGCTCACTTCACCAGTATGTCCTTTCAGTTTTTTCGACTGCTGAATAGCGTCCCCTTGGTCGACATTCCAGAGAATGGCGGTGGTGTCAGCACTTGCGCTTGCCAGTTGATGACCGGAGAGGTCGAAGACAACGTCGAGAACTTCGTCTTCATGACCCCGAAGAATTGACAGTTGATTGCCCTTGCGTGTATCCCAAACCTAAAGGATTACACCGTTTAATATCTGATCTGAATGCATATTTGTGTCTTCGTACTGATTTGACGTAAGAGAAGCTTTAAGTAGCGCCCTTTTTAAACAGATACTAGTGCGGTATACAACCCCAGCCTCTTTCCAGACATTTCTCCGATAGGCGAGAGGTTTGAAGTCTTAGTGAAGAGGCAAATTCATAAGGCGTGTAGTAGTTGAAAACAAACAGTATCCTCACCCTCAATTTACTTCATTCTAACCTATCGTAAATCATGATAGATGGGATAATCGCACCACCAACACAAAAAAATGTTATTAAAGCCCATAGAGTGGACTTAAAATCTTTCACACCAGTTGACCGAATGCGTAACAACAGGAATAAAGTTACTTCGAATTGCGTCCATCTGGACTTTGAAGCTGAGATGTGCTCGTAGTGTTGGAGACTCGACTTGGGTGTTTTGATGCTCTCAGCCCTAATTCTGACCTAATCTAGTCTGAATGGGCTCAGAGGCGACTGGAATCCCCACAGGAAGTGAGCTACAACTGGTGCGATATACGATTAAACTACAAAATCTACATTTTCTAATCATTGGGAGCATTATATGGTTAGTTTTCTGCAGTTTGTTATCTCACTCAACAAAATCTCAATTATTCGGGCTAGACGGTAAAGCACACATTTTTGGTGACGTTCAGTATTTTGTTTAAGAGAATCTCGATCATTTGGCCGCGTTTAAACGAATTTTTTCTCTCAGGACATACCGGCTACCTTCCGTTAGTCTACATGTCCTAGCAGTAGGAGACTAGTATGGGCGTATGTACCGTTTACTTCTACCCTAAGTGTCAGTGAGAAACGTTTAACGAAAATATGACGGCAGAAAAAAAAGCATGAGTTTAAACCCGTAAGCCTCTTGTCATCAGATGGCTGATGAAATTACAACTGAAGTAAAATGCTACTGTTAAAAAATGAGTAGAATGTTTTCATGATGTAGAGTCACGCGCCGCGGTATTGTGATAGTCAATTTTTAATCAAATCATCAGAATAATATCAGGTTAAGAGGTGGGGAAGAATTTACAGTTTGCACTGCAACTACCTTGGTCCTGAACCAATTAAATTCCTTTGAGTTAGTTATTCTGGGAATGTTATTAAGCTGAATGAAAGTCCACTCAGTGAATGCACGTGGGGATTACAATTCTTTTTGAGGCAGTTTGGCTCTGAAATTCTTCCAATGGAAAGACAGCACTGCATTTATGCTGCAAATTTTATTCGGCCTAACCTTTAGTCATTTAAAGAGAGGTGTTTGCATCCACAGGAACTAAACAAAAAATGCTGGTTGGAGAGTCTTGTGCATAAAAAATTTAACCCTGCCCTGTTAAGAAGAATAATTCATTTTCAAAATTCACCATAAAACTTTTTATGCTCCACCTACCCGGACAGTTTTATCCATCGACGCGGTTGCGACGAGACGACCATCAAATGAACAAGCGATCGCTGCTACTTCGGCCGAATGACCGCTAAGATGGTGGACCCGACATCCAGTCCGGAGATCCCATAGAGCAGCAGAGTTATCAAAACTCCCAGTTAACGGAGACGGTCATCACGACCAACAAAACGCAACGCAATCACCTCTGCCGTGTGACCGTCCATGTTTGCCACAACGGCGCCTGTATCGAGGTCCCACACCTTGACTAAAGTGTCTATACTTCCTGCAATATCACAGATTTCCACTTTTTTCAACGCCTACTTTTATGGAAAAGCTAAGAGAAGTGCACAGAACCGCAAGAACTCTACCAACGAAGGTGTTTTGATAGACAAAACAATAATAAGATAACCTGTGGCCAGAAATTTTCCATCGCTGGCAAACTGAAGACAAACAACTTCGGCTGAGTGGCCTTCCAAAGTATACAAACATTCCCCGGATTCAGAGTCCCATAATTTAGCAGTCTTATCGAAGGATCCCGTTGCTATTCGATCTGAAGCAGAAGGTAGATTGTAGTGATGTGCTACTAGAAAACAAGTGTTGGAAACCCTTACGAGAAATTCTGATCAAAAAAGACGCAAATAGAACTTTAAGATTAAGACCGATTCGGTTCTAAACTACTACGGGCCGGATGAGACAAACCTGAAACAGGCAAGTTAAAGGCAATGGTATATACAACATTAGCATGTCCATCCAATGTCCGAACTTCTTCGCCGGTGGATGCATCCCAAATTTTACACGTTCTGTCATACGACCCCGTCATAAAGCTACATCAATATAACACAGCAAAAACAATGGTTAAATTTATTTAATGGTATCATTCTTAAAGGTACTCATGTGGAGAAGACATTAAGCAAAAGTTTTCTCTGCAGAAGTTAAGAGATCATACCGGTTTAAACATGGTATGTATATCTACTATACTTGTTAAAATGGCTTGTTGAATAAGCTTACTGGCTCCCACTTTTGTTAAATGCGATGTTCGTCAATGGCAAATTGTGTGCCTTAATTACCTAAATATTTTAGCGATTATATAGTTATTGATTACTTTAACTTCTGCAAATTGTTTCTTGTCGGGCGTAGAAGCCTTACATTTCAGCCTCTCTATTAGCCCTTTAACTTGAACAATGCGCTTTTTCCTAATAAGGGGTTCATTTTTTATTATTTTCTTCGCTAGTGACTCTGAGTCAGTCCTAAAGTGTTTACAGAACCATTTACATTACAGATGGTCCAATTGCGACAGTTCAATAGATCTGGTCCGAATGCAATCTCCTTGCTTGTATTCAAGAATAATACCTTATTCAAGTAAGAAGAGGTAGGATTTACCGGGAGGATAGTACCTCAAAAGGAACCGCTTAATTCGCATGATTGCAGCAAGTCGTTAATTGGCTATCACGAAAGGCACAAAATTTCATCCGTTAAAAGTCATGTAAAGGACATCGACGAATTTAACAAAATAACATTGCCTAACAAACAGGGCTATCATATTAATGCTATAAAATTATTTTCTCCTCTAGATAGATTTTTAATACACGTAGTGAAGGCAACTGGTGCGCCCCACGTCTTCGTTGTCCAAACATTAATTTACTGAATATTAACTTTTTGTCGAAAATTGCGTGCCTCATAAACACCTTCTTAGCTTTTGTATTAGTCACTTAACTTACCAAATTTTAGAGTTATCTGCGCCCTGAAACAAAGATTATGTACCTCGCTGGTTATAATAGCCCCCGAGAGAATTCACGTCTGCCTTTTATTAATAGCTACCCTAAGCCATATGGGCTTCCTGTAAGATAGCATTAAGATAGCGTCTGCTGCTGACGACCAGGTTTGTATGCAACAGTAAATATTATGTCATGGAATTGAGACAGGAGGCTAGCATGCCGCGAACCAAGATATTCCGTACATTGCTACTTCAAATGGCGTAAGGCTTTCAAATGTCCGTTTTATCGCGGCTTGTATCCACTCCAACTGCTTCTGTTGAACGATTGTGTCCCGACATCCCGGGCTCCGCAACATTCCTTCCGAATACAATCGTTTAATATTTCAAAAAATATGTTCGTACTTGTAAGAGATTATTGTCCTAACCTCATGCACTGCAAAATCATAAGTCGGAGTCGCAGTCACCTTTAAGAGAATAAAGAATGATTCTTTTACCTTAAATTGCGTTGTTGTATCGTTCTGGTACCCTCGTCTTCACTTGCTTGAATGATCTAGAGGTCAAGAAAATCAGTCCGAACCCTTTCGCAAAAGATTTCATAATTGTTGCTGATTTCACTTGTTGTTACTGCGGGTTGAACTTCCTTTGCCATCGCATCGCTCTTTACTAATCGAATTACTAAAGAGGAGCATGACAACTATACAAAGAAGGGAGTCGCAGCTCTGCGGAGGCCCGAAGGCTGAGCGCTAGCTTTGGACTCTCGAAACACACCCACATAGAAGAGGTAAGATTTGCTGAAATAATATGTACTCCCACTTGAGTTTAAATCTCCGCTGGGGTTCCCACCGCCATCACACCCGCTTAAGACGCGAAAAATCGGGAGTTAAAAGCTGACATTTGATTTTAGTTGTGCTATTTCCTCCTGACATGTCTCAAAGCTTACCTTTTGCCCTCACTCCAAATTGAGGCATCCAACACTCTCTAAGCCGTTTTATTTATATTTCTCAATCAGTTTTGAGTATATTACGTGGAATTTCCGCCTAAACTGTCCATCAAACGCTCCATATAGGCTGAGAGTATTGGAACAAGTGGAAACACTTCTTGTACGATTGTTTCAACAGAGGCGAGGTAGTTCAGCAGGCAGCCGCCCGATAGTCTCTAAACCGCTGAAATTTTCCCTGCCAGGCTTTTCTCTGCCTCGACCTCTTCCGCTCTCCTCGGGACGGAGTATACACTTACACTCCACTCGGTTGTGAGAGAAGATGGCAATAAAACGGCGGAGATGAGCCTGATGACCGACAACTCTCCCCCCGCAGTGCACGACCAAGTCGGTGAGTGTGAATTAGTGTAAAAAAAGGCAAAAAGCTGAAGGCGAGGACATTCTCATCCATTCGGAGACGGAGGCGTGATTTACCGCTTTGACCTCATCCCCCTCCGGAGGGAGTTCACCGGGACACAATTTCGCCAGAGGGAGTCGTCAAAGCCGAGGAGGTTGGACTCGGTTCAACCGGGTCACCAATCGGCCGCCTCGCTTTTCTCTCTTCCTCCTTATCGGCCTTGATCTCCTTCTCCTTGTCCTCCTCGTCCTTCTTCTCGGCATAGCAATCGGCCGCCATGTTTTTCACTGCTTCTTCTCCCCCTCCCCCTCCTCCTCATCCGCCTCCTCTCCCTCCTCCACCTTCTGCTCCTTTTCTTCCGCTTCCGCCTCCACCTCCACCTCCTCCTCTTCCTTTTTTTCCCCCTCTTTCTTCTCCTCCTCCTTGGCTTCTCCTCCTCATCCTCATCCGCCTCCTCCTCCTCCTCCTCCTCTTCCATCCGTGTCGACCTACGACAAAGCAACGGAGTCTGCCTTGCATCCTCGGCTATGCCGTCACCGTCAGCTCGGCACCTGTAAGCCGGTCAACGGAGCCTCCAAAAGTAGGCCGTTTCCCTCCCATGTCACTCATAGGAGTAAGCAGAGGTTGGATGAAGGACCACAGCCTGTTCGGTTCCGCGGACTGCTCTAATGCCTTCATGTTAACGCCAGGCAGGGAACAAGTGGACTCGCCGGCCGACAATCCCAAGTTCCACGTTTTTTCATTGTCTGTCCCCTTCTCGGTCCACGTTAAGTGGCCCTTGGAGGCAGGAGGAGGTGGGCAGGGAGAGGCTTATCAGTTTGGAAACTATAAAATGGGAGGCATAAAAAAGCCCAAAAACATAACCCATTTTTGCATCCTTTTTTATTCCATTCAGTCGAAATAACTACCATTAACCTCTCTACATTTCGGTCTGCGATTGAGCGAGTGACACGTGTTTTTTTTTAGAATAAAAAGAGGTCTCCTTCGGGGTACTTTAATGTGAGAAATATCGAGTGGATGTGAAGAATGCTGTGCAATTTGTCATTAAAGCGAAGTGAATTTGTCAAAAGAGACAGAAGATTTATGTGGTCGTCTTTTTTTCATGAAATGCCGATCTTCATTTCTAAAGAATGTGCGTAGGCGATGTTGACGTGCCTCGGAGGAGAGGTGGACTGACACGAACAGGGAGAGGAGACCTCGGCTGTGCTCTCCTGTGCTCTGCTTTAGCGAGCTGTTGCCCTGCTCCCCGAAGGCGGGCATTTCCGCGCCGAGAGGGCAGAGGTGCGGGCGTTTGACACCTGTCCAAAGTCGTGTGTGTGTGCGTGTGTGTGTGTGTGTGACGTGGTTGGATTTGCGTCAGCATACAACAAACGCAAATAAAACGTTACGTGGGCACCCACGTTCACACACACACACACACACACACGCAGGCGCGCATTTAAACAACCGGACGAACGTGTCGCTACTGCACCGCAGATTGCGTGGGGGCGGCGGGTGGGGGGGGGGAGGGGAAGAAGACAAGATGCCGCCCATCCTTCCCATTGTTGGGGGTCTGCTCTTTCGGACGAGTCGAACTCCGCGATTTTTGTCCTCCTCCTCGCAGACGACGAGGGGCCACGCGGAGTGGAGATGAGAAGGTGGTGAGGCCGAGAAGAACTGCGTCTTCACGTTCCAAGTGCCCTGAGACGTCTGCAGGCCCGAGGGAGGAGGGCCGCGACGCCACGGGAGGACGTGGCCAGCCGAGCGTCCGCTGACGGTTCCTCCCTCACCAGTCCCCCCGGCTTGCTGGAGTTCCTTTCTTTTTATGGCAGCTGGAAAAAAATGCGCTTCTCCCGGGGCAGAACTTTACATTTCGCATCATATTTTCGACTGAATAAAACAGCACCACTTTGCCCCACTCAATTTGCTCACCGACGCCCACGGCAGTCGAAGGTCTCTGGCGAGGCAGTCCCCGGAGCCGCGGCATCGGCCACGTATTCCTTCCTCATGCGCCGCCCGGCGAAGTGGGGCGGTTTCCACCGTCCACGCCGGTCTTCCGCTTGCAGGGGTGTTGCTGGTGGCCTCTCAACTAATTGCCTCATCCCTCGCGATGGGAGCCCCACTTGGGGAGGCCTTTCCAGCCTGCAAGGAACGACGGCCGAGTGAATAGCGGCCACCTCAACTTCAGTCTTCGTAGTCGTTGAGCGCCCGCCTCGAGACGTTGTGTTCTCCCCGTCCGGCCAGGCTGGTGACGTTGGCCGGAGGAGAAGCCCCTCCTGCGACCTCAAGGCGGTGCCAGCGGTCCCGAGGGGTCCGGGAACGCTCGCACCCGCCTCGACTGGGTGAAGTTTTATCCACCCATTTGCCAGATTGTTTTCGATTATCATGAGGAATTTACTTTTCATCACAAGTGATGATTTGGGTTAAAAACAGCCGCCATCGTGTATAACGGTCGGTTAGTCGGTCGGTCGGTCGGTCGGTCGGTCGTTTGGCACACATGAGTGCCATTCTTGTTTTTCTTCATTTGTTTGACTCACACTTTCTAACACAGACGTAACTATCTGTCTTCTTCCCTCTTGGTTCAGGCCCAAGTTCATGAGTGGATGAACGAAACTTGTGGAACCAACCTCAAACAATTTTTCATTAGTGGATCCCCTCACCGAATGCCTCGTCCCTTTTATTCACCCTCCAATGTCCTGGACTCATCGAGCCGCCCTTTTCTCCTCACCCCCAAAGCCGCCGCGCAGTCAGCCTCGCAGTCGTCAGCCCCAAGGTTGCCGAGGATGCGGGGGAAGGAATTGGATCGTGCACCTACCGTGTGTTTGCACTCCCACGCTTTTGGGGGACTCGGCCGCTCGCGTCGGGACCTGGTGGACTCGGGAGATCGCATTCCCGCCGGCTTCTTGGCCACACCGAAGCGTGCAATTCCCGCCTTCTTATCAATTCAGGGGGCCAATTTTCGTGGTGAGGAGCTTCCTGTCCTCACACCGCACTTGATCAACTTGCTCGCGGTCCTCTCCCGCCGCTAAAGCGACGGGGGACAAGGGAATTTACATCGCGACAAGCCTTGGGACGGCAATTTGGATTAGAGTTTCGCTGGCCGCACCCAATCGACCGCTCCTGGGCGAGCGGACGTACGCGGGCCTAGGACGCGCCACTTCGGCGAGAGATGGGCGGACTAGGCAGTCTGTGGTGGTCGCCCACGGCTCCTCTCGATTTCGACCGGAGTCTTTTCGTATTCGGGGAGGAGAAGCGCCAGTGGAAAGGGAATATTTTCGACACAGACACTTTTCCGACGCATTTCGGGCGCCCATAATGCTAACAGACGCGTAGTGAAGGTGGAGGGGAGGACGCATCATCGTCGCCCTCCGTTGTGTCATGTGGTTGTTTTGATTCTCATCCCATTTTGACTTGAACAGCCTAATTCGCCTTTCAAGTGGCCGCCAAAGGCACTGCAGCCCATTGCGGACTCGAGTGGAGTCGGCAGGGAGGCTGCAATCTGCTGGCCAGCGCGAATGAAGGCAATAGCCTTCCGGCCACACTAACAAGGCCTCGATGAGGCAAAAACGGACAACCACTTCGAATATAATGCAAACGAATGTGGATTGGAGGAGGTATTTGACTGCCCCGCCCAGCCTCTGCCCCCAAAGCCTCTCCACGAGAGGTCAGTCAAATCGTTCGTGTCCAATGGGAGGCGAGTTGGCCTTCAGGTGCCCTCATTCCGCCAAAGCCATTTAGTCAACTGAGGCTATAAAAGCCGAGGTTCTGCCCCTCTTCGTCCGAATCGTCTGTGGCAATGCATCGGTTTCGGGTTAAAGCGCTCTTCTGCCTCGTCCTCGTGGCTTCTCTCCTCCTCCTCCTCCTCCTTCCCTCGGGAGTGGTGAGCTGATGTGTCGTATCTTCTGCACCTCATGCGCTCCCCCTACCTTTTAAACCTTTTTAGAGCGGCGCATTTTATGCTCATCAAAGCTTAAAGTCACCAGAAATGCCACTCAACATTGCCACAGCGAGTCCTAGTGGAGGCGTTTCTGTCTGATTGCCGCACCAACTTTTCCCTGGGTGATGACTGAATTTCGCCTTTAAACGGTTGCCTATTTTGTGCTTGGGTTGTTTTTTTTGCTAAATCGAGAAAATTCCTTGATAAGATTAACGACGGCATGCTTACTTTTTAGCCACCCGATGGGAAAGGAAACACGGCTTGACTAGCCGACGAAAGACTCCTTCTACTTATTATTAACAAAGTAGTATGATTGTGCAAGCATTCGTGCTTGTTCGACGTATTTTGTAGGTGAGCAGGCACAAAACCAGCAGTGCATTTTGTAAATTCGTCTGCGAAGACGAAGACGCGGACTCGAGATGCGAGGAGGAGTGCAGTCGCGAGATGGCCCAGGCCAGTTCCACGACTCGGGCGAAACGCCAACTCGACCCCATCATCTACTCCGCGAAGTTCTCCAACTTCTGACCTCATACACGCGTGTAACCCAACAAAAGTGTCTGCAGGGGGAGCATTTGACAGCAAAACTTAAAATACCGTCTTTCCCTTTATTGCCTGGCTGTGGTGTTGGTGGGAGATTCGTCGCTATCGCCGCCAGATAGTTAGGAAAACGGATTTGCACTGAAAGCGATGAAAGCGAACTCAGCGAGGGAACGTCGTCATCGTAACATATGCTGTGGTTACTGCTCGATTAGGTCTCGGACAATAAGCGCTGCCAGTGGAGGATGTGGGCTAAAAGGCCTCTGGTCAAGTTTGCTCTGCTCCTTCGGCGCGTAGAGGCCAACGGGGTTCAGCAACCCCACCCGCATTCATTGCCGCGTCGGGCAACTTAACTGCGAAAACTCTCAGTCTGGGAGGCGAGATGAGTGTGGAAAACGGAGCGGCGCGTAATCTCACAATCACAAGACAGGGTAGATTGTAAATTCGCCCAGTTGACACCGAAAACGATGTGGCGAATCGCGTTACTTCCACACCGACCCGCCTCCGCCTCACAGGCACTCGCTCCCGTGAAAATGGCTCCTAGGGCAGAGCGAATCGCCATCCGGAACCACGTGAACGCATCCAACGTCTTATGGGGGATGAAAAGGCCTTTTCGAGCCCCTCTTTGCCTGAACCTCCGCCCTCCCAGCTGGGCTTTCGGCCGTCCTGCAAGCATTCCCTGTTCCTGTGTTTATTTACGCAATTGTCCGGCCTGACTGAGCCCTTAAGCTGGTCGGTACAGCCTCCACCGGCATTCCTCAGAGGTGACACTGACGAAAGTGGGGGGAGGCGACCCGCAGTCGCCAAGAGGAACGCGGCCAAAGCCGAGGCCGTGAAGCTTTGGCGCCCCTCTAGAGTTTAGGGGACGTCGGCGAGGGGGGCGCGACCACCCGAGCCCCGCTAATGCGGTCGGGTGTGGAAATGCTGGTGGGGGAAATGAGGAGAACCAACGTGTAGGGCAACTTTTGGTTAAAACCGCGCGGGTGTGACACTTCTCCCGGTGGCCCTCGCCTCCACTAGTCCACGCCACGCCACGAGACGAGACGAGCTGCTGAACGCAGTGCTGCGGATGGCGCCTCGGTCGTCTGCCACCGACGCCGCAGACTAACGCGGACTACTTCGGGGAAAAGTTCTACGCAGATATCATGTCGTCCAAGTCCCCTTTGTCCTCTGCCCTTTCGGCCAGGTTATTGTCGGCCCTTGGGATGCCACTTGGAGGTGGTCACATGCCCAAGTGACGGTTCCGAGGGTAAAACTCCTCTGAAAATGTCGGTATGCAGGCGAGACTTCACTCCAGGCAGGCGCATTTCATCGAGCCGAAGCCGGAGGCGGCCATGGCGACTAAAATGACGCACGAAGACCGCTGAGGGGGCGGTAGTTAAGTCGTCGAAACCCAGTCCTTCCATACACCCTCGTGGGGCTGTTTGCTGCCCTCCGAAATACCCAGTTATGTGATCGCTGCCTCCACTAACTGGATCGACGGCGATGAGGGAGAGCGAAAGCTTCTCGGCTGTGGAAAAGCGAGCGTTCAGCCCCGACTTCCACGACAGTATAACGGGAAGATGTGGAAGTGGTGTGATCTCTGGCAGCGGGGACGAGGGAGACAACTCCTCCCACATCGATGGGGACCTTCTCTTCTCCGAGTTCCGCCTCGTTCGAGGTGGAAGAGGCGAAGGCCTCCGTTGCAACTGTGGGACGGGGACGAAGGGAACCGCTGACTCAAAAGGCAGGTTTGGCAGAACCCCCAAGACGATCCGTAATTCTGGACAGAAGGTATTATGGGCGTAGGGAGAAGTATTTCTCGAGGCCTCCCCGCGCGTGGGCTCAGCTCTGGTGGCCGGGAATCTTGCGCTCCTACACTTTGTTTGGCGCAACTGCCACTTCGGTTGCAGAAGTGGAACTGCAGATCGGGGCGTTGGCTCTTTGCCCTCGCCAGACGACCGAGGAGGCATGGGCGTGGCGCGAAAAAGGCTCACAAGCCGACCCGAAAGTTTGCTGGCGAGGTGGTGACGCGGGTTGCCGAGGACTCCGCGTGGGTGGCTCTCCGACGATTGCCCAGAATGCAGCATCGGGTTAATTTATCCGCACGTGGCAGACTGACGCCCTTTCGGCTTGGCCGAGGCTCTGCTGTCCGCAGGCGGGAGAGGAGAGGCATTTTAGCACGCGAACGGCCGGCGTGCGACTGTGTAAATGCCACGACGGGGACTGACGGGTGCCGCCCGACCGAGAAAGGCGTTCCGCCTCTCGCCAGTCCAGAAGGTCCATGTCAGGGACGACAGCCGACGGCCCAAACGCACCTCGGTTCGCGGTGACCCTTCAGGCGTCCTTCAGCATGCAATCAACGCGAGAGGGCGAAGATTTGTCCAACAAGTTCTGCGGACGCCCTTGGGCCTTCATCCAGCGGCTCTCCTTTGCAACTCAGCCACTCTCGACTCGGCCTCGAGACACCGGCCTATGGTGGAGACGAAAGTCTTTTGGTCGCGATGGAATTGGCCAAAGCACCGAAAAAAGCCGCATTCTTGACCTCGGACTTCTCACCATCTTGGCGGAAAATGAGGCACATGGCTGGCGAGACGGTTGATTGTCGACGAAGATTGTCGGCCAGCCTCACCTTAAACTCGTCTGGGTTCGTGCCACGTTTTCAAGGTCGCCGGATGACATTAAACACACCAATCTCGTCCACCGATCGGCGTTGGGTGGGGAGCAAATGGTCCCCGCGGCGGTCCTCCCGCCTGCGACTAAAGCCGGTCCAGTGCTCGGGCAGGAGGGAGACCATTCCTCCTCGAGCGTCGGGGTTTTCGAGTTTCGGCGCTGGACTGGGACCTTCCGAGGGTCCTTCGTTCCGCGGATAGGCTTGCCGACGCTTCCTTTCCTTTGCCCCCAAACACATGAAGGCAACACTTGAACTCCTCTCCACTCCCGCGACATAAAGGCGAAATCGACGGCGGATTTCGAGTCCCAGAAGCCGCAATTTCTGACATGGCATCCGCAAGACTCAGTCAAGAGGCTCTACTTCACCTATTCGTCCTCGGCGCTGGACTGGGGAGCTTCTGCGGGTCCTTCAATCAGTGAAAGTAAGAGTTTCTGATCTGCCGTCAATAAGTCATGAGAGGACTTGGTCAAGAAACCCTTCTTGACCTGCTTTTTTAAATTGACGAGGTTTAGCGCCTCGTCGTGTTGAAATCGGCTCTCCGCCACGTTTCACGTCACTGTGACCGAACAGCTTTGCCCGAGGGTGTCCGCTTTTTCTTTTCGCGTCATCGCTCCAGCAGTCCCGACGGCAACGGCGGTATGTGGAGGATCGTTTTCGCGGATCCTTTCCCCTTTGTTTACATCCGGTGGCCGAAAGCGCCTCATGTGCTCCGCGGCGCTGGCTCCCTCCTTTGCGGCGGCTGGTCCGGTGTCGTTCCCGATGCGAGATCTCCTCCTCCCCCAGCCGCCGCAACACCCAGTCGAGGTCCTTCCAAACGCACATTGGCGAATTACCACGACAGACGGTCAGTGCAGGCGTCCATTGACAGCCACTTTGCTACTCGGCCGTAGCAGCGTCGTGAAATCCAATTTTTCCCTCTCATTCTTCCACCAAATGGTCTGTTTACGTATTTATCCTTCGTACAGCGGTGAAGTTGGCCTCCGAACAGCATTTCATGCGTGCACCGATGCTTAATGGGGAGCGGCGTGGGTGCCATCGCCCCCCGCCCGCCCCGCCGGTCTCCTCATGTACGCGTCTTCCGAGGCCGACGGGAAAGCAGCCCGTGGAGGAGCTCCGCGGTGTTCGAGGACTCAGCAGGTCGCACACTTGTTCACCTGCACCCGGCCGGAGCCTGTGGAGGCGTGTTCCAAGCCAACCAGCGTCCCAGGGGCTCGCAGCCGCTGCGTGTATTGCGTCCAAACAGGAGTCCAAACTCCCCGCCTTCCTGCTTGCTGCAAGGCGTACATCGGACCGACGTGAATCATGCAAGACTTTACAACTGGCGGCATTGTTTACACGCTTCCCCGGGGTCGATTTTGCAAAACACGGAAAGACCTCGAGGCAATTCTATAAAACACGCAATTGTTGTTGGTAAAAAATGTGCCGGGCCTAAATTAGATGCGTGTAGTGTCGGTGAGGGAGACTTGCGTCGTCGGCCACCGGTGGAGGCGGGCCGGTCGCCGTTGGTGCTCGGCAACGAATACCGCAGAGCGGTTTTTCCACGCAGTCAGCGTGTGGCGGGTCATTTTGTGGAGGGGCTGAGTGGGCGAGGACGAAAGAGGATGGGTTCGGCGGAAGAGCTGGTGCTTGGCTCCTGGTAGTTTGCCACGTCCACTCATTCCTTCGGGGATGGCTCAAATGACACCAACTTTCAAGCCCATTGCACCGCCAGCTGGAAAATGGGCTTCGGGGAGTTAGCCGTCCACTCTGAGCTACACACCCCACGGGAAATGGAGAAAGAAAGGCAAAAACTGCCCGTCACGTATGTGTGACGGAAACGATGAGTGCTTTCAGTTATCAAAGGCCAACGTCCACCGGCCGCTTCTCAGAGGGGTTTGGAGATGGCCGAATCTGAGGACAAAGCATCCCGTCCGGTCGCCGGAGAGGCGAACAGGCGCCCACACCAAAAGAACGCGCAGCGCCGATGACTGCTGGAAATAGCTTAGAGAATTCGAGATTTACCGAACGGAGAAGCCGTGTACCTACTCGTCTTACGGCTACCTAGAAGAGAAAAAGTGGGATTTGGACATCCGCGGTTCGGGGAACGAAAAGTAGCCGTCTTTTTGGGTGTGAGGAGGACGAATAATGGGGCATGGAAGGCTCCACTCTTACCTTCAACGCTCAACTTCTTTGTAGAGACACTTGCCGTTACTTTATGAGGCTCCTCGAGTGGAGCGCTGGTCCAAACTGGACTAAGCGGGCGTCGATCGTCCTTGAGCATCGCCGATTATGAAACTTCTAAGGTTGTTGAAATGACACTTGGCTGGCCTTTTGACTGCGATTCCCCCGAGACAGTTACATTTAACCACGAAACGACCGAAGGAGGAAAAAGGAAGGGAAGGAGACGACCAGAGGTCGGTGGAAAGACGACGGCATCCAGGCGCCTTCACAACGAGCGTCACGTATGTGTGACGCAGGCGTCGTCTAACATCTTGCGTCCCCGTAATTTGCAAGATCTTCTTCCGAGGATGACATTTTGGACAGACAGTTCAAGGTCGTGGAGCGGACGAGCGAAGCGTCTCACAGGGGCAACCGTCCACCCTTTCCACTTGCGCCAACGACAACGACGTCCCACTGGGGGCGAGGAAAAGCGTTCCACGGAAGGCGCATGCGCTGGAGGCGATCGGGACGGCGTGGATGCGCCGCGAGGAGGCAGTCGCCCTGACGACAGTACAGAACAAAGCACAACTCGAGACAGTCACACACACACACACACACACGAGACAGACGTGTAGTTCGCTAATGTGTCTGCGACACACCCACTCATTGTGAAGTCTAAAAGTGCTTCGAGCACAGTCTGGTCTCTCCGCGGCCTCCGCTCGATTCGGCGCGGCCGCGACTTGGTAGTCGCCACGGCCAAATTCGTCCCACTTGGCGACGGGGCGACTTTTACACAGGGAAGTGGCCGAGGCGGGAGGAATCGTGGAGGTAGGCTGCTCCTGTCATGCACCTGTGGCTATTTTCGGCTGACAGTTTGACAGCTTGGTTGACGGCTCGTGCCAGGCGGAGGCAGACGGTCAGGCGTCGGGGCGTCGAGGCGCCGCGGGACCGCGCGCAGCCTGCCCCTATTTTTACGCCCCTCGTCCCCCGCCAAAGCCTATTTTCGGCTGACAGCTTGTCACGCCTGAGGGGCAGTTAACGCGGACGGGAGGACGAGTGTCAAGCGCTGGTGACGCTGGCGACGCGTGAAGTGGACGGTGATGCCAATGACTGGGGCAAAAGTACGTGCGGAGGAGGAAGTCTCCGTAGAAAATGGGTTGTTCGAGCCTCCAAAACTCACACTTGTTTAGGAGCGGGTCGAAACACCGCGGCGCCAACCTGATTCGTCGGTGGTAGGCGGAGTCCCTCCGGGCGGTTCGTGTTGCGAGACGGGACCGCGGCCGCCCTGCCGGGAGGTAAGGCGGTAGTTGCGCCGGCGGAGCCTCGGTTTAGATAACCGCCTCTCATGTTGGCACGAAGTTGGCATTTGTGAAACCTGTTTTGGGGCCTGAGAACTCCGCCTCCGCCTTGCCCGAAGTGGCCGGGAGACAGTCGCCTCGCGTTCGACATTGTCTCAAGCGTCGAGGACATCTGAGCAGGCTGGCAAAAGACTATTCACTGAGAAATCCTCCCTCCACGACCTCTCCTCAGGCCCTCAGCCCTCCACACTGGCCTGTTTCCGCGCCTTGAACAAACTGACGAACCGTCGGCGACACCGAGGTGGCCCCTCAGCCACGAAGGAGGGTCAAAAAGTTTTTCTGGCCTTTGAGGCACGTAAAGATGGAACTTTTGGTGCTACAAAGGCCTTACAAAAGTTATTAGCCGAAAAATTCGCTCTTGTCTGGTCCTCCAAGGGTGAAAACTCTCCCATTCCCCTCACTTAGCTCAACAGGGACGTCCGTCAGCCTTGACTGAGCGTCCCTTTTTGGCGCCGTCTGTCCCGGGGCCACCTGCTGTTCTCGGAGTTTGTGCCGACGTCCGCGATGCCAGTGTGGAATACGTAGCATCCCACCACTTTCCCGTCCCCAAGTGGGTGGCCTGCGACCGCACTGGCCGCAGTTCGGCGCGCTCAACCGCGGAAGACGGCCAGCCGGACGGGCTCGTCGATGAGGCATCGGCTCCTCCATCCTCTCACGCACACAACAATCGCGAGAGTGGGGAATAAAGACTAGATTGTGGGGGACGATGTCGATCCCCTTCGCTCCGAGGCGAAGCGGTGAGGCACCGTCGCGTGTGAAGTCCCCAAATTGACTGGCTCTCGTCGATGGAAGCAGACGACGATTGCGCAGCCCCACAGCCTTCGAAATGTGGCCATGTCCAAAGCCTGGCCGAGGCGCTCTCGGACGAATCGGCGGTGTGGGTGCGAGATCACCTCGCCAAGATGGTCCAGCAAGATAAATTGTCGGCAGAAAGTCATTCCACAGTCCACGCCTTTCTACTTTGAGGGTGTCGACGAAACAAACTTAAAATCCTTTCTCCACACGGAATTCACCTGTTAAGTCTGAAGCGCTGGCGCTGAGGGCATCCACTGTCCGCGTGCGGACGATCTTGCGAGGCCAGACGTGTCCCGCCCGATGTTCGGACGGTGGCCGAGCGAAGGACAGTCGACAGCTCCGCCCGGGGGGTCGAGCAAAAGCACAACGCGCCCGATCCGATCTGTGACCGGCCGGTTCTCTTACAGACCTACATGTGTCTGTGTGCAGGGTGTGCCTCAGGCGTGTGTATTCGTGTGTTCCTGTGTGTGTGTGTGTGTATTTGTGCCTACCTGTGTGTATTTATATAAACAGATACCGCGGGTGTCGTAGTGACTCATGTGACCCAATTCTACCAGCCTCATCACCATCGATATCGCCACTTTATACACCTCGTCGTGCGTGCAGACGCCACTGCACACTCCCCCGCTCAACGGTCGCTGTCACCGCCGCGATGGCGTAGCAGAACGGTGGGACGCGGGCGAGATGGACTGCGAACAGGGACGCGGAGCCACGAGGCAGATTCAACGAACTGCCAGGAAGGCGGAGGGACGTCGTGCCACGCGACTCTTGACTGCTTCTGGCACTTCGTGGTAACCACCGGCGCCCTGGTTCTTCTTTTTCTTCAGCAATCGGACAATGAAATGGCGAAGTTAAACCAAGAAATTGGCCAAGGCTTGAAACGTCTCCATCTCCCCTCGTGGTCTACGTGCGAGGTAGGGCGTGGCGACCTCTCGCCCGCCTCTTGCTTTGTGTTCCACGGAAACGCCGAGCTTTCAACTCTCCTCGGCCACATTTTTTCCTCTTGGAGGAAGGAACTACACGAGTTGAAGCGATGCAGAAGCCGACTGCGCAGCCCGGAAGGAAGTGGGAGGCATGTCAGAGCGTTTGTTGCCCCCTGACGGCAACAACCACGCAGCCTTTCCCGACTGTCCCACCCCAGAAGGTCCACGGAGAACATGCGCTTGATGAATGGGCGGACAGCAGTTCATTTGGTGTTTACTTGCCACGCCAGGGCGGCATCGGTGGAGGCCGCGGTGACCAGGTGGACGAGGGTGTGGTGGCCAGGAGGCCATGCGCCAAGTGGTCCCGCCCCACCGGTTGACACGCTCCGGTGAGACGAAGAAGAAGGTGGAGGAGACACGCGCGCAACCGCCGACTTTTTGTCGCATTCCCATGTGAACGCGGTGCGGTAAACAAAGGAAAAAAGACAAAAAAAGAGCGACAAGTGGACGGCCGAAGTGAGCTCAAAGCGCCAATGTGGGAACCGGCGGATCCGCGGGGACGCGCGCATCTGGCGAGTCTGTGAAAAAGGCTACTCACCTGTCACCCCTCGACCTGTCACAGCCTGAGCGAGGAGGTGGCAGCCTCCGTGTCCACTCGTTTCGACTGTCCACCTTCGTCTCGACCTCTCCTCGCCACGTGGACCGGCCGAGCTCGCTGCCAGATGGGGAGAAAGCCACGTCGGCGCCAGCGACTAGGCTGGAGGCGCCCTCGAAGCCACCGAGTTCTTGGTGGCACGCGCCTCGGGACCGCCTCGAAGGAACGCCAACTGCCTCGCCTCCGTGGTTTCGCGGTCAGGGGGGAAAAAGGGAGGCAAAATGTTAAATTATCTCGAGGTTATTAATGGCCTCAGCACAAAACAACCTGATGTTTCACGTAGGCTGGACAAGGCTAAATTTGCTTGAAGCCGCGGGGGCGGGGAGGCTGGAGGCGGGAGGCGGGAGGGAGAAGCGAGGGGGCCTTGAACTTGAACCACTCGTCGTTGTTATCCCCGACGGTGTTGGAGAGTCTTCGGTGGGGTGGAGGCGGCGATGCGGCGACGTGGTGGGGGTGGAGAGGGCTCGGCGGCAGGACTAAGCTGTCGCATTCCTCTCGTGTCGCCCCGCGAGGTCCCCCGTCACCAGCGTCGCCGTCGGTGCTTCCAAAAGGCGCCACAACACCGCTGCCCTGTCGCGGGTCGAGTGGGTGCCCCTTCGACAACAGAGTATGATAAATGCCGTGTGTTCGGGGGAAAGTCCACTTGATCCGCGCCTCTCCTCCTCCATCCTTTTCCATTCATCAACATCAACCTGCCCACGCATCCGCAGTTCAGCGGAACTACAATGAACTGCCGAAAAAAGTCACTACCACGCGGGACGACGAGGGGGCAGCGAGAATGAATTACACCTCCCGTCGGTCGGACAGCCGCCTCTCAGCGTCCGCTTTTGTTCCTCGCCCTCTGGACAGCGCCGTCGTCTGATTGGACAGTCCCGCACTCGCCAGAGCCCAACGACCTGAGCGGCCTCGGGGCGAGTGGACGCCATGGCTCGGCACGACTACCCTTCGGCTGTGATGCGGTGGACTGCCTTGTTTCGTCGGCGACTAGGTTCGCGATCTGGAAGCTCTTCTTGGTGCCACCAGCAAGACATTCTCCGCAGGTGGAGAAGACTACCAATGCCTGTACTTACCTCCTGACAGTCTACACCGCTTCTCTTTGCAGTGCGTGCCGAATCGACTGCTTGGCCTGGCGCAGGGGACCGGGTGGGACGGTGGGCGTTGGCGGAGATGCTTGGGCCTCTTCACTCTCCGGCGCAGAAGTCGGATTGGCCTTGACCAAACGGACGCAGCCTGGAGCAACTAACGTCCGGCGCCGCTTAGCGCCCTTCCTCCACGCCGCCTCGCTGCTTTCCGCGGCGGTGGAGGTCGCGGCCAAGGCGACTTACCGCCCACAAGCGTCAGATCCACTGGATCCAATCTTGATAGTGTTATTCTCGGTGAACGGGATTAATTACGCGAACCGTTCGGCTCTCGGACAAGTTGGGTGGTTCGTGGAAGGCGAGGGGGAAGAGAAGGAGGAGGAGGAGGAGGAGGAAGCGTCCATCTTCATAGCCCGTGTCGACTTTCCTAGCTTCAGCGCCACGAAGGCTCTTTTCCCACGGATCTACTGTGCCGATGGACGACTTTTCTTCCATTCCTCCCACTTTGGGTCCCTCCAATCTCACCTTGCCGCGCCCGACAACCACGGGCACGGCGCAGAGCGCCTCCTTCGCCGCCGATCTCGCCTCCGACCGGGTGCATGTGTCATCGGACGGTTCGGAGACGTCGTCGAGGCCGGCGGCCAACTCGAGCGCGTTTCCGGGGCCTACGTGTGGTCCGAGCTGCGTGTGCGTGTGGCACTGCAGTCGTCTGCCGCCCAGTGGAGTTGCAGTGTCCACGCACGCTAAGGATAAATAGTACTCTTAAGCGCTGAAGCCACGCTCCTCTTTGTTTATGTGTGTGTGTGTGTGTGTGTATGTGTGTATGTGTACGTGTGTTTTTACGCATGTTTGTGTGTACGCACTCGGGCCACGCCGAGGACGCGTGTTTTTTAACGCCAGCGGCATTTTGGTGCGGAAAAAGGGCACAATTTGCCAGAGCAGTTCACCGCAGCGGGAGGCCACCTAAAAGTGTCCCTCCCCCCCACCCTCCAACGTCACTCCTCTTTGTGCCACCCTCGTCTCTTCTACCTTCCCCGACGCCTCCCTCCCCCCGGCGCCACCTCGCCAAGACCGCACCATTTGCCGGCCTCATCGGGAGGGATCGGCAATGGCCAATGGATTAGAGTCCCGAGAAGGCTCTTCGAGGAGGAGGAGGAAGCGTAGCATAATGGGAAGACGCTCGAGGCTTTCCGGTCCTCCTGTCTCGAAGTTCCGTGATTTGTACCCGCGTGGAGTGACGAGAAACGAGCCGGACACGGGCCGAACGGGCTTGGGCCACCTTCGCCAGCCGAGGGCAGAATAGCGAGAGCGGGAAAGGCCTCTTCTTCACCAGAGAGGCTCTTGTCGTCGCGATTGACTGCTTCAGACGCCTGACCTGGGCGGAAGTGAGGGCGGAGTTCCCGAAATGGGCTTACGAGACGCGAAAAACGGTTGGATGCGCACAGAACGACCGACCGCGCACCCCCAACCGACCGGCCGGACCTAAGAGGAAGTTGAAGTCCCGTGTTTCCCCCAACATTTGGGGCAGGAATCGTCGAGTGGACCAATTTTCTCCAACCTCCTCGTCCTAAAAATGATGATTTTGTGGCCAGGCAGCCTTTCCACCGGGATGGACAACTCTTCAGGCAAAAAAATTGAGTAGCGGAGGTCGGAGAGGCTGTCATTTCAGGGGAGTAGAGGCGCTGCTGAGAGTGGACAAAGTAGACGTTGAGAGGAGCAGGAAAGAGGCGTATTTCTTCGAATGCGGCCACTTTTGTGCATAAATGCGCCCGTGTGACTGACAGCACACGCACCAGTGACGCCAAGTGATCATGCGGAGAGCTCATGTCCTCACGCCGGTGAACATAAACAGAAGTTGTGCCGACTACCTTCACCCTGCGGACCCTCCGCGCTCCCCTTTGCCTGCCACCTCTGACCCGATGGCATCCCGCCCCCCTTCGGTCCTCCGCCAGCGCCCCGCCGGCCGCCTCGGACACCGACGGCCTCATTACAACGCCGTCCCCGAATAGGCTGCACCGGCAGGCGATTCCCAGACACGTTTCGCTGATATGCGCATCGGCGAGACAATCGGTGTCCACGACGTGATAGGCGAGTAGTGAGAGGAAATGCTCTTCACAGCCAGGCTTCTCCGGTGTCTCTTTCCTCCTAGCCCGGCGGTGGTCTCGCATAGATCCGCCCTCGAACTACCCCTTTGGCCCAAAAAGTAGTCGACTTTTGTCTCATTCGGGGACTTGATTTACTAAGAGAAGTCGAACCTACTGCATTTGAGGCGAAAATGTAACCTCTTCGCTCACACTTCCTCGCCTCACTCGCAAAAGACGGTGCCGACGTCGAAAGTTGTAACAATCTCTCAACTTAGTGAAGAAAGCAAAAGAGGTATTGTGTTAGTGTGCCTGTATGTGTGCATACGTGTGCCTCGACACAGTTGTTTAGGAGAAAGCAACGCCAGCGTCTATTTACTACCGCATGAAGTTCATTCGGTGTTTGATTTGGAGTGGAACTTGAATGCTACCACATCGGCTGGGCGCAGGGATGCTAACCGAAACTACAGGGCTGCAAATACACAGAGGCCTATTCATTTTCTCCTGTCTCCACCCTCTGACGCATTACGCGATGAGGATTGAGCAGATTCAGCGATTACTAAGTTGGCTACAAAAGACGTAGGGTGAATGCTTGCCAGCACCTTCACGTCTTTTCATTTGAACGTGGGTACCTTCACTAATCGGGTGGAAGTGACCATTAAGGTCACCGAAGCAGGTGGAAGTGACCATTAAGGTCACCGAAGCAGTCGGAGAAGGGGTGTCGGCCCCACTGGTACACTCTCCTCTCCCGTCGTGCGGGTAGGTGGGTGCAGACTTGTCCAAATCGCTTCGACCAATGGGAGGCCACCAGCTGGCCGCGACCAATCAGATTCGCGGGCTGGCACGAAGAGGTGATGGACCCCCATGGGCGCCGGAGGACATAAATAGGCGGACGCGGAAAGCACAAAACCCATTTAAACCTGCGTTGAACGCAACTAACTGGGTCTCATCCACCCACTCACCCAATTAGCCACCATTTGTCCATTCAGCCAACTGTCTGTGCCCGAGTGAATTCACTTTACACGCACACACAAAGGGTAAGCCGAAACGACCTTCCCATTGTCAACAACGAATTGTCGTGGATGTTCACTTGCTGCTCTCTCACACTCCGAGAACTGTCGAATGGCAAAGTCTTCTGCTTCTATCTCCACGTCCGCCTCTCTCCTCGCCCTCTTCCTCTTCCTCATTCTTCTCGCCTCTGTCGAAAATGCGGTGGCTTTGCCGAGTATTTGGGTAAGTTAACGTCCGCAGTGGAATCACATTTTGCCCTAATATAGTGTCAATCTAAAATGTGTCTTTTTCGCTCCTCAGACGATGGGATTGGTAATTAACCGTCGTCCGGAGTTGTACTACGACGCGGAGGTGGTGGATGAAGCTTATCGCCTCTGTTGGATGGAGATTCAGAAGGACATTAAAACCGGGCAACGCAGACGAGCACACACGGGTCAACCGGCCTATTTAAAGTGGATCCCCATAGCTGGCGGCCGTCGATATCTCCTCCCCTACTCGGAGCAGTTGAAACTGTCGGTGGGCGAGAATTGCCTCCTGATCAAGGGGATTGAGATTGCTCGGCGCCACGAGAGCCTGGAAGCCGAGGGACTCCTGCGACTCCATTGAGGCGTCCACCCCTTCTCCGCCCTCCTCCATCCCCCCCGCCTCCGTGCGTGTGCATCTGTTTGCGTGTACATAGCGCAGTCCTCATCACCTCATCTGTACATATAAGAGCCATGCCGCCCCGCAGGCGGAGCATCAGCACTCCTGCTCTGTCCTGCCTCGCTGTGGACCATGCCGTCCAGACTTGTACAAATGCAGCTAACCCTTCGCGTTCCGCGACTCGTGGCGCTTCCCCTCGCATTGAATTCAAGTTGGCTGAGTGGAGCTGGTAAAACCCGCCCTCCTTCTTCTCCCCACTGGTGCGAATCGGACCACTTAAGTGGCCGAGGGTGGAACGAGACGTCGTAGGCGAGGCGTGGCCTCGGAGAGGAGGTTCCCTGCTGAAATCGTAAGGCGAGAGGCGGTCATTTGTAGGCGGGAGGAGTTCCTAGGTCACCGAGTAGGGCATATCCATCTCCCAGGGGACTGTCGAGTCGTCACCGTTCCTGCGCTGCTCCTCGTGCGACTGTTTACCTGTCACCCTCACAACCTGTCCGGCGAACGTGTTTGCGCTGCATGCTGAGTCCTTGAAGGACCACTCGATCGGATTACGAGAACGGGGCGGGTCAGGTTGCCGTCCGACCGACGAACTCACCGACCCGTTCTGGTACCTGTGGCTGTGTTGATTCATTTGGACGAAGTGGGGTTCGCTCGCACTGCAGGCTGAGACCGCGAATGCTTCTGTGTCGACGGGGAAGCCTCACGACGCCCTGCATGTCCCGATTGCGAGGCACCAAATCACACTGAAGCGGCCATAGACACGCAGAACGAATTGGTCGTTGGTGCGTTTGCGGAAATCACTCCAACCGCGGTGGAGGAAGGATGAAGGAGGGTCGGTGGGCGCGGATGGCTGCATCCGTGTTTGCTGCGATTCCACCGGTCTTGTCCACTTCACCGACCGACGAGCGAAATGTGCTTCCCTCTTCATTCAGACGGACAAATTCGCCGAGCGCGAGGTGGAACCGTCCCGAAGGAGGGGCGGGCTGGGGGTGGCGAGGGGCGCGAACGGACAGGACCTGTGCTTTCCACCCAAAGGCTTCCGACACCTTACGTGCCGCATCGCCTGCGGAATGTCCTCTTGGGAGACGTACATCCGACACTCTCGGCCCATAGTCCCGTCGCCCTCCCCCCCCCCCCTCGGGGCGCGACGCTCCTCTCTCCTCCGTCAGCAGGAGCCTCGTCCACGACGACGACAGTCGCGACAGCGAGCCATGCCCCGCTCTTCAGACCCAGAAGTGTCGAAGAAGACGGACGCATCCAGCAACTTCCTCCGAGTGGGCTCAAGTAGTGCATCTATGGCGACCGAAGTCTCCCTTGCTCTTTCGAAAACGTGATTGTTTGTCAAATCGGAGGTGGAAGCAACTGGCGGAGGCATGCGACAAGTACCTCGGCGAGAGACGAAGGGGAACCGAGAGGAGGTGAAAGAGAAGCGGGAAAGAGAACCTTTAACGTGGCGGTCGGATGTGAGGAGGCGAGAAATGTCAACCACTCAAACGTCCACAATTTCATTCACCGAGATCCAACTTCGGGGGCCTCGAGGCACCTCTTTCCGCCATATGATCCAATTTATTCATGGGTGCAGTTGGGAGAGAAGCCCCGCAACCGGCCGAGGAGTCGCGGGAGACGAGGTCCGCCCCCGCACGCCCTCCGCGAGGCCGCTTCCACCACGCCAAAATTTCAAGTCCAAATGCCAGAAGACGGGCGGACCGGCGACCTCCGCCAGTCTGTCTGTCTGGTCGGCTGTCTGTCGCCAAGTCTCACACGCCTTCTTGGACATGAAGGACCAATCGGGAGCAGACGCTTTCCCGTCCACCTGACCGGCTGACGGGGCTGCAGACGGGCGGAAGGGGGCGGAAAAGCCTCAGCTCCACGTGACATCGTCTTCTAACGGGCCTGAAACCAGGCGGCTTGGCGACATTCCGTGGAGTTGCAAGGCCATTTGCTCCCTCCCGACGGAAGCAGCTTCGCTCTTGCGACATCCACGAGGCCACAAATCCACCTCCTAACCGCCCGCTGTGTCGGCTTCCGATCTGTTTCAGGGGGAGTTTAAACAGAGAAGACTTACCCCCTCCCCTCCCACCACTCCGGAGGGCGGAGAGGCGAGACGAAGGGGCCAAAAAGCGGTCTTTTGACAAGAGTTTGTTGTTGTTTCTGCGCCCAGCCCCTTCGGCCAGTCAGGCAGCAACAAAAACAGCAACTGTTTCTGCATTTCCTCGGCCTCCCGCCGCAAAAAAGGTGGTACTCGAGTGACACCCTGCACCGCCACGCCTGCGCGTCCACCTGCGTCTATTTTGGGGACGGGCGCTTCGGCTCCCACTTGGACCGTGTGCGCGGCCCAGTCCGGTGGTCTTTCCGGCCTGCCTTCTCGCCAATGTGGGGAACCGCCCTGCACCGCCTGAGGCGCCGTCTTCCCCCGCCCTTCGCCGAGGCGTCGCGGGGCCGGGAACAGTTGAAATCGTCACTCCTCGTGCGGACAATTCCCCGCCGGTCTGTCGAATCGTCCTGGCAAGGGACAGAGTCGTGGATTCGCCTGACGGTTCACCACTTGCGGCTCCGCTCCTGCGTACAAAAGGCTGAGTTGACCAACCTCCACCGTGTGGACGCCCTTCGGCCAGACCGCACTTTCTTGGCCCCGTAAGGTGGCGGCGCCGGATGAAAATAGCCAAAAAGCCTCTTTCCGCTTCCATTTGGGTGTCCTAATGGCAACGCCACCGGTTAACCGACACCCTCGCGAATTGCGAGACTGCAGATTCGTTGGGCAGCGGGGGTTCTGCATGAGTTTGGCCTGAGACGAGCCGACAACGGATCCACGCTAACCTGCGGCAGAGGAACCCCTCCGCGGTGAAGGTGGACGATCCTGTGGCCCAGTTCCAGCGTAGACAACCAGCCAACTGAGAATGTCAACGAATCCCTTCGAAAGTGCCTTCCAATTGGGACCAGACAAGTCGACGGACGGAGAGCTTCATCGTCAGCGAGGCATGCGCTGAGATTGAAAATCACCCGTCCAAACCACCGCAGCGGTGATGGCTTCGCGTTTGCTCTGCGCCGGTCTGTCACAAAAGTCCGGCTTCAAGAGTGTCCAAGGCAAGTTTAAAGGGGGGCTTGCGAATCGCAAAATCGGCCATCTTCAGCCCATTAGTCCCCTCCGCGTTTGCCTCGGCCTCTTCTCGCTTCGTCCGCCTCCCGAGTCCACCGCCACGTCGGCATGTCAGCTGTCAAAGATGCCGTGTCCTCTGGGGCGGGGAACACGAAGAGTGGACGAAGTGTCGGACACCGCGGCGCCACCATCGACGCGTCTCGTGTGACCAACGAGTCGGTGAACTCGAGACTGACGAGGACGCCGCGTCCCCGGACGGCCTTCAAGCCCCCCGGCCTCCACAGCGTCTGTTCTCCCCCGCACCGCCCAGCTCGGCTCCGCTCCGCTCCGCCGTGCCGATTTGGACCCCACAGAGAGCAGCTTTGCACTGACACAGCATTTCCGCGTCCTCCCAACGACTGGACTTGTACAATCAGCTTTTTTTTTCTCACCAAATGCACTTATTCCGCCTATTAATCTTATCAATGTAAACAATTTTCGACATCGCGGGTTGCGCCGGTCGTGGCAATGAGAGCGGATGAATTAGGGCCTTCGGCGGCCTTCGCAGGCCAGTCGCGTGTGTACTCTTGCGATGTGTCCGCGCCCCACTTCTCTCCTGCTGCCCCGTCGCCGCCTTCGGGGGGGGGGGGGTCGGGGGGCGCACTTAACGGGAGGAAGGGCGCCTGACAGCCGGAAAGGGGCAAGAGTAAGTTGCACTGCTTGCGAACGATGCTCCGTCGCCAGCAACCGGCTACGTTTGAAGGCAGAGCTTCAGATTCCTCGAGGAGTGGCCCGCGGACGAGATCCGCGACGGCAGGAGCCCGCTTCAAGACTGTAGGCCCCACACAGACTGTGCCACTTTGTCTCGACGACGAGAGCTTGGGTGGACGACCGCAAAAGCTGCGACGACGCTGGAGAGTTGGCTTTCTCGGCCGCGTCCCCAGCTGGCAGCCCTTCAAACGGCGCGCCTTCAGTCCTCCCCTCGTGAATTCTGCGACGAGGCCACCAGGTTCTCGACGCCGGCGACCAGCCTACTTCGCACCTTTCTCCTTCTCTCTCCAGCCGGGGCATTTCTTCCCACGTCGTCTTTGCCGTCTGGTTCGCCGCGCCTTAACCCGTCCGAGCGCTCGTGAACCACGAGAGGCGAGCGGTCTCGATGTGGTCCTGGCCGATGTTGGCAGCGCCGCCCTCTGCTGCTGCTTCTTCCTCCCCTCTCGAGAAGCTTCGGACTCAAACTAGGCGGCTCCAGAAGTGGGCGTTAAGGCCGAAGTCCCGCACGGACCGCCTAAGTACGATTGCGACGCGAAAATCGTGCGGATGGCTTGGCGAACGACCACACATGGATGTTTCCGCTCCTGTGAACTCGTGGCCCCGGATCCGGGCCTCGTCCACTATGTCCCGCGAACGATTTCTCGTCCCCGTCTGTCCTGCCCGCCTCACAATCGCTTTTACCGACATTTAACGTCGGTCGCGCCGCCACTCCGCGTTGATTCGCAAGAAAAGTCGTCTGCGCTCGTCTTTGGCGTCGGCGTCTGTTGGCAGACGAATACTCCGCGCTCCGACTCGCACTCGGTCCTTTCGCCGGAGCGTCGGGGCAGCTTCGTCCCCCTTTCAGTTGGCCGAGGAGGGCAAACATAGTGCGCGACGAACTCGCGGCGTGCAGGAGCGTCCGCCGGAAAAGCGGACATGCGAAAAGGAAAAGGAGAGAACTCTTGGATCCGACAGCAATCCGGGGCGGTGTGACCGCCTCCGCCTGGAAAGTGAATTGTCGCAGTTCTCGCCACTTGAGAAGCCCCCGCGGCACCAAAGATGTGGCCGCCGACACTGTTTTGCTCGCCGAGCGGATTCTCATCGGGCCTCGCCACGACAAAGGCAAAAGTCGAAGCCTGCAATCCGGTGCGGTTGAGAACCGTGGCGCAGTTCAGAGAGGAAAAGTTTTCCCTGCCGTTGGCCACTAAGCAGCGCACGGAAACGGCGCCTCAGACGAGGGGAATGGAGGGCGACCATGGTGTCCAACGACGCACTCGGCAGAAGTTCTGGTGCGCCTGAGAGACGCTGCCAACGGAGACGAAGGCGTAGGACAACGCCACCCGCGCCGCCTGATCCGTCCGGGCATCGTCCTACCGCCCCTCGGAAGGCGGCGCGGCGGTGTCGACGAGCCCGAAGGCTGCGCGGTGCACAGGAAAACCCGGTCCGCTCGGCATTGGAGTATTCCGGTGACATTTCGGGTCGAGAGGAGTGTCTTTCGGTCAACCAAACTTTCTTTGACGACATCAGTGAGGAATTTTTTGGGCACGCAACTGCCCACCGCCCTGATTTTCATCTTAACGAAGGCCTCGCCTTCTCACTCGCTCCTTCTTACTCTGAACTCATTGGTAAAACAAGCGGATTTGGGCGAGCCATCGGGTTTTAACCGGACAAGTGGGTTTGGGGGTTTGGAGGACGAAGCCCCCTTTTCCCCACTTGAGCCGTCAAAACAGCCGAGTGCGATGTGCACGGCGGCGGATGCTGCAGTCGTGCCGGAAATCGGCCACAAGTGCAAGCCACCGGCGGGCGGTTCGGTAGCCGTCCAGACGCCGACGAAATTCCCACGCTGGCGAGCGCACAGTCTGACCCCCTCGGCGGCCACGGCGTCCGGCGTGTTAACCGGCAAACCGTCTTTGTGAGTCACCAGTGCTAAGGTAAACAAACACGTCGGAGACTGGCAAGGCCTGGGGGCGCATCGTCGCACCCAGCATGCGCCTGCGGTCGAGGTCGCCTCTGTGACGCGGTGACCGCGTGGAGGCTGTGCGAGGGGCGCCGCCCCCGCCTTCGCCACGCTCCCCCCGCCCCGAGACGGCAAACGGTGGCTCTGTCCGCGCCTCCGCCCCCCACAGAACATTTCGTCGGGACGTGAAATCTCTCCGGCGATCGGTCTGCACCTCCGCTGTGACGGTTCCCTGCCACCAGGCTGATTTATCACCCCGATGCGAGTGCGACGCGTGGCGAAAACCCCCTCCCCCCCCCCCTTGGAGAGGAGTCTTCGCCACCCTCTTTCAGCCCACAGCTTCGTCGAGGCGGCAGATGGCATCTTCGGCCGAGGTAGCCGGTTAGTCTCTTGTGTAAACACACGCACAAGTCCCAAGTTGACCTAAACCCGCCGCAGAAACCGAAATACTGCGCGTAAAGAGTGAGCGAATGCGTGCGGTCATGGACTCCTGCCCGCTCGAGGACGCGGAGGTCGTGTGGCCTCTGGCCACAGCAGGGTTGAAGGGCAGAAGAGGCCTGTGCACCGCTTATTTCATCCCCTCGCGGCCCCGCGGTGCGGTTGCCCCGACAGCTGTTTAAACAGTAGGCGTCAGATTTTGTGGGAAGAGCGGGAGCAGCCGCGTGATGGGCGGGCGGGCGGGCGGGGACGAGCTTATGGCTCTTCTCCCGCCACCATTCACCACGAGAGCGGAGGAAGCGGACGGTCCACTTTCCCGGCCGCACCCCTCGTCCGCCTCCTTCGCATACGGCTCCTCGGCCAGTGGCCGCCTCATCGCGGACGGTGCGAAGGTCTGCACGAGAGGCCAATGGCCTTCGAACACGATGTGGCCGTCGCGGTGTAGGCTGTCGCGCGGGCGACGGTAGCGCGGGCTAACCAAGTCCACCCGGACCCCCGAGTTTCACAGGCCGAAGACAACGGAATTGGCCCACTCATAATGCAGAAAATGGGGTGGGGCACGGAGGGAAATGGTGGTCGCCGCCACGTCAGGTCCGAACGCGCCAACTACCCAGCGGACGGGCACGCGGGTCCCTCGGACGTGCGGATGTGCGCGTGGGCCTCTGTCCTCCTCAAATGAGACTGTAGTTCCCCTCGCGAGTGCGTTCTTCCTCCTCTTCGAGTCGTTCGATGGCATCTTTCCGCATGTAGACGCGATCCCGGTAGAAAGCGTAGTGGCAGGCGGGGTGACCATCCCCACCGGATGGGACCGCCAGTGGACGTTCCTCCTGGCCAAAGGGACATGAAAAAACGGTCAATTGTGCACTTCTTGCCGTTAAAACTGCTCGACATGGTCTATACGCCCCGGCTCCGGTTTCGCCTCCAGCGAGCGCACGGTTACCAGGCCCGAAGAGGCGTCAGACAAAGTGAGGACGGAGGGAGAGAATGGCGCCACGAGTTGTGCCTGCCGCGTGGCAGGCTACTTGTCCGCTCCGACCACTTCGGAGGTAGGTAACCGCGACGCCCGCATGTCCCAGGCCACCCCGCGCCCTGAGTGCCCTTCCGCGCTGACTTCGACTTGCTCCGCCTCGACACCCGGCGGAGAATGCGGCGGCTTTGGCGGTGCGGCCAAGTCCCGCTCCGCTGCCGCCTCGTCGTCCAATGACAAGCGCGTAACCTGTGGTTTCGGTGGCTGGCGGCGTTTAGCGGGCGGTTATCTCCTGGCCCGAATTTTCTGACTACCTCAAAGCGGCACCACTCTCCAGTCAGCCTCATTTTTCGCATTCCACGCCTTTAATCGCGCGGAGAGGCCGGAAATGGGGGAGAAAGGTGTTTTGGCGCTGGCGGGAGAGAGAGGACGTCGCGCCCGTCCCACCTAAACATGTCCGCGCTTGTCGCGGGCTTAGCCGACCGCAGAGCATCGAGAACGTTCCATCAGAGGCGTCCGGGCCCCCGTCGCCCTGCCTGACCGCGAGGGTGAGAGCCGAGGAGAAGGTGGGGGGCTGGCGGGCGGGTAGCTGGGCGTCGAACAAGTTTTAGGACGGATGTCAAAATTGGAGTCAGACCGTCGAAAGGTAAACAAATCGAGGCGGCCACTCGGAGCCGCACCCGACGCCTTCTCGTCCAGACGGTCGCCGGGGTTCTCGAGGACGCGATGGGGAAGGCGGCAGGCGAGTTTTGTAAGGCGGTCTCTGATCTGCGCCGATTGTTGGGACTCTCGGCGGCGCGACACTTCGCCTTACGTTAAGCGGAGAGTGGATGCAACCTTCCACGAAACACCGAGGTAGTCTCTGCCCGCGACAACGCAGGGGAGAAAGCCTCCGATGCCCCCAACACCCTTGACGCCCTTGGGTGGAGACACCCACTGCCTCCTCCACCCTGCGTCCGCCTTCCCAACGCGGTGGCCGTCAACTGCGCCCCCGTCCGCCGATGGAGGAGCTGCGGCGCCAGAATTGTACGTTGCGGGCGAGGCGTCCGAGGCATCGCCTCCTTCGCACCGGTCTGGATGAGTCCGTTTCCGCAGCAGCCTCCTGCGGAGCCAAGACAAATCGCCGCCAGCGCGGCTCTAGAAGGCGGCTGCGTCGGACATCTCGATGGGACCGACGGGTGACTCGGTCAAAGTTGTCGGAAAGCGGTCCTCCACACGACCGTTGACGAATGAGCGAGATTTCAAATGTGGCCTGCGCCTCCTTTACCTTCCCCGGCCGCCTCCAGTGCTCCCGAAGCGAGGGACGGGCTGAGGCGGTGTGGAACAAACTGGTGTCCTTTTTCCTCCAAATGGAAGAACTTTAAGGTGGACGAATCGGCATTTGTGTGTACACGACGGCCGAGAAGGGGTATAGTTTGGTTTCCCACGGATTCATCGTGGCCTCGGGCTCTGCGAGGAGCAGTGAATTCAGTCCCGGACCTTGCAGTGGGAGCAGGGCGCTCGGAGGACACAAGGAGCCAGCAATTGGCGGTAAACAAGTAATAAAGTGGGGCATTGCGCGAGGGGAGGGGCTTTCGGCGGACGGACCGCTGACCAGGAGAGGTAAACAATCGGGGTTTGATCACTCGCCTGGCCTGAATTTCTACCAGAGAAGCGTTGACGGGTGCAGTGCTGCGCGGTCGGTGGCGGCGAAGTCGAACTGCAAGCCACCGCCGGATCCACGCGCCCGTGGACCCGTCCGCCGCCGCCGCTCCCCTCCGTCCACCCCCCAAGCGGCGTGTTCCCTCTCCCGCAGCCCGCAGCCCGCAGCGCTGACTTTTCCATGCACCCCACAAGTCAAGGGCAAAAAGGGACGCTGCAGAAGACGGGGAAAAAGCTACGATCGCGCGTCTGGTGGGGCTTTTTTAGCAGGCCTGCGGAGGCACCGGGATGAGTCAGGCGGCCTGTGGGACTGCCGCGGTGTCGACTGGCGATTGGTCGTCACGGTCGCAGTCCTCACCTTTTTTGGGTCGCCCCTCCGCCCGCCGCGCCTCCGGTCGCCGCTGCGTTCGGCTGAAATGACAAAAAGCGGGTATAAAATGGGCAGGAAAGTGGGACAAGAAGGTGATAGTGAAGACGCGTCTGCAAATGCCGACACTTGGGGGAACGGAGCGCCTCCTCAGACGCGTGTGAGGCCACGTGCTTGCCGTCGGAGAAGAAGAGAAGGAGGGTTTTAGGGGGGAGGAAGACGGTGACGAACCTATTATGTCGCAACACTGCTTGCTGTGCCAGTCCATCCAGGCATTTCGTGAACAAGAGGTGGAGCAGAAGAGCACTGAGCGGCACCGGCGGCAGGGAGACAGACTCACGTCCAGCGATCTCCCACAGTGGAAACAGAGGCGCAGTTCTACTCTGCGAAATCCAATTTATGCCAGATGGGGTCACAGTGGCAAGCGCCTGCTTCGGCTACCCAAAGGAGGAATCGCATCAACTCACGCTGCGTCGGAGTCGTCGACACCTCTCCAGTCTAAAAATCATGTAGCCTCGCTCGAGAAGTTGTCACGAACAGGATATGGGCGGACGGCTGACCGCAAATCTCCCTCGTCTAGAGAAGGACTTCCCTCGCGCACGCGAACTCACCTCTGGCAGCCTTCCAGAGCGCACTCTTGAAGGCCGAAGCCCGCAGTTGCTTCGCCAAATAGTCTAAGGTCCTCCACCGCGCTTTAACGACCTCGCGGTCGGCTGGATCGCCTACCAGCCTCTTTCCGCCTCCTGTGTAGGCGTAGAAGATGTAGTCCACGATGTTGCCTGAAATGTAACAGCGACACGCCTATTCGCCTCGGCAAACCATGAGCCCCGTTGCCGCCATCGACACAAAACCACCTTCGAGCGGCTCGTTGGGCATAACGACGCGATGTTTGATGAGGCCCGAAGGACACCGCTCGAGGAGACGTGCGAGGAGAGTCAGGCGATTGTCCACACTGCGGAGTTGCTCGAAGAGAGGGTGCAGAGCCACGCAGAGGGAGGAGCCGAGGCCGTGCGTTAGGCTCATGCCTGCCCTGGTCTGCGGATAGGCCGCAAGAAGCAGCGCGATCTAATGTGCAAAAATAGTAAAATATGAACTCTCTCATCATCGTCTGCTAGCGGAAGCGATCATATGTCCGCGCTTCGACATGTTACGACGGATAACAGCTCAAATTGCTCAGCGGGTTTCGTGTAAAAACAAAGTTAATGAAGTTTTTACTGATTTGTTTTAAGTAGACGTTTTGTTATCCTACGTCGTCATTGCCAAAGGCCAAAGCTACACTGAGGGCGGAGTGGCCGTTGCAGAGAAGGTTTGGATCGGCGTCGTGATCCATCAACATTTTTGCAATTTCCATGGAGTGCTTAAACCAAACGACAGGAGGTAAGTAAGGAACTAGGACTATATGTGTTCTTTCACTGAAGAAAATGTCGCTACTTAACCTTTTTATCGTAGGTTCTGGCGCAGATAAGGTGCAAGGCAGTTCGCCCACCGTCGTATTTGGAAAGCCTCCACTTCGACATTATGTTCTGCAATGAAAGGAGAGGAATCAATGCATCATTCGCGTTTAGCTGAAGAGTTTATTGAGTGAATTTACAAGCTAACATTTCACTAATCATTGAGCGGTTACGAATTCACAAAAATGCGTCCATATTTTGGCGCATAATGAGCGGCAGAAATGGGAAAATGAGTGACAATGGCGCCGAAATTCTTTAAAGAAATTCCTCAGTAGATAACTATTTGGTCAAATCATCCTCTATTTGTATGGCATCCCTCGAGCGGCTCATGAACCATTCGACATTTGGCTTAGTAAAGTGATTCTTTTGGCCTTAGTCTGGCCAGGGTGCACGGAAATCCCGCAGAAGTTTGGACAGCCTTGGTTATTTTCGGGGTATCTAGCGAATGGATTTGCAGATTGTCTCTAACTGCACTTCTGGGACAATCTCCTCGTGGTGCATTCCTCCAAGTGCCTTTCCCGACTTGTGTGGCGGCCCGTGCAGAGCAAAGTTAAGCCTTACAAATCAAAGAAGGAAGGAGGCAAAATCACTCACGCTTTGCTTTCTATTCCATAGCGTTTTACTCGGACGAACATTGTTCTCTACACTTGTGAAGTCATTGCTCTGTAAAAAGTCAATTGACCACCGCATCTTGTAAAACTTTCTCGAGCGCGTCTTGTTTTTACACTTTTAATTTACGAGTGCGAGATGCTACTGGTCGCGTCCCAATGTAGTATGAAGCCGGACGAAAGATTTTTCATCATCTATTTCTGCAAATGCATGACTTCTGCGGAAGTTGAGTTGCGTTGAATTGATTTACGAGGTCTGGAGATAATGACATTCTTAACAAAATTTGGGGCCGAGGGGAATCTGTCACCCATTTTTGTGTTACCCGTGATTTATTATTCACAAAAAATAAAAATTGTGAGAGAGAAGCCAGTTAAGCGCCTCTTACTTCAATCTTGGCTACGAAACTATCGTCAGGGTGAGCTCGAAGATTTGGATTAGCTCCGCGATGGAGAAGCATTCGTGCCAGTTCCACCCCACTCCTGCCACCCAGCACGACAGCGAAGTGCAGCGCTGTGAGTCCACCGAGACTTTGCTTGTAGACAATCCCGTGACTGTCCGTTAGCTCGATCTGAAATCAACGAAGCAGAAAGGATGCGGCCACGGAGAGCCCAAAGGACAGTTGTCATAGACTGCTTACTTACACAAATAAGTAGTCAGTATTCAGTAAGCCATGAAATTGGTGCGCGTAATGAGTGTCATTGCAAATTCTGCCATCCTTCCGCAAGAGCAACACATCCATGCTGCATCTACATCCCAGTAAAGTATGCAACAATAAACCTAACACAGCAGAATGCAACTAATCGCCTGGTTCTAACTTGTGTTTGCACCAGGCAGCAGAAAATTGCCTCTAGGATTATTTCAGCAAGGTGGGTCTTGAAAAGGCACCTGGATGGCGTTGGAGTACGACAGTCCCAGCGGTGCGACCGCACGCACCAAACCCACGGTGATAATGACGTTACAGTACTGGGATCGCGAGAGTTGGTTTTCCTTTAACTTTAGTCAATGGAAGGAGACCGGCGTTACTGATGGGTCCCACTTTCGAAAGAAACGCAACTACTTTCAAGTTGTCCCTAAAGTTCGTGGCAAATCTGGTCACTGGAGTGGCTTCAGTGGTCCTTGAGAACTTTACTATTCGACTGCCCCGAACACGCAGATAACACGGCAAGATGGCGTGGTGAAGAGGAGAGAGGAACAAGCAGAAAGGAGACCTCAGACTCCGAAGCTGCGCGCTGGGGAACACGAATGTTGGGGTCGGCACCAAAGTGGAGCAACAGTCGGACCAGTTCGACATCCCCCGCTCTGGTGGCCGCCACCAATGGAGGCAGCGGCTGTGGCGCTGTGTTGGGATCCGCCCCGAACTTCAACAGGAGGAGGATGGTTTTGAGACGCACGCTGATCCTGCATTAAGGCAGACAACCAGTTAACGCAGTGTTTAACGACGATCTGCCCCCTCTTAGACAGCCTCGCTTGTTTTAGTTTTCAATGTCTGAAAGCCACTTATGAAAAAAATGCTCGACGGTCCGGCAGAGCGTCAAGACCACTAAGTAAAGGTTTGAGATTGTCACTTAAGAGGTAATGAACCCCGAGGGGGTGTGTGTGGTAAGACGGCCACATTCGGTTCTCCCAGCAAAGAGGTGCGCTGGCCGGAGAAACCATCGGGTTACACAAAGCTATCCAAAGCACATCCCACAGACTGCCTCGAATCTGACTGAGTTTATTACCGAATACACCGCCGCGGCTGTCGCTGCTCTGCCAGCTCCACTTGGTTCGACCTGCCAACCGACCTCGTTGGACGAGTTCGTTTGCTTCCGCGCCTCACAGCGGCGCTTGACGGATCTTCCCTGACTGGCTTCCGTGCGGCTGCTCTGACGAACTGGAAGGCGAAAGAATGGCTGAGAAGTGGAGATGTGGACGCTGCTCAAGGGACTTGGAATCCGCCACTGGTGACATCTGAGTCAGAAGGCAGCTCAGTCGCCTTCTTCACGCAAAATGTCCAAATGGAGTGGACAGCGAGGAGCCAAATGGTCGGTGCCTCACCTCCTACGCACCTGCGACGAGAAGCAGAGGAGGAGAAGGCTTGTCATGAGAGAGGGCGGAGATTTTTTGCCTGACTCGGACTTTCCCCCCCCCTCTCGAGGGAGGATCGTCGACGCGCGACACATGGTGACGTTGCCCCGTGGCCGAGTGTCTCGTCGGATCTTGCAAACCACTGCAGGGATGACATAAATGGGCCGCAAATTGTTTCGTTGGGGCCTCGGGGCCCTCCAACGAACCGCCAAGGTCTGTGACGATGGAAAGGCGATTTACTTCCTGGCGGGGCGGCACTTTTGTTCCACCCTATGCCAGACTTCGTCGTAAATGCCTGGCACTCGACTAAGACTAAAATAAACCCGGTGGTTGGCCGACAACCGGGCATTTTGGACACATTTCGCGAACGAGGAAGAGACAAGAGCGAGAACGAACATCGCGGGGACCTTCTGACCGCCAACAATGCGGAGCAATCAACGCGGCCAGTTCCAAATCTCCGCCCTGGAAAAATGCAACGAGACTCAGTCTCGATTGACTGCCAGCACGAAGAGTTGTGGCCTGAGGGAAACTTTTGGATTTTTGGTCACCGGCGTCGTCTCCAGTCTCCGCCAGTCGCCTCGACGCCTATCTGGACAAACCGCCTCCTCCGCCTCCTCCCCCGTTGCCGGTCGGACGAGGACGTGGCATGTGACATGCCTTCCACGGTTAGTTTGCAAGCCGCCTGGTTCCTCTTCCATGGAACTTTCTTCGGGGATGGCTAAATTAAGCAGTAAAATCATCCGTCTTTCTCAGGTCAACTCACCCCATCGCACGACGTGCACCTCGTGGACGTCAGCGGTTCCTCGGTCCTCCGGACACTCCCGTGGTGGCAACTAAATCCATTAAACACGTTCCACTGGACTTACTGCGCCTCCTCAAGGCAGTCTGGCAGTTCCACCTCGATGAAAGACTCTAAAAGGTGGGAAAGTTGGGATAGGTGAAGAAGTGAGATTGTGGGGAGTGGACATAAGCCCTGGTGACCGTCGCGAGGGTGGAGGAGGAGGGAATTTAAATCTGGGAACAGCCAATTGCGCTCGATTTAGCCGCCACCGTCAAAGAGCCGACGGATAACGAAAGAAAGAAGTTGTAAATGATACGATACACCTCCTCTGCGGGGCAGAAGACTGCGAGGAGGTCAAATTTAAGCAGGGTTCCAGCGGACGCGACGAATAATAGCGCGCGGAGTAACTACTCCCACTGGAGAGTGCAGGAGGCGGGCTTCGTGAACCACACTTACCGATTTCGGAAGATCGGTTCGCAGAAGTGGACCCCGAGACCTTCCATGGCGGCGAGGGAAGGGTATTCTTCATGCCATCCCAGTGCAGCGGCCAGCTGAGCTCCGCCCTGTTCCACACAGTTGCGAGGACTTCATTTCGACCTCCTTCCACCAAATGCCCTCCGCTTGTAGCCTCAGTCGAGTACTTTTCCAGGTAGGAGAGAACACAAACGCTGAGGCATGTCAGTCCATCGCAAGTCCGAGCATTAGCATCTGCGCCGTAGGAGAGAAGGAAGTCGACTACTTCGACGCTTAGATTAGCCTGAAGGAGATTGAAGGCAGTGAGGTGGCGTGAGGCGGCCTCGTGGAGAGTCTGATGAGTCTGGAGGACTCTGGACTGTGAATGGAGGCGTTTACTTCGAGCCGGCTACTCACCACTGCCACGTGAAGTAGCGAGATGCAATGCCGATCATCGAGGTCGACGTCGAATCTGAGGGGATAGCGTTCCGATATGAGCAGTCTGCAGGTTGTCTCCAGGCTGGTGGTAAGGATTTCTCTTAAAGCCAGGATGTCGTCCTCCCTGGCAGCCGAATAAAGCCTTCTCACTGCTGTGGTGATCGGTCCAGACGATTCACTCTCGCTACTCAACGCCTGCGCCAGATACTCAGGCGACGCCCACTCGGGAAGAAGATTTGCGCAGGCGGAGAGACGAAGAGTGGAGGCGACTACAGCACCGTCGGTCAGGCTGCAAAGGAAGTGAACAAACAGTCCGATCGAGTGAGCTGAAAATAGCCTCCGTCAAAGGGCTATAGGCTGGAGAAAAACGCACAAGTCGGTGTCGTCCTGGCTTTGGAATTTCCGCCATATCCCGAGTTCCGAGATGTGGACGGCAAACGCGACCTCATCCACCTCAAGACAGGGGCCTGCGACATCCGCATCGGAGGACTTCTGTAGACGACATTAGGCTAAAACTCATACCAACCTTGACATTCCCTTCCATAGACGGTATTTCTATCGCCTCCGAGAGAGAGAATAGCCTCTCTTCCCCCGTCGATTTCGTCTTATTGTGGTATCGGAGGTATGTCGGCGAATCGAATAAACTTATCTGGTAACGCATGGATAAGTTCACTCGGAAGAGCTTATTCATGCGCCAGAGCCCCGCTTCCCTCCCACCTCCGCCGAGGAGAAGAATTCCAAGACCGCATCGTCTATCGTCTGCATAAAATCCCTGTAGAGATGTGATTAAGGAAAAAGGAATGTGATAACCATGAAGAGAATGTCTTTTGGGTACAACGATATCCCTAAACCCTGACGGATGCCTCGCCAAAACGTTCCAATAAAGGTGGTGCAGATGCTCTTCACTAAGCCAAATCCATGCCGCTGACCGGCCACGAGGGTTCCAAAGTAGCTCTAAAGGAAACGACAGGCCAAACTCATGATTTTGCCTTTATGTTGTTGATGGTAACGCAACGTGGCACATTCGGTTGTGTATAGCTGAACTCACATCACCGTTACGACATTGTATTCTGCTGAACAAGGGTTTCGATTCAGACTCCGTGGCTGTCTGTTGGTCGATGCTGGGGACGGCAAGATTACCGTGCCCTGTTCCAAAGAGACGGTCGTAAAATTCGATCGGGATGTAAAGAGTCATTTTCTGACGTGTAAAAGTAAAGGATGTTTATTATATGAGAAAGTATATGCAGACGTTTTCTGTAAGTAATCGGTTATTTTAACCGATAAGCCGATTTGACGAAGCAAATTAGACCATATAACATTGTAACTTTTTAGCAATTCTAATGCAAAGCAAATTAGCATCTGAGTGGACTGTTTTCCAAAAAGATGAAGTGTTAATTTTGAACTTATCTAATTTTCTTTGACTAAAAATTTGAAACAATCAAGAATATTTAGCCTCAAGTTGCATATCTTAAGTGCGAAAAGAAGTCTTACACAAAATACAAAGTAAAAGCAGTTTGTACGCTAGGTTGGAACAATTTAGCTGAACTGAATATTATAAATTTATAAGGTAAATTATAAAAAGCAATAAGGTTCTCATGCACTCAGGACTTGTGTTGTAACTTTCCATGAAATGAATCGTTTCCCTTTATTCAAACCAGATTTGGTTTAACGGTAGAAAAGCATAATTCCCTTAATAGCAAGTTAAAGTGCGTCACCTCAGGGACAATTTGAAAAAACGCTGATTACAAGCAAACCTTAAGATTTACAAGCAGTTACAAATTATAACAAATGTGTTTAATCAAATAAGTTCTCCACTCGAGTAATCTAACCAACAATAAATAAAATTCCGCATTTTGCATTTCATTCCGTTAAGAATCTTTCATTAATGCCAATGTTCATAATTTTTTGGCATTGATGACTAACCTGATCTTTTTTTGCTTTTACTAAATAAAAACGAAATACTCTTTTGATTGTAGTTCCGGACTAAATCAACCGGCTTTGTATTTCCTCGGTAGCTCAGTCACGGTATGGATAATTCCTCGGAATTCCCCAAAAAAACTCCGGCAATCAGTACTTTAAGGTTGACCTATTTCTGTTGACCAATTCGGTCCATTGCGCTATGGTGACCTTTAATCAAATCTTGATATCTACAGCATAAGGTCGGAGTAGATCAGAGGAGAGTTCGAATTCTACAAGAAATATATTTGTGCACTTTTAGCCGACTCCAAAAATTTTATCGTAAACGGCACGAATTTGTGACGACCAGGAAAAACCACTAGCGCTAAGTCACTTGTTCGTACTTGTTGATTTCGCTTGGACAACGGGAAACGGAATAACATTCCAATTAAATTGCATTTTCACCCTCCTCTTTAAACGAACTTAACATATTTTGTTTAGCACAACTTTATATTGTCGCCGATCGATGTGCCTAGACTTCTGCAATCATACATTCTGACATGTCCAACGGGTCGTAATAAATGCGAAGTAAACTAAAGAGAACCTTTGCGATGGTGTTGACAATCCTCTCGAAGTTGGTTTCACTTTTTCTCAAACCTATTTTGTCCTCCTGCTTTCCAATAGCTTTAAGTTAAAGAGTTTCGCCTGAAATGCCCAGCACAAAAGTAAATCCCCATAGCCACTCACCTTCGCAAGGAGACACGTCGACTTTTTATTGCTTTTGGTAGAAGACTTCACACCACTTCTTTTCAATGCATAGCATTCTAATTTTTTCACACATTCCGGAAAATGGCACATGTCTGACATGTGACAGGTGGATGGCGCCTTTTTTCCTTCCTTTGAGTTTGCATGAGTGTGTGTGTGTGTGTGTGAGTGTGATATATTTTCTGCTCCCCCTCCGGTGCCTAATGGAGTGGAGGCTGATGTTGGGGTCGTGTTGACCCTTTCGGCCGTTTACCGCCTGTTGTTACATCACCTCCCAATTCCGACCATAAGCAAAATTTAGCGGGGGAACCTCACGTGATGGCGACTCTCTCGAATCACGTATGTACATCCAACAAGCAAAGCAGAGAAGAGAGTATGGCGAGAGATTTGACAGCGCAGTTTGCGTATGAAAATCAAAATATACGCTTCTAAACAGGTTAGTGAACTTCCAAAAGACAAAGACCCCGCACAAAAGTCTCCAAAGCTGCGAATGTGGGACGCGGGGGGGCCATCTGTGCATCCATCTTCGCAATGCGTCCTTTCCGTTACTTATTTAATCCATCATTGGCTTTAAACAAAGATCATTCGCACTTATAAAGTGCCATTTACTCCACCCTCTTGGTCGTTTGTAGGGCCGCCTCCATGTTTGCCTTAGTGATTTGCTGCGGAAGTGCGGGGAGCCTCAACACTTACGCCCTCACGCCCTTCCAGGCCATTGAGCCATCGCGAGGACCAGCGCATAGCGTAACAAAGTCTGGAAGGAATTTCAGCCCATTTTATGCTCCGCGGGAGAATTGAGCACGAGAAGACTGACACTGTCGCCTCATTCTAGTCCCGCGATAAAGCGGCCTCATTTTCACACTCGTCAGTTAAGTCCAGCGACCCGCCGGCAGGTCTGGCGATGGACAAATCAACACGTCAAACGGATTGCAAGTACACCAGTGTGGCCACGTAACTCCACTTCTGCAGCGGGGACTCGGAGCTCCTTGGTGCCTCAACCACCGCGGTGGGTTTCACGAGGAGGAAACGCGTGTCTGTGGTGCTTTCAAAGTTTGGCCGCTAAGACGATGTCATCTACGCCGCAGACTTCCAGCTGAGACACCTAATAGGGAAAGCGGAAGAACCAGCTCTTCCACTGTGTTTCAGCGATGGCGAACCACCGATGGGAATGAAGGATTTTCCAAATTACGACTAGACGCGCGCAGAGTATGTCATTTCCTAACAAAAGACGCCGTGTGTGCAATGGGGTGAGTGTTTGCGACCAGCGGCCTGAAGCTCCTTAGGCTGCTGGTCGGCAAAGAGGCGTCTTACACGTCTGCGGGGTCTGGCCAGACCTATTCGAAATCTGGGAATGCCGCGCCCTGGTGAACTTGAAATTGGCCTGTCGTGGCGTATTTGGAAGGTTGGCGGCTTCGTCCGCGCATTCACAGACGTTTCTGCCGAGATCGACTTGACACACAGAACCCGGAACGAAGACCGTCGTAGGTTTGGTGAAATTTCCAACTCCTAGAAAGATAATTTTTGTCGCGAACGGCAGAGCGAAACCAGCCTGGGGTAGAAACGGTGACGAGGGTCAAAGAGAAAACGCCTCCTCGGACATTCGCGCCCTCCAGACTGCCACCAGCGCTGACTGAAATCCCTCAGTGTTCAGGGGGAGCGCGACCTCAGCGCCATCCGGTGGCAGCCTGGGACCTGTGCGAGGTCGCGCGTCTGCCGCATCTCCCCTGGTGGACTCGTCCTGGTTGCGGAAGGCCCTCGCATCGAATGCGCAGTCGTTATTCTCCGTTCTGATGCATTTGACCCCCGGCGAGTTGACGAGCCTCTCTTCCGCGTGCCTCACATACAGCTCCTAACCCTATCTTGCCCCAAATTGCCTCTTTCTGTCGGGGACTTCTACCCCCACTCCCATTTCGACCGCTTTGCGGTTGAGCTTAAGAGCCCCGACGTGTGTGCCTCCATCAGATGCCGATTTCAAAGGCCTCGGTGCACGTTAGGCGTCACCTTCACCCGACACAATGCGATTGAGCGGAGACGAGGTTCGGTGTGGCTTTCCACGCCAAGATTAGCCGCACTTGGGCAATTCGTCTCCTCTGCCTCTGCCCGTCGCTGTCATTTCGAAGAGCGCGGTGGAGACTGCTGGGGAAGGCCCTAGCGGGGGAACCGCTGGACCGAGGAAAGTGGGGAAATTTGTTGCCCTTGTCTCCACACGAGAGAGAGCTTTCGGCCAAGACCGCAAAGGGGATACGCCTCGCTCGCAGGTGGCCGACAGGACCCTTCCTCTCCCCTTCCCCACCGAGAAAATTAATAACCTCTCTTCACGGGCGGCCTCAGAAACGCCTCCATCTCTCGCTTGACCTCCGTGCATCCATGAGAAGTTTCGTTGCATGGAAGGAGGCGCTTCCGCATCCCCTAAACATATTTCAATTCGGAGGGGGTCAGCGCCCTCCCCTGGCATTTGACAACCGCCTGGGAAGTAACTGGAAGCCCGTGAAAAGGCGAAAGGTTACCTGCGGCCAGAGCATCTCCACGTGTCGCCTGAACGCAGCCGGACGCAGTCTTCGCAGTTGCTTAAGCGCAAAAACTTAAAGGAAATCCACGAGCCTCTTCGAGTGTCACATGCCTTCCAACGGGGGGGGGGGATTTTGGATGGCCTCAGCTTGTCTCCCGCACACCCGTCAACTGCTCCTGTGTAACCAAAACGGGGGGAGAATGCAAATCATCCGTGTGTTGTCGTTACTAGGCACAAGGTGGCTTCACTCTCTGTCTGTTTACTCATTTCGGGTCGGCATGGAGCGGAGCGGAGTGACGAAGGAGGAAGAGAGAGAGACTTTGTGTGTGTATGTGTGGTTGAGAGTTGGGGATGACAAGAAGTAAAATACAGTGAGGGAGATGGGGAAGGCAAAATGGCTCCGTTCACACTGCCATACCGGCTGCCACACACGTGACCAAGAGAAGGGCCACAAGGTTCACGAGGATTCGCGCAGCATCACCGCGCACGCTCTTAAAGGAAATTACATTGGCCATGCTTTCTGCTGTCTCCTCGTTGTATTCCTCGTCGGCGAATTGCGAAGTTTTTGGTTCCACCATTCTCGATCTCGGCGCGTTCTCGCCCGTCGGTGGATATTCGGGGGGTCTATCAACCCAAGCCTCATCCCCCTTCTCAGCCTCTAGCAGCCAACTCTCGTGTGGTGAATCCTCCCCTCTCGCGTCTGCTTCTTCCATTTTAAAAACCTCGCGATTCTGAATCATTTCTTCGTGTGTTGGAGCTACTACAGACATCTGCGAGGCTGTGGTAGTCACGGTGGATGCTGTCGGTGTCGCGTTTGACGAAGTGGATGCTGTCGATGAAACGACGCCGCGACTGAAAGCAATTTGAGTCTCACGAGTGAGATGTTCATCCACCGCCTCAGGTTGGAATCCAGCTTGGAGCATTAAGTTTTTCATAATTGAAATGCGCATTCTCGAACCCGGCGTAGGATCATGACAATTTCTATCAAAGCAACATAGGCGGCAGGTCTAAAAAAGTGAAAAAATCACCACTTTTCAGCCGTAATCTGGTTGTCTCGGTTCTAGACCGCAATTAAATATTTTCATAATATTGCAAGTAGGGAAATTGTTTATTGCCTTTTAGCATTCTGTGACTTAAGCCGCCTCGTCTTATATCAGAGGTTGGGAGCAGAGAATTCCTGCTAGGAAATGTTCTCTGGGCACCTCACCCATTAAGGAAAATTAAAAATTAAGTGGTGTGTACAGACTATATTGTTACAAAGTCTTCTTCCGCCAACAGCCAGTTTATTTCAGCGGACTGAAGCAGTCACGACTTGTGTTTTGGCTACTCGCGGCCCATTACATTAAAACACCCTGTTCTCAATGTAAGGTTTGCGAAAACACCAATATAACATCACCTTAATAATGAGAACCACTCAAACGGGACCTTGTTCATAAGATTCAACACGTAATTTACTCTAAGTACCTCTCATTTCACTGCGATTTTGGGATGCTTAAGGGGAGACGACTGGCCTCTAACCGACGTGGGATTCCCATTCAGCCACTGCATGAACGACTGACCATGCCGCGATGTTACAAATTAAGATTAACCTTCGAACAGTAAGGGAGTTACTAAATTAGGAAACCCTGTGTTTATAGAAATGATCCAAAATACCCTCTCTTATATGTTACCCTTTAATAAGAAGCCCGAAAACAGTTAACGCTCAAAAAGGCGTTTTCAGCTGATAACTCGTATTGAAGGCAGTATGGAACCACTCCCATGTAAGCCGAAATTAGCTTCTTAAGGGACGAAAGTTTTGGAGTTTTGTTTCTCAGTAAACAATATTTGGGGTAATTCGATCCATAATTTTAAATATAATTGAAGGTCATTTTCGTTACAATGCCTTCAGCGCAACCTCGTTCACTAAAACATTCAATGCTTTTTAGCACAGGTCCAAGAATTAGTGTGTGATTATGGACAATAAAAGAAAAATTATCAAGTCCGAAACTTTGTATTATTCAAGCGACCACTTGTTATAATTACCACAAAATACATGTGCGCCTCAGGTATTTTAATGCGAAAGTTAGTCGAAGGAGAATGATTAAATGCACACGCTTCCGGAAGATTTCAATGTTAACATGCAAAGGAACGCCTTTCTTTATTTATCTTTTGTTTCGCCATGATATCTTTGTCCTCTGGAGTGTCTGTATATTCGTGGTGTTGTTCGGCCAACAGGAACAATGTAGCTCCTTCCCCCGCAAATGAAAATCTACGCCGTAGGTGAGAGGAGGATTGAAATTTCTATTTAAATTTCACCACTTGAATGAGGATGATCGAGAACGATCACTGCCTGTTTGTCTTATAAATCGAGGGGTGGCCCAAACATAATAGAACGATTTTATTGCTCCGATTTTAGTCGTTCTAATCACACTACATATTAAAGCATTTTTCCACTACAACCTATCCCATGGATGCATAGAAACGTCTTGGCTGAATTTCAACCAACGTTTCAATGAAGAATATTCGAGCAGACTCATTGCCTACAATGAGGTCCTCTTCCGGATTGGCCACTAAGCCTTGGCAGAGGTAGACATAAACTGCTAGTTTCCCGCTACCAATCTAAAACGATGATAGAATTGCAAAAATGCAACATAAGCGTAGATGGTGATTTGGACCAGCGTGGAATCTCAGGCTGGGTTTAACTAACTCATTGCAAATAGAACAAAGAGCGTTTTGAATACCAACCTTGACACCATCGTAAAAATCCGTGCACATGAGTTTGGTATAACCCTCGGGGCAGCTGTGACGCGAGGAGCATCCGGCACGAAAAGTGAACATCATCGAATTGTTTGGAGCAAAGAACATTTCCACCTATGAGTCAAAATATGCAAAATAGAGTTTAATTGCTCGCAATCAGATACGGTAATTTATTTAGTGATCCAGTGAAGAATTTGTCTGTTTAAAGCATGACAAGTATGCTGTGCTCTTTAGGCACTGCAAATTGTTTATTTTTGCCTAACTTCATCTGCTTTCAAGCATAAATGCTTATCCAAATATCATATTTCAAGATAAACCCTTTTGAGGTTACAGTATTCCAGGTGCTTTCCCTGCCCTCTGTAAAGAACGGATGGGGCGGGAGTTTTCTCAAAGTAATGCTTTTGTTGGACGAGCAACAAAGTCCTCAAACCCAGTTTATGAAGATGTGAGTGGTAACCTATTGAGGGGAAATCCGCCTGTTGGTGAACAGAACGCACAAAATTAGTAGGTTCCCGTTGTCTACTAAAATGCGTTCAAAAGCAATGTCACATTTCATAGTTTTGGCATAGAGAGATTGCAGATTTTTAAATTCTTAAAATTAATGAAGTTTTCTAGTAGCAAGAAGACATAGGAAGACAAACTGGTGTCCACTTTTCCATACATTAGGAAATCTATTTGCACCGGAGAACAAAGTGATACTTTTTCTTTTTATCTAACAATTTATTCATATTCACTTTCGTGGTAAAGTCATAAGAGAACAGAGGTTATGCCCGAAGCATGATGCCAACGACAAAATAAGGCGAATGTAACACTTAAGTCTCTAACATAAGTTAATGAGGTCAGTGCACACTTTCCTGCAAGCAAACTCCTTACTCCTAATTCATCACCATCCCCCAGCACAGAAAGATTTTCCTAAACTTTTCAAGCAGGTCAAAGCGGGTGAGCCTCGCACGAAGTGTCAATCAAGGTCAAAAACATCACATCACTAGTTTGACACATGTGCACTTTTTCACTGAAGATGTCTAAATAAACACAAGGGAGGGATAAGAAGTGAAACTTTTATCTTTAAAAAGAGGGCATTTAGTGATGTAAGTCAAAAGAGAGTATGTTATGCATCTGCCAACTTAACGGAAAACCACGAAACGTTTTCCCTTGCAAAACAGAGAGGTGGAGAGACAGTGTAAACTCAACAGCAAATTGAATTTAAAGTGTTTAACAACTATGCAGGATGTAATGAAACGTGATTATGTTTTTTAAATTAATTGTACTGTCGAATATGGATATAAATTAAAATTTACAAGAACCTAGATAGTTGCATTCAAACTCACAGGCAAAGCAAGTTACTTTTTCGTACCAAACAGGGTGTCCACACCACTAGCAGCATCGCTAACCTTTGTTGAATGCGGCATATTTAGCCAGAGCTATTGGGAAAAGTCTGTAACATTTAATTTCAAAATTGTTCTGGTTTATTATTGTTCACAAAATGTTGTAAAAATAGTTTATTAATGTAAGGGGATATGTGATATACATTCATCCCAATAACACGATTACGAAATGTCAACAAACGTCCGCTTTGAGTGCACCAGAATGACCATGAATCTTAGGGCGCAGAACATAGATTGGCTTCTCATGACAGTGGGTTGACGAAATACACCAGGACTAACTGAAATGTTCATTCGTACATGCACTTTAATTCGTAGAACGGAGCATTCTCCTTTCAATATTTCTTGGAGGTTGCTTCTCTCGGGTGGTGTGTAATGCCGTTATTGGGAAGCGCATTTACAGTGTACGCCTTCAATCTAAGCAGGTAGCTTAATGAAACGCGGTAGGAAATGACACTTCATGCTTCCGAGGAGGAGATATATCAGCCTGCAAGCGGTGTAAGTTTTCAATGGGGCCACTGGCCGTATCAACGTTGGCGACGTTAAACCACGACGCGGGACGGATGGACATCGACTAGAGGCTTATTTGTGTTACCCAGTGGGAATTTTAATTGCTCATATCGTCGCTTTTGTGTACTTCAACAGTCCGGGGATTACCCAACAGCAATAAGCTCTTTAAATAAAACGGTATTGCTCTCACAGTTTGATAATACACGAGTTTTTAAGGTGCCGGGACAAAATCAATGCTGCCAGTATGTGGTCAAGTAGCAATTTTGCCCCTGTTTTGCAGTGGAGAAACACCCTGTGAATAATAAATTCCACATTCATAGCAGTAATCTTGCTTATCATATTGTCCACTTGACAAATAGTCTATTCATGGGTACAGGCTATTTTCGGGTCCTTTTTCCGGCACAAAGAAGTTAAGTTGACAATGGCGTGACAGCACCAGGCGCGACAAGTCATCAGCGATCCTGTGTCATCGTTACTACAGAGGGAAGAGAAGTCGAGGTCTACCTCCTCGCACTCACTAAAATGGCACCTTCTTTCCAGAATAACCGGAAATTTGTGAGCTATCGGTCTGACAGTCACTGGACGGGAATTGGAAGGGGAAACGAGGGAAGAATTGCAGAAATGACTATACCACACAGTAGCACACAAAGACTATTACCATGCACGACGTGGTGCCGATCTGGCAAACCTCGTTGTCGACGGACTGGGGATTGCAGCCGTGCACATCGTCGTCGCAGCTGGCGCATGTCATCAGCGGGAACGAAGTCGTCTTTGTGGGTGTAAAACAAGAAGAATATTCAAGATGTGATCTGTATGCTTAGTCCATAACAGGGAAATGGAAAGCCAAAGCATAGCATGCATGCAGAAGACGGCTTCTCCAGTAATGGGAGAAGACCTGTCGCAAGTCGAGGACACAGTGGGGCAAAAGGGACGAGGGAGGGGACGCGACACCCACCGATACCACTACACTCGCATTATTTGCCTCAAGCTTGCGAAAGATGTTGGAATTTATTCATGTTTTAGAGGTTAAGAGAAACGTCTACGCTCTTCTTTCGCGTGTTTGGGGTGCAAACGTAGACAAGTAATTTGAGAACAACTGAAGTTTGTTGGGCAGTAAAACTCCCCTTCTGCCAAGGCCTGCGCTTGGGCTGGAGTGCGCGAGGGGAAGGCCGATGCCCACAGACACCGGGAGGTGAAATGCGAAACCTTCGCGTCTGCAGCCCAAAAGAGCCTCGCGAATGGGAATTTTCCAGACGACTGCATGAAGATGGCGCGCTTTAGTTTTCACTCTCCCGTCGATGGGATCAGATGGACTGAAACACCTTGCTGCTGTAGGAGCCGCCCAATCTTGCCCAGAGCAGTCCCCTTCAGCCGCATCCCGCCTTCTCAGGCGGAGGACGTCCAGTTGATCACAGAGAACGGCGATTGCTTTACTGCTGTCACGTGGGAAATCACATGACGCGCGGAGTGTTGGCAACCAGTTAAGCAAGTCGTGGAGCCTTCACCTCCGGTATAAACAATCCAAGTCGCCGCGAGGTGACACCTCGTGTCCACTTTGCACCGCTACCCAACCAAGGTGTTTTTGTGGGCTAATTGCGTTGTCCCCTTCTTAAAACCACCGTCTCAAGCGCGAGGCACAGCAGCCGTGGCGACACCAATTGGACCCGCGGGAAGGCAGGGGACTCCACCTTCGAGGCAGCCATCTGGTCGTGAAGTGCTGCCGTGGGGCCGTGGAGGGCCGCTAAACTCTCCGGACAGACGCCAAAGTGGTACCGAGGGGGGAGGCGAGGCGGGACGTGACGACTTGCGACTGGGGAGTTGGGCGGAGGGGGGGCGGGGGCAAGGAGGAGTTAGATCACAATCAACAGGACATGCAGAGGTGGAACTCACGTACAGGTAGCTCTGAAAGACAAAATAGCATTCAATGAGTGCGGCAGGAATGGACAGACGCTGATTAGTCTCGTGTTGCAACACCACATAAACCCGTGGGTCGCGGAACCGTCGTTCGTGAGCCTCGACACCGTGTCCTCCCCACGGCGCAGGCACAAATTGTGCCACGATGAAGCTTAAAGCAGTCTCAGAAGGCAGAGGACGCAGGTCGCCTGAGGGGGGGGGGAAGGAAGGCGGCAGGAGAGCTTTTTCTCTGCTTTCTCCCTTGTTTCTCGTCTTGTGAACTTGTGGCGGTCACAGATTAAAGCTGACGCTCAAAACGTAAATAGTCGACAAGTGAGGAGATGCGTGTAGTACACAAAAAGTGATGAATTGTATTCCCACAATCGCTCGTGTTTTGTTTCGACGTCGATTTATCTCTCGACTATATTCATGCACGTCCTACCGCCTGCCTCTCCGCCTCCGCAGCCCCGCTGGCCTCGATCACATCGATGCCTGCCTCCTCCGTCATCCACCGGGTGCGAAAATCGCGCATTCTCGGTCACCCGGGAGTTCGGTTGTGTCGTCAGCACCGCTGCAATGTCTTGAATCCACGGGTGAAAACGCTGAAAGGGGAGGAGGAGGAGGAGGTGAACAGTGGTATGCCTCTGGTCTTACACAGTCTCGAGGCAAACACTGCGTCACCTTCAGCCAAGACAAACTGACAAGTGACATGTGACACGATGCGACGCGATGCGCCCTGCTTTGAGGCGACTGTTGGAGTTCGAGACATCATTAGCGAGGACGACTTCTCCCTGGCTGACATGTCAACTGCGCCAAGGCATGGGAGAGGTTGAATGCGATGGCCTTTCCGCTGACTGCATCAACTCTGCGCCCTGAAGGCTGATCCCACACCCTGTCTTCACTCCTCTGAACGTGGACGAGTGTGGTTCAACCGCGGAGGGGTGGGGAGACGCCTACCACGATCCCGTTGGCTCAGAATCTCCCCTGAGCCTGACAACTGGTAACCAATCGTTCGTCCAAGTCATCCTCCACTCCGCCATCCCGCATGGAGGGGACACGCGGCTCTGGTCTGTCCATCCCACGTCGTCGTCAATTCCTTCTCCACCAGTGTGCAAAGTCGGTGGTGGAAGTGAACTTAGACAGCAGTGACGAGAGGATTGGGGCAAAGACGGAGACTCGTCTTTTCCTTCCATCCAACGAAATGAGAGACAAAAGGGACCCACCTGTCTGTGGAGCACCCAACGCGCAGATCGCAACGAGGGGGAAGACAGAGAGACTCAGAAGAAGCATCTCGGAGGCGCGGAAGGCCGAATTACCTGAAGGAAGGCGAACAACTGCATTATGACTCAATCATGACTAATTTAGTGTGTTCTTTATGAGTCAGTGAATGGCAATTGGGCCGGAGATTCGGCTCCCATTGGCGATCTCAATGCAACCCATCGCCTGTCTCGGTGGCCGTCTCCCCTCCGCCCCGCCCGCGTCCTGTGGGGCCGAGGGAGCCTTCCCCTGTTGGATACGAGGAGATCAGCTCGTCTCGTGGGGCCACAATGCCAAGGTGGGAGGAAAACTGGGCGAATGCCGGTGATCTTGACTGGGCAACGATTCTCCCCCTAACCGTGAATCGAGTTAATTGGGAGTTGAGGCTCACATTAGCGGCTGAGAGTGCTCTTCCTGATAGTTGGATGGCTGGATGACCTTACACCGAAATTTCACGGCGAATGGATGGAAAAAGGGGACCTCTTTAGTACGCTAAGCGGTCAAAAAGTGTGGGGGGGGGGCTCTGAGGCTGCAAATCTTGTTTACGAATGAATCGCAAGGAGGCTTTCCACCGTCCGAATCGCGTCGGACGTCGTCGGGCGTGGAAAAAGCGATGGGAGTTGCATCTACCAAATTACCTCAATAGAAGTAGACTGTGACGCGACTTGCCGAAGAAGTGTAAAACTAGAAAAAAAATTGGTGAGAAGTTCTAATTAGACGCGGTTAATGGTGGCGGAGTGCACGGCGGACTTTGAAGCTTCCAGTCCACCGGCGATGACCGACCATACACCCGACTCCATCACGACAATTTGCTGGACAATCGGGAAAACCGGTTGGAAACTCAAAGTTAAAGGCGTCACATAAAGTGTGCGTATTTTTGTCATCTGTGTGGGCGCGAAGTAGAAGTTTGACAGCCCTCGGAATCTCCCCGTATCGCCTGGTCAGTCATCACGTTCAGGCTTGCAAGAAATCCACACGGGGCAGGTAGACCGGAGGGTATGAGGCGGTGGAAAGCAGGCGAATCCTTCCATAATCCACCGTGCCGATTAACTACTTAGAGGCGTGTCTATTCGGTGTATAAATAGTCTAGTGTCTCATTAAAAGCACTGAAAAACAGGGTTTCGACGAAATGATACAGTCGTGTAACAGGAAATGTAGCCACTGCTCAAAAATCACGGCTGGGGCCTGGAGTTGCGCGATTTTCTACCTTCATCATATCTCTCCTTCCTGACTTACAGTCTCCTAAGTCTGACAGGATGAAGATAACTCTGTCTTGCGATTCTAGCCCCCTCATCATCAGGTTATTATAAACAAACGAGCTGAAACTTTCCTGCGTCGAATGCCCGCACGGAATAATTAAGCTACTCACATACGCGACGACGAAAGTGGAAAAGCTGTCATTAAACAAATTCTGGGGGAGATAGGTCAGTAAAGGGCACAGACGGACGCGGTTCTAAGACTACGGAGGAGAAGTGTATAGCAAGGCTTGCTAGAAACAGAAATATTAGTGGGATGGAAAGTGTCTCTGCCTAGGCAAGACGCGCATAAATGTACGAGGCAAAGCTATGGGCGCCTCTCCTCGCAGAATGCATGAAACGATTTCAATGAAATGGCCACGAGGAGTGGAGGAGAGGGCAATTATCGATAAACTTACCTATAATTGTGGCCAAATCGGATAACTAGCAATTTCTCACGCAAGGGTTTAAGCGTAATTATACCGGATCCTGGTGATTGGTCGAATCAACTGACCAATCGGCGTGAGCCAATGGGAGCTCTCCAAATATTTGTTAACTTCTGGAAAAATTTTTAACTACTCGGTTTAGTGTTTTGAGCTAGTGAAATATCCATTCCCACTCCTATTTCTGATAAACCAGTGTAGGTGTGGTGTTTGCTAACATTCGATAGCACTTGACCTCAATTAAATGCGCGGAGCATAGAGGGTGTGCAGAATAGGTTGCAAGCTACCGAAATAACGTGTGGGTTCTGAATGAATATTCCAGTTTAATTTTGCAATAAGTAAGTGTAGTGATCAAATTGTGGCTGCTGAACGCATCTTCTAGAGCTGCCCAATGGCGTTGGTGACTCGATCAAATTTTTTCCTCGCATCCGCCGAGGTGGCCCCGGCTGGAATAAATTCACTTGACAGGCAGAGGCAATGTGGCAAACTCTCGCTTTTACCCGCCTCTGAAGAGTTTCTCCGCTCCATGCGCTTTCAGGACTTCGCATTACCGAGTCGGACAGTTCTTCTGCCCTCTCCTGCACGCCCGACATTCCGCAGGGGCCCGAAAAGGAATCCCAACCGCAGGCCAGACGTGACCCGCCTCGCGAGGACAGTAAATCACTCTAATTTTAGTCATGTACGCACCTCCCTCCGCCGCCTCCCCTGGCCCATCCCCAAATTATTTAAAAATTTGGTCGTGCAGTCATTGCAGTCTGATTGTGTGCGCCCCATCGATGCTGGCGGACCCGTTCAAAGGGTGGTTGACTGGACTACAGAACCGCGTCATTCTCCAAACAAAGTGGTCACGTAGCTCAACATTTGAGCTCAGTGGAGTCCTTTTACGTGCCAGTTACAGATAAAGGCCGTTTTACAGCTGGGGTCAAAAATTCCCACCTCGCCACTCAGGGACCCCTGGAGGCCTTTTTTCTCGAGTGACTTGATAAACGTGAGAATGCGGATTCCGCCCGTTGTACCTCTCACCGTCGGTTGAAAAGTGTAAGAAGAGGCGCGAGCTCGGCGGAGGCGGAGACGGCGTAAGAGCATCCCCGAGACGATTAGCATGTCCCCTCGTTCACCACGACTCCTCAGATCTCAGGTTGGATGTGAGTAGGTGGAAAAACGGCGTTGCCATGCTTCCTCTCTCGCCCTCCCTCATCTGTTGAGGCGATCCACTGACCTCAGACGCTGTTTAATCTCCCCGATCGCGTTCCTATCTAAAGTTGTACTTTCCAGGGCTGGAAGGGAGAAGTGACCGCACCTCTGTCCGACGCAATTGGCGCAGAGGGGAAGTTTTCTCCCGCCTCGGACGCAACCGTGTTCATCACAACGGCAGCAGTTTTGGAAGGGAGTTTGCCTCGACGAGAAGGTTCAACAGTGAGCGAGGTTCTCCGAGTTGTCGCGGCGATCACAAAGCTGTCTGGTCGGTCAGCACAAACTCATGCAGTTGTTTCGATGAGGCTACTGACGACCTGAGGGGATAAGTGAGGAGGAAATAAGATCCCTTGGCAAGTAGAGGCAGTCGTAGACGCGGAGTGGAGGCAAAGCCCTCCCAGCCTCCATCGCGCCATTCGACAACACTCAATATTGGCTAAGCCACCGATTCCTTCCTGAAGTATTCATTAGCCCAAAGCGGATTTCCAACTCCTTTCATTTGGAAAAGAAATATTGCGGGCATCTTGGAGACTGGAGACGGAGTGTCCCGCAGAACCTACACACTCCCCTCCGACAAACATCTCGTATCGCGTGGCGAAGGGGCGACGTCAGGTGAAGTCATCCGCGGCGCCGTGGCCAAGAACTGTGGCGGCCATTTGGTGGAGCTTGTGGTGGTGGAATATAAGGCAGCCTTGATACCCGGAGGACTGGAAACTACCCTTTAGTCCACGTCCAGCCGGTAAATAGGTCGAGAAAGCGAAAAATGGAAATGGAATCCCACTAAATTTCCCTTAGGGTTTAAGGCAAACGGCGTAATGAACGAGTGGGGCTTTGGGACGACCTTTTTACCCCATCAGCGAGGCAGGCGAGGCAGGCGAGGGAGACGAGGGAGGCGCTAATTCAATCGCAGATGATCTAGTGACCTCGTGGTGTGAAAGTACAAACACGAAGTGCGTCCACTCGGAGACAAAACTTGACTAATTTTGCATCTTCCACCCCACCGACATGCAAAACTGGCGTCCATGGCGTCATGAAGGCGCCTTCCACTCCTTGTGAGACGCCAGGCGAAGGCACAACGCACGCAAAGTCTCTTCCTTCAATGGACGACCAGTTACCGAGGACTTTATCGTAGATGGGCGCAAATGAAGGCCCTGGAAGCGGGGGGCTGTTTAGAGGGCGACGTCTCCTGCGGTTGGTTAAGCGGTTCTCCAACCGCCACCCTCTTACGCGTAACAGATGAGTTGGCTTCGAGACGAAAAGCGTCTGCTCTCGGAGTCTGCGAGGTAGGCTTCTCACGGGGTCACATCCGACCCGACGGAGGGGGCCGCCGAGTCCATGGTTCGTCCATCAGACCTCTAAAGCCTTGAGTCAGGGTAGGCGATGATAATGCTGTTGTTGACTATGATGATGATGTTGGTGGTAGCAGTAATGCTAAGGGAACACATGAGATTTTGGAAGAACAAATTAATTTGCGAGGGCATATAGGAGGACGAGTGGTGGGTGGCCACCGTTTTCTTCACATCCTCCGATTAAACGCCGACGCCATGTCAATTACAGGTGGGCCGGCAAAGTGTTCGTGCGAAATCTTCGGCGCATCAAGCGTCGACCTCCATTCTCCTCCACAGGTAGTAACTTCCGTCCATTCTGCTTAGAAATTAAAGCCAACAATCTGACAGGCGGCTCACATTCGACTGAAGGTGCCCGTTGAAAGGCGTTTTGAAGATGCTGACAAACTGGAGCGGCGAAACGACTTCACAAGTCTGGAAGAAGACACGGCAACTAAAGCAGCGTCAGCCGCTCCAGTAAATGACTAATCCGAGTCACAGAAAGGTCAAGTAAATATAAATAAATCGTCATAGCCTCGCCTCGCCTCGCCTCCCCTCTCCACCACCATCATTATCACCATCACCTCAAAAACCTCTACGCAGTCTGGCTTAGTCTGCGCCGTCAATCTTTGGTGCCGAAGGGGTCGGGTCCTCCGAGGGGAGCGGAATCCTCCGTGTAGCCTGCCACGTCGGTGGGTCGTGTTGGGACGAAGGCTCACATCCGTAACACACTTGTTTATGCGCTGACTGGATGCATTGCGTAATTAATCCCTCTAAGTGTGGATTTTTACGATCTGACGACATCGGCAGGGGAGTTGCGAGAACCAGTCGACCGGGTCCGTTGGACATGCACTGGGGGGAAGAGTCCGCTGGAAGAGGTCGATGGAGGTGAAAGTCAGTTGCACTCCACTTTCGCTCGCCTTCTCTATTTCTCCCTCCAAATCGCTTTCCGCATTTCGGAGAGGGTCTGCTTCTCTTGACTTAGGCGGTCAGGCGGCCGTCGGGTCGCAAGGTGTTTGTGTACAGGAAGACAGGAGAGTAAGGCCCTGAAAGTTCTATTCTGGCGCAATTTGGCGCGATTTTCAATCGTCCACCTCAAGTGCTGTGAAGGTGAGGAATCTCGACGTCAACTACGCTGAGATAACAAGGCGAGTGAGAGGGGGATTCCACCAGACAATCACGCACACGAGGACGGATTTAGGGTGCTGCTCCGTTCGCATTGTACCAGGCCTCCACTCCTTTGGGAGGATTTGCACGCCGGAGACGTCCTTTTAAACATCAACCTCCGCGGCAAAGTGATGCCCGCGGTCACAGACGGCGAGAGAATGCGGATGCCAGGTGCCCGAGGTTCTGAGCGTCTTCCAGTTGGTTTCCTCAGCAGAATCCGCGGCAGAATGAGATTGAAATCATCGGTGCCCACGAGGCCAGTGTCTGTCACCTCCGCTCCTCACAATTCCCTCGTCCAGCTGTCATGTCCCATTAAAACCTGACATGTAAGACTGGAGTCACGACGGGTGCGTCGCTATTCCTGGCCTTTCAACTCGTGAGTCCCCTTCAAGTAAAGCAACCCCATTTCGTGTGGCTGAAGACCACACTTAACAAATCCCACACAACTCACTTAGAGAGCTTGACGGGAAGTGACATTTCTGTTGTGCCCGACACAACAAGTTAAAGACGTTGCACGAGTGTGACTACTAGTCTTTCCAATTAAGTAGTATATGCACTCCCACCGCCGTAACCCACAAAAGCGCAGGTGGGAAGATGCCCAGTTCGTTTAGGTCACTTTGAGGATTACATGGACAAGTTGAATGTTGACCTCGAGGCGATGCTATCTACTTCTGCCCGCCCTCGTCACAGGAAACCGGCCAGAGGCGAGGTGAAGTGCATTACAAAGCCAAGCACTTGTGCGCGCGGACTCACAACACTTCAACCAAGTGGCGTTCATATGTGTCTTCAAGACGGTCTCCATGTCACTTTGGGTACCCTTCAAAGATCACACACGCTTTTGCAAGTCCCTCCTTAATTCTTCTAAGGAGACGTCCAATTTAAGTTTAAGGTCGCCCCAACAAGCTCGTCCCCAATCCCCGTCGAAGAGATGCGTTGCGTTCATTTGGACTAACTGGAGATGATCCCTTTCCTCAGTCAATGGACAGGTAGCCAAAGAACATGCTTGGGCGAAATTGTGGCAGATCGAGTAGATTGAAATAGCAAATCGACGGAACCTATTCTTCGGAGGAGGCGCATTTACAGGGAAGTGGTTTTAAGCGACTCCGTGCTATCTCGAGGCTTGTTGCACTGCAGATCGTTTGACTGGGGCGAGAGTGAGGCCTAATGTGTCCCCGACGCTGAGCCGCAAAATGCGAATGAAGATGTAAACACGGCGCCCCCAAGGCTCTTCTGCTTGTCACCCAGCGCATCTCATCTTGCCTGGCCCCTCAACAACCTGCAACTTAGCGAGAGACCTTAACCCGCGTGGAGACATGTTCAGCGCCTCCAAGAAGTTGTCACAACTCTTCTGCGGACTGCCTTGCCTGGTCGTCCCTTCCACGTCCGAGCTGTAAACAGGTTCGCGGTCAGGAATTGTTTGAACTATCCGAAAGAGGGGCCACGTACATGTCAAAACAAACGATAAATTTTCAGAGTCTCCAGTGGGTACACAAAGACGAGAGTAAGAGGCGCCTGAATCACCGTCCTGGAGTTAGCACTGGTGCGATGGAGTGAGCTTTCAAACACGGTGTCAAAAAAGAGTGCGGCTCCTTCAAAGGATAAGTTGTTTGATCGTAAATAAGTTTAAAGAGGTTGCAGCACAATCGTATAGACCTCAGAATGGCGTACTGCAGTTTCTTTCGTCCTCCTCAGTGTCGGCAAGCCGAAGCGTGTCGTCTTAGGGTGAAAGGCATTCCAAGTGGGTAAAGGTGAGAGGAAAGCCGGGATGCAGAAGCCATGGGTATCTGGCAGCCTCTCTTCCCTGCTCACGTTTCAGAAGCGGCAGCTGGAAATGAGCAAATAAAGGCCTTCTGGGGAGACATGACACTCACAGGCGATTTTAAGAATTCAGTCTAAAAAGAATTGTCAAATAATGCTTTTGACGTGCCCTTTTAAAACATTTTCGGCAACGTTTGCTATTGATGACTCGAGCCCACTGACAAAAATATAAGTAGCATGTGTGGACCGAAGGGATCGAGAGGGACAAGTTCCCGACTTTTACAATTTATCACGCAGTCCGGACATTCATGCAGGCGGTTGATTAGAGAACCTAATGTCGCCTTTGACGGCGTTTCAATCACCACGTCCTCCGTTCGGCCAGAAGGTTCGCTGCTTGCGGTGTTAGTTGCCTGGACGGCCACTGGATTCGGATCCCTGCTGGCATAAGGTTCCACACTACCACAACCTTTCGACATCCCTGTCATTCTAGAAGTTTAAGTCACATTTGACGCAAAACCTCGTATTTCCTCAGCGCTCTCTCATTCTCACCGCATTACACAAACAAATTCTACGCACAAATGACACGCCAACATCAAAGAGACCCGATGAGGCTGTTCGAGCATGATACGCCAACAAATGCCTTCCAACGCGTCCAGCGTGGGCCTGCGGGTTGCCCCTGCGGACCGTCGCATCGCCGAGGCAGCCATGCAACGCGGCAGAGACGTGGGATTAAAAAGTGGCAAGTAGTGGACCTGTCACTTTAAATCATTTATTTCAATAGTGTAGGTGGGTTGAATGGGCTTTGCAGTGTATTTACTCTCTCAACGCCAAAAATCGCTCCTGACGATGTCGATGGACGAGGATGTGCAATAAGAGAAAGTCTTTATGCGACGCTTCAGAGAAATTTCCAACTGACGATGTCGCGTCGGATGTCGATATTCCATGAAAACAGTGAAGATGAGCCTGGATGCCCCACGACGATGGCTGCCTCCCAGACGGAAGAAGTGGCGGAGACGATGTCACCTGTGACATGACTTTCAGTATTCTTCACTGTAAGTGGTGTCGGCACCCAATAAGAGTCCAAAATCGACGATCGGGTCTCCTCACCACCGATTTTTACGAGAGAATGTCGTGCGTCGGTGGGAAAGCTTTGATATCCAGACTTTATTCGACCAGACCGTGAGGCGGGTGTTGGGACGTTCCAAAGTGTCCAATGTCCATCGACGCAGACCAGTTTATGTTGAAGCCGAATGCTCGACTCTTCGAGAGATTATTCCTTGAAACGTGAAATATATGCCTCGGAGAACTCTTAACCAGTATGGGATGACACCTCTCCAAGCAGGGGAACGCACTCGAGGACGCAAAAGAGCTTTCACATAGGTCGGACCATGGGAGGCGGAAGAGGCAGAGAGGCGGACCGAATGGTAATGTGGCCTTGCTGAAACATCGACACTACCCTGAACTCGGGTCATTTCGACAGATGCCCACCAAACAACAATCTTCTCCTTTAGACAGTGACCTAAGGATGTAATTGTCGCTTGCCACGTTGATTTTCTGTCCTGCCGATAGCCATTCCAGGGCGAGCAGGTAAAGGAATGCCTGAGTGAATGCACGACTTCTGGTGCGACTTGGTCTGTGCGAACGGTGAAAAACTGGGGACATAAATCACTCAAGTTGGGTGGGAAATAGTTCACGCGGCGGTAAAACACCTGTAAATATACACCACTCTGCGTCAGGTGATCTGTCTGGGTTTTTATTTGTTTCGTTTTCCTCTCATCTCTTTCATTTGGTCGAATTGAGAATATGGCTTTCGGGGCCTTTGGGCCCTATATCCAATACACTTCTGATCGTTCGTATCCACGGCTTTTCTGCTGATTATATCACAGCGCTGTTCCACCCTCCATGGCACACCGGGCTGCAGAGCGCGCGTCTCATCGTCATACGCCCTCACGTCTTTCCGACGTGCTGCATTCTCAGGAGTCAATCTAGCTTACTTTGGCTGATCAGTGTTGCCAGCTACCTTCTAATGATGTTTTTAAGCATAAATTCTGTTACTAAGAGAACAGTTGAGAACTGTTGCCCACATTACTGCTTGACACGGGGAAAGAGGAGGAGGCTGACGAGTTTAGTGTTGTTGGTAGCTCCCCACTCCATTTCGCGATGATCTCAATAATGACCAGCCGTATTCATTATCTAGGCATGTGTGTGTGTGCCAAAGGATTGGTGCCAGGAGTTTAAAAGTTATTCAGGTCCTCGGCGCAACGATTCTGCTACTGAAATGCCTGTAAGTAGACGCTTCGACCGACTCGGTTTTCAAGATTTAAGGACTCCATGGTGCGGCAGGTCATCAATACTGCGACTTAATCTGCCTCATGTGTGTATAATTTGTCGGAGGCTACCTGCTGGCGACTAAATCCATCGAGGTCGTTTGCAGGTGATATGTAGCTGTGACGAGAGTTGACATTAGAATTCGATTGCGAACAGAGGAGACAGGAGACAATTTTACTGACAAACTCACTGATGATGCCTCTGTGACGACGAAATCTTTTTTACCACTTCATCGTACAGGAAGAAACAAGGGTTTTTTCGTGATAGAAAAGGCGAGCAACCGTTCCTCATACAACACGGCAAAAATTTAAATACATTCCCGGTGATTGCCACCTCCAGCACCGTTGCTGAACTCATCACTTCTTTAAAATGCGCAGACAGTAGCACTTCGTGCGCAGCCAGTGGCACACAGGCAGTCAGTAAAGTGCCACAGTCTTCCGTACCGCCGTGAAGAGTGAGGATGGAAATCGAAAACTACGGGGTGGAGCAGCGTAGTCCTGAGAGTAGACGAATTATGGAAAGTGGACTGGAAGGTGACGGTAAAAAGGGGATCCCATTCAAAGGTTCTATTTCCACCACACCGATAACCCACGGCCTTCCAAGTCGAAATAGTTCGACAGTCGACCGACCGGCCACCAGTGTACACACGGCGATGCATCCACATCACAGCCGTGAAAATCTTCACTTGGTCATTGCGAAAGGCGGAAAGAAGTTTGTTGATAGGAGAATCGTCCCGGCAGCTGGGACTGCTACCCGCCACAAATCCGGGCTTTGCCAACTCGGTGATTAAGAGTCCGGTCAGGTCGGAGATGGCGGAGGCCACAGCGGAAGAGTCAAGTAGAGTCGAAAGTGGGAGCGAGGTAGCGCGAGGCCTTAAAATTATCCTTCATCGTATCTTTGCAAAGTCGAGCACCACCGATACGTCGTCTGACTCGTTTCGAGAGGATCAAAAGTTCTGGTTACCGGTTGTAAATCAAGTACACGCACCGGGGGTGGTGCGTTGAGGTCTAAAGTGTGTCGCAAAAGCCGTCAAACACGTCTGCGTGGAGAGACCCCCTTCGACTTCAAATCGCATTATGACGAGGCTGGAGTGTCTTCTCCGCTTAGTGTTGCTCAAGATAACCTCCGACGGGTACAATAATCATACCTGGGGGTTCCCCATAAAATTTGTGGGGTCTACAAAGTCACGTGGATCTAATTCGTGTGTTTTTAACCACTCTGCACCTTCGACCAGTCCAAAGGCAAGGTGGACGACAAGAGAGGCGTCCACTTACCGTCCAGTCCACTTAATCCACAGTCCCGTTAATCGCCTAGACTTGGTGTGTAAGAAGCTTTGAATGGTACACAAGAAAGTGGCGGCGGAAATTCTGATTGTTGAAGTGAAAATTCGGCCCTTCGTCCCCGAGGACTTTACACCAACCCAGTGCGGGTAGTCTGGGCAGACGTAGACGGAACTCGGACTGTCTGATGCATTAGCTTCGGCGTCTATTGTCTGCATACAAGGAAGAAGCCTTCAAACGAGCGAAAGAATAAGGAGAAATTCCAGCTTAGCAATCATTTCCTCCTCCTCCTCCTCCCCATCCTTCCACAAGTGTGCCGCGGAGTACCGTAGGTCGGGATGAAGCGCAAGAAGCTTGAGTAGCCGATCGTCAAGTGGTGAGTTAATCACTCGGCTTCTTGACGAGATCTCTGGCCGCAAACGAGCCAGATTTCCTGGACTCTGGTGAACTTAGTCTTTGAAGGGTGGAGGACGTGATCTTATTCACCATAAACCATTTTGAATTGCATCCCAGACAGGAGACCTGAGGAAGAGGAGTCTGGAATGGGAGGATCCGCTTCGCTGAAAGTGGTGCTCTTTGGTAGAAAGCGGCTTTACCATGTTTGGCATTTCTCATGTCATGCCTGCCTCACGCGGAACGCACGACGAATTGTCTGACGCATTCCAGACCAGGCGGGGAAGCCGTCGATAGGGCTTTAATCGAATAACGATCGATTGACTAATTAATCGATCTTCCATTAGGACGAATTAGAAGGGGTTTAATTGGATGGGACTGATTGGCGGTGGAAGGTCGCCTCAATCACAGGAAAGCAGACGAGAGGACGCCGCCCGTTCGAATGGGAGGATCTGAGTGGCGTCGATTACACGGGCATGCGGGAAAACAAAACAACAACAACAACAACAGACATCTCATCGACTTCATCTTCCCTTTCTGGGCTATCGAGCCTCGCCGCGGTATCCTCGCATCCGTGTCCCAGTCACACGGAAACTCGACAGACTCCCCTCTGCCGTAAATTCGAGCGACTCTGAATAGCTCGGGTCTCTCTTAGCCCACCACTGTGTTTATTTCGTTGGAAGGAGTAGCCAGACAGCCACCTCACCATATTGAGCTGTGAATCCTCCAGTATCTCCAACGAACAAAGACCTCCTGCAGAGACAAGACATCGCGGAGTTTGGCTAAAGAATGGAAAGTCGTCTTTGAATGCTCAGGTTTTCGATGGATGCCCGACTCGTCTTACGATTTTGATCCTTTAAAGGTGTTTACACAACCAACGTGCTATGGTCACTGTGGGAAGTGACTCGTGAATTTCAACCGGCTTCGGATGGTGGACCGCCCGACACACGAAAAGACTCCCGCGTAAGCTTAACTGACGGCCGTGACACGAGTCGAAAAGCCAGACGGAGCGCCGCATTATGCGACCCTATTCTGAATTACCTCTTCTTAAGACGACTATTGTGAGGAAAGGGTAACTTGAAGCCCCTCAGTCCACTTTTATCAGCTTATAAAAGCGAGAGGCGGTGGAGGAGCCTCCCGTTCTCGGCATTCGGGCAAGGAAAGCTGTCAAGGCGGAAGGAGAAAAAGTTGACAAAAACCAGCTGTTCGCCTCCTCCTCCCGTCTTGTACAGATTTTAGCTTCTCTTCGAACTGAAACGCCCCCATCAATTGCCTGTCCATTCCCACGGAACCACAGGCGTGGAGTGGAGAAGAGACTTGGAAAATAAAAGTATACTTGGGCATGTAAGAGGCAATACATGAACCCTATCAAGGGACCACCTTACGACCAAGGAATTCCTGCCATACCGTCTATCGCGCCATGCTAGGAATCGGCATGGGATCCTGGCCGTAGGCGACGATGTTCGAGGGCTGAGACATTGCGATCGTCGGCGCGACTGAAGTTATCGCGGTCAGCGGTTGCAAGGTGAGAGCTGCTTGCGTTGGAATCAGGGAGCCTAGGAGAGGTACCACAGGCAGCCAGTTACACGGCGCCACGGAATCTGCTCGCTGTTGAAGGCATTGCGTATTTATTTTGGCTAAACAATCAGTCCAGTTTAATGGAGGAAGCATCGAGGTTGACTAAAATGCACAAACACGGGAGAAATGAGTTTTTTTTTCCATGGAGGTGCTCCAAGGAGGGCAACATTACCGGTATGGCTTGCGGGTAGAAGAGTAGTGAGGGATCAAAGTTTGCCGGTGGGGACAACTTGGCGGCGTTGGCCTCGTTGCCAATGAGGGCGGTCTTGTTGGCGGCCAGGAGGTTCAGTGCGGCCCACTCGGACAAAACGTAATTGTTGCACATCAAAAATTGGTTGAGCGAGAAATTTTGAAGGGGATCACTGAGACAGACATAGGGACTCGCTGACGAGGTGGCCGTCGCTTGCGCAAAGACGTTGGAGACATGAGTACGAACCATTTTGGCTTGTTTCTCCTGCAGATACTGCGCATGGCGTTTGGCAATTATCTGCTCACGAATGTGCTTGGGTGGATGGAAAAAGGAGCATTTTGCTCGTCGACAGGCGGGCTAAAAGCGTCAAGGGGAGGCCTTCGAGCCAATCAACATGAGGACGAAATAGCGGCTAGAGGCAACGGAGAGGAAAAAAGGGAACTAAAACGCCTAGGCGCAAACGTAACTCCCTCCTACGGCTGCCATAGCTACTGGTTGGAGCTAAGCCTCCTCCAAAAGCTAGAAGGTTACAACGAAGTGCCAACCGGTGAAGATAGCCAGAAGAGCCCTGCTACTTGTACCTTCTCCAAAAGGTCCGCTAAAAGACACGAGGTCGACTAATGAAGGAAACCGGGTGTTTCGCGAGGCGAAAAATGGAGAGCACCGAGAGACACGAACCTGGACGAGGCCCATGGAATCGAAGCAAACACGGACGTAGCCGTCCGTGTTCACCACAACGCCCTCCTCCTCTCTCACGTGGGCCAGTTGGCAGAGGCTGCCGCCGTCGTCCCCGTTGGCCTCGCACGGACAGACACCGGTTCTGTAGTAGTCTCTGCAAATAGGCCAGCGACACCAGTCCTGCCGTCTACTTCGGCTGGCCCCGGCCGCCGGGGTGTCTTTGGCCGCCGCGGCGTAGTTGGAGGGATTCCCACACGCGGTGATGTGTTGCGCCGTCGAGGAAACCAGTGCCGAGTCGTTGGTCACATTCACCGACGCGGGAGCTTCCACCTTGTCAGAGAGCGCCGCGTTCGAGTCTAGGGAGGAGGAAGGCAACTTAATTGCGGTCTGAAATGGGCGACGAGGACGTCAGGAGCGAGACTACTGACTCATGATGGCTCGAACGAGGATTCGCCGCGAGAGACAGTAAAGCGAAGCTAGTTGAATGTATATTTTATACGGTGACAAGGTCACTGGTGGATTAGGACTCAGTTAATCCAACCGCCGGACCAGCACCGCTCACCGCACCGTGAGCTCGGCTGACCTGTGATCCCGCAGACGTGTTAGGTGACACCTCATACGCGGCCGCTGTTCATTTGAGACAAGCTCTCAGAGCGACAAACTCTGTGGCTCCAGCAGAGTGAAAACTTGTCGTGTTGTCAAGTCACCATGGGGCGGGTAAGGTAGGAAGCGCATCAAAACACCACCTCCAAGTTCGTCAGTGACGCCTACTTCGCTAAGCAATGAGGGCGAGGACGAAGGCGAGCCGGACCTTCCACGTGGGAAAAGTAGAGGCGACGGGGCCTCTGCTCGATTTGCTAGGTAACAGACGTGTTAAGGCACCGACACGCCTCCGGACCGACCATACGCAGACTAGATGAGACGATTTAGACGCCCTGACAGGGAGAATGCCTGCATCAAGTGTTGATAAACACAAATGGCCGTTTTAGCGCTTTACAATTACAATAACACCGATTCGAGGGTCCAAAAATAACCAAAAAAATGCAAAAGAAGGCGGAGGTGAGAACAGGGAGGAACTGACCAGAAGTTTTGGCTATTTTCTCCGCCGGTGCTCCCAGGAAGGACGACTCGGGGCTTCGAGAACGGCGACCCATTCCCATGATTAAAATGCTGAAAAATGGAGGCCACTTTTGAACTGGGGGGAGAGCAGAATTCACATTAGTTGCCTGTGAAGGTCAGAGCTGTGCTCAGCTAAAATCCGAATGAGCTCTGCTGAACGCCACAGAGGCAAATGGACGAGTTGGTGGGTTATTTGTGGCCTCACACTCGCCACCTACTCGACGTGGACGCAGAGGTTTGGCGCTCTCGTCCACAAATTCGCCCTCGCCCTCAGACAGGCAGGAGGCCACCTTTTTTTGAGGAAGCCCGTATCCATGCCAGTAAGGTGGTCATAATGATGAGGTTATGAAAAAAAAAATTAGCCTATTTTGACTCACCTTATGTTCTTCGGAAGTCGATGTGTAAATTTCGCCGTCGTGTAGTCGATTCTGTCAGCGCCAAAAATGGATTGTGTTGTTCGTTTGTGTTTTTTTAACATTGATTGATTCCACTGCCTGGGAAGCACTCCGATTGGTGGATTTGAGGTGACGCTAATTTGGCAACTTGTACCAGCCTCGGAGTCGATTATCGATTTTGCGGCGAATGACGTGAACTGTGCGGTCTTAGGGCGCCTCCCCCGCGATCGATACACCATTCGGAGAGATGCACTCAATGTCGGAGGTGGGTGCACGTGGGGCCTCTTCTGCATGTCTCCGCCGACTGCCAGGGGAGCCGCAACCAATCACGGTCAAATGCACTCACGTAGTTGTTTGTCATCTTTCGGCCAAGGGGGCAGTGATGAGGACTGGGTGGCCTCCCTCCTCCTCCTCCTCCTCCTCCTCCTCCTTCTCCTCTCTGATTCCTCCTCCTCCTGTCTCCTTCTCCTCCTCTCTGACTCCTCCTCCTCTCTGACTCCTCCTCCTCCTCCCTGAGTCCTCCTCTCTGGAGCCGCCCCCCTCCTCAAATATAATCTTTTTCTAAGGAATAAAACTGGGAAATGTTAAGGCTTTTCATTTAAAGTTTCTATAATACATCGGGTCGCTTCCCCGGAAAGTCTGACTCCTGGTGTCCGGCCACTCTGCCACGTGGATGGCCTAAAGGATAATCAGAGTTGACAGAAATGATGAATCAGCGACAAACAGCTCCACCGCACTGCACGAAAGCTACGCTTTGTCGGTGTGAGGAAAGTGCATTGACGGTGGAGAACCTGACGCAGTAGGATGTCACCTCGGATTCTCTCTCGGCCTTGACAGCGAGGTGATTATCCCGGAGGTTCACGAGGGACATCCACGAGCATCACGTTTGCGCCACTGACACCCCCAACTGCCTGGAGGCAACTCGCATTTGTGCCGGAGATTTGGCAAAACGCACGTTTCCACGAACCTCGTCATTTAAGTAGTATCGTTGGAGCAACAAAAAATTATTGTGAAAAATAAACAGGCTAATCATGTCGTCACACACTTTCAGAATCAGCGGAGTTGGCAACTGGAAAGTGAAGAGGGCGTCCGATTCTTTGCTTCATCAATTCCTTTCCACAATCGACCCTCGAGGGGGTTTGCGTGGAAGCTGCCACCAGCCCTTCTACATCTCTGACTGGAGTTTTCTGTGGTCTAAGTTAAAATCTCCCATTTGTAAATTGACTGTTCGAGTCACAGGAGTCGGTAACACGAAGAATGGCTCATTTTCCCCAGACCGAATGGTGGAAAAGACATCATCGAAGAGTCCACGCAAAGTAAAACCACCGCAATGACACCCGAGCTCGATTTAGAACTTTCCTTGATGCATTCTCGAGCAGAGTCTGCTTCATGACGCAAATACTGAGTACAGCCTGCTTGAAAGACAAGGCCAAAGAGTTTGAACCTCGAATCTGCTGTGCCGAAAGTGTTGATGAGTCCAGGACAAACGCCGCGCACACTTGTTTGAAGAGCAAAATGATCTGCACATCGCTCACACAGGCAAACTTTCGCTCGACTTTCCATCCAACGGTTGTGTTTTTTAAATGAGGTGCTCAGTGGGAAGAGAAAAGGTGGCATTTTGTCAGCCGTCGGGTCTGTGCAGTCACCAAAACCGTCTGCTCGCTGGCGGACTACAGCGGGGAAACTGAGAAGCGGTGCTTCTCCCCCCGCTGGCTGGAAAGGCGGACGCCTTATCGCATCTCGGCCATGTAACCCTCTTCCCACGGAGGCGGCACAATTTGTGTGGCGACGCAATCACGTTCTTACACTCAATGCTGGCCTGCTCCACCGAGTTCGTGATGTTCCCTCAACGTCGACACGTCAGTCAATGTCAGGTAGATTGTTATAGTTAGCCTGGAGACGAGGATTTGCGATCTCGATGGAGCCCTAGCTTTTGCTGACCATGACGGCTGTTGCATTAACGCCTTCCTTGCAAAGTTAATCTCCGACGAGGTGAGAAAAACTCTCGGAAAGCAGCCTTGTTAGTGATAGAAGCCGATTTTGATGAAAATTGGTCCACGATTTGGTGAGGCGAATGTCCAACAAAGGTGTGCATCCACTTTTACAGGCTGGAATGTCTTGTAGCCATCACAGGCCTTCATTATTTTATTCTATAGCGAGGGAGTGGAAGGAGATTTGGCTCTAATGTAAAATGGAGTAGTGGGAGGTAAAGTTGTGAGTCCAGAGACACAGCAAACTCAAAAGGCGTCGTCTGAATCTCAGTAATGTGAACCATAGAATGCTTTCCATCAGCTTCATCGCATTCCTTACGTTCGCTCACTAAAGCGAGATTAGCCTAACCTCAGTAGAGGTCTGCCTTAGTTTACGGCATAAATATAATACCGAGGGAGTTCAAGGCTTTGGGTCTCACAATATTAAATTAGTAGAGTCGACACGGTGCAGCTGCTGCGGCTTCTACTCCCAGTCTCAATGGAACATCAAGAAAATGAGACACCAAAGCCTGGAATTAAGATAAAGACTCTACTTGAGCACAACACTTTGCAGTTTTTCACTGATAAAGCGATCAGCTATAGTTACCGGCTACTGTTAGGAGGCTTATAAGACGTGTGTTAATGTACCCATAGAAAACAATCTTCTAATATACTTATGGAATGATCAACGGCCATGAACCGTCCACGGAACAACAAGTCTTTCCGATTTAGGCAAGACGTCTTTGTATGTTATCGTCAACTTAGCATTTTGAGACGTCATTACTCGCTTAACTGTTTCGATAACAAACGATTTATAACGTCTAAAACAACGGTATTTCCAGCCCTGACATAAGTGAGAGTTACTTAGTTCATTATATATGGGAATCAGCAAAATCTGCAGGTCAATCACAGAGAAAATGATAAATTTTGAACTAATGATGGCTATGGTGTTGGAAACGGTACTGTGCTGATGCAGAAAATCAAAGTTTGTTTTTAAGAATAAATAAACAGACTTGACGGAAATAGGACGAAGTAAAGGCAGATATTTTGGCAGAAATGATTCTAATTCCCCTAATTTAAAATCAGAATAATTGTGGAGCGTAAGAAGAAAGTGCTCGAGGGTGTGGGTTGGAAGAAAGCCAGTAGTGGTGCCCCGAAAGAAGAGGACGATTATTGAACACCAAAGTGGGTATAGTGATTTGTGTCGAAGCGCAACTTTCAGCTTAGATATGAACCACATAGCAACTTAATGGGCCTCCACATCACCCGTTTTAGGCAGCTACAAATTCTCTTCTGGTCACCTACTTTATCCGCAGTAATGGAACGGTTCTCTGGTATGAGACACAGCGCATTGAAAAACATTAACAGGTAAAGTCTCTCGAAACTTCACTGAATGCTGCGTATTTACTTATGTCATATCCGCAATTACCCGTAACTTCAAAGATTATTTTTCTGAATGTGAATCTTTCCTTTCTTGAACAAAATATACCTTCTTGTAAGGTATTGTGGATACAGCATGCAAAACGAAAATTTAGTTTTTTGAGAATTACTGAGAAAATTAATTTACTAGCCGGTCTCGAAACGCGCAGCGTTTGTAATTATTCAGCTGCTATTCGTAGAGCGTGTGAGCTATGTTGGTTAGGGCCCATTTTTTCCCTACTTTAGGTTTCACTCCACTTCTTACGCTTAGATTTTTTTGCTGATCTGCATGTACCTCGATTATCAAAAGTCGCTGCTAGTTTTATCTTATACCCTTTCCGTTCATTTCAGGATTTGCCTGATGCTATACAGTTTGCGTGAGACAGCCCAAGGTCTTACTCTCCCTGTGGGTTTTACCCTTTTTTTCCAAGCGAGTCTTCTTCCAAAATCCATATAGTGTATTTATTCGTTTTATAGTAGATGATCACAATACTTTCGTGCGTTTTATTCCCATGTGGAATGTTTTCACTTGTTAAACACATGAAGACTTTTGATAATTTAGCTGACATTTCCGCCACTATCTCCTTCTATTTGTAGCCACAAGCACGTTTTCTTGTCGGGCTTTATGATTCTCAATCGGGTCCTCTGGCTGATCAATCAGAAAATGTTCGCTTCTTAGTCGGCTGCCAATCTGTGAAACCAAACGGAAGTCAGGTTCATCCCATTATCATAATTTTATTCCCTACTTAATGTTCCAGCCCTTTTATCAAAACTTGATTTCTTTTTTATAAAGGTGCACTTGGTTACTCTGGAAGAGGGCTATAACTCTCAATCAGTTAGTCTGAAGAGCCAATCATTCATTCATCCAGACGGTGAAGTCGTCGGTTTAACTGTGCTTCCCGCCGCTCCATTTCTCTTCGTAACCGTCTACTCTTCCAGTTTGTCCTACCATTTTAATTCTCCTAGCCATTCTCTTTGAATTACGTAGTTAGGTTAGTATTACCTGCTATCGAACCTGTGTGAGATGTAGTGTTTATGCTTTTTTTCGACCTTATAAAAATTTGAAGTTGAAGCTTGTAAATTGTCTTATATTTGATTTCTCAAGTATGTATGAACTGCTATCTCCTCATTCACCACGAGGAGGGTGCCAGTTTTGTGCTACTTTAGTGAATTTTACTTTAGTTCTGAGAATTGGAGAAGCCGCCATATTCCCTTGTACTTCGTAGTTACATGTTTTCTTCTAATATGGCATCTCACTAAAATCATATTTGTTTGGAATCTTGTGTTTTTATATTAGTTGTGTTGCAGATTTCCATTGTGTTTGATTAACTTATTCAAAGATTGAGTCTTTTCTATAGGCTTTCTCTAATGTTTATCCTTCTATTTTTAAAATGTAATATCCATGGTTTTCTTCATTTGCCAAAGTTTCTACTTTTTTGTCAGACTATAATGTCATTCGTAGATGTCATTTTACAATCTCACTCGTCTAAAAATCATTCTTATTGATCTTATGGTGGTATTTTTCTTTCAAAATGAGGAAACTATTCTCAAGTTGTATCCTATTTTTAGCGAAATTTGATATTTTGTGGCGTCTTCGGTTAAATCCCTTCAGTTAGAAGTTATACCACTCAGTGGTATATGGGTAGCAATTTATAAAATTCACGTAGAAAATTTGTTTATCGTAGTGTGTTACAAGGTATGTCTCGATGCGGTTTTTCGAAACATCGCCACCCCCTTATCTGTCCTTTTTTCGGACAATTTATACGATACTTTTCATTACGGTATCGTATTCTATAAGGATGGTCATTGAACCTATTTATGTGGTGTGTTTGGGCGACTATTGTGATTTTTACCTCGTAACGATCTCTAATTGTTTAAAATACCTAATTCAAAGATGCACACGACTGTTGGCTGATGTGGGACCTTTAGGTGAAGCTAGTAACACTTCTGTTTATTCAGTCTCAGAAAGCAAGACTGAGTTGAGCACTGGAGCTCGGATTTGGCGTCTTCCGTCGCCGTCACCGCAGTTTTTATCGAACTCGGGATCCGAAGACGGGAAGGATATCGAATACGTGGATCGACCACAAGAACAGCTGGAATTTGTCTCAAGTCTACCCTGCGATGACTTCAATTCAGTTAAAAAGTACGTCTCACATTTCGCCATCATTTTTGGAGCAGCTCTGGTATTTTCCTTTTTTCTCAGAGACACCTAACGTCTTTTTTTCAATTTTGAAGACAATGGACTTATTAGTGACCGTGTAATAAATACAAATACTAATTGTTTTACGTTTTCGACAGAGTTGTGGCACATCCTTCCGAAACATCCACTGACCTGGCCTGTGTTCTCGGCTCACCGCTTCCCGGAACGCAGCAGTACGTTCATCCCATTTGAGCATACCACATCCAGTTAAATTCAAGTCAAGTGGGTAAGTTATTGTTTTCAGTTCTTTAAGTGGTCGAGTGGTGTCCCCCGGTTCGAGCTTCTTGGCCATTCTCGGATCAGCCTCCGGTGATTACGTTGTCAACTCCTGTTGTCAATTACGTCTTCCCACGGAAGCAGCTGAAACCGGTGGGAGTGCAATTACTTCACCTGTAAATGCTGTTCGGTGGTCACCCCATCGCAATTCTTCCACAATCGGGGTCGCTTTTGACTCCGGTGTCCTCGGAGTGGACACACGCTGCATGCAGTTAATCCTACTTTCTCATTCGCCGTTTGTTAGTTGTGTATATATATGTCTTATCGGTCTGATTATCTTTTCTTCAGACCTTGTTTTTGGCTGGGTGACATACACTGGCCATGTGTCCGAGACATCGACTTCAATCCCAATCGCGACCATATTCTGGCCACCGGTGGGGACGATGGTTGCCTCTGCTTGTGGGATCTGCGATCAACTCAGAAGATCGGTCCCTCCTCGCATGGAAAATTGTCTCTTAAGAACCTTGGCCTTGGAATACCCGGTCCAAAACCTCTGATAACTGTGCCTGCACATTCTCACTGGGTATGGCCAGACCAAACGTCTTTCACGAGGGCCGTTAGACTTTTTACTAACTTCTCGAGTTGAATGCTCGGTATTAAAAGACTTTTCTCAACAAAGCATGAGTTTAGTCTGGTTTATACGGTTTTTCATCCTTTAAATTATCACATGCTCATAATTAACCGCCTAACGTTTGCGTTTGGAGTTGAATGTTAATTAATAACCCCCCGCGATTTTCACCAGACGATAAATTACTTTTCGTTTTATTCGAAGATATGGTCTGTGAGGTATCATCCAACTCGCGATCAGCTCCTCCTCTCGGCTAGTAGCGACTCCTGTGTATGTCTCTACGGCCTGCCCAGCTTCTCTTCCGAGTCCCGAGGACCGTCTACTACCGCCAAGGCTACCAGCAGCACTTCTTCCCCCCGCGGAGTCCGAGATCTCCGTTGAATGGTAAATCCACTGCGAGTCCTCGTTCACAATGGTGTCATTTACCGTTCAAAAGCGCCCTAACATGTCTCATTTTCTACCTCCATTGTGCGTGGACTTACCACTGAAATCTCATTGCCGGCGTCTTCCATCTCATACATGATTTACAGTGTGTATTTATCGTCTTCTATTTCGGAGATTTTGTCCTTTCTCCCTCGGCCAGTGTTTAGTAGTTTACTTTTTTGTTTTCCACGTAACTCGGCATAGAATCGCATCTGTGAAATGAGGTAACTTAAAGCAAATTGCCCTGAAGAGGCACGAGAAGAGTGGAAATTAATTGGTTTGAGCGGAGGTTACCTAATCTCAGTCGGCCGCTGGCGGTCCGAAAGAACACTTTGAATTGGTGATTGGTTAATTTATAGCCTTTTATCGACGATATTTAGGTATTTCACGACTTTACTAGGTGATTGTGCTGCTCAAACCTTATAAGTAGCCTTCTTTTGAAGTCTAGAAGACGGTGTGCTAGCGCGATTAGAGCAACAGCAGGAGAGCATTTACGCGGTCGACTGGAGCCCTGTGGATCCGTGGATTTTCGCCTCGGTTAACTACGATGGCCACTTTGTGGTTAGTCAGGTGCCTGACAAAGTCAAATTTGGAATCCTCCTTCAACGCGACGAGGATGAGGACGACGAGGGGGAAGACGAGGACGTGGTCGATTTCGAGAAGATTTAATTGGTGACGTGTATTTCTCGTGATACATCAACTTCAAACTGTGATTGTGTTTAGCAATGTGTTCGCTACTTGCAAGTGTTGAGTAAAAACGGTTCTTTCCTCCACCTTGAACAACCAACGTATGAGTGGACTCTTGTCAATGTTGGCAGGCGTTGACGCCTGTTTTTTTCCATAATATTAAGGCCTGATTAGTCGCATTGTAAAGTAGATTAGCGCTTGTTTTGTTACGGGAAGTCTCTTCAATTGCCAATTTTAGCTTTGTGACTGGCAGTGGCCTCTGTTTATGCGCTAGTCAATCACCTCAAAGCATTAACAGGGCTTTTCAAATGGAATTACTTGAGCTGGTATACGAAGAGAGAGTATTAGACGCTGTTGCTTGGAAATAAACGCTGCATCCTCGAATTTGTGCTGTGATTTCCACTTCAGAAGAGGTATTTTTACAGTAGATCGCAATTTTGTCTCTTACTTTGGCACCACCTTGGCACAGCCCGCCGAGATGGTGAGACAAAATAAAGATGAAACGAGATGGATGATTCGGAATGGCAGGCTGATCTGTTGAGGTAGGACAATACAAAATGGTGAAGCGAATGTAGCAAAAAATAGGTTTGGTCAAGGAGAGTGCTTTTTTGTGGCGAGACGATAAAAGTGCATCAACGAACGGGGAAGAAGAGGAGCTGCCCCACATGGGGAGTCTCACCAACGGCAACGAGATTACCTGTCGAGGGTTTGTCGTTGTGTGTGTTGATGCCACTGCCAACGATGGCATCTGCGCCAACTCCATTGCCACCGAAGGCGAAGTCGAAGTTTACTACGCGCGAGAGCTTGGACGTTGGATGTCTCGCCGCTGCTCTGCTTTCGTCCCTCTCACCAGGGCCAGTGGCGAAGATGTGTACCTGCACCGAAACACTGGAGCGAGCGGCCGTTTCGACGCGGTAGCAGCGGGTGGTTCGTCCCTCCTCCGGCGCAACAGACAGCAGGTAATAGCGCTCGCTCTTGAGCTAAATGTTTAACCAGTAATAATGGGGTAGTTAACATGCTTCTCGACAGGCCTTGGCTCTCCATTCTATTATTGTCATAAATTTCACTCTCTTACTAGTTCACACAACATAGTTGTCTTTCGAGGTCTCAGAGCCTTTGCGCTCAAAATAACCCCACCGTTTGGAGCACGCAGGTGATGCCACTTCTTCTTTATTAAGTGGTGATCATTTCTGGAGCAAACAATGTCAGAAATACCAATTCTACAGGCGATTTGTGAGCAAAGACCAACGTAGTTCTGTAAATATTCGTTGGTTGCTCGGACTGGGGAGGAAACCATAAGTCTGTGCGATCGATGAAAGCTTGTGTGCTTTGATTGGTCAGCGCTGGGCCAATCAGGACGGAGGAAAATTTGTTTTCTTTTTTCCCCTCTCCTTGAAGTTTTCCATATCGGCCGATGTATGAAGTTTTAAAAGAGACAAGTTATCAGGATGGCGCAAATAGGAGCAGTGTAAATGTTTTACCTTGATGGGTCGGGGGAATCGTGCCTCAACTGCGCAATTGAATGAATGAGCACAATTGAGACTCGCTTCTAAGGTGCCCAAAATCGTGCCGCGCGCCTTCACCGATTTGAATAGTGTCCGAGACGGCTTTGTTGAGGGCGTCAATGGTAGTTCTGAAGTTTGGCCTCCTGATCTCGAGCGCTCCGTGTTTCCGTGCCTGGAAGGCAGGTTCAGGAGAACAGGATCATAGCTACCAGAATAAGGAGTCCTTCCACCATCCCTGTATATGGCATCTCCACCTTTAAAAATACCAGACTTTTCGATCACTTGTTATTAAAGTGCTCAGCTTTGCATTTGCAGGATGGATTTACTCGAATAACGGACGCTAATGCATCTTTTTTAGCTGGTGAGTAGATGCGGGATCGACGAGGAATTTCAACTTTCCTCATGCCTTACGGGAACGCCAGCGTAAAGCCGCGTTGTGGAAGTCTTCTGGTCTTCGATATTGTCTCTGCAATCACTGTCCTGAGTGTTCGTTCGACGGCCTTCTCGGAACTAAGGTGACCTCTCACGCAGTCTCAAAGGAGAAATTCTGATGTAAGTCTTTGTTCTCCATTAACACACATAAGGTCCTAAGGACAATAGACTCCTCGACTTCTCGATTAATCCAGTTTTTCATTCCTACTATTCCACTTCACTTTAACTGAAATTTTAATTCACAGCATCAGCCGCAAAGGGTATTAGTCTGTGCATACTCTCGGCACCTTGTTTTCTGGTACAATCTCTTCGACCTTTCAAGCTATTTCTCCATTGCGTCGGAATTCCGTGTTTCTGTCATAGGGCCAACTTTGTTCCAACTACTTTTTAAATCTTGGTGGGATAGAAACAGTGTCGCATGACATCAGGGTATTATTGTCGGTGGATTGTGGAATGAAAAATCACGAAACGTTAAGTCTTTCCCACTCAACTGGTAAATTGCGCGGGTGGGGGGAGGGGAACGGGGACCGGGGGCGTGGCAAGTCACACCCTCCATCCCCACTCTGGGAGACATGCTGAACCGGAATTTGTAACCTGCCTATCCGCGATTGCTTGTGGCCATAATGCGCGAGTGTGTGAGAGCTTTCTTGGAAATAACAGTTTTCTCGAGAAGTGGAAGTGTATCTGAGTGTTTGTCCCTAATCTGAGGATAACACGATGCACAGGAGATGGGGAGGAAGACGATAGACTTGACGACTTTGCACTACTCCGCAAATTAAATAATACATAATGGTGTGCAAATCCCTTCTCTCCTCGACATTTGTTGGTTTAAGTAGTCCGTCTTCCTCCACCCCTCGCCCCCACTCATCCGCTTCCTCTGCGACTCCGCGGCCTTGAAAAAGGTGTGGAAACGGACCAAGCTGCTAGAGCACATGTGTCTGTGACAGGCATACGACCTTCAAACATGGTGTCTCTACTTTCCCCCAAAGCCGCTGCATCAGAAGTTAACGAGGAATGTCTGTAAGGGATGGAAATTGGTCGAAGCTCATCAGTTTTGAAACTGGCTATCTGGAGGGAAGTCGCTACTCAACTCCACTGGCCACCTTCCTTTCCATAATAACCATCATGTTGGCCTCTTCAGACACTCAATGGCTTTAACCGCGTCAATTTGTCCGCGAGATGGGAATAAGCCTGGTGGGGTGGGGGAAGGGACGAGTCGATGCTGGGAAAGCAAAGTAGGCCACTTGCCCGTGTTGTCGGTTGGCGTCGCTGCTGGGGCGCAGATAGGACCGGTTGAATACGCCCCTGGACCTCGGGCCGTGTCGGTGTTCACCGCCACCGCTGTTGGGTGTGGACACGCCGGTGCCGCTGGCGTTGGAGCTTTGAATCACATCGCACTGACGCAACTTCACCTTCACCTTCAGGAAGGTCTCTTTGTTCACCGGGCCGAGGATACTCAACCCGGCGAGGAACACGGGTGTCGAGACCTGAAAAATAAGTCCTCTGTGTTAATATTTAGTAAACACCACTTATTTCGGTGCGTATTGCGTCTCTTTCTCTCCATTCAGTCTGCACGTCATAATTCCTCATCGGCCTATCCTCATCTATTAAGTGAGGCCTGTTTTGTCCCCATTTTATAAGCGACCTTTGTTTTCTCTCCACTTTACCACCAAATTGATTCTCTTTTAACAGGTCATAGAGGGGCGGGGCGGGGCGGGGCGGGAGAGTGGGGCGAGGACGAGGCATAGAGTGGCACGAAGTGGCCTCTAGTAAATATAATGGTGTAATTGACACTTAGTCGGGTTGCAACCCTTTTCTGCTCTTTTACATGGAGAACTTCATTACACATTAGCTTCGAATACTTCATCTGTTTGAATCAACGATGTCACACTAAGTAAAGTCGTCGTTTAGTTGAATTGATGAAGCATTCAACTCGATTTGACGAGAGGAGGGGGGAAAGTGTATTGATAGGTATAAACGGGAGCGGATATAATCATTCTCCTTTCAGTACGCATTTCGACTTTTTTTTCTCCGCTCGGTCGGCATGTCTTGACTCCACGTCGACCTGTTCTCGGCCTATTGTCGTCCTCCATTTAATGGGTGACCTTCGGCTTTCTTTCCACCTGATTAAAGACTACTTCTTTTTAACCAAATAGACAGGTCATAGTCCCCACAATCTCCGTTTTTTTGGAGCTTTTTTCTTAATCGGAGCTGGGGAAGAGGATGACGAGTGTGGACGAGAGGGGAAGCACATGAGCTGAGGTGGCTTTTTTATATGTAGGATCTCAGTACACATTAGCTTCAACTAATGCTCTGTCGTGTGTTGATTTGTTTTACCTCAGGGGATCAAGTATATCACTCTACTCAAAGCCGGCGGTTAATTGAATTGGCGGAGCATTCAACTCGAATTGGCGAGAGGAGGGGGAGGAGAGCGGAGCGGTGAAAACCATCCTCCTACCTTCCCCCTACCACTGGCGCCGCGATTTGTGCCACAACTGCGTCTGGTCCTCATGGACTCGGTGCAGTTCAATAATAAAATTTCTACCCCCCACCTTCTCCAGTCTACACAAGCACTGTTTGTGTTTTGAGTTGTCAACATAGTTGATCTGAGCTTCAGCTGGAACCCTCAACACAGTCAACTCGTCAACACCCACAAGCGAGGTCTGCCCATGGCCTACCTTGAAAATGACGTACTCCACCTCCGACCAGTAGGCCTCCTTCGTGAGCGGTGGGATTAATGGGGGGAAACGACGACACTTGAAGACCTCCGGGCCTTTGCGTTTTGGAACGGGGGCACACAAATCCCCCTCCTGTTTCACACTGCTCGTCTTTTCTTCCTCCTTTTGACTCGCCGCGTTTTCTCTCTTTGCGAACATTTTGGTGGCGAGTAGGAGAAGGATGTTGTATTGCTGCGGGATAATGACAGGATGTCATACTTTGAAATGGTTTTACGGAGTAGAAGATACATGAGTTGCTCGTTTGCCCACTTACCATTTCGAGACTGAGCATATCTGACTTGGAAACGTGGTAGATGAAGTCTTCTAGCGACATCGTAGTGAAACGGACGTAAGGGAGGAGGTCCTTCATGACTTTTGCCACGTTGGAATTGGTGGAAGGGACACCCATTCGAACGCACTCGACCTTACTCCAGCATATCAACGCCTCGAATACCTCCCACTCCTCGCAGTACAGCGTGTCTCGACTAACCACTTCAATTAATGTCTGACGCTCCAGGTTGGTGAAGTGCTCCGAGACGAGGACTTCTGAGGCCTACAAGGTGAGGCGGTGTTGGAATTCTTCAACCGACTTACCAAAACATCTATTGTGTGCCAACAGATCATGGTAAGTTCATCCTCGTCCATGGCGGAGCATCGGTTCAGTTGGAGGAGAGCGTTCTGAGCCGTCATCAGACTCTTACGAGAAGGAAAAGTAGGACAAACCGTTTGAGTTGTTGTAGAGTCTACGTGGCACACATCTTATCACTTTTCCCAATCACTCCTATTGTCAATCAAAGCGTTGTCAGGCTCTGATGTCTCCGCGGCTGCCCTGAGTCTCCATGTGAGTGACTGCAAAAGACAGTGTTTGTCAAGCCCAGCTTCCCTCACCCAAACGGCGGACTGTTGTGTACACGCGTCGGTCCAGAGCGGATCCTCCTATGACATCGTGGAGAGTCTGACCACGCAGACGGGAGACACCGCCATCCGCACTTGCCGGAGACATTTAACTGTGGACACTCGGGGAGCACCGCAATAGGCAGGCTCCTTTGTGACATCTTTCCCCCTAGGCGAGACGATTGCCTGCGCCGTGACATCGAACTAGCTGCACTGAGGGTGAAGGAGGCGCTTAACTAAATGCTCCGAATTTAGTTAAACAACTCCCCTCACCTCCGAGAAATGAAGCCTCTAAATGCCACGGAAGTTCCCGAGGCAAATTGGTGGTGTGTTTGACAGAAGAATAAAGCAGTGTTTACGCAATCGCCTATGTGAACGCCATGTCCTTCTCACGATCATCGCAAGACAGGCTTTTTTCACCGCCTACCGAAGCTGATCGGTGCCTCCTCCGGTTTCTCTCAGAAGGCGAGAAAGTCTCATGGGTGTGGGGCGAGGCTTTATATGAGCGCCGGCTTAAGTCGAGCGTTTACTTCATCATGTGTGTGTGTATGTGTGTGAAACACAGGCTTAAGGAGGGTCCTACCTTCCTTTTGTACAGTGATTATTTATGATTTTTTTCTTTTCCGTGTTTAATGAGAAGAGAAGAATGAGCGTTCTCTCTCGCACCGCTGAAGCGCTAGAATACTGGCAGCCCGTCGTGGCGCTTCTATTATCGCCGCAAAGCCGCCTGCCAAGGTGTAACGGCCTCGGGACAAACGAAAAGACACGAGTGTGTGTGACGGAGTTGCACAAAGCGGCCTTGAGCCGCCAAGTCAGTTATGCATGGCGGAGTCGAGGCACAGCGGCACACTGGCGTGTTCCCACCGAGCGCCTCTGTTCTATCGCCTTACAGCGAGGGTGTACGGCTGCCGAGACGCGGTGAACACACCGCGGAGTGGCTCGAAGGCCGGGCAAGGAACGACTAATGCTAAAATCCGAGCGTTGTCGGGCAAAATGCTGTCAAATGAAGTCGATGTTTGGTGTGTTGGAGTCGGCCGCTGGTATCGCAGGGCTTTGCGCTAACCCGAAACCAACAAGCTCGTTTTGGAGGGGACTGGCCACGGAGGCGATGATCTGCGATTAACCGGTCCACTGCTTATTACTGATAAGTGAGGGCTTTGACCGTTTTACTGCTTCACTCGAAGCAAAAACAATTGCGCAGCTCCCGAGCTCGAGGTGAGGAGAGGCAGGACTGCTTAGATGCGTAAAAGTTCGTGACTGGCTGGCGACCTGGTCGAATGGACAGACGGCCAGGCAGGCTGGCAGATGTTGAGTCGACTAATGTGTTAGAGGCTTGACAATTTGACAGGCTGACGTAAAAATTTGCCGTTGCCGAGACGAAGATGTTTAAGAGGGTTTGTCCACTCAATTAGCCAATCAGGATGCGACACCTAACGCTTTTTTACGGAAGGGGTTCATTCGTCCAACCCTCTCCTCTCGCCTGCAATTGGACAGCAATTCGGCATGACTGTCGCCAAAGGGCGAGGGGTGAGGAATTCACCGCATAAATTGCTCGCATTCAAGATTACTTTTTGGCACCGCGAGGAATATGCGCTACTCACAATAAGTTTTTTGGTGCAGTCGGTGACGAGAGACGTGAGGAGGTACTTTTTGGCCGCGTAGAGAACGTCGTAGAGGTCATCCAGTGCTTCTGTCAAGGGTTTGTTGTCGCAGTAAATGTAGCGGAGGCACTGTTGGAAGGCCTGGACAAAGGAAGAGAGGCAGAGAAGGAGAGAGAAAGGGAAAGGAGGATGTCAAAAAATGGAGTGGTTGTCATTTTTCCTCCCTTTCCCTATCCTAGAGAATTTTTTCGGAATGCTTCCCATTATGCACTGCGCCTGGAAGCTACATCTTCTGACTAGCCGAACGCTTTGCCGGGAAAATGAGAAACAATGAGAAGAGATTTTACACAAAAGCACTCAAATGGGCATTGGACGGTGGAAAATATGCAGGAACGGAATCACTTTCTGTACCGCCTAATGGACGGCAAGGGAAAGGGGTGACTTTTGGAACAGACGAAGTGGCGTTTGGCCCCCACCCTCCCCCGCCATGTCTCGTCGCCGGCTGAGGAGAAAAGGCCATTCTCCTCTCCCCTTTTCCCCGAGGCGGTTTCTCGCCTTCCTCTACCACGAGGACTTTGAAACCTCTCAGGAGAAGCGTCTCAATCTCGGGGGAGAGTGAAGAGTCTCAGAAAGAAGGTGAGTAAATGAAATGTCTAGGTGAAATGACCGATGGCATGTAGTGCATGGCGTAAAAGCAGTGAGCGGCCGAAGTGACCGTAAAGTGGAGTTTTGTCTGCCCTTACAGAAGAACGATTCAAGGCGGCTCTCTCCCCCCGGGTCTTCTTACTTCCCACTTGTCAGTGCCACAGACCGCCTTAAGTTGATATTTCCTTGTCGCGATGAGAAGCAAATTGGACGCCATCGGCATTCCACTCGCCCAAACTGCAGCCTCAACGCCAGGCCTCACTGCGATGGAGCAAAGTCTCCTCCCCGGAGTGACGCGTCTTCTGTCCTACCACCTTCTACTCAATTCTCCCCACTTGCACGACATGAGTGGTCGCTTCGGGCAAGAAATTGCTTCTCTGCTCCGCAAATTCCCCCCTTACCCCCCCCTCCCCTCCCCCCCCAGCGTCGGGGAAAAAGTGTTGGGAAACTGTCACCTGCGCGTTGGCTCAAGAATGGAAGCATTCTTTCCTTGAGCCATTGCATCAGTGTCGAACACAAGGCTGGCGAGGAGGAAAGGAGCCGCGCGGGTGTGGAGTGAAAGGCGGGTAACTGCGTCGATCGATATACTTGTACTTGTCATTCAACTGACCCGCAAATAGCACTTCACAGTGCGTCATTGGACAGCGCGTCCTCGCCAGTCCATACGCGTGGGTCCTGCCCCTCTCGCCTTCTTCCACTTCAACTTCCGCTTCCACTTCCACGCACACACGTCTGACGAAGGTGAGGGCAAATCCGCGTCTCGTGCCCCAATGAGTTGTCTCTCGCTCTCCACCCACGGGATTTCAGACAAAAATGGCCTCATTTGACAACTCCACGCCTGCATCCTGGCGGGGGGGGAGGGGGAGGGAGCGGGCGGGCGGGCGGGCAAAACTACCTCGTCAGCTTGACAGACTGCGAGGCTGAGGCATCCTGCGGCAGAGATGAGTGCTAATGAAAGTCAGGTGAAGGTTCAATTAGGCTGACTGCTATGGCGAGACACCAGAGGTAACCGCGACCCATTGAGAACATGCTGCCGTGTTCGGCATGGCAGCACATTTCCGTGAGGTAGAGCGCCGCCCCTAAACAGGCTGCACTTGTCTGCAATTTCCTCTTCATCTGCCCGCATTTTCTTCCTCAGCCGACGGCCCTCAGGGGAAGAACACGAACGCGCAGAAGGGATGTGTGTATCACGAGCTGTCTCGTCACTGGCGTCGCGAGACGACTCGACGCAAAAGGCTTCTCGTCTGCCACCTTGACTCTCTGTGGGGCAGCGAGGTCACTGCTTCACTCGCTTTTCCTCCAGGCCTTGGACAGAACGACTTTCCACTGTTTGAGTGACGTTGTGAACGTAAAAGTAAGTGCACGAGCGCCTTGTTCTGCTCGTCACACCAAGTTGACCTGAGGCACTTAAGTGGCAGGTTCTTGCGCCTTTCCGAGGAGTAGACAAAATGGCGTGAGGTCGCTGCTGAAATGACTCGGGCTTTCGCGTTGCCCTCAGCCTCCCTATGGCCCTCAAAGGACGGACAAAGGCGTGGAAACGGTTTGCAAGCCTTTTGCGTCGGACTACCCACAGGCGGTTAAAATGCTTGTGAACGTGTGAAGAGGCAGAACCGGGAACGAATTCACGAAAGCAGGTAATTTTGTGATGACATGCGGGAGGAGAATGCCCAGGGGAGAGACACCGGAGGCGAAAGGTGAAGCAGGTCACTTACGGCGGGTGTGACGTCGGTGACATGCATCTCTATGATTTCCCGTCGGACCGGAGCTCGGGGATTTGGCGCTCTGGGCAAAAGCTCCGTAAAACATCGCCTCAAATACCGGCGAGGCGATGGCCAAAATGAGCCGATGCGCACCAAAACGCTTAACCTCACCGGCGGTCACTGGCTCTGGCGTCGGTGGTTGAGGAGTCCTTGATGCGGTCGGCTTGACGGTCGCCTTATTGTCAGCTTTTTTGCGATCCTCGCCACCAGTCGGCTGAAGATCGATGTCGGAGCAGTCGGAGTTTGTAGTCCCGTTGTGATAAGAGCAGAACACGGAGTGTGAGGGAGGTGACGGGGACGAGGAGGATGAGGAGGACGACGTTGAAGGATTGGTCGTGGTATTTCGAAGAGCAAGTAAAGCTTCCGCCAGTCTCCTTGCCTTCTGTCCCGCTGTCGCCTCCTCCGCGTTGGAATCCTCGAGTGGCGTCTGTGGCAACGCGAGGGCGGTGTCCGAGGCTTGAGCCAGAGCTGAGGCTATTATGCGCTGCTTCTCGGTGGTCTGCCGACGCTGTGTCGAGGCTGTCCGACGTCGCAATGTTGAAACTGGCGTCGGTTGCCTGCTCAGCTTATTCCCCTCGTTCCCCGCTCTATCTTCTCCTCCTCGCCCCACGTAGAAATACACATCGACGAAGCGTTCAGCCTTTAAGACGGCGGCCAGACGATCCTGCGAGCCCTTGCAGGTGGTCTGAGGATGCAGAAGAGAAGAATGGACGTACAGTATTAACTTAAAAATTGTTTTTAATTACTTATTATATTCAACCGGAATTATTTCCATTGGCAATTTGGACTTTCTGCCAAAGAGCATTCAAGCCAAATACTCCACTGAAAAAACTCATGATTTTCGCGTTAATAGGCGTCGCCGAGTCTGTTGTAAGACCACTTTGGTCAGTCTTTTTTCTCCTCTCTCAAAAATAATTCCCAATTACGAAAAGGCTGCAAGTCGGTCGGAAGTGTCGAGTGCATGCGGCGGATGCGGCAAAGTGTCAGAGTGCAAAGAAGTGGTTTAGTTTCAAGGTGAGGCTTCGTGCGGTCGGTCGTTAGGTCGGTCGTCTGTAGCTGCCTCTGTCCGTCTGTCCGTCCGTCCGTGCGGACGGCGCACATGAGTGCGGCACTGCTTTCCTCACTCGTAGCCGCGTGGATGGCGAGTTCTTCGGGTTCACACTCCAGTCGGCCACGAGTGGCCTCGTGGGAAGATCGCAGTCCACAGAAGCCGTCGTTCTCGTCGTCGTCGTCGTTGTCTTCGTCGTCTTCCTTGCTGCCTTCTCCTCGCCGCCAACGTGGGGCGGTGGTCCTCGCCAGACGAGACTCGCTGACGCTACTCGGATCGCCGGAACGAGCACTTGGGCATCCGACATGGAGCATTTCCACTTGCGCCTCACTAACCTTTCTCGAAGCCCCTTGAACTGCCCTCCAGTTCAACTTGAACTCGTGCAAGAAAAGTGGGCGTAAATCGCGCTTCGTTTCAATCTGGTTTTGGTGAAAAAAAATCGCGGAAACGGCATACGAACACTGGAAATTTGTGGTAACCGAGTAAAGAGAATGCCTTTAGGGTTTACAAATGAAAGTGTCTGGCGCATGTTGCAATGTTTCTTTCTCAGTGGCCACTGAAGACAGACTAAGTGAAAAGGCTCGCTTCATAGGTTCCAGGAGAATACTTCGGTGATGGCCTGTCAGAGCATGGCAAACACGGTGATTTGACGCACCCTCCATTCTGTTGGCGCAGACGACTTTTCTCCTTCTTCCGGCATGGTGGCTTCGGAGGAGGCTTCGGGGAGGATCGTCGACTCAGAGGTGGGTTCGTCGAAACGTTGAATGATTGGGGCTCTTTGAGCGACGGTGATACGATTACGGCGACCCAAGAACAACGGGAAGGGAATGCTTTGATCTGAGCCAAGTCGGCTTCTGCGTCCGTCAATCGGCCTCACGTCAGCAACCATGGCGAAAGTGTCGGAGGAATTGCCGTCATCGTCATCGTCGTCGTCGTCGTCGTCGCGGTCGTCGTCGTCGTCGTTGTCAAAGCCCGTAACACTCTCAGTACTGGAGGATCTGGTCGGGTGATTGCGCACCACTCCTAGTCGAATGGTGCTGGAGGCGGCGTCGCGTTGGAAGCTGGCAAAATGGAGGCTTTCAAGGCATGTCCCGTGAGTGCTGCACACCGGACTGTGTTTGGCGTGTTTACAATGACGCCTCTAATGCGAACCATCCTCCAACCTTACCTACGAGAATGTGGCACTGACGCCAACATCCTCTCGAGTCGTTCACACCCCGACTGCGAGGAGTGGCACCCGCCGGGGCTGATCAATCGCACGAGGAGGCTCCTCGAAGCCAAACTGACGTCCCTTTGATGCTAACTATAGACGCAGGCAGGTAGTTGAGCCGAGATAAGTGTCCGAGTGCTTGCCAACTCCGTGCGTGATTTAGATTCCCTTCCCCTCAGCGCATAGCGCCTCGACAAGCCACTGGCCCACGTGACCTCCGGTCTTCGGGGTTTTCTAAGCAATCGCGTGGTTGGAGCTCGGGGTCTTCAGGGATGTTAGAGGACTCACCAGCTCGTGAACTTCTTCTGGGCCCTGCTAGGTGAACACTTTGGAGTTGCAGCCGTATTGCCACGATAGGAGTATTTCAGATCCCCCCCCCCCGGAACTCGCAAATGAGACGTCACCTCGGCGAAAATGAACCACGCCTCAACTCGCTCTCTTAACTGGGAGGCCACTGAAATCTCGCGCTGCACTGGCCCCGTCCCGGGGTGACTGGAAGAGGTCACCTCGCCGTGTGGAGGCGGGAGTTGGACCACCTCCCCTCGCCGCTCTCTCACCCTGCCTCTTCGCGGCACATTTCTGCCAAATTAAGCTTCCGTGAATCTGTTTTGGCACCTTGGAAAGGTCTGGCCTTCTACTGGTATGTGCGTGAAGGTCGTGTGAGCCGGGGGACCTCCTAAAGAATCACCTTGTTGGTCAGGAGGCGGGTGTGGGGGGGAGGAGAGGGGTGGCGGAGGGAGGAGAACACGTTTTCGAGCATTACTCAGGCATTTGAATACGGGGATGACAGCAGTAGTCGTTTTTATTTTATGACTCGACTGTTTCTCACCCGCTCACATGCACCAGCGCTCTCCTTTTCTGCTCTCAGTGATAGGAGCCTATGCTAATGAGGGAGGTTCATTAACATTGCCTAGTTTGTTGAGCGCTCTCCTCGCAGACACCTCGAAAAGGCCTCGTCGAATTCCCTTGACACCGCGTTTCCGGGGTGTCGTGGCCCCGCTCCTCGCCCCTGTCGACGGCCTCGGGGCGAGGCGGGAGAGGTGGGAGGACGTGGCAGCGATTCACCTGTCACTCCTGCTCCCAGGCAACCACTCTCGCCTTGAAAGATTAACTAGTCACCTTCGTGAATGAGGTAAACGATGACTTTGTGATGTATAACTTTCTTCTTACTCGCAGTCTGTCAGGGAGTTTGCAAAAAGTGTGGGAGAAGGGGAAGTCGCCGCGGATACCAGGGCGAAGTCGTCGAATTGGCATTCGAGGGAGTGGAGAGTGAGGTAGAAGTAAAAGCCTCTCTCCCCCAGCCCCTCCTGGCCTCCTGGCCGTGCGCACCCGGACTCGTCTGAGCCGCCTGCAGGCGAGTGACAGCACAGATCCGTTGAATCGTCCTCGGACAAGACAAAGGGATGTGCCAAAATTGGAGGATGGAGTCGGTTGGCCTCGGTCTTTTCAACCCGCTCTAGTCACACGCGCGCGCCCAAGTCCTCGGCATCGCCTCCTCCCAAGCTGGGGTGATCGCAGCCTCAAACGCATGCCAACGCGGCCTCTTCCACCAGTTTAGCCTGCCACATCGTGCGATTACTCACTTCTGCGTGGAAGAAGGTCGTGGAGGCCTCACTTACGTCCCCCGCGCACCCTGCACGGCGTCACTCAGATGGCCATGAAACGGGCGGACCACGTGATTTCATGGAGTGGCATGAAAGACAGCCGGGAGGAAGACTCGGGGGTGGGGGGCTGTGGAGTTGTATACTCAAAGACAATGGAAACGACAAAGAGGGTTCAAACTCACAGGCCGGAGGGAAGAGGATTCTGCGCATACCGAGAAGCCTCGCTCGAATATCCTGCTGGCTGCTCGCCTCCGTCGTCGTCGAGTTGTCAATCTCCGCGCCGTTGTGAAGTGTATTTGGGCCAAACAAATTCCTGTCGTTGGGCGTGACGACCACGTGGACAGAAGCATCGTCAGTCATCTTCTGTCACCGCGGCTTTTCCTCTTGACTTGTGTGAGGTGGGTTTCGGGGTGTGTGTGTGTGTGTGTGTGCGTGTGTGTATGTGTATGTGTAGGCAAATAAAAGTTGGAGGCAGCGACAGCGTGTGTGTAGAGCACAGAGGAATGAGAAATGCGCCAAAGTTGGGCCTGTGATAACATGGGCTACACTCTCCTCAACCAATCACCAACGCCGGTGCCGCCTGCTTATTTGTGCGTGTGTGTGTGTGTGTGTGTGTGCGCGCGCTCTGTGCGCGCGAGAGCATGCAATTTTTGGATCGTGGGTGTGTTTGTGTGGATGAGTGTGTAGGCAGGCAGGCAGGCGCGTTGGTGTGGGTAACTGAGTGCGCCTGTATCAGTCAGCCAAGTTGTTAGCCAATCGAGCTACTTGGCAAGGGAAGTCGGAAGGGGAATAACCTTCGGCTCCCCTCCGTCCCGTCCCTCCTCGTCTCTACTGACGTCAAAGACTTGCTCTCAACCGCCAATTACGTCTGACATGCGACGTGAGGGCATCAGACGACACGCTGGAAGGAGGCTCAAGGACGTCGGGGTGTTGACTTATGCGCCAGACTGGCAGAAGCGATGGAGGTCGGTGGCGCCCCCCTCGTGGAGGGGCGAGGCAGAGCCTTCGAGAGGACACGAGCACGAACTTGCGTCGTATAGGCTGGCCTTCCTCCACCCACAGAACCTTTGCCATCCAGCGAAATTTTAATGCCTCATTTCACGAGATGTCTCGACCCCATTTCAATAATGAAACCCGTTCTGGCGGCTCTCCTAACATGTTGACGCGGCTTGACAGACGAGCTGCAGACCGGGCACCACCGAAGCTCCGCTTTATGGCTCTGGCTTCGACGACTCGTTGACCTTTCGCGTGCTCCGCCCAGCGTGCGGGGCAGGGGAGGAAGAGAGCGCAAGCGGTGGAGGAGATGGTAGAAGACAACAGTGAGATTCTCTCTCCACGCGGTCCATCTCCTTGCCTGCTGTTCACTCGATTTGGTGGCAGGCATGACGAGGGCGTCTTTGGGGTCTTCGTTGGAAGTGGAAAGGCTTTCGTGACACTTCTCCTCCGAGACCACTTTCACCAATGTTTAAAATCCCACTTCCATCCACACTCGAGCCTCTTCCCTCTTCCCGTCTCAGTGAGGTGGAACCATATTGGCATGGGAGTCCGCTCCTGCGCTTCGACCAGCTTTTCTCGCCATCCAATCTCATCTCTCAGGCCGTGCTAACTGGGGTCTTCAGGGCTGACCCAACGCGACAGCCTCTCCCATTCCCTCAGTGTTCCACTCGACAGCTTCAAAAGACCGTTTTGAGATGGCAACTGAAATGAGTGACTGCAGAACGTACACATACAAACGCCAGTGATCTCGTCTTCCACTACTCTCAAAAGTGACGCCCCTTCGACGCGATCGTGTGGAGGTGAGAGACGAAGAGTCAAGGCGTCAGGCGACACGCTTTGGTACACACTGGCGGTCTCGCCAGTGAACGCGGAGCCACGCTTCTCTTGAGCCGCCAACTTCGACGCTCAGCCCTATGGCCTAAGGTTGAGGGTTTTTTTGCAAAAATCTGGAAGAAGATGATACTGATGATCATCCTGACTGCTCTTAATGGTCTCCCGTCGTATAATTTGAGACAAGTGCAGTGGGCAGCGCGGTTGAGGTAAATAAACCTCGAGCTCTCCAGTCGTTCCAGCATTCTTCTCGCTTATCTCATCCCCAGTCCCGGAATCCGAAGGCTCGAATGTGAAGTTTCTTGCTGCGAGAAGACCGCATCCAAATGTACCGTGGAGAAGAGTGCGTGAGAACGCGTTAAGGCTTCTCTGGGGTGCACTTTTCGCCCGTTCATTCCCACACCATCTGGTCGCCGAAGACGGTGTTTAGGCGGCTCGGTTAATGCACTAAGAGTAGGAAGGCGGCATGTCTTGTGCGCGAAGGAAGGGTTACTTTGCGTGAACCGGAGCACACGCGAATTTCACCTCGGACGATGACAGGAGCTGTCGTCGTGGTAATTCGTGGCTTCGCGGTCTGCAATCGACACCCCCAAACGCTTTGCAATACTTGGAGTGGCAGAGATGCATTCCAAGTTGAGTAATTCTCCTCCTACTCAGTCTTTGCAAGACTAATCGTGTCTCGAAAGCTGTATAAACCCGAGCAGACTCAATTTCATTTGAGATGAACGAAAAACTCACCGGCACATATTACTGATAAAGTGTAAGTAGCAAGTTATTGCCTCCGGCGCACATTCTATCTTGTTACTGATGCTGGTAAGTGGATATGCTGAGGTCTGTCAAAGTGATGACTCATGTTTGTCAAATTTTTGTGGAAGCACACTTCCTCCGCAGTGTCAACTATGCGTGTTTCGGGTTGAGTGGTTCTGGTGCTCTACGCTTTCCAAGTTGGAAACCTCAATTTTTTCCCATGAGACCTCCATAAAATGCAAAAATGAGGGTTCAACCTCCATCTTCCCCTGAATCTGCTACGCATATCCCACAGACCGACTTTAAAGACACTCACAGAGCATAGTAATAAAGTATCTTTTGTTGCACAAAGTCTCATCTCCTTCGCACATTACTCTTGCAGTTAGAGCAGTGATGAGAGGAAAACGCTGCATCCAGGTCATGAAAAGGATTCTCATCTTCCTATGTGGGGTGATCTATGACGGTATTCAAAGGCGTGACAAATTATGATAGCCTGTTGACACTCGCAAAAAACATTGTTTTGCTGGTGCAACCAACCACCCTTTGTCTACTGAAGGTCACTTCTCACGATAATTGTGTCAAAATCAAGCAGCGATTCCACTCCGAACTCCCTCCCTATGCACCTCTCATTGCTGCTGCACGTCCTCCTGACACTGACTAGTTGTTTGGGTTCGTTCCGACCATCACCCCTCCTCTTTTCTTCCTTCTTTAACCCCTCCAAACTCCTTTTTATCAGCCTTTCACTCAGTCCCGCTGCCCTCAGGAGTACCACCACCCACGTCATTCTCGACCAAATCCTATTTTAAATAAGAAACGGCGGCGAGTGATTAGAGTCGGTGTGGCGGGAGCGAGCGCTGATGCTACTGGAGTGTCGAATGTGGTGCTAGGAAGGGTACAGTTGGACTGGAAGTGCCGTCGATTGGTTCTTCCCCGAGGGAACTTGGAAGTGGCTGCTAGCGCGGAAAGATAAAACCACTCACCGTCTCGCGGTGCAATTTATTAGACTCGTTTGACCCGACATGAGGGGGATTTGGACGTCGTCTTAAATTGTCCATACTGACGATGTAGTTTTCGTGATCGGTTGAAGCTCTGCCTTCCCAGCTTTCGCGGCATCTCCCAGGGAGATGAGTGCTTCGTATCGAGGGTCTCGAAGCCTGGACCTTTCGCACCAGCGACTGTAGATGGCGGCAAGGACTTCCCTTTTCTTTGCCGTGCTGTGAGCAACACCTTCCCGACGGAAGTTCTTTTCCCTAACTGAGAGCACTTCGCATCACGGGACGGCCGCGACACTTGAAAGACGACAACATCCTCTCACGTAGACCTAAAGGTTATCGAGAGAAGATTAAATCATCCTCAAAATTACTGCTCGCATTAGCCTGGAAGGGTTCGCTGCGGTCAGTGATGTGAATAAATGAAATGGTTGGTATCATCCTCATTATCGTCATCCGCTCCTCAGAGGACGACTTTCTCTCCGCACTGCATTGCTCGGCGGAGAAATGCCGCGTCGTTCGAGAACTGGCAGAACTCGCAAATAGTGAAGCATCACCGCTGGAACTCGCATATCTGCAGAAGTTTCCATTAGCAAGAGAAAGGAGAGCCCAGTGGGGAGATGCGAGACGGACTCGCCGCCCGCTCCTGACACGAGGAGATCAAAAAGACGTCCAAGTTTACCCAATTCAATCCACTGGAGTAAGGAGGGTTCATGTCGCTGCTCCGCAACATTCACACAACAAAGTGGCTCGAGGGAGACAAAGTGACAGGACTGTTGCCCTCTCTGAGTCCTTATGACTGTCACTGGTTTCATTTATTCCGCAATAATCACGACTAGTCCGCGTCAGCCTTCTTAAAGTTGTCGAGACGAGAAAGTCGACAGCTTGGAAGGGTCTTTTGGAGGCCAGGACGACCTTCATTTCGTCCGGTCGCTAATTATGGTCGCTGCGGCAGTAATTTATGCGTCTAAACTCCATTGGTTACCAACGGGGACACCTGCGGCCTCTTCTTCCCTCCTCTACCATCCAACAACGCTGTAACCTCCATAACTCGGCGAAAACGCGCATCATAGCAGCGTCCGCCCTAACAACCGGTTCGTGGTTTTGTCGACTGTGTAAGGAAGGGATTTTAGGGAGAAGAGGGGTAAATCGGGCGCCTTGATCTGCAACTAGTCAGAGCGTTCACATGTTCTTTTCATCCTTCAGGCATCCACAGGGTCTGCTTGGATCCCATCCACTCCGGCCACGGCCGAGCCGCGCTTCTGCGCTACGGCTACGACCAGCACACCGGCGAGTGCCGCCAATTCGTGTGGGGCGGGTGCGAGGCCAACGGGAACAACTTCGAGACGTTGGAGGAGTGTCAAAACAGATGTGAACACGGTCGAGCACAGTGCGCCACCGCTTAGTTCCGCCTCTCTTGGCTTCTGGCCTCCTCCTCCTCCTCCTCCTCCCGCGCTCATTTCCCCGCTGACTGGCTTCTTTCCGTTTTAATTGCCAAATAAACTGCGCGATTGTCCTCATCGAGACTTTGCCTTTGTCACGGTTGTTCCACCTTCGCAGCGCTTAGGCGGCACTGCTTTCGAAGTCTTTATTTCTGTATCAGGCGGGCAAAAAACCTTCTTCCCTCTTCGCACGAGTGTGTCGCGCGTGGTTTGGGCGGTGACCATCGAGAGTGGGGGCGCGAAATCCGTTGCGATGCCTCAACGCCAGCCGCCGTTGTCCGCGCTGCTGCCTCCTCGACGTCGAGTCGACGCGGCCACTTGATTGTGATGTGACTAACGCGGAGACAGGGCGGCGCCTACTACGTCGCCTCTGTCGGTCAGGCGAGCCAACATTTGATGCTTCATGCACCATGCAGGCAGCGTGATGTCCTCCTGCCCCGTCCCCCCGCGCTGTTCCTGTCGATCGAGTCCGGGTGAAGGTGTCCTGGCATTTGGCCCCGCTTGCTCCCGCTCCACTGGCGTCGGATCGGTTGGGAAGGGAATAGGCGAATCGTTCGGAACTCGCCCCGCCGACATCTTTTCTCCGCACCATTCAATTCCCTTCGATGACTCCCAGATTGTTTGGACGCAGGCTTCAGCGTAACCTGCCCGAGATGTGTGAGGCAGTGGGAAACCAGGTGGGGGAAAACGTAAACACCCAGGCGATACGAGGTTGCTCAGGAGGACGCAGGCACGAGAGGACAGCTGGGCGGTAGGTCCGCTGTGTATTCCGAAGATCCCTCGGACTGATCTTGAAGGGGTTCTTCTCTGCTGATGTGGACAAGAAGAGGAGGGTGGCGACGCTTCACCCCGCTCCTTCCTCTCCTGCGCACCACCCAATTGCTGGCCGCTCATCGGAGCTCCGTTAGCCTCGCTTTATGCAAAGGCAGGAGTGAGAGCCTCCTCCGTCCAGAACAGAGTCTGTTCTCGTGGCCGAATCTTCCCCGTAACTGGGCAGTGCCCTTTGAAGGGTTGGAGGCAAGTTGGCTTTTTTATTTCCTGCCTCTGGCAGAACTGGGCTAGCCTTCGGGGCCTGCACTGTCAACTCGGGGCTCTGCAGTGCTCGTCTCACGCGGCGCCATCGCGCGCGGACTTGGTGAAGCGTCTGGATGGCGCAACCGCTTTCAGTTGTAATTTCACCAAGTTGCCGGCTGCTTTGCGTGCGGGTGAGGCGGAGGACCTGTCGACGCACGGGATCACCGCCGGCAGATGAGTTCGGGTGCTCACACAAACCCTCCGGAGTGCTGCCAGCTGGCACGGCGACGTCACCTTCCTCCTCTCCACAACTGTCAAGAACGCGCATCGACTAGGTGTCAGGTGGAGTGTGTGTGTGTGTGTGTGTGCTCCGTGCGGTGTTTGGCTCTTCTCGTGTGTGGCGAAATGCAATTGCACCATTCCGATGCCGCTTCGCCCCCAACCCGCGGCGGTGGAGCGCAGGACCGGTGGTGAAGCAGTCGAGGCGCAGTTCCACCCTCCACCGCCTTATGCGCACTTCACCGCTGCTGCTCGTCGTCGTCGTCGTCGGCCTCCTCCTCCTCCTCTTGCTCACCGGCTGCCGGGGTCTGTCTTTTTATTTCCACCACTTTCCTCATGTCGCTAATTTCTTTCCCACGTAATTTTCCAACTCTGATAAGGCACGAAGAGGTCGTCAAAGCTTCCTCCGCCCTTTAAAAAGGCTGATTTTTGTAGAAGGTGGCATCTACTGCCAGCACGGTAAAGTGAGGGGTGGAGCCTAGGGATAGCAAAGTGGCTCCGGAAGAGCCCCCGGAGTCCTCGTCCGCACGTCTGACGGTGGACGGGACGCAGTGCCAACAGGCGTTAGGCATCGTAGCTCCACGAACTTTGTTGAGATTTCGAATGCCGCGCGGGGGAGAGCAGGGAAAATGGCCTTGTCAAGACACTCGACGGAGGTTGTGTAGCGACGAGATCATTTTCGGGTGCTTCTACCGCGTTCACCAAACAGTGCATTCATTTCCTTTTCAACGCAGCCATCCCCAAGGCCTGCAAGGATCCCATCTACCCCGGTCGCGGGAGAGCCGCCTTCAGACGCTACGCCTACGACTCCTCCGTCGGCGAGTGCCGCGAATTCATCTGGGGCGGGTGCGACTTCAACAGGAATAACTTTGAGACTTTGGAGGAGTGCCAGGAGAAGTGCGAAAACGAAGGCAGACACTGCGCCATCGCCTGAGTCGCCTGGTCTTCCCTCTCCCCGCGCCTCACTGACGACGTTTTGCTCTCCCTCAGCGACAAAACAACCCGCTTCATTAAATGTTCTTCCATTTTCGACCAGTCTGAGGAAACGATGAGCCTATTCGCCTGCTATTTTAACGTAATGCTCCATCGCCGGCGGTTCTAAGGACAGCCGATCGCTCCGCCGCGAACCGGCTGCCTCCGCCTCCGCGGTTATCGAAAGTCTTTTGTAGCAGGCAAAATGTTGCCCACCTCCACGCCTCCACGTATCGTCCGCGGTGGTCCGACAGACACGAGATGGTCCGTTTCCTCGGTGTGAGTCGAGAGCGGACCACCTCCGGGCGCGTGTGGCGCGTCAACCAGTCAACCAAGGAGTTTGCCCTCACGCAACCTCCGCCTCCTCCTCTCCGACCGCCCTCCCACCAGCCTACCCATCACCAGCCCGACCCGCGAAGGAGAAGTCGCGTTGGGGTCAGTTAAACGCGCGTTGGTGTTATTAAGAAGCAAAAGTGGCCATCAGAAACTATGTTCGCGGGTGATTTGGGAGGTCTTGCCTACGCCCCGACGACGTGGCTGCACGCAATCTCGCACTCCTCTCGCGAGTCGAACTTGTTGGCGTTGCCTCCACAGCCGCCGTAGACGAATAACTCGCAACGACTGGTCTCCTGATTCACGCCCCATTTGTGGAAGAAGGCGAGGCATCTTCCCGGGTCGATGGGCAGTCGGCAGGGGTCGGTCCGACCTCGAGGGAAAGGGAGCATAAATATGAAATTTTTAGGCATTTCCTAAGGCCTTCATTCGCAGCCGAAACACCCTAGAGAAGGTGTCAGAGTGGAAACGCGATCAGCGCCCCACGAGATGGCTAAAGTTCTGATAATGTTTGGGTGAATGCATCTGGGCTGACGAAGATGCTTCTGTGGATGTGAAAAGCGTACAAACCGCGGCGCAAACTCACCCTCAGACAATCCGACTAGTAGAAAGGACGAGGAGAAGGCACACAGGAGACATCCTCGGAGCTGTTGGCGCCCCGTCGCCAGCCACGTCTGTTTATAGTCCTCACCGGAAGTAGTTAGGCTGGCAGGAGCGAGGGAGAGACAAATTCTGGGCGAGAGAGGAAGTAAGTGCCGACATAAGGGCAATTCATGCTTCCACTCGAGGCTGATTGTGCAGCCACGCCGGCCTGTTGGACACTTTCGGAGTGGGAAGAGTCAGTTAAGAGGTTGAGCCATTGGCGCAGACGCCTTTAATGCCCTGAGCTCTCCACCCGCCGGTCGCCTTGTGCTGTGTCAATGTCCGTGTCGAGCGATGAGGGCTTTTTGGAGCGTTTGGTTTTGTCCCCAACGTCACAGTACGGTGGCGAAAGAAACAGTCTGTCGTCAGGGTGGAGGTTTTCGAGGAAAAGTTGATCAGAAAACTCACTTCTGGCGACTGCGTGTCTGTTTCCTGTCCCCGTCTTCAAATGAGACGAGATTCTCTGAGCCAAAGAAAAGCCCGGATTCGTGGAAGCGGATTGGCGACTTCACTATCGAAAGAATGCTGGCGATTCGGGGGGTAAATCGGTGCTGATTTTGACCCCTTTGGCGTTAGTAGAAGATCCGCGACAATTTAGGGCCGATAGGAGACGTTTAACAGGGCGGCGGACGCAGCAGTTGGGGGTGTGGGCGACTGCTAAGTTAGCACTGAGCGGGCGACCCCAAATAAGTTTATTGGGACGCCGCGAAAATGCGTTCATTCTCCGCACACTCTGGAGGCCAGCGCTCTCAAACGAATGAGGCGACCTTTAAGAGACGGTTCTAGCGCAGCTGGGAGTTTAGGGTTCCACGATACAACGCGATGACCGTGAAAAAGTAGCAAGTTGGATACAATTAAACCGGTGTTTTCGTTTCGCTGGTGATCAAGTGCGAAACGTTGCAAAGCGGACTAGTTGTTTATGCTTCTAAATTTAAATGGCGTACTTCTTACTCCCTCCTTATAGTTTTCCCGTGTTTATATAATGATTCTCCTTAGCTTCCCGCCCAAACCGAATGAAAACGAAACGCGATTTACACCCACTTTTCTTTTACGAGTTCAAGTTGAATCATGGGGCAGTTCAAGGAGTTTCAAGTCCAAATTACCAGTGGAAATGGTTTCGATAGAACGCAATGATTAACGTGAAAAACTCGCTTTTCTTTTTGATTTTTTTACCCAAATCCTGCTTAACAATTCCCAACCCAATATTAGAAGTTTAATCTGTGATCAAACATCTACATCCAGCAAATGATTGAAAAGAACAAAAGTGGGGCTCAAGTGCGCCGACCGCATAAAGCTTAAATTCCTGTTGACAAATTAACTTCCAAGCTGGGAGGAATTTTCGTCAGCTTCGCTTTACTCAGCTGGATATTTCTCCGTCCAATTATTATCTTCTTCGACATTACGACTTATGTTTAAGATTCAGATATTCATTAAGTAATTGAGACTGTAATGGTTTGACCAACTAACTCTTACGAATGTTAATAACGACATTTACACTAAATAAAACTTGGAATCATTTATTTAGCTCGAAATAACGAAAATTCCTTCAAGATGGCACAACTTAATTCCCCAAATCGCTAACGAATATTCGTAGGTGCTAACGGCAGTTATTTCTACTGAATGAAACAAACATTCCAAAGAAATGTGCATTTTATTTTCTACGTGTGTTCAGCTTCTATTTCATACTTTTCCAAGTAACACTTAGCAATATCAGCTACCAAAATGGTACTAATGAAGACTCGCAAAAAAAGGGCTTTCTTCGGAAACGTACATTTTACACACGAAATGGGCGATAGAAAGCCGCGACGCCAATAGAATTTAATTCTACAGGATACAATAAATTGTGTAAAAATGGTACTTTTTGTCTTCTTTTATCACCCAATGCCAATTGTACAGTTTTCGCATTAACACTCAGCAATATTAGTAGGCAAGATGATATTTGAGAACCCTTATAGTCCTTTATTAACTCGAAATACTAGGATCCTTTCGAAAAGTATATATTACTTGCGAACCCCTTAGCAGAAATTCGTGGAAGCCAATGGAAGTTTATTTCGATTGAGGTTTTACTTCTCTATTTAAGTCCAATGCCCGCTCCATAGTTTCCAAACTAAAATTTCCGTTCCTCGGTACCGGAACGAAGCCGCGCCGAGCATTGGATCGCTGCGGACTCTCAAGAGTAAAAAGGAAGTTTGAGTTAGGTTAACGCGCGTTTATTAATGACTGACTGCCGACAGGAGGGGGAGGCGGGCAGAGCGCCTCCTCAACGGATGCCGCACAGGCTCTCGCATTCCTCCTTCGAGTCGAAATGGTTCTTGTTGCCACCCCAGCCGCCGTATGAGAAGCGGACGCATTCACCCGACTGCTGATCGAAACCCCACGTGAGGAAGTGGCCCCGGCCAAGACCGCGTTCAATTGGCAGCCGACAAGGGTCAATTCGAGCTAAAGGAAGAGGCAGAGGCGTGTGTTAGGCGAGTGTCGAGGCGTAGGCAGCCTTGACAAGAGATGCGCGAGTGCCAACTCATTTTGAGGTTTGGAGGCGTCACCTCTCTAGCCCCCGCGTTGTGTGAGTGAAAAGACAAGCGCCGGGGGGGGGGGGGGCTTTAATTGAGGCCTCACGGGCTCAGTGCCCGAGAGAGCTACGAGTGCCTGATGACTGCATGCGAGTAAACACCTCCTCGTGTCAGGTTGGAGCCTCATCTACGCGGCTCAGAGTTTGACTTGTGCGGCCCCGAAACTCACCTTTCGGAGAAGGCGATCGCAAAGACGGCGAGCAGCACGAGAGCAGCGAACATGGTGGCGAGGCGGGAGCGAATTCGAGGCGGCTGTCCGCGCACAATATTTTTATAGTTCACACCGGAAGTCGTCTTCCAGGATGAAGTTGGATGTTTTGTACTCCTCCTCCCCAAACTGACACCAAAATTATTTGTCTTCCACGCCTCAGAGGGGGAGAGATGATTTGCAAACGCAGGGGGAAGTCGCCCCTGCCGTCTTCCGTCCTGCCCTCTTTGCGGCGTTCGCTTCCCTCGTCCGAGGCGACGCGTCGAAGCGCTGGGGAGGCAATTAGCGCTGCCATCTGGAGCGCAGACAGGGGGAAGTGAGAAGACCACTTGGGGCCAAAGACAGAGCAAAAAAACACTGCCCGTGTGAAAAGAAAGGCATCGTTAGGCTCAGCCCGACCATACAGAAGGCGAAGGCAGAGTCCTGAACGGGAAAGGACGCGATACGAAGTCCCTTGGTGCGTGATTTCGGCAAGAGGTGCTCTTTCGACGAGGCCTCGAAGGCGGTTCAACAGCCTGCCGGTGTGGATAAGGCTGTCTGCCGCAGGGCGGGAGCTCCACCGTCCACTTCTTTTGCTGTTCTCACCGCGGATGGGGCGCCACCTCCTCGTCCGCTGGCGGCGGAGGTGGCTGCGAGGCCACAGACGAACTCGAGTGGACGAGGACTCTGAGCAGGGCAGAAAAAGTCACGACTGACCGCTACGCGGGGCTGCAAACGACCATCGTGGGGTGCACGACGTGGTGTCCGTCTGATCTGCGAAGTTGAGAAACCCTGGAGTTGAACTTTCTCTCCTTTCACACGGTGATTTCTTTTTTTTGCGCATGGGCGATTACGCGCAGATTACTTGTATGAAAACTATTAAACGGGTGTGTTTGCTTAGTCCGAAAGACGAAGAGCAGCGGCCACATTGTGGACGCGTCTTCCGAAGCGAATGATGTCGCCGGACTGGAGGGGAGAGAAACGTCTGGAGGATACAAAAATAAATTCGAAAATCGTCCGCAATTTACGTCGAAGGAATATGAAACGACGTGTAGACGGCTTTGAAGACTGTGCACATCCTAGTGTCTTGCACACTGCCTTATAATTTCCTTCATGTCTCACTTGCGACTGACGGCGGGGAATATCTTTAGAGACTTGTGGACGCAGATATACGATCTGCTTCCCCGCCTTTTCCCCTTGAAGACATAACCAGACCGTCCTTGAAAGACATCGAGCCGGAAAAAGGGGAAAAATCGTCCGTGCCAAACACAGTCCGGTGTGCAGCACTCACGGGACATGCCTTGAAAGCCTCCATTTTGCCAGCTTCCAACCGCGACGCCGCCTCCAGCACCATTCGACTAGGAGTGGTGCGCAATCACCCGACCAGATCCTCCAGTACTGAGAGTGTTACGGGCTTTGACGACGACGACGACGACGACGACGACGATGACGATGACGGCAATTCCTCCGACACTTTCGCCATGGTTTGCTGACGTGAGGCCGACTTGGCTCAGATCAAAGCCATCCCGTCCCGAGACTCCTGGGGTTGTACTTGGGTCGCCATAATCGTGACACCTTCGCTCAAAGAGCCCCCAACATTCAACGTGTCGACGAACCCCCTGTGAGTCGACGGTCCTCCCGAAGCCTCCTCCGAAGCCACCGCGTTTTCAATGGGTCGCGGCAACCTCTGGTGTCTCGCCATAACAGTCCGCCTAATTGAACCTTCACCCAACTTTCATCAGCACTCATCTCTGCCGCAGGATGCCTCAGCCTCGCTTCCTAAGCTTTGTCTCAACATGAGCACTTGGCGCTGCGAGGATTGAGTTCGCAGTTGAAAGAGGGCGAATCAAACCAACTGCGTCAGCCGACACCACGGAGGCGCGATTTCACCCAACCAGACCTGTCTGCAGTGGGAAAGTGGGCGTCAGTTCGTGTAATGGGACCAATTCGCAGGTGGGGCTTCTCGTTTCTCCTCCACGTTCTCACCAAGCAACCGCGGAGTCGACGTCAGCTTAGCAGTTGAGTGTCCTAAAGCTACGAGACCTCGCATCTGCGACCGTCGGATGTGGCACAGACTGCGAAGAAAAATTTGGAGGCTCACGTTATACCGGTACGAGGGCCGTGTTGATGGTTGACTGATGAACTGGTCCGGGGTGAGGAAGCCTCTCCGCCGGCAACGTCTTCTGCACATACCATTCTACGAAAGCAAATGCCATTCGCGGCCCCTATGGCATCCACTACCCTCACAGACCTCATCCTCCTTTGTAATAAATGGAAGATAAGAGGAAGGCGGGAGCCCAGCTGCGTATGTCAGGAAATATTAGAGCGCCTTTTTCATTTTCTATTCATGAAAGGTTGCGAAATTACATTAAATATTTTACTTTTTCTCTGTTGCGCAAACGTGACGCCGTTTTTTTCAACCTTAAACACAAGTTATGAGAGTGTACGGTATTGTAATTTTGCACTAATTTCAGTTAGTAAGGAGCGTTCATTATGATGGATTGTTAGTTTGCGGATATTTGTCACTGCTCTGAAGAATTAAGAATCCGGGAAACTAATGAATTCGCGTCGCCTTCGCGACATTCTGAATGGGTTTGCGAAGTGAAAAACTCGGCCGTTAAAAAAAGAAGTAGGGGAAACAATCCAGCTACCAAGAACCTTTTTCTACTCTACTCGGAAGTAATTATCATCGCTCGAAGATTATGTTGCATCTGATGTGTGGGAGGATGGCAATTTTCCTCACTTGCAATAAAATGCGGCTGTAATTATTGTCAAATAAGTTCCCGCGTGAGGGGTAAATGTCAAACGTACATTTAGCGCCTTATGCTTCATTCTGCTGTATCGGGGAGCCAAACATTTCCCGTCTTTTAGTTAATCAAGTTCATTTGACATGTCCATCCTTTCCATCAAGAATTAAACATCTCGAAGACGCCAGTTACAAGCTCCCCTCCCTGTCTCTTTCCTGCCCCAATGCCAGAAAAGGCGGTGATAAAAAGCCCTTCCATCTTGACAAACGATATGTCAGAACAGGCTAACTTCATAGAACCAGTCAATCTAATGCCCGTAACAGCTATCATTAGAGCTTCAACCACTAAGAAGGAGCATTCTTCAAGGGAAACAAACTGCCAATGTTCAAAATAGATGCATCAGACTTGAGTATAGTGTTTTAAAGTGTATGTTCTATGATTTGTTTCATTGCATCTATACGCTATTATGTCCTCCCAAGTGGCCCTATCAGCTTCCATGCCTGTCGTTCACTCTCAGCTGAATGAGTAATTGAGTGGGAAAAACGGGTTATTTAGCTGTAGGGTTGTCTTCCCTTCCAAAGTCTTACAAATGGACATAAATGTTCCTGGAGGGTTTGGTGTTAACCAATGCCCAACGCCGTGATAAGCTACGGTTGTGCACTTGTAAAACACTCCAAAAGTACAATAGAAATTTGCTCTCATGTTATTGAAAAAAAGTTGTGCAGCTGTTATACTGGACAATATCTATTTGAGTATACTATTCCCTGTGAAATCGTAAAGTATTCTAAAATATAATTATGTTCAATATTGTGCTTATAATCGCTTCTCAAGGCCGGACGCGGTGTTTTTGAAACCGTCTGTCGGTCGGTGGCCTACTCGCGCGGTGAGTAATGGAGGGCTAGATCTATTCACATAGTTGTTTCATTTTATTTTAGTTAACTATGGTTATAAAGATTACACCTACAATTCTGCAAGAGGCTCGCACAGGACGTAATGCAGACGACGCCGGGGAGATGGATAGCAGCGAGGACCCCCGTGGAATTACCATCCCGGGCGAGGTGATATTTACATCAGGCGCCAATCTCATCACCGGTCATGGCACTTACCGGGCGGATGATGCTGGTGGCTTCTCAGAGGTTTTAGGCCAGTCGGCCTTAGTTGATGAATCCGGCGCTCCTACGGTTTCTGCGTTGCCAATGCACGCCTCACTGGCGGGGCGTCTGAAATCAGTTAATAAGTTGGTCTATGTAGAACCACCTAATACTCGTTATTCTGGAAATGTCGGAGATACTGTCGTGGGTCGGATTATTGAGGTTCGTTGTTTTAGTCCTATTTTTCTCATGTTTTCTCAAGTTGTTTAACTACTTACGTATGCATATACGAGTAGGTAGAACAGAAACGTTGGAAGGTGGATGTAAATTCATGCCATTTGGCAAATCTCTCCCTTGCTAATGTAAAACTACCGACTGGAGAGTTGCGTCGAAAGTCAGAAGATGACGAACGCGCGATGCGGTCATTCATGCGAGTAAGTTATATTTTCTGTAATTTGCGTAGTAATTTCCTTATAAGATTCGTATAAATACCCCGTGCGTCTAACCTTTTCGTATATTTCCTACCTTGAGACCCAGTAGCTCTTCTTAAAAATTATTGTCTTTCACTTGCCATTCCGTGTAAATTTGGTAAATTTGTGTCGCCATATCTCTTGTATGGTTGCAGGCTATTATGCCAAACCAGTGTATTCTTTTCTGCTTCCAGAGTTTTTATTCAAGCTTTATGTAATAGCTATTTCCTGAGGATTGACATTTTCGGTGAAGAGAATCCATTCTTTTCGTCGTTTATTATATTAAGATACCGTAAATGTGGGGAATTCATGTGCTGTTGGTCAATATTTCCCTCACTATTTCTTACTTATTTCGACTGTTCTTTTTTTAATGAGTGATTTCATATTTATTTTGGGATTTAAATATATTCCTCTTTGCACATCAACGCATGATGGAATGCACTCAAATAATACTTGTCATTTTTTGGTTTCGTTACTTGATAGCATATTACCATCTATAACATGTTTCGTGACTGTTGGTGTCTTATGACAACTATTTTTCATGGTGTCTTTTCCCAACTTATCCTTTTTGTCAATATGCATTGCCGCACTGGCCTATTGTGTTATTCGTTTGTCTTGCAATGCACATTGGAGTCGTAGCTGTCATCATGGAGAGCATATTCAGTCAGTTACGCAGATTGGAGTTTTTGAATACGACAGGAGACCCTATTGTTAGATTATCATTGATCTGTCGACGCTCTCTTTAACAGCATAAGCGTCTATTCGCTGTCCAGACATGGTAAATTGCGAGCTTTTCGCATACGTTTTCTTCATCAAAGGGGTTAAGAAGGCACCACTAGAATTTCTTGAAATCGTCCCTGGTCTCACTGGACTTCAACTCTCTAATTCACAGTACTTTTTTGCTGGCCACCGGGTTTTCGACTGGTGGTGAAAAAATTATTGTCCATCATGATGAGGCTTCTAATAGTAGAAGCACTAATCAAATGTTCGAATCAAACCATGGTTTTCTTATCAGTCATACACAGCACTTTTGAATGTTGGATTTTTTTGCAGTTGTGTATCAAAGAAAATAGGGTCTTACTAGTGTTTTATGTTGTAGGAAGGCGACTTGATAGTGGCAGAAGTGCGTGAAGTCTACCGAGACGGCAGTCTCCAGCTACACATGCCAGGCATGAGGACGGGTCGATTGGGGGAGGGCTGTGTGCTGCGTCTGCCGCCCAGTCTTATTCGGAGACAGAAGATCCATCGCCATCAGGTAACCGTGCCCTGTGGTGGTGGCGGTTGTGGTGGTAGTGGTGGTGGTGGTTGGAGTGCAGAAAGTGCGAGCGAGGAGACAAGGCAAAATGTGTGTGTGGGTCTCATCTTGGGCTGCAACGGTCTCGTGTGGATTGGACCCATCCGTGGCATGAACTTCGGTGCACGCCTAGGCGCCATCATTTCGCCAGGCAATCCGAGCTCCGCCTCAGCGGATGGTACTGCCAGTACAGCAGACACAGGGTTCCAGGAGCGCGTTGCAGTGGCGCGGGTGCGAAATGTTGTGCTGGCTCTGGCAGCGTGCGGTCATCTCGTGTGGGAGACGGCGGTCTTGGCGGGCTGTGAGATAAGCTTTCTGGAGGAGGTGGAGGAAGCGGAGGGCAATGTTTTCGACCCAGTTGATAATAGTACACGTATCACACGCCTCTTGCTGCCGGAGCATCAGAGACATTTGGTTGACTTGATCATTGCAAAACTGGCAGCTTCATAGTTTTTTAAGTAAACCGAGAGTATTGTACAGTTTTGTTTGACATTTGGTTAGAGAAGTTGGAAGCTTAGTATTAATTTTCTTCCTCTGACAGGTGTAGCACCGTTGAAGTGTTATCTGTCAGGATGTTTTTTGCTTTAATTATGTTGGCAATTGGTAGTAGGGAACAAGGGTGAATTGGGCTGCTCGAAGAAAATGAAATTAGAAGGTAGGCAGAGAAGCAACGGTGGGTATTTTGCTTCAAGCGATTAATTTAGGTTGCATTCGGACTCTTCCAAAATTTGATGTCAGGCCGACGTGTAGGGTGTGAGCTGAATTACGAGTAATGTTGTGGTCGCTCGCCTACGCTCTTCCAAATGGTCAACACGCAGCAGATGCCACCACCTGGGGGTGGGTTTCAAGACGATGTAGACGATTAATGTCAAGGTTTTTCATGATTGTTATTGGGTGATTCATGCCGGCTTCCGTAGAATTGAACTTATCATCTCGATGTGTGATTGACACCAGAGGAATATTGGCTGGCAGTTAAGACAAGGGGGGTGTAGCCGTGGCAGGCGTTTTAGAGTTAGAGATACTGACCACATTTTACGAGGTGTATAATCCATTTGCGAGGATAAAGTGAAGAATTCCATTAGTTTCATAGGAACTGCTTCAGTTTTGAGCAAGGCAGATTGCTTGAGACAATACAAAGCAGTTTCGTTTCTTTGGGCCTTCAAATGCATTAAAATGATGGAGGTTTCCTCTCCAAGACATGCCAACGAAACAGAGACAGATTTAAGTGTTGTATGAAAATATGTTGAGCATGCCTACCAACAATATAAAATAATATGCGTTTAAACACTACAGGATAATTTTACGAGGACCCTTTAATATATTGATTGCATGGAACGAGCGTCCTTAAAATTCGACCATGATAACTAATCTCTCAAGGTTTGTTTTAATTTTTCGAAAATAAAAAACCAAAATCGTAAACTTTTGAAGTTAGTGATCGGTATGAATGTCGAGGAGAGCAGTGCGCAGCTTTTCCACAAGTTGGAAACACTCTCTACAGACCTGAATTCTTCGGGATCCAAGATAGTTTCAAAATTATGCCAGCGACTTAAAAATTTTTTTCCTGATTTCGTCACACCCAGCGATCTCGATTTGGTAAACACCGAAAGACTATTACCCAAGGAAGGAAAACGCAGAAAGAGAACTTCCATATCAAAAACCACGTCTATCGCTTCCAGCACAAGGTCGAAGAGACGTAAACTCTCGGAATTTTCCACATCTGAGGCCTTTGAATCCCAACAGGTATCTTATCGTGGCTCTCATTAATGTAAACTGATAGATTTTATCCTGTACTGTCAGATGCCTATTAATTCGTTCCTGGTTTTTTGCTTATTCGGTTTTTTGAAAAATATAATTTTTTGCGTTAAAGTCAATTGAGCTGTCGAAGGCTGAACCGCTACATGTTTCGAGGGAACAAACGTTAACTCCACCGACGCCGAAAATGAACTCAACCTATGTTAAACGGTCTCATAACAGGTCCCAATCTGTTAATGAAGCCAAGCCGATGCAGTCCGATACTCCAGAAAACGAAACTTTAGTAGCCGAATCTCGAAACTCCGTTCGGGAAGCTACACCTCACACTGTAAGTTATAAAATCCTACCTTGTTCCCTTATTTGGTGTGGTGGTCTTACGCACCGATGAATCTTATGTTTCAGCACAACGGCTTGGAGGATTCAGGCGTTATTAGGTTAAAATTAGAATCTCCTGACCCACTGGTAATTGTCATTTCTCTTAAATCTCATTTTGACTACATTTGCCGTGTTTTGCCTAAATTTATTCTCTTAAAGATATTGAAAGACAAGAATTCCACACCACCATCTCGAGTGGTATGTCGGTCATCATCCGCCCGGGATAAAAAATCGTCCGGTGTTTGTGTCATTGAGGTGTGATTCATTGCTCATGTTTTCAATCTCGTTTTCGATGTGTAGCGTCGAAACTTTTGGTTTTTTTTCGGGCAAATTTGGTGATTATGTCATCCCCTTTACAGGAATCACATGCAGATTCCAACGCTGTTCAACCGAACAAACCAACTTCCGTATCAACTGATGTTACTACTTCTAATGGAAACGTAGAGAAAGATCCGCGTGTTGACTTTAGCCTTATGACAGAAGAATCCGACGATTCTTTTCATTCTATGGGGGAGAATGTATACATGCCGCCTGCTCAGCAAGCCAGGGCTTCTCCTGTTGTTGGTGCTCTTACAACTGTTACTGATGTCTCTCTCATCAATTCCACCCATGCGGTGTTTGTCAAGTCATACCAGGCAGCATCCACACCAGTTGCCTCGGTTTCTGCAGAGAATCACTCCGGAGGCAGCCCAGATGCTCCGTGTTCTTCAGAGGTTTATAAACCTTGGCTATCCGACTGGGTTGGATTAAAGGTCCCAACGTCACAACAACGAACACCATCTCAACAAACACCGCTACCATTAGTGCAAAGACTTCTAACCAAACACATAATTTAGGAGTGTCTCAGTCTGGGAAGATGGCAATGACGGTGATAACGGGGAAACTCAGGGGTGCTACACCATCGAATGCCCCTCCAACGGCTGTTGCCTCTGTTAAACGCAATAAACCTAAGACCCCTTCCGCTGTCAGTTCTGCACCGCGATTACTGACAATGTCACGGTTAAACAATGTCCCCAGTGCTAATAAAGGCAACTGTTTAGGTAGGGAACCGATAACTTTTACCCTGTTCTTCCCTTTTTCGATGTCTTTTACTTCTATTTCAGTGATTATTTTTACGAATCTGGGGGCATTTTGCTTATCATTCGAGGCTAGAGATATCCTTTTTTACACGCTTTCTCCTCATTTCCCAGCCAATCACCGACCGAGCAGTCGCATTGGCGGTGCCTCGACGGACCTCGGCTTGAAGTCGCGTAGGACGGGAATGGGGCCGTCTCAGGTGCAGTCAACGCCGAAAGTCTTGCCACGAGATATGGCAGAGGTTGATCGGCGAGAGCGAGTAATAGCGGATCTGGCAGCAAAAGATGAGCGTCATCGGGAGTTGATGGAAAAGCGGGCTCTTGAACACAAGGCCAGAATGAAGGCCCTTAATGAACATCGTATGGCTGTCCGTGCCAACGCGGAACGCGAGGCCAAGGAGAAACGCGTTGCCATGGTCAAACGGGTGGTAGCCGAGGGGCTTCGCCTCCAAAAAGTGAGATTTTCTTGCGTCTTTCCCTCATCCACCAATTTTGCCTTGTAGTCGCACACTCTCAACTGCTCAGCTTTGAGCTCTAGTTTACAATCTGCTAATGCATATTTTCTCCCAAGTTCCTAATTATTCTAGTTCGAGGAGGTGTCATACACGACTAAAAAATACGGCAGTGATCATGAAGCTCCGCGTTAATGAAGTCCTTCTACCACAACTATTTTTAGCGCAATCTTACGTAGTAGCCAGGGTTGCACGATACCTCTTTTTAAATCGACCCTTTGATGCTCCAGATGATTGCGATTAAGGAAAAGGTCCCGCCATCTAGGACGGTCACCACAATCGGACACCAACACACCGGTAACCCGACCAAAAGTCAGCCGTTGACATCAGTCAGTGCCAACACTGCTGCTAAGGCCATCGCGCCTATCAACAACGCCAACTATATGAAAAAATTCGACCTCGTCAAGGCCGCTCCACCTCCGCCGCTTCCACCTCAAGCGACAACTCACAAACCGCAGCTCCCCCCTCCACCGCCACTGTCTGGCGCCAAGGCGTTAGTCGCTGCTCTTGTTACTTAATTAAAGACTTCTTCACTTGCTTAGCTTACATTCTCTGCCTTGAAGTTCTCCCGCATCTTACGATCTCTCGGGTCTCCTCTCAGACTACAACTCGGACTCGGATGACGAACAGCGGTTTAAAAAGAGGCCCATTCCATCTTGGGCCAGAACTGGTAGGAAACATCGTTTTACTCCTTAAATTGATGTTTTACGTGGTATGTGGCGTCACCCGGGGATAATTGGAGTTATTTTATCACAGAAAACCATTTTGTAATGGCCTGTCTGAGGTTTTCTCTGGCGATATGTGGCCTGTTTTAATCATTTATAACCAACCAACATCGAAAACCACCTTATTTGCTATCGGCTATTCGCCCTCGTCGCAAATTTCCGGTATGCTTTGTCTCCAATCACTTTAGGTGTCCTTTTCATTCGAAATGGAAGTTTCTTCCTGTTTCCATTTGACCGAATCTTTGTGCATCAGGACTGCTTTCTTCTTTCACTAACATTTTTCGTTCTTTCTGGTTTTTTGTTGTGCAGGCAGTACCCAGTTGGTGGAGTGGGTGTCGCGCGTTTACCGGGGGGAGTTGCACTGGCAACAAGTCTTCCGACCCGCAGACCGGGTTCACTTCGATGACACGGAACTCTTCCATGGCTACCAGTTCCGCATGCGTCCACGAGGCAGCAGCGCAGTATGGACCTCACCCTCCTCCGCGGGCTCCATGCCTCGCCACACTAATGCCGCTTTTTAACACAAACTTCTTTTCGCCCCTTCCCCCTGTTCTCGTTAACGTTTATAATTTGTATCGCATTCCGCCCCTCCCTTCAATCAACGTATTTGCATGCTCACTCTCGGTCTCCCCATGCGCTGGCCACTCCGAATGTGAAGCAGCACCTTTCAGGGGAAATGATCTACCCCTTGGTCCTAAGGCCACATGTGTGCATTACGGAGCGGGATCGGTAGTTTGCTAAATTCCTCATTGTCAAATGAGCGATTGGTTGGTCCCACCCCGACTGTCTGCGCATACCTCTGCTCGCTCCCAGATGGGATCCCATGTGTGCCTGGGGCTGTTAATCTTGGAAGCGGCCACCCTTCCCGCCAGCAGAACTCGTGCTGGTCTAGGACACTTTTGTACATTTGGATCGGGTTGGGGGATGACACGCCTGCACGCACGTCGGCACACGAAACTTCGGCAGTGGTCGCAGACTGACAGCTCCGTAGACGGCCTCTGTCGTGGAGCGCTGGAGGTGACAGTGATAGCAGAGAGATCCCGGAGGTGAGGCACGCAAGAGGTCGTCCTCGGCGTCGCCGACACGGAGGGGATGTACAGTCAAGGATCTTTCTGTTCCAGCTCCAGTAGCACCTCGCCCTCGGCGACAATCTGGCCCGGCTTCACATTCACAGACTTAATCTGAAAAGAAGCCATCACCAGGAAGAAGATAGTGGGCAGAGTGACAGGGATAAGATCAAAAAGGAGGCTTACTACACCAGAATTGCCGGCATTCAGGTAGTTGCGCATCTTCATTGCTTCCAGGATGCACAACGCCTCGCCTGCTTCCACTGTCTGCCCGACCTCTACCAGAACCGAGGTCACGAGGCCGGGGAGAGGAGCCAAAAGTCCCGAGGACTTCACTTGCGGCTTATTTTTTCCTCCTGTTAGGTTCAATGAAAGCAGCCTCCAGTGCGGCCGCCTGCTCCGAACGGATGCGAAGCCAGAACTGACTTCCACGATACTGCAGACATACGTCGCCCACAGGACTGCGCCCTCGAAGTTGGAAGATCTTCGCGCCGTCTTCATCGAATTCCTGCTCAATGATATTGTCCGCGAGAGTGAAGTTGTCACTTACACGCACCACGCTTTTCTGGCAAGTTGCCGAGGAGTTGGGGAGAACCAAGGTAACCTCAAACAAACCACTTTGCCGAACGACGCGGGTGTTAACGGCAAACACCATCTTTGGCGATGTTCACGACCAAATTGAAAGGCGTATTGATGATTTTCCTGGAGGCAGGAAGAATTAGGGTTAAAGGACGATGGAAGGAAGTGCACCACGGCCTCGTGGGCATTCGAGTGTAAGTAGCGATGGCTCACCCTGACTCAGCATAGTTACGGATTGCGGCTTTGACGTGAACCACTGCGCCAACAGCCACCAGTCGAAAAATATCCTGTTCGGAAAGCTTAGCACCTGTAAATCCCTCAGAATAGATCAGTTCAAGGTGGCTAGTTGTAAATGCGCCGGAAATGAAACCCGCCTCAAAAATAATATCTCTCAATAGAGGAATATTATTGGCTACCCCACGAATAACAAAACTGTCCAACGCTTTCGCCATGGCATTAAGTGCTGTCTTTCGATCGTCGCCAAAGGCTATGAGTTTACACATGAGAGGATCGTAAAATACGGAGATAACGGAGCCCTCCGCTACCCCGGAATCACACCGTACGCCGGGGATGTGAGTTGGTTCACGGTACGAGGTCAGTTGCCCAGTTGAGGGTTGACCGAGGGCTTTGCATGGATCCTCCGCACAGATACGACATTCTATAGCCCAACCTCCAGTGCGGATATCTTCCTGTCGGTAGAGCAATTTATGCCCTTTTGCAATTCGCAACATCTGGTGAACAACATCCACCCCGGTAATGCATTCAGTGACGGGATGTTCCACCTGCAGACGGGTGTTCATCTCTAAGAAGTATAATTCTTGATTCCGACAATCGAGAAGAAATTCCACAGTGCCGGCAGAGTCATAACCGACAGCACGAGCCAAAGTGACAGCTTGATCATATAAGCATTGACGCAAAGAAGAGGAGGAGGTAAAAAAGGGGCTAGGTGCCTCTTCCACCAATTTCTGATTACGACGCTGTATAGAACAGTCACGTTCGTAAAGGTGAAGCACAGTACCGTGAGTATCACACAGCACTTGTACTTCAATATGCCTCGCATCTTCGATCCAACGTTCAAGAAGAATTCTACCATCACCAAAGCTTGCCTCAGCTTCCTCCCTTGAGAGACGCAGAGCTTCTCTGAATTCTGCACTGTTTCTTACCAGGCGTGTCCCCTTCCCACCGCCTCCAGCAGAAGCCTTCATCATTACAGGATAGCCTAAAGGAAGGGAAGAATTAATAATTTATTTCAAGGGGTAGAAAATGGAAAATCGCACACCAATGTCCTTAGCAATCCTCAGAGATTCCTCGGGATTATTAATCTCTCCCTCAAAACCAGGAATGCAATTGATACCGGCTTTAGAAGCAGTATGTTTGCTCTCAATTTTGTCTCCCATTACACGAATAACTTCAGGATTTGGACCTACGAAGGTGATTCCCATATTAGTAAGTTGTTTTGGCAAATGTGTAGTTTTCAGAAAGAAATCCATAGCCTGGGTGTACTGCTTCAGCACCAGTTGCTTTAACAGCTTCCAAGATCGCGTTGGCGTTCAAATAAGAATGAACAGAAGGTGGAGGACCGATACAGACAGCTTCGTCAGCCATGCGGACAAAGGGGGATTGGGTGTCAGCTTCACTGAACACAACGACAGTTTTGATGCCTAAGCGTTGGCACGTCTTCACTACTCTGCATGCAATTTCACCTCGATTTGCGACGAGAACTTTCTGAAATCGCTAAAATAATCCACTGTTCCATAAGGGATTGGAGTTGAAGACGATTCCGTATATTTACAGAACTTACGGATTCGCCATTCTCGTATTTATCATTGTAATATATACCGTCAGCAGTCCTGGCAGATAGATGTTTAGAATGTAACCGGGAAAGACCATTTATTCGATTCCGAAGAATCTAAATAACAGTCGTATTTGGCGTCTATTAAATCCTTACATTTTCAATGGTAAGCATGAACTCGATGAGAACGCAAGCTTGCCGCTGAAGCACCCGAACTTCAAGGCTTTGGTACTCAAAGCAGGTGCACCAATCGCCGCGAAAATTGAAGGTCAGGGAAATAACGTGGGTTAAATATATTCATTCCCGAAAATTACCATCCAAAGTTACCACGAAATACCCATGTCATTACTTGCAAATGTAAGCGAAAATTATGGATATCTGGAGACTTGATTATCAGTAGTGGTAATGGGTATGGCGGTAACGTAAGAGAGCTCAAACCAATTTTTGCTTACAACTGGCTATTCCGCAATTACTTGCGACTAATTTGATAAAGAGATGAAAGTGGTTGATCAACTAGCATGTGACCTGATTGCAAATACTAAGGAGAGACACTTCGTAGATTGCGTTTAGAGGGCTTGTGAGGTGACTCTCGATAAGACATCTCTTGAGGGAACATACCTTACCGATGCAGTTAATTAATCACAAAATCGGACACCCGTTTAGTGTAAGGCAAATTACATGCAATATAAATTCTTTGTATTAATTCATTTTTTTAACCTAATATTGCGACACATAACTTTTGTTTTAGCTGTCAGATTGGTTGTACTTTATAGGTTACTTCTCATTTACCAATAACCACATAACACTCAGCGAGAGCGTCTTTTAAATCTGTGTGTATGTTACCGCCGATACGGGCTTGTTTCATTTATATCTGTGCTTGTGTCATAATCGCACTTTTAGCTTACCATTTACAAATGTGAGTAATATTATTCTTTAATCTCGAGTGGAGCGAACGGCAGATAATATCGCTTTGGTGTGATTTTTCGCTTTCTAGACGCTTAAATGCCACTGCTGGAAGATGACAGAGTTCACTTAATTATTATCGTCCTCTTAATACCCCTTCAATTTTTCATTTGGAATTACATACATTCGTCGCAGGTCGACACGGAGCCATTCTTTGGGAGCATTTATTTTAAATCAAATCCGTTTTACTTGTTTGAATATCTGAAGAACGCCAGTGTGAAAATTTACCGAAAGGCCATGACTACTATTCTCTCTATAAAGGTTTGTTTGTACTTATTACTTGACAGATTGCCATTTATTCGTGTTCATTCCCCTATCCGCTGCCTTGCATGTAGTTAAAGGATTTCTTCACACTCCCTGTGTCAATACGATCCTTCAAATCCCCATTGCCATCGCCACCACCAAAGATTATCGAGCTTCACGAACGGAACCACGTATTCTTCGGAGCTAGTCAACGTATCCGTCGGACTCGACCATCTTCTCTCCGTTTTTCCATCGGACAAGTGGTTCGACATCGTCTAGGCTTCAAGGCCGTCATTATTGGCTGGGACGAGGAGGCATGTGCACCTACGCCCTGGATGGTTCTCCGTTATCCTCTCCTGGAGAGAGAATTGGTAAATCGATTTTTTTGGCTGTTTATTTTTCTATTTGCTTCTAACCTTCTTAGGAGGCCAGAAGCCAACCCAATTATCGTCTCCTGGCCGACGCCAAAGACACCCTCTTTCAAATAGGACCTGTTTATGCTGCTCAGGATGAACTAGAGGCGCTGTCGTCAAAGGAGATGAAGATCGCGAGCAGCAACCTTTACCCTCACGAAACCATAATCAAGCACTCAATTATCTCCGAGTTCTTTGACTTCTTTGATGGAAAGAAGTTTTCGCCCAGACCCTGGCTTCGACGTATCTACCCTCAAGGATGACAAACTCTTCATTTTTCATGATGATTTAGTGTCTGAAGTGCCTTGAAAGTGTAGTCATTGCGACTGTTATTACCATATTCACCTTACGACTTTTTTTACGAAGATCTGGTTCCTTGTGGTGTTAGATAGTAACTGCCCATCTTGGGCGAGTAACAAGTTGGTTTAATTGGGGGATAAATTGAGAATATTGCGCGCTATGCCATTCGAGGATGTGCCGCAGCAATGATCCTCGTAACGCCTACTTTTTACTGGCTGAAGATGGGAAGTTATCGCCTCCACCTCGAGGTTCGCCGAAATTGTTTATTTTTTTTTTTGTTTTTATTAACCCCAGGTGCAATTAGTCATCTCAGTTGTGTTTGCAATCTCGTGTAGCATTACCGAAAATTTTGTTTCGCAATATCCCGTTCCTGATTAATTCTTTCCTACCAGATTACCGACCAATCGTCCATGCAAAACGGAAAGCTGTTTTTCAATTTAGACTAGTATTCTGATCCGCAAACTCGATGCGTTGGAGATGCTTCCACCTGCGTCCTACACGTTCGAATGGAGCACTTGATTGCACCAGTAGTAGTAGTTCTGGCAATACACAACGGCACCAGCCTTAATGGGTTCCAACCCCTCCGGTATTCTCACATGGGTCTCGTACAAGCCGCTTGATGGTAGAACTGGAAGATATTGTTGTTTCTGAGATAAATGCGCCTGTTGTAAATGAGAGCAGCTGGACGTCGCCCGGCAGACAGTCCGCTGCTTCTCCTTCCTGACTCTCTCAGGCCGAGAATCCGGTCTCCAGATGGCCAGATGGTTATGTGTGTGGCGGCTTCGTAAACCGTATTTACTCTCACGGCCACCAAATACTCCAGCGTTACACTACACATGATGTTTCGATTGGTATGACACCTCGTTGAGCCTCTCTTTTAATTTGGCCCTAACAATAACCTTCTAGAAGCGGCGAGGACTAATTGAGAGCATTGTCGAATGGGCGGGAAGAGCCGTGAGATTGCATTGAGGAGCATGCAAGCGTACCGGTATTTTGTCTCACCTTCCCCCATCCCTGGCCGTTAAGTTAAGCCGGCTGATGGCTTTCCTTAACGTAAATGTTGGCGTGACAAACGTCGAATGTCACCTAACAGATGCGCCCCACAAGTTGGTTCTTCTAGGTCATATAAGGGCTGGTGTACAATCCTCAAGGGTGCAGAAAAGCCGTGCTTATTAAATCAGCCGTTTTAGTCATTGGTTGTGACTGAAAACGCTGGGAGTGTGCTTTCCTTTGTCACCTTAGTGGTAACTGAGGAGAGAAACTCGACCAGGTACCTCAAAATGCCGAAGCCTTGCTGCACATCGACAAATCACACCCATCAAGAATCGTGCACCGGCTGAAATTGTCCCTTGCCGGTTTTCCACATGGCATAATGAAATTTAGATTTGGAATCGGGATTTTGGAATACCATGTTCGATATTTGTTCCGGCACTGCTTTGTTCATAATAGCGGTCGAGTGTTTTAAAGCAATCTAAATAATAAAATCCTAATTGTGCCCGCAGTTCGGTGGGGCTGTGATGAAGGCGGAGCGGCGGAAATGGCGGCAAATCCAGCAGAAACAGAGTTCTCATGTGGTGGTTTCCTCACTTTCCGGAACCTTCTCTCTAATTTGCAGCATCTCAACCATAGGCTACCACCGCCCTGCAAATATTTTTGCGTTATTATTTTGGTGATGAAATTTTTACTTATTACGTGTAAGTAGAATGTTTTAAATCGCGATGCTGTCAGTTGGGCATGATTTTGAAATTGATTTTAAAAATCCTTGAAGTAACGTGAAACCTTGGCCCCAGGGGGTGGCGTTTATGGTGTCGAGTTGACAGGCGGTGCTTCACTCGGAGTCTTGGTATGACCCTCACAAAAATGGAATTTTTTTGAATCCGTGGCTTCTACAATGGACATCCACAGCGATTGAGTTCGCATAAATTAGGGAGCACGAGATTGCCCTAACAGCATCTACTAGCCAGTGTAAACGTGACATAAATGGCATGTGGCAGTTAAGTGAATATATCCCCGGGGTACAGAATCAACGCTGTAATTGGAATAGTGGCCTTTCTGCCCTCAGCCCAAGTAACGCTGAGCGGAATAGGTGGCGGAGGAGGAGGTAGAATGTGCTGATTTCTGGGAAATCTGGCCCGGGCGATTTGCGAGGGGAAAAAATTTCACATTGCCGCCTTCCCGCCAATCTCCCACCTAAAGTCTTGGCCATCAGCGAATAGCTGCTCGACATGTGGGTTATGTAAAGGCAGTTCATAATCTCGCGGAGTGGCAATAAAACCTGACATGATGCACCCTCGCCTCTCTCGAGCAATCGCTGCCACACGCCTTCACTTTCACAAATGTGGAGTTAAGGCGAAAGTTAATTCGCATGTCGCGCGGACAACCGGGCCGAAAGGAGGCAGCGGTGAAGGTCATTCTGCCTAACTCCTTCAGCCGGTGGGAGGTTGAGTGTCCGGCAACCACCTCGAAGGATGAAGGGGCGTCGAAGCCCCGCAGTATCAACTCCTTCCACCGGTGGATGAGTGGCGGAGCGTTGTTTTGTTATCTCGTTGGCAGTCGGACTCTCCGTGTGTTCCTTCCGTCGTCTGCAGCCACGGTTAGGTTGATGCAGAGCAGACGGGCAAGAATTTCTCGACAGTCTGGACAAAAAATAAATCATTCCGACTGACCCGACTTCCCTTCGTCATTGCGTCAAACTACCGTGTGAATCGACTGTCCCAGTGCAACCGTCCGCCTCCCCCGCCAGCGACCCTACCTCAGCAGGATTTTCACCGAGCTCAGGCTTCCAACGAGCCTATTTCGTTTACTTAAGTCCCGACAGAGCGTGGTTGTCTGACGAGGCGGATGAACCGCTTCCAGATCCATTCGACCTCGAAACTGATAGGCCACGAGGAATCCCAGTCGCGAATAAGCAGACCAGCGCCATTTCGGCCTCGTCCATCGGAGCGCCCAAGACGAAGGCGCACTTCGAGTTTAGTTGAAGCCCGAGACGACCGCTGTAACCGGGCATAAGAAAGGAAGAAGCAAAGTGACTCTCGAACTGTTCCTTTTTGGCCAGCCGGACTTTGCGGGTTCTCGCCTCCAGACAACGCGGACAGTCCAAATGACGTCGCATTTTACCGGCACTTCGCTGCGCCCGCCTTCCCGAGGGGCAAAACACAGTGCGACGAGAGTTGCGTCCCCGTTGCCCCGACGCTGAGCCGCGACAGGTCTCCGTCCATCGTCCAGAGGTTTCATCAAATCAAGCAAAAGACGCCGACTGAGCAATTTATGACTAGGAAATTCACCTCCGTACAAGAAAGGTAAATATGAATTGTGTCTTTTTCTATTGGGTTTCGGGGAAAAAATTCAATAAAATGGGCTAAAAAGTGGGAAGATTTTACAGATTAACTAATAAGAATGCCTTTCAAGGGTATAAATGGAATTGCCCGATGCATGGTACAACGCGTTTGTCCCAGTTGCAGCCGAAAAGAGGCAAAATAAAGCGCCTGTTTCACAGTTTCCGAAGTTGATATGAAAAGTGGAGGAGTTGGTCGTTGGGCTGCGAGACTCGCCGTTAAGGGAGTCGCCTGTCGACTCTCGCACGAGGGCAGGCGACTTGGCGGGTGTCGTCCGCTCTTCCGTTCCCACCTCGGAGCAGTTGGGACGACCAGTTATCGTGGCCTGACGCGGTCTTGAAGCTGCCCCACCAACTCCTTGACAGCCGGGCTTAACGCTTGAACACTGCCGACCCCCTAGGACGCCTTGCGTTGTGCGAGGAGGTGGAAAATGTCGCCTACTCGCAAGGCGGGCACACGAACGGCGGCGGACGGAGGGACGAGGCTACTCCGCCAGCCCCGGGTGCCCCGGACCGGCGATGAAAAGTTCCACGGAGAGCTTTTCCCTCCCTTTCACCCAACTTTCCCCGACTCGCGACGACGGTGGGTACGTAGAAGACGAAATGTCTCCCCCGAGGAAGTGGATGGCCTCAGAAGTTCATTTGGGGGCAGCGAGAGAGACGAACGCGACTGGCCAACCAGTCGACAGTGACGTTCAGACGTCTTCGCTGAGCCGCGTACAGCCGGCCAAGGGAACGACCGCAACAGGCCATCCGTTGCCAGGAGTTTCGTCGCGTTCACAGTTGAATGCGCCGATCTGTCCTGGCCGCGTCCTCCTTCGCTGCAGGCGATGCCTCGTCCACCACGCCACCACCAGGAATTCCATCCGCCGCCCGCCGCTCCCCGGCGCGTGCGAATCCTCCCAATTGTCAGCACTGAAACACGAGGTGGAAAGAAGGCGGCCTCGGACGTGAGTGGAACGGGTTATAAAAAGAGAAAGAAAGCGAACTGGAGCGAAAAGTTGCATCGCTATGCATTCTTTCGAAACTTTACTGCCCTCGTACTTCAGACGCAAAAAAGAATGTCTGTTTATGGATAGACAAAACGGGGACTAAGGGAGGTGGAGCTGAGGGAAGGAAATTTCATTCTCCAGCTCCTGATTCCTCCTCCTCCTCCTGCTCCTCCTCCTCCGTTTTTCCGCCTCCACCCTGTCTGTCCGTTGACGATGTAGCCACCCTCGCATCGAGGGGCCGTCGAGGCGCAGTTTTTCCGCCTCGGATGCCTCGGAAAGGCGGCGGGAGCGGTTCCGGGAGCCGCGGTCGGAGACCGCCTCTGCGCATCCGCGAGTGATGAAAGAAGCGCAGATTGTCCGCCGGGCAACGCAAGTCTGACGGCGGTGCAGCCACGAGGTGGTGGTCGTGACGAGCGACGGTCGGCGCCCCCCAAACGACCCGCGCCCCATCGGGCCACAAATCGTCGTGGACCCGTCCGAAAGCCTTTTCCTACTCACGTCGTCTCCGCCATAGTCGCAAAGACGGCGGTGGAGTTGCCGAGGCCTCTAATGGCCGTATTTTGCGGTGGGTCAGCCGAATTACCCGCCGATTTGCTCGTCTGCGCGCCGCCAGCGTCTCCATCGTCGGTCCCCCGGTCCCTCGTGGCCACGAATGCTGCTGAGGTTGTCATTATTCTCTCTGCGGGACAACGGAAGACGCTCCGGAGGTCTCGGACTACTTCCAACCGGCTGCCACACCCGCCGCCTCCGACCGCTCGGATCCTCGAGACTGGCGCTCGTCACTCCGCATGCCAAAAACCCACTTTCTCCGCCAAGCAAACCTCTGGTGCGCGAGTAGAACATTCCGTCGTTAGTCGGACACACCGGCTCTGCGCCGACGACGGCTGCTGGCATTTAGAAAGCCCTCCGGCCACAGCCGCGGGTGCCTTGACATCCAGACGCCGCCTCTCTCCGTGAGCGACCGACCGAGGCCAGACAGCGCATCTGCGCAGACTCGTCTTTTCGGCCGCGCTTACCGGTCGGGGTGTGGCCGGAGAGGAGAGAAAACGGGACAGCTCGAGGCTGGCGGCCGTCCGGACGGCGCGGGGGTCAAGAAGTCCGGCCAAAACGCGTAGGAATTCTGGCAAGTAGCCGTAACAATTCTCCTCCGCCCACGATCGGTCGAGTGGCCACGTTCTCCGGCCAGGCAGAGAACGAAATTGGCCTCGTTCGAAAGGCCGCAAAGGCGGTTAGGCAGTCCGAGCTGATTCCACCCGCCACTCCCCTACCCCACTTCGCCCGCGATTCTCTCCTCACCGAGGCAACGCGGAGAGGCGTGCAAATGTAGACTTTCGCAGTGCAAAATCGCCCGACCGTCGGCTGGAATGGCCAGCGCGGAGTTCAGCGTTAGAGGATCCTTCCGAGGCGCCGCGCAAAGCCGTTCTTCGACACTACCACGTCCGAGTCTTCGACAGTCGGGCTTAATGGTCGGGCGCTGCGGCCCTCCTCGCACTCCTGCCGTCAGGCGGGAAATGTCGGCCAAGCAGAGTGAGGAAGACAATGGCGGGTACAAAGAAGACGCAAAATGCTTCCGCCGAAGAGGCGAATGGCCTCGGAAGTTCACTCACTCGCCTCGGCCGCCGACGGCGACGGTTTGACAACTGCGTTTTCCGCGCGGACCGCAGATCACCTCGACGAAAGCCTGATTTGACGTGGCGTTGAAGGAGCTCAAGGCTCGAACCCGTGTTCAAAAAACTGTGACTGTCGGACGCGTCACAAAGCGTCTGTCGCAGTCGCGGCGGACGAGTAAGTAAACCAAAACGCCTGTTTCGTAGCTTCCACTGGTCGACCGCCAGACGTTTGCGAGGCTGCTCGTTGGGGGAGTCGCCTGACAGCTCTGGGACTAAGGTCGGAGACTTCGTCAAATTCGCTCAGTCTTTTGCTCCTCCCTCGGGGCGAGGATGGTGGGTGAAGAGTTTCACGACGAGCTTTTTCCTCCCTCCCACCCAAAATTTCCCCAAGTAGCGACGGTGACGGGTGCACCGAAGACGCAAAATGTTTCCGCCGAAGAGGCGAATGGCCTTGCAAGTCCATTGCTGGACAGCGGGTGAGACGAATGCCGGCTGAAAGGCATCAGCCGCCGGCAGCGTGTTCTTGGGGCTCCTCCCGCGGCCGCTCGGGCGTTGTGGAGGCGCAGCGGAAATTCCGTGTTGAGAGGGGCGAAATTCTCGGTGACCGTCTCGCGTCAAGTCCCCAGCGGCACACGTCAAAGCCTGTCATTCACCCACCTGGGCCGGCGGACGTGACCCGGCGCGAAGGAGGCGGTCTTCCGCGACCGCGGCGTCGGGGGACGCAGACCGCACGCCGAGGGTCTGCTCGCAATTCCCCCTTTGTCAGCGCGCGACTGTTTGCCCCTTAGACGCCGCGGAGAAGGCGAGAAATTTCTTAGTCCTGATAGTTTCCAGTGGCCTGTGGGGAAGCGGATGGCCGACAGGGGCAGGAAAGACTGAGCAACAACAAAAACTCCCGTTTTAACTTGATGAGAATGAGAGGAGAGTGGGGCGACAGAGAGACGTTTGCGGGGACGCCTGACGACTCTCCGACGAGCACAGACGACTTCGTCCGCTGCGTCCGCTCTTTCGTTCCTCCCCTCAGGACGGTGGAGACGACGAGCTCTCGTGGCCCGAAGAATTCATAGCCTCGTAGGGGAGGGGAGAACGTGAAAAGGTCCACACAAAATCCGCCTTTGCCATGAAGCAGTCGCATCGGCGGCTGCAGCAGCAGCTTCAGCACGCGCTGCCTCCGAAAGAGGGGCGTCGCCCTCAGTCGAGCCGCTCACCGCGGCAGAGTGGCGGACGAGCGACTGGCGCGGGTCTGGAGAGGACTCCCGAGCGACAGAACCGAGTCGTGCGCTCGAAAGCTTCCCCCAAATTCCACCGCCCTCGTCATTCGCACTCACCTCCCTTCAATTGACTTCCAGTTGACTCTGCCAGCCCGGACAGTTTTGAAGCGCCTCGTCGGCCACTTTCGTAACGCGCCTCCAAATGTGCAATCTCTTCGGCCAGACTTGAAGTGTTTATCCACCGGGGCGAGGGTCCGACTACCGCAACATCCTGCTCCAATGGGGATTTCCAGAAAGGCTGAGGTGTGTTCGTGTGTTTGTTTATTAGTCGAAGAGGAGAAGGCGAGCAATTTTTTTACTTGACAAGCAAGAAGTCTGTCTGTCGGTCATAGAAATGGAGGGGTGGCGCGGGCTCCCGAAAGCCACAAGCGGGTCTCCCCTGAGGTGATCTCCTACGTCCGGCCGACGGAGGTCAGTCGACGACGACTTGTCGACGACCTGTCCGCAGACGCCTCGGCACCAAGGCGTCTGGCCGCCGCCGGTGCCGGCCGAGGGCCAGAACAATGTCGGGACAGCAGACCTAGTGTGTGAGCGCCCCTCCCCCCGTTGGGGCGGCGTGGCGAGGAGGCGGGGACAGGCGGGTTGAAGTCGTGGCGACTGCCTGTGTTGGCTTAAGGCGCTGAAATCGCCCCTCCACCGACTCGGCAGAACTCGACTGGACGCAACCACCATCCACGCGAGCTGAAGTTAAGCAGGAGCTGCTTCGTGTCCGGTCGAAAGGGTTCCAGGCCTCCGCTCAGCAGATCCATGCGTCTCCCGGCTCTCCACCGAACTCCCGACGACGACGACGAATCGAGGCGATAATTTGCCGCGAAGCTTCGTCGCATTGCCGTTCACACGCCTGCCTCGTCGGTGACCGGTCCGCCTTCACGACGGGGATTATGCGCCGCGGCAGGGAAAAGGTGGAGACGCTGAGTGTCGAAACATCGCAACGATCGACGCGCCAGTGCACAGCGAAAGGAGGAGCGACAGCAGGTGTCTCTGACGGCGGCGGACCAGCGCTGGCAGCACGCAAAGCCGCTTCCCCCTAGAGACTGTGCAAGAGGCAGCGTGGCAACCCCACTAGCCTTTTCAGCATCCTCATTAACTGCTCTTGTCACCCACCAGGTAGTTTCTGTTGTCAAGACGTGCCAGTTTGACACCAGTCAGTGCGATTTGCGAGTGATATCCGAGATGGACATTGTTGCGCCGAGGTGAAAATGTGCAATTCCTCGCACCATACCCCGAAGATGCTGAATGCCACTGGTCATTAGTTGTCTTAGCTGCCTTCTTAGCATCGGGGGGAGGTGGAGAGGGGGCGGAAGAGGGTGACAAGCATGTACCTTAGAGGTCTTTGCACGAGTCACGTTGCGGTCCAGGCTGACGGTGATTGGCGGAGAGGCGGCGCGGGTGTCGGCACTCGCAGACACTCAGTGGGGGCGCCGAGAAGGGGGGGACGGTGGACGGGCGGCGGGGAGGAGCGGAGGGGTTGAACGCACGCACCATCGTGCGCATCGGCGCGGACGCACGAGTCCACCATCTGTCTCGTCGGTGTGACTCATTTGTGGCTAATTAGCCAATCAGCGCCATGCCTTGTGCTGATTGGCTCCCGCCCGTTTGGGTTTGGCCACAGCCCGGTGAAGCTCCTCGCAGAGCCTGGCCAACTCGCGGTGTCTTGACGGTGGGTCAGCGCCCTCCCTCCTCGCTCTTCCCTCTTCTCTCCTCCGCTTTTTACATTTTTCCCCCGCATTTTATGCATTTTATGCGTCTCTCTCCCCAGTCTACTCTGCTTTTGCTATTCCACCTGGTAATTTAAGCCGGCGAGGGAAACTGTCATGCCACTAACATCAGGGGTGGAAGAAACGAATTTAAACTAAAACGACCCAACTATTTAAAGCACTTCTAGTGTGGATTTGAGATGGTTGATCTCTTCAGATTCTTCATTAGCCACATTCCGCCACCCACGTGTCAGACATGTTGATGGTTTCGTTTCCCCGTCAGTCTCGTGCCTTGTTCTACTCATTCCACGGCACTTGTTCGTGTCCCCCCCCTCAAATAACTTGCGCAGTCAACAATTCAGGGCTTAGTTCAGTCTATCCCCACGTAGTCGCCGATTTAATGAAAACTTGGACAAAAATCTCCGGTGATTCGCACCCTTCCCCCACTGGTCGACATGAGTCGACTGCGAAAACTTCCACGCGATCTTCCCTCAATTTTAACATACAAGCAGGAGACAAATTATTGTGTTCTACTTCCAACACTCCCGACGACACGACCAAAAGGGACAAATTGGCTGACTTGAAGATATTTCACCCCCCGTCCTCTTTTTTCGCCTTCCCCTCTCTCTCTTTTCCTCAATTGATGCATTCACCCGAGCCGACGATGCCGACTCCAGTGAGTCGTGACGGCTCGATGTGAACCAAAAAAGCTCGACTCTTTTCCGTCGACTGTACGCAGTTGCCGTTGCCGTCGGCCGACGGGATTAATCGGTGATTCACCCGTTCTCCTCGTCCGTCCACGCCGAACGCGCTCACTCGCCTTCACCAGGCGCGCAAGCCCGTTGTCCACACCAGATCGTCCAGTTTTGGTCCGGGCGGTGGGAACTTCACTCCCGCGTCCTCCTTACGACTCTCCTCTTGGTTCCCAGCCGCCTTTTGCCTACACGCCGCCAAAATCCTCTTCTGACGGCACTGGGAGGGATCCTCGCACACGTGGACATGTTCCTTCGCCCTCCTCAGCTGGGCGGCGGTGGAAGGAGTAACTCCAAGAGTTCCTAGTCTGGACGCAGAGTGACTGGGCTACGCCTCAAGGGGTCGGTGCAACTCGGTTTGGTCTTGTCGCGGCACGAACAGAAGCTTTTGTGCCCGGGGAACACAAAGACTTTTTCCTCCGAAATGCCGCATCCCTTAAAAACTCACTTTTTATTCTGGTCAGCAGCGGAGTTGCTTAGTCCTTAGTTGACCTTCACCCAACCTCGTTTTATTTTATACTCAGACTTTCCCACTGCTAATCTACAATTATCCACCTGTCCCCACCGTTTTAAAATCTCCTTTGCGTCCTGAACTGACTTTGTCCACGCAGTTCCTCCGCCACTACTCTCGATGGTGGAGCTGCGCACGAGCCTAAGTCAGCCTTGACCCGCCAGGGTATGATTATTTCTGGATGTCCACGTGGATGTGAGTCTTATCGGTGCAGTAGAAACACTCCGATGAAAGAATTCGAGACTCGTCCGACGGTGGTGGAAGCTGCAGGCGCACCACTTTAAATGACATTCACCTTAGAGGCATCGACTGTTTGCTCTATTGCCAGCATTCCACACTCCTCGAGTGCTATAACCCATTTTCACTTCATAGCGTTAGTTTATTATCGTCCATTAATCATTCAGCAATGGCCGGTACTTCCAATTAGCCACTACTGACCCGACCAATCAGCGAGCTCCACGTTTCACCAAGTGATTGGTCTGCGTCCGAGGGGAGTGGCGGGCTCCTCTCTTTAGTCCACGTTTCTGTGGCCTGCGCGCCTCTTCTCGTGGCTGCGACTGGGTAGGCTGAAATCTGGCATCTGCTCCAGTTGGCATCTTTAGCCTGCCCGGCGGAAGTGAGCGGCGCAGTCGTGTGTGCCTTCACCCACTCTCATCATTGTTTCGTGACCTTAAAGTTGCAGGCTGTTGACCTTCGAGGTCACCGAGGCATGTGCATACGGTGAGCCGTGATTTCCCGTGCGCAGCCTGCAATATGTATCCACCAAGTGATCCAATTTGCTTTATTTCTCAACGCGCCAATCACCTTGTTCCTCCACTTCTGCAGAGCTGCTCTCAACAATGCCTCGTGGCAGTGAAGGATGTACACGCCAGAGCTGAAGTACTCCGAACTGCCCTTGGACCACCTTCGGCCCTCCGGACGCGTCTACTCACGCTCCCGTACTCCCGACGCCTCGACAGAGGTCGCCTTAGCCTTAAAAAAGGTCGGTTGGGTGATTAATGAGTTGCTGGAGACGGAGTTGGCCTACTTGCACAGTCTGCGGGACATTAAAGAGGTGAGTGTTTTTCAACTGCTGCCTGTAGGTGACACCGCCTGGTCACCTTTGTGTTTTGAGTCACTCCCGAGGCCCTCAAAAGCCAACGGAGAGTCACAGTCCGTTGTCTCGCCACTGGGAGACGGGTTGAACCGCCCAAACATAGTCACTGAGTTCCCTCGAGACCCCCACCGGCTACTCGTAGGCCAAAATCACCGACCACGACTGGGTTAGACTGGTTTGGCGCGACTTGCCAAAGTGATCTGAGCCTAATTTGCTGCTTAGGGAGACTGTGAGGCACATCTCTTCTCCAAGGCGTCCCCTTTCGCTATCGAAATTGCGATCAGACATTAGTTATCGCACACAAGGTCCGGGGTTAACCGTAGACCTGGCCAAAAGTCCCCTCTCCTGGTGGAGGTTAGAGAAATCCGTGCCGTAAACTGTCTTAGGGGCTGCGCTCGTTTGCCTGTAAGCCGCCCTCGGACGGGGCGTGTCGCCAAGTTCTCCGACGGGGGGGAGGCCGATTGAGGTGGTGCATCCCCGGCTGTCCGGTTTAATGTCCGGCCATCATCTACCCACCCCAGCTGCAACATCTCTGCTCCACCGATAGCTTCTCCTCTTTTTGTGGCCGCCCTCGCAGCCGTCGCCCTCAAAGAGTGTTCGGAGGGGAGGCGGAGCTCCAGTGGTGTGCTCCAGAGCTGTGGCGAGGGTTGGCGCGTCGGGTTCCAGTTTCTGACGCGTCCAGGCTCCTGAAGTGCACCTCGTGTGACGAGTTAGCAGTTGAGTGGCAAAGATGGAATCGTCTAACGCGTCTCGCCTCTCATCGGGAGAAGTTCGGGGGCGGAGGACTCCAACAGCTCGAATAGACGCCCGAAAATGCACTCGGATGTTCTCATTCGAGCAGAACATGCCTCCACGGCGGGTGGACGAATTAGTTGGCAATTCGCCTTCCTCTTTTCCCCCTACCTCCCCTTCGACCGATTCTGAAGGGTCCAAGGAGCTCCTCGGGCCTGTCCTCACTCCGACTTCGCTTGCGACTGGTTCACGATGATTGTTGCGCTCTCCATCCGCGACCCGATTCCCCTCCCGCTCCGTAGACCTGTCTCCTCCGGTCACATCGAAATTTGACGCTGCTGGAGGCCAAAGGCGCGGAAATTGGCTTTGCGGTGACAGTCTGCCTCCAGTTCCGGCCCTTCCCCCGCGGATTTACGCCTGCCGCGGTCGTTCTCACGGAAGAGCGTTTATTTACTCCTGTCAACCCGTTACCGGAAGTCATTAAGAGGAGGAGTTCTTTGGCGGAGCAGCGAGACGGGCGGGGGAGGCAGGTGTTTTCGCCTCAAACAACTTTCCTCTGACCCCGTTCCCCTTCCCCTCCTCGCTCACGCTGGATTCCGATTTCCGAAATGAGTAGACCGCAGCACCTCCGGTGGAAAAACGAGTGGTTTTGGGGGTGTTTTCACTCACGAGAAGGCAAAGCGCCTCCTCAGTCCAAACAATTTGCCGCCGAGAGGCGGACGGGAACAATTTGAGGGCTGCCGGCCCCGTGTCCATCGATTTCGCTCCCCACTGCCTCCGCCTCTCCCATTGGCCCGCACCACCGACTCGCTCGACACTTGTCTCCGCCGCCTCTCCCCGCCGCTCCGCCCCCCGACCGCCCTCGCCCACGCCGGCCAGCCAGCCGCCCCTAGAGAAGCCGACTTCTCCCCGCCTCGTGCCAGACAGGACTTTCGCCTACTTCGGGTCTGGCCGATGGCGGGTCTTTCTGCTAATTTTCTCCTCTCCACCGAGTTGGTTTTTTACTCGATGCGGGTGCAGAGCTGTGTGCTGAGAACACGAGTGCTGTGTCCCCGTGGTTCCCACGCGCCCGTACTCGTGTGATTCTCTCGAGTTGTCGACTTTATCACATGCCAGCAGCTCGCAAGCCCCAGCGCGGTGGTCGGCGGAGCGGTGCATTGCGATGCGGTGCGGTGCACACTCGAATGACACCACCGACCGAGTGACGCGGTCGTCGGGTTGGCCTCTTCGGTCATCGGCGTCCCGTCGGAAAACGCCCAGCAATGGCGAGGGACAGTCGAGGCGTTGCTTTTCCGCGAGAATGTCCCAACGTTTCTCGACCGCGGGGTGTGCAGCCTCGTCTTCACTCTGTCGAGAAACCCGTGCCGACTGAGCGTCCCGAGGACACGAATTCCCTTCTGGAGTGGCTTATCCAACTCCTGATTTGGACGACGTGGCAACGTCTTCCGCGCACCCTCCTTCTTGGCCTGGCGACGGGAGGCAGCCTGCGCTTCGGACCTCGTCCGTTTGCCCTCCGCTGATGCCATCTGAAAGAAAATGCGCCTTCGGCAGACAATTTACCTGCTTCCACTCGCTATAGACGTCCGTGTGCTGCTCCCAAACGCTGGGCCGACTAGTCCACTTTTCCCCGTGGCCCCTCGAGGGGCAAAGAGAGGCGTCGCAAGACCAGGTTCACCCGCGTACGCAAAACCGAGTCTTCATGCGTGCTGACGTGGTGTGTGTCCGCGCTCTGGCCAACACTCCTGTCACCGTCCATTTCCCTGTCTCGTCAATCCACCATCCTTCGGACGTGCGGGTTCTCCACTCCGCCGCTAGGCGAATTGTCTGTCACTTCGTGTGCGTCGGCCAGACTCCTCTTGATTTCCTTTTGGCGCGGCAGAGACTTCCCTGTCTGCCTTCTCTCCAAAATCCAGTCAATTTCCTCGACCCCTGGCTCGACGGAAGTTCCTCCAAGCATTGCGGCAGGTCGTCCACCTCGCTGCAAGTCGTGCTGACATGGCGGAGACGAGTTGTGGTCGCGTTCGCTCACGACTTTCCATCTCATAGGACGGGGATTTGGCGTTATAGCTGATGCCCCGGTCTGCGCATCACCCATCGAAACATGATCCAACATATTTAACTTTTTTCCCATCTCCCATCCCCCTTTTCTGCCCCATTGGTCTCGATTTTGGGTGAATCATGAGGCATGGACGAAGTCCCGAAGTTGGAGCATCGAGGCACTTCACGACGAAACGGTGGTCCAACGCCTTGCAAGCGTGCAGCCCGTGACTGAAGACCTCGTTACGCCTCGTCGGAGGACAGCAAGGCAAGATCCCATCCCGTCCTCCTCTCCATTGTAAGGAAAGGAATAACCTTTCCAACATCAGACGCCACACGCGGACTTTCGAAGTGCAGCCGTCCTTTTGACCGACCTGTGCGCGGGTGGGCACGGAGCGCGGCATGGGGATGGAAGGGGGTAACGACGGAAAGTATAGACTTCCCTGATATCGTGCCAGACTATGGCCCATCCACCCCAAAGTTATAGAGATGTTCCTCAACCGGTAACTTTCAACCGACGAATTACAGTTCCCCGCCTGCATTGTTAATCACCGGCTGCGTGTTTTCGTTTCCTTTTCCTGCCAGAGTCATTATTTCCGTCTCTCTGACACTGCGTACATCCGTCTGTGTATTTCTCTCCCCGGTTGGCCTAGGGGAAAACAAAGAAGGCGTTTCCGTGGAGACAGTGTGTTAAGTCACTCTTTGCACGTGTTAGCCAATTTCATGCCTACTCGTCTACCGTTACAATTCTTTTAGGGCTACTACCTGCCTCTGGTGGCGGAAAACAAGCATGATGCCGCTACTGTGGACACCATCTTCAGCAATGTCATTCACCTACATGCATTCCATTTGTAAGTTCGCTGTTGGTCGGTTTCAAGGTCACCGCGGAGCATTTTTATTGGTCTTTATTATTATCATTATCACAACAGCGTCTGTCTCGGATTAGGCTGGGGAAGCGAGAATTTCCCAGATGGTAAAGCAATGGCAATGGCAAAAACATAAACTAGCGAGTCAGTCGGTGGGAAGCTACGGTTACGATATGTGTAATTTTGTCTCTCCTTCCTATTCCGCGGTCAGAAATTACGATCAGCTTTCTGTAAAGCCGCAGAGAGAGAGAGAGAGGGGGGGGGGAGGAGGAGGACAAGGAGGCGGGCGAGGGGATTAAAGAGGTCGTGCTTCGGTCCACGTCAGTTGGAGCTCCCGAGGTTGTTTCAACGAGGCAGGAGGGGAGGAGGAGGAGACGGCGCGCCACTCACTCACGCGATTAACTAAGCAGACATTCTGTGTATTCTGGAAGTGACGTGGAAACGTCTGATGCAGTGACTGACCGGGGACGAGCTTTGGTTTAGTGCGAGGGACGACTTGTGAGGCCCACGTCTGATTTATCCTCTTTTGCCTCAGCACCTTCTCAGGGGAGTTGGCACGAAACCAGGAGAACCTCCCGGGTCTGGCCGATGTGTTCCTCGACCACGCCGTTGACTTTGAGGAGCTCTACGTTGAATTTTGTACAGAACATTCCTTGTGAGTTGATGTACAATTGCACCCACCCTCTTCCCCTTCCTCTGCGGCGCCTTTCCACTGAATTCGACTAGTGGCGGGAAATGTGGTCCGAGAGAGCCATGGGGACTACGAGTCGCGTCAGGTTTTCCGTCTCCGATCCTTCCATTCTGTTGAACAGGACGAAGGTCTGTTTAAGGCTAAAGCGCATCATTTCTTCCGCTTTCTGTCCATCCATCGTAGTTTTCTCCGATTCAGACGACTTGGCACCTTACCTCCATTCGAAGCAGATTTTGGGCCGCTATTTCTTCCCCATCGGCCATGGTTCTTGAGCCTCAATTTCGCAAAGTTGGGTGCCGACTTTGACAGCTTTAGAAGAAAGTACCCTCGTAGACCACTGACATGTGGTAGGACACTGCGCGGCCCCCAAGTCGGACGATCGACTGGCCCGATGGGGTGAAACGCTGTGCCTTCGTTTCTTTTCGTCCATGCGCGTCGCCCCGACTGCCGCCGTCGGCGGGGCCATCAGAGGCGGACGGAGGGGCAGCCCGACGCCGTCGGCCTGCGGTTGCCCTCGCACTCCGCACGCCTCCAGCTCGCCCCGGCAGGCTCTTTGTAGCCTGCCACCACCGCTGCCCACCCCTCCCCCCCCCGCCGCTTTGCGCACTGAGTCAAGGGAGACGAGGCCATGTGACGGAAAATTTGGGACCGACAGAGAAACGCCCTGTTCGTGTGAGTGGACTCGCGCCCTTCTCCCCACTCCACCAGTCGCGACTGGCCGGTCGCTTGTTTTTCTGATGGCGAAGTCGTGCCGAAAATCAACCTGTCTGTACGTGGGGAGGAGTCGTTCACACGCCTTCTTTTCCGCCGTCCAGAAGTACGAATTGCAGGACTATGAGCCGGGGATGTTGTTCATCGAAGATGTCTTTTCGTTCTCCGTCCAAGTGCTCAGTGCTGTGGCCACGGTGCGTTTGCGTAGAGCGACACCGACTGCTGCGATCCCGCAAACCCGTCCCGTTCCCGCCCTCTTAGAGGCCACTTTCGTGGGCGTCGGAGGCCTCTCCCGCTCAACGGCTCCTGTTCCACCACCCTGACCGCGTGACCGGCAGGACCGGGCGGGTTTCGGGCGCCTTCGTCTGCTCTTCTCGAGTCCTCTTGCGTCTGTCCAATTTCTTGTGTGTTTCTGTCTACAGCTTCAGTAGGAGGGCGAGGAGGGTCCCACTTTCTCCTACCCTGGCCATTGTGACTTCGTTATTTTTGTGCGCGCTGGACCATTTCGAGGGGAGAGGGAACGGCTGGCGGCGATGCCACTGTCGGAGGGGAATTTATGGCGCGAGGCGTGTTTCGACTTTTGATGTCCAGCATTTCCACACCGTACACACTGTGACTCACGTCGACGTGCAAATAATGGCCAAAATGGTCGTGGCCTCGTGTCCACCCGCGTGAGCAGATGGAATGCCGTCCTTTTTCGCCTCATCCGCGTTGCTAAGCCACGGAGAGCCTCTGACTGCGGAGCGAGAGGGCGCGCGAAAGCCGGACTAAAGTCCGCCGAGTCGTGCGCCACCATCTCCATCCTCCGACCGGGCGTCGGAAGAGCCGCGCTCACCGCCCGCGGGTGCCAGCTCGGCTCAGTGCGGGGGAGAGAGCAACTTCCGCAGACTGGAGGGCATCTCAGCACCGTCTGTGACGTGCTCAGCCTGTGGATTTTGCCCAGGTCCTCTGCGAGCGCCTTTCAATGCTCAAAATCCATCCACGTTGCCCGCACCCCCGGGGGAGCCGAGTCAATTGTGGGCGGTTTGGTGTGGTCCAACCTGCGCTGACCTCGTCCACCACGCGACGATGCTCCAACAGCCGCCACCTGACCGAAGTCGGGATTTCTAACGTGTCGGGTGATTCACTCTGACCACATGCGTCCGAAATTGTTTAGCTTAACTCCGCACATGCGGACGCAGTACTCGAGCGGTGTCGGGCAGACTGTGGGCTGATCCGAGTGGCCGAGCATTCCTTCAGCGGTGGATTAGAAGGGTGTGGAGGTATTTGTTGGTTTCGGGGGAGAGAACTGTTGGAATCGTCATTCTTCAGTCGTCTGCTCGTCAGCTGGGCGAGAATCGGTGTTACTGACCCTGGAGGACCCCCTCCCACGCCCTCCTACCGGTGGAATTCAGTTAGGTCATCGTGGAAGTCCCTCGACAGCGGAGGTATCGTCGAGGCCATTGTTAGAAGGCAGGGACCGGCCGTCGAATTGCCTCTCTCACCTCCACCGTGGGCCAAGACGCCGAGATCCCGAGCAGATTGTCCCGTCACAGTTGTCATCACCTCGAGTAGGATGGCGGTGGTCGTCTGACTGTGATCCAGCGCATTCCTCCAACCCCCGTCCCCCTCCTGAGATTGGACTGAAGCAGTTCGCAGTCGGGCCAGTAACAATTTCAGACCCTCTTTTCTCCGAAAAGTGGCACGAGGGTTACCGCTACGCCTACGAATGTCTGTGAAATCGTCCTCCTTCAGAGCCAATCGGCCCAACAAACCTCAAATCTGTTCGTCTCATCTCATCCGAACTTCGCCGGAGATGGATGCACACGGCACTTAGTTGGGCACTTGGAATTCAATCGCTTTTTATTCCTCCACTCTCCTCCAGTGGCTGACAAGCTTTGTTTATCTTGGGGGGGCGGGCGGCGGGAGGGGAGGGCCGCGGAGGTGGTGCTGCGCCATGTGACACGGAGTCGGGTCTCCCTCCATTCTGTCGCGCATTCCACCAGGATAGGCGAGAAAAAGTTGAAACGTAACTAGAACGCCTGGGTGGCGGAGAGAACTCGAGTCGGCTCAAGCGAACTCCGCACTAGTGCGTCAGTGTGACAAGACGTGGAGAGGGGCAGAGGAGGAGTCCGAGTTAGCTCCGCGCCTACCTCGACGCGATTTTTTTGTCCCTCCCGCGTTCAGGTCCATCCAGACGCTGGAACACGAGAAACGCTTGCAGACTGAGCTGTGGGCCGCCATCCTCGCCTGCCAATCACAGCTGGGACACGTCCTTCCGCTGGCCTCCTACCTGCTGAAACCCGTGCAACGTGTCCTCAAGTATCAACTCCTTCTCCAGGTGGGTGCATTGAAATGGTTCCCATTTCCTGTCGGTTTTGCCTCTCACAAGTCTGTGCGGAAAAGGCATGCACGGAAGCTGGAATGAACATGAAAAAGCCTTCTTATTCGCCCGAGATCTCGCTCCGCTTATGCCTTCCTGTCTTTCACTTTCCAAGTCGCATTTTGCTAGATTTATCGAGTTTTTCTCCGTTGTCCCCTAACCCCTAAGACCTGCTTTTCAATCCCTCTTTCTGGGTCCCTCTAAACGTTTCATCAAACTCTACATCATGGGAATCCGTTTAAAGTGGAGTCCCCAATTGTCTTGCAGAAGGTTCTTTCCCTTACCAACTGCTGGCAATACACAGTCCGAGGGGCTTCATTCACCGTTACTGCAGCGAGACAGTTACCATATGAGGCTTCTAACTTCCGGTGCCTCTACTGTTGTTTGGGCGATTCCCAAGTTCTTTAATGTAGCAGTTCGCGCCAAGAGGTCCCAGGAATTCTTCGCCTTCTCGACACTCCCGATTCAAGTGACAGTTTTGGGCTGATTTCCTTCACTCTCTGTTAAGTCAAGCACGACTCTTCATGAGGAGACGCCTCAAGTTGCTCGTTTTCAGCTGTGCGCCATTATCTCCACAGGCGGGTGTTGGAACACTAAGTCCTCTACCTTCTCATTTGCTCTTTAGGAACTTATTAAGGGCTGTACATTGATTAGTCTGAAGAACGACGAGAGAATCTTTAATGAAGACCCGATCTATGCTGTGGAACATCTTCAAAGCGCCCTTGAACGCATGATGCAAGTGGCCACTCACATCAACGAGGGGAAGCGTCGGCACGAGCTTATTGGTCAACTGCGCGAGAGTGGCCTTGACGTCGACCAATGGGGTCGTCTCATACTGCGTGATGTTTTTCGATTGCCTGCGAAAAAGCAGTCCTGCCGATTAGTACTCCTTTTCGAGAGAGCCATTCTGCTGGCCAAAAAGTTCTCCTATGCTGGGAACAATTCTGCACCCAATTTGACGGATCTGCAATTACCCTGGGGGGAGGGATTGCAATCAGTTCTGGAAATTCGTGATATCATCAGCGTAAGCACCTTTTCGCGGCGTTTAAATAAATTCTACTGAATCATATCAGTAATTTTTATTTTACAGTGTAGCAACTTAATGCTGATCGAGTGCATTGACAAGGATCCCCTGGCTTTTCACATCCTCCCCTTCAACAATCCCAACGCGCAGAAGACCCTGCAGGCGGCAAGTGTAGAGGTAAAGCAACTTTGGTGTCGAGAAATAAAGAGGGTGATTTTGGAGAATTTTGATGCCGCAATTCCGGAAAAGGCGAAGCACCTTATGCTGCATATGGAGGACATCTGTCCTCGCCAGGTGTCCGATGCCGGCTCCCAGATGGGATCGCACTCGGTGGAGGAGTCGGAAGAGGACCAGGCTCCCCGGAGAAAGGGATCCAACGTCTTGACAGGTACGAAAGCATAGTTGAGCCGGTTTTGGATGTGGGGTGAGACTCCCGAAGCTCTAATTGTTGCATTTCCGGACCAGATCATGTAAAGTTGAGAGGGAAGTGGCGTCTCGATTAAAATGAAGCAGTGAGTTAAATTGGAATGAGTCCTCCAGACGGACCCTCGAGGCTTTGTGAGCATTGAAAGTAGACGGCACGGGTAGACACCGCTCCGAAACACTCGCCCCATGACTGACCACGGGAAACACTGAACTCAGCTCTCTTTTTTGTGTGATTCCAACCTCCTCGGCAGCTATCTTTAAGCGGCGTAGCCGGACAGCGAGGCCCTTCTCCATAAAGTCACAGACGAGCGAGGACCCTGCGCCCCTCTCCTCCATGGTCCCCAGCAGCTCCAACGGCAACTACGCCAGTGACAACGAGAGCGAGGGCAGTGAAGGCGACGAGGACGACGCAGACCACGTGGCGCTCGTGCAGGACGCGTGGAATGCGCTGATGGCGAAGCATTCCTCCACCGCTGGCAACACCGCCGCGTCTGCTGCAATCGGGTCCCTCTTCCCGAGTGCCTCAACCGCGGTGGCGAAGGAGGCGGAGGTGAACAACGCGGCGGAGGAAGATGAGGAGGACGACTTCCGCTGCATAGCGGTGGAGATCAATGAGGAGCGGTTTGCTGTCGACTTGGCTCCCCCGCAGAAAAGCCCCGAGTTAAATCCCATCTCGTCGCCGAAAGGTCCGCTTCTCACCCGCTCCCATTTTGCCTCCTCTTTTGTGCCTTAGCGGTTTTTTCTCGAGGCATGGGGAAGACGCCTTGGTTTGCTGCTCAACGATTTAGGCGATTTACTAGAATTATCTTGGAAACCATGAAACGGCTGTTTTGTTTAGTCTTTGAGCCGTCTATTATGTCTAAAAGTGAGCATTTTTTGCGGAAAGGCATGTGACTTGTCAAACCATTGACCAAAAGTCATAATTGCCCGCGGAAGTTATTTGGATTACATCGCCCCCGCCAACGCCCGTTTCATGGTTTCCTATCTAATAGATGGTATAAAAAGTGTGGATCTCTGATTCGCGACTCTGTGCCGCGCTTCCCAGGTTGCCAGAATGGCTACGTGCACACGCCGACAGGCGGCTCAATCTACATCGAGTGTCAACAAGCCTCCCAGTACGACACGGTGACCTTTGGCCGCGCCTACGAGCACTACATCGCCAAGACGCGCTCGATGGCGACGCTGTCACCAGGTGAGATGGACGAGATACTGCGGCCACTGCTCACCCTCAGCGAGGATCGCGGCCAGAACAGCGCACTGGCGGCCAACGGGAGGACGAGGACCCCGAGCAAGGAGGGCGCCGGGGGAGCCTCGACTGCCCACCCTGGCCAGCAGCGAGGACTGCTCCGACGCCTCGTCCAACACCTCCTCCACCGCCTCCATGTCGGTCTGTCAACTGGTCAGTCGCATCGCGATCAACTCAACCCGTGCCAACGGCACTGGTGCGGAGGCTGGGAGCGCCACAGCGAGGCCTGTGAGTTTTTGACCAGTCACTTTCGCTGGACGCTCTCCATAGCACCGCTAAGCCGTAGGGGGTCGTTGAATCTGAGGAGCTCGTCTCATTAAGCGAAATGACTGTCACAGTTCTCTTTGGCTCCGATTGCTCCCTCGTCGCGACCGTCACTGAGGAGCGGGGCCGATGAGTTCGCGTCAGCGCTCTATACTCTTATAAAACGCGTCGTCTCGGTCTCCGTGCCAGGCGCGTGGAGTCCCTTCACCTCGGTATTCGTGGAGGACTCGGGCCTCCGACCACGTTTCTCGAATTCGGGCGTTAGAACGAGCTAAGCGTCGTCGTTAATTGAGGCCTTCTCGGGTTGGTTGCATGCCGAGTTCGATGGCCATCGCCGCGAAATCCACGGACCGCGACCACGTCCTCCCAGTCTGAAGCGTCTCGACGCCCACCTTCCCCGACGCCAGAGATTTTGTCCAATGAGATAAGGCAAAATCCTGGGCTGGTCGGCCGGCTTGAAGAGTTGCCGTGAGAGCCCGAGTCTTCGGGTGCTCGAGCGGCGGATGTATTCGCAACCGCGACGAATCGCTGCTACTCCGTCCCCGTCCGCGGACGCCTGAGCACAGAAGGTCCTTTCTGATTCCAGATCCTTTCCCCCAAGACGTACCGATCATCGGCATCGCGGGCAACCGTCCAATCACGTGTGAGCAAGGAGACAGCCCGACCCATGACCGCGTCCCCCTCTACCCGCACTGACGCCACGAAGGCTCCTCCGCCACGCAAGTACAGCGCGCCGCCTCCTTCCACGAAGATCCAACGCTCCAAGCCGCCGAGAGGCCTCGTCTCCCCCAAGACGGATGCCGCGTCTTCGCCGAGGTGGGTTTGGATGCTCGGCCACGGGGGCGTTCAGCATTACGCGGACCTCTCCAAGGCTCTTTTTTGCCTCTTTTTAGATCGAATAAAATCCAAAACGAATCCGGAGGCAGGTCGACTGCCCGGACGAATGGTGAGTTTGTGTCTCGCCGTGACGACCTCTCTCAGCTTCTGTCACACTCTGTTCGAGTGTTTTTCGTCTCTCCAATGACTGGAAAGTCTGTCAGCAGGGTGTTCTGAACAGCAGCGTTTAGTTTACACGCAGATTCCGGACTCCGCGTCGGCAGTAGAATGGATCCATGGAGTTGGAGGATCCTGTGAGTCGAAAGACTCGATTTCAAGCTATGAGGTCGACTTTCTCCGGGTTTTCGCATTCACAGCCGTGTAAATAGGAGTGACCTTGAGGGACGAGTGTGCAGCAATCGCTTTGGAGGGGTCGGCAAGGAGTCTGCTCCAGTCTCTCGGGCGTCATTCCTGCCACGTCTGCTTGATTTGGGCCCAGAAGACACCGGCAGCGGCCAAGTAACACCGGTGGTTGGGAGCGGATTGAGAGGGGGGGAGAGGGGAAACTGGAAAAAGTCAGACACTTCTGGGGCGGTTCCCCGGGGGAGACAGACACCTTCTGACCTCACTGGGCCAGAGTTTAGGAGGCCTCAGGTGAGGAATTTGTGTTTATTCGGCTGGTGTGACTGTTCAAAACACTCAGTCAACCAGCCGTGTGTTGTCGCCGCGGGGACCCTTCGTGGCTGCCCCGTTTTCGCGTCCCGCCGTCATTGCTCCGGCACTGAACCCTCAGGAAATTCGTTCAGGTCATCACGCCTGAGCCTCATTGCCGTGGGCCCTGGCGGTAAGGTGCGTGGCAGAGCTGTCGGTCCCAGTTTGACCCGCACATTCCGTCTCAGTCGAGTGGTGGAGAGTGAGGCTGCTGCTCCGTTTCCCGACAGGTCGAACAACCCTGGCCAGACCAGCCTCCCCGGTGTCAACCGCGACTGCGCCGACCAGGACGAACACCCAAAAGGGCAACGAGGAGGCCGCCTCCCTCTGCCAAGGACGTTTCCGCGCCGCAGTGACCAACCTTCGACCCCCCGAGGGTCAATTTGCCCCCACGGCAGTGTCCATGCCCAGCAAACCTCCCCGCCGACTGACCGCGTCCACGAAGCCAAATGACGCCAAGACCGAAAGCGCACAACCCCGGACCGAAACTTCTCCCACTCTGGGAGCAGCGACGACGACACCCTCCGTCGAGGTCAGAAGTCAAGGTCATGTGCGACATCTCATCCACCGCTTCCAGAGTAACTGAGTGCCCAACGTTAGACCAGAAAAACCCTGAGAAACCACCCACCCCAACACCTAATGTGTGCATGCTGCAGGGGCGCGGTTCACGCGTCATGTCTGCGCCTTATTTTCCTCTCCTGAGAAGGAACGCATGCGTGCGTAAAGCTACTGCTGTTGCCATCGGACATGGGCTTCCTCGTCCATCCACACCAAATAAACAAGCTCCTGTTGATAGACGCCAGTGTGCGGGGGACTTGCCACACTCTCCTCGTCTTTCCACTCGTTTACGCCTTGGAAGGTCAGTGTTCGCGTTCCAATCGTCTAAGTACTTACGTATTTGAGTTACACGAGGCTGTGTTAAGCCGTGGGAAACGCTTTGCATGGCCGACCTGAAGATCTGGTTTAGACCAGTAATTGCGACAGGTTGTCACCTTTGACAAGCGCGAATTTCGTTTGCCCATCGTACGAGTTCACAGCAGCACAGTATGAGAACAGACGGCAGGGCGAGGGGCCTCCTCACACGCTCCTAGCGCTCTCATGCCCCGTGGCAGCGCCTGACAGTCGTGCCTTTAGCCAAGATTCGTGTTGATTTCGATGTGCTCCGAAAAACTCTCCCACACCAGCATCGCTCCGCCCACGTATACCGTTGAGATCGTACTCTCTTCGGTTGCAGAGACACGGGTCATGTGAGAGGAGAGAACGAGGGCCCTTGGGAAGATCTCTGACGCCTACTGTCTGGTCTTTCCAGCCTCGGCAGAGAAGGGGAGTGTGTGCGTTGAGATTGAGCACCATTGTCATCATTATCACAAGTTTACATAAGAAAAGTGGAAACAAAGGGCAGGGGAAAGTGTAGGGGCGAGGGAACTTAGAAGACAGGCATAGTGTGCAGAAGAGTAAATGGTCTGGCACTTTCGGCGCACGGGTAGTCGTCTAGAAAGAGAAAAACGATGGTGATTTTGGCGATAGTGGGGAAGTCGTTGAGATTAGACAACTTGTCGATCCGTCAAGACGCGACATATCGAGCTGATCTTGCCCTTGGCGAGGACCTAAAACATCAAAACATGGCATAAAAGTAGGTCTTTTGATTTGGAAGAAGACATGAAGGCTTGTATACGTCAACCGCCTTAATCAACGACACGTACGGCGGAGAGACAAAGTATCAAGTCGACGAAATGTTGGACCACGAAATTAGGCGCTATAATCATTCTTAACGCTAATCTAAACATAAGAGTGCGGTAGAAGACTAGGCGGATTTGCCAGCAGTGTAGACAATTGAAAGTCAGTATTAACACGATTTTTGGATGAAGGAACTTGAAAATAGAGCCTCATGATAGCTGGACAAGAGTGAATAACTTGAATTGCCTGGAAAAACGGCTTATCACCGTATCCACTTAAAAAAAACGGGTCACTAAACGCACACTTAAGGCTAGAGCCCCGATCCTCAGTGATATGATTAATTTTTAACTCAAATGAGTCCGAAGGGGCTGAGATGAGGGGGAAATTAAATTTTTTCTAGCAGGCCAAATTAAGGGGATGGACACATGGGAAAGGAGCATGTGTTCAGACGCTTTCAAATGTGCCGAAGGAGCCATCTCAAAACTGAGTCAAATGAACAAAGCTCAGAAAGTTACAAACCTTCTCATGCCAAGAAAGCAGAGACGCATGTGTGATCTCGACCGGTTTTTCGAAGCCGCGATATATGTACTTCATCAGCATGTCTAACTCCTCCTGATTTAAGCTAGACACGAAGGCGTCGATTTGGTTACTGCGCATCTGAGACATACCGCGCTGAATCAACGCTGAGACGGTGTTCTTTAGAGCCGGATCCTTCGAGTTGACCGGCGCGTTATCCAGCACCATTCGTACGGCTTCATCGTAATCACCTCTGGTTGAAAACGAACGAAGGCAGGGATATAGACTAGAACTCAAAATGTCACTCAAAAACATCCGTATGAATAGTAGGTCAGGTTAAAGTCAAAACATGGGTTACTCAGTTGCAAAATGACTTGATTTGTACAGTTAATAAAAAGGGCTACGAGACGGTACCAAGGTCATGCTCTGTACTCTGCTAGTACTGAGGAAGAGAGAGATGGTTAGTAATAGATTTTCACATGGACCCAACTTAGTCTTTAAGCGACCAGTGGTCCAGTAGACTACCGATTGGTACGGCATGAGTGGAAAAGACAAGATTATGATGAAAGCCGTTAATAAAGGATCTGCAAATGAAAATTGAAATGAAAACTAAGAAAAAATTAGATGGGATTTGGAGCGGTAAGAAAGTAAGGAGAATCAGTGAACAGATAAGAGTTGGAATGCCTAAAGTTCGCAACTTGGCCATTCTAAATAACCTGAGTCAAGTTGGGTGGGATATAAAATAACCGCGATAAACGGCAGATACTTTTCCATATTGCGTATTATTTGAGCTGACGGAAAGCTATTGCTCTGAGCGAGCTTGGAAGGCTGAATGGCAAAATTTCAAATAAAGTGGCAAAGAAACTCAAAAGTCGAGTAAACGAGATGAAATTTCATGGAGAAAAGTCACCTATTCAGGAGGTTTTCCACGTCGCGAGGATTAAGATGGGTGTCGTCAACGGTGTCTTCATCAAAGTTGCTTTTGCCAAAATTATCTACATCGAGCTTCCTGAAGCGCGTGTCGCCAGTGTTTTTGGCCATTGGATTAGACTTCCTCCGATTCACGCCCTGGCGCTGCAATTGGCCGTGTTCCAACAACGCGGGATTCCAGACCTTATTCAAACAAATGTCCGAAAACACTGCTAACGCAATTAATAATGTCTTTATTTTACAAAAAGGTTTAACAAATAAATACACAAACTTATGGCGGTTAGATTGGCGGAATTATTTGGGCAGAAGCTTGTGCATTGCGTGGCCTGCCTACGCTTGATAATCATTGATAACTTTCCGGGATACTAGGATATCAAAGTTGTGGCGAGGTGATAACTGTAACAAACGAACATGATTTGCCCGCCATCATCGTCTTAGTAAATTGCTCGACTGCCTTATATAACCGACCTCATGCTGCAATATGCCTTCGTCTTTCCTCCCTTCGGAGGGTTTTTATGGACTAATTCAGACCAGATTTTTTTGCCAATTCAACCACTATGTAAGCTTTTGATTATAAGGAGCTCAAGTATGTCACCACTTACTCTTATTTTGAGTAAACTAGCTGCTAAGCATTTAACCTACCGGTGGGCGGAGAAGTTTTTCGTTCAAATGGAAAACGCAATGTTTGAAAATGCACCGTCATGTTTAAAAAGTGAGTGACAATGCTATGCCTCTGTTGAGGACTGCTACACAGTCTTATTTGATGGGATTCAGAATTTGCTTGTAGTTTTCACCGGCGAACACAGCATGACTCCCCAGTTCCTCTTCTATCCTCAGAAGTTGGTTGTACTTAGCGAGGCGCTCGGAACGGCAAGGTGCTCCTGTTTTGATCTATAGAGAAAGGAAAGCCAGGAAGGACTGTTCTTTGAAACGTCGACTAGAGCATAGTCGGAACTTAGAGAAGAAGGCAGAATGCAGACACACATAGGAAGAGGGTTAAGTCCGCGCACACCCACCTGTCCAACATTAAGTCCTACAACAATGTCGGCAATAGTAGCATCCTCAGTTTCGCCAGAACGGTGGGAAACCATGACATTCCAACCCATCGACTGGGCCAATTTCGTGGCAGCCAATGCCTCCGTAAAAGTGCCGATTTGATTTAATTTCAATAGAAGGCAGTTACATGCGCACATATCGATGGCCTTCTGTACCCGCTCCACGTTGGTTACTGTCAGGTCATCGCCGACAATCTGTGGAAATGGAGACGCAAACAGGAAGACAAGTAAAACAATGCTCGACTGATAGAGAGATATACAGAAAAGTTGCCAGGTACGCAAGCAGGATGGGCTAACTTAGGTTTTGCAGATGAAAAATCCGTCAAATCTCTCTGTCAGTCGGGTCGAGAAGTAGGAAACCTAAGGCGCCCTCATAAACCTCTTCTGTTTCACATTCTTCAACTGCGAGACGGAGAAAAACTCGACAACCAGTGATGACAGAAGAGTGAAGTTCATAATCCCGACTGGGAGAGTCGATTCTATCCCTTCGATGATCCAGTCGCAGTTCTATCGGTTTAGAGGAAACAACTAAGGCATCATTTCACTGCGACGGGATGAGAAAAAAACGAGACGACGGTGAAGAGCTTTCCTCTTATGCCGAGAGCGAAGAGAAAAGGGCACAGTCATGCCAGTTAGCGAGATCGTGTAGCTTTAAAGGATCTCCAAAGCCCTGACGGGCGGATTCTGTTGATCCAATAACAAAACAACTGGAAGGAAAAGTCTGTGGAATTGGGGGCGACAACAGAATATTCTCGAAAAGATAAGGAAATTGACCATGAAACAGCTAAACTTCGAGAGGCCTAGCGGCTTTACGAGGCAGTATTTGTGAGACAAAAACACTTAGTGAGGTTGGACCTACTCCCCAACCATCGAGCCTGCGGCTTGGGCATTCAATTTGAGTGAACTTTACAAAACTCGCCTGAATCCGTGACTGTTTGGTGAATACCACCCAGTGATCCCAATCGTCCTGATCAAAGGGGTCTTCGATGGAGACAATGGGGTACTTGACGAGGAGTTCATTATACAGGGCCATCAATTTTTCGGCAGTGATATGTTCTTCAGAACTACGTCTGGCATCCTTGAAGCCCAGATTATACTTCCCATTCTCGTAGAGCTCCGAGGCTGCCACATCCATCCCAATGACAATTTTGCCGCAGTAATTGGCTGTACTTATGGCCTCGGTAAGCAGATCCAGGGCTGCAACACCAATAGCCGTCAGATAGGTAGGGTCAGTGGAGTTAGTTGAGGTGATCGGAGGCATTACGAGTACATCTACCTTCGTGAGCCCCACTGACGTTGGGAGCAAAGCCGCCCTCATCGCCAACATTACACGCGTCGATGCCGTACTTCCGACGGATGATGTTTTTGAGGTGGTGAAAAGTCTCCGCGCCCATTTTAAGGGCCTCGGAGAAGGATCTGGCCCCTACCGGAAGGATCATGAACTCCTGCATGGGCAGTTTGTTGCCGGCGTGTTTGCCACCATTTATGACGTTAAAAGCGGGGACAGGAAGAGTAACTTTTGTAACTCCCGCCATATTGGCTACATGACGATAGAGGGGAATGCGCTAGACGATGGAAGAGTGGCATTTAGTATAAGGTGACAAAAGGAACCGGCCACTTAAACGGACCAATACCTTTTCTGCTGCGCCGGCCTTGAGAACAGCCAATGACACGCCTAGGATAGCGTTGGCGCCTAAACGACCTAAAAGAGGAAACTAAAACGGCTTAAGAGGAAATAATTTTGCACAAAAAATCGGAAAATTTCAACACAGAATGACAGAGGAGGAGGGCTATTACTATTTAACATTTAGCGGTCATGCCTGACTTGTCAGATGCGTACTCACTCTTGTTTGGAGTACCATCCAATTCGTTCACCATGAAATTGTCGATTTCGGCCTGCTGAGTGACATGAAGGTCCTTCTTTAACAGTGCTGGACCTATTATTTCGTTGACATTACGCACAGCATTCTTCACACCGAGGCCGTTGAACTCGTTCGGGTTGTTGTCGCGCAACTCAAAGGCTTCGTGAAGACCTGTGGACGCGCCGCTGGGCACCGAGGCGCGAAACAAACCTGAAACGAGAAGGCAGGCAACAACGCTACTCCTGCCATTGTTAAATAGCAGGGTATGCTCCTTCTACAGCATTAACAAAAGCCAATTTCTCTAGAGCTGGGCGAGCTAGAACAGAATATTCGAAGTCGGGATAACACGTTTAGCCTCGTGGTTCGCTCAGAGAATGCATCGAGGAGGCGCAAAGTCTGAGCTGAAGAGGGACATTCAAGAAAGTAGATGGCCACTGGGAATTCCACTGCCTTAACGGCCACACCGGACACGACGCTAAATTTCACATGGAAATCGCGCGCAAGTGGGGATAGAATAAGGCAAAACGCTGTTATTTTTTGTGGCCTTGATTTCGCCTTTACCGGTCGACAGAGGCGTCTTTGTCTTCCTCGTAAGTTTACGAGCCGCATTGTGTGACAGGCTTAGGCGCATGCATCCTGGCAACCAAATCGGTTGGCACATACTACTGATAGACGATTTAAGCGACGAAACGAGACGCACGCGCTAACACGAAGACAAGAAAGCGTAAAAATATGAGACTTGGTGGACTCTAGAGTTTTGTTAACTGTGCTCGAGTTCATGATCAGTTCAACTCCGCGACAAAAGCAGCAGTATAAGAGAGGCATCAACTGGTATTATGAGGCGATATAAGGTGAAAGAGGCTTCCGCACTCTCAAAGCCAACTCCCGCACATGACCACGGGGGTCAGTTGGCCGACTTGAAATGGCCTGTGGACCGAAAACACCCATGGACATCCAACTACACCCACATCTGGAGGGGGGTGGGCAGCGCGGTGCGAATGAGGCAAAAATCCAAAAAACAATAGTGGCAAACACCTCTCAGACTAGGCGGCGACAAAAAGCCGGATCAAGTCTGGTCAACTGGCCGAGGAGCAAAAGGGGAGTCAAGGGAGTGAGGGGGAGCACACCTTTGAAGGTAACAACATCCACCTCCACCGTAGGATTGCCTCGGCTATCAAGAATTTGACGTCCCACGATCCTCAGCATCGACATTTCGCCGTCTCTCGCCCTCGTGGATCAAATAAACCGCGAATGTGGAAAAAAAAATTCGAATTCGCCAATCGATCGGCTTCCCGGGCGAAGTGCTGATTGGTTGGAGGGGCGGACGGCCACAAGTCGCACTCGCTGCCGCCGCGATTGACACTGTCGAGTCTGACAGCCCCCACGACGGAGGCGCCGACGGTCCGTTTAAGAAGTTAACAATGCCAGTGGGATTCAAACAAGGAAAACGCGTTTATTGGGGGTAAAAACATCCTGCGGGGAGGCTAATTACACTGCCAAAAAAGTCACAGCAGTCATTTACAACTTGAAGAAGCTCCCAAGCGTGGTCTGTTTCACCTTCTTCGGTCCAGAATGTGTCTACATGGAAGGTGAAAAGAGTGTGAGAAAAGAACGAGATTCGACTAGTTGGCAAGTAAAAGTGGGGACTGGGAAATCGAGAGCTGTTACCGTTTTCACTTTGGGTGGTGAACCAGTCTTCGACTCGGTCGTGGAAGGCGGAGGCGGCTCCGCCTCGACGACTTCGTCGGCGCTCACCTCCACATCTTCCCACACCTTCTCGGTAACTAAAACAAAGACATATATTGCAAATAAGTTGGCAAGATTTTTATAAAATTGTTAAACTAACCAAAATTATAGCACAGCAAGCAAAAATGGCGCGATTAGGATTGAAATGGACTAATTCCACACCCAAAAACCCCTCATCGTCCATGAAGGTCTTGGTGACGCGTCTTCTGCGGGTGGTGCTAGGACGACTTGAAGAGGTCGGCTGAGGAAGTTTGACTCCATCAGCGGAGCGAGTCTGAATGCTTCTTCGTCGTCTCCTTCGTCCTCCCTCGGTCTCTCCCCCGCGTGCTCCTTCTTCCTCTTCTTCTCCTTTCCATTTTCTGTAATTACTTTTGTTTTTTTGGCAACCTCCCCACGTTTAGATGCTAAAAGGGAAATAACAGCCATTGTACTCACAAAGTTATATATTTTTGTTTACCTAAGCATCTAATGAGCCGTTACAGAAGGAACTAGGGGAAGCGCGAAAGTAAGGTTTAACACCAAATACCCACATTTGTGGTTTTGTTCCGACTTCCTCGAGGATGCGGCGGATGAGTGAGACGAAGACGATTTGACCACCGCCTAGAATGAAAAAATAAAAGAGAATTGAAGTGCACTAAGGGATTTTGGCGCCTATGGGGTGGGAAAGGAGGCGATCCGGTTCACTGGGGAGGCGCAAAATCGTCCACACCCTGGAAGGGGGCATTTCATTCAAGAAGCAGTCGCCTCCCAACCCGCGGCGCCAAATGGCATTCTACACGGGTAAGGCAGAGGTGTCTTAGAGGCTCGAGTAGAGAAGCTATGGCGATAATAAATAACTCCAGAAGAAAAAAACGGTCGACTCGAAAAGAGCTTGCAGGCAAAGGGGATTTGGTTCGTTCATTGTGGAAATACCACCTATAGCCGACCAAAATGTTAGTTATGAGGATAAGTGGCGTCTGTTTCGCCTCCAGAAATGAACTTCAAAGTAGGTGGTACAAAAAAACAGACGAATGCTACTCTCGCCTCACGGATGGGCGACTTTTGTTCCGCGTAGGCCGGGCTTCAAGTCTTCAGGACTGCGAAAAATGATTCCGCCTCTCTCGCTGCAGGAGAGAAGAAAGTGCGGATCTACGAGACGGACTTACGAAAAAAAGGCGCTGAGGATCAGTTAATATGGGAAAGAGAAACATTCTAGAAAAGGTACGAGCTGCTCGGACAGAAGGAGAGACCAGAGGGGAGAGGGGAAAGCAAGTCCAACTGACCTCCTGAACTTTCTCAACGACTTTCGCTCCTGTTGCATACTTATTTGTGCCCATCTCTTCTTCGTCGGAGGAGAAAACAACTCGACGCCGTTTGATGTGAAGATCTGCAGAGATGAAGGGTGTAGAAGGACACAAAAGCACCAAATTGGCTGCTGACACCCAAAATCTGAGAGTACCACCACCCATGGCTAACACAATGCTAATATTCGTCAATTTATTACCTTAAATTTACCTCCACCAAGAGAGAGGTGGTGGAGAACACTTACTTTCACTTTCATCGTCAAAAAGATCCTCCTCCTCCGAGTCAGCAAAGGGATCGGATACGGGCTGCAGTTCTGTTGGTTTCTTGGCAGGTTCACTGAAATGGGATGAAAGAGAGTGAGTTGACGACGGTCGGCCACAGACATTCGACAAAATCTGAACAGAAGGTCGAGAGAAATCACCACCGTATAACTGGTGAGTACCGCAAAAATGTCTCCTCTGAGTAGCAAGACTTCCCCTGAAGTCTGTTCTGAGCGGTGTCTCGCAAATGAACGACGAAATTCCTCGCTTAAACCCAGTTTCATTCAATTGGTGAATGGGAAGGCAGGCGTTTCAACAGCGAACGAAAAATCAAGCAGTTTTAAGTGATTTCGTCAAGAAATATGCACAATAAAAGGTGGTCTCCGCAGAGTGGAGCCAGTTTACACTCGTGTTGTGGATTCCCAATCCATTGGTTCCGTTCTTCCAGTATAACGGCTCCACTGATACCAACGATTTTCAATGCAGTCGACAGCGTCATTCAAAGGAAACAAGGAGATACATGAAGTTAGCGGAAATTGAACCTCAAGCACCTCTTTCGTAACAATAGAGAGACCAAGACAGGCAGTTAATCTTAGTTTTACTGTAGGCTTAAAACTCATACGGTTTCATGAATAGCCTAAACATGTTTACATGAGTAAAAGTGACACACTGCACAAAAAATTGGGGCAGTATTTAGGACGATTATGAAAGTGACATTAATCCAATCCATTTGAATAGTAAAATTGGTAGTTGGGCCAGTTTCAGACCTCTTCTTCGCCTCGAACTTTAGACTGGATTGCGGTCGCGTCTTAAGTTGCCGTTTGATCGACTGCCTTTTGACCGCCGGAATAGAAGTCCAAATGGGAGGCAAACCATTTGATGCTATAGCGGCGTTGGAGGATGTTGGCTTCGTTTTTGCGGGAGACCGGTTTTCAGGAACGGGTTGAGGTCTTGCAGCCGGCGCTGACGGCTTGCATGGCTTCCAAGGAAATGAGACAAGTCTGATAGACAAGAAAAAGTAATTAGAGGGCAGAAGCATGACATAACTCACTCAGGATGAGTGGTGGGATCTTGATCGATGGACTTGTCGAAACAGGCGAGAGCAACTGGATTCTATGCAGCATGCAAAATAAGGGGCCGAATGTTTTACGTACCGTTGTCTCGCCTCTGTGAAGGGAATAAATGTTCACGGTTGAATTAATTAAGTCTTCGTGGACGTGACCATCCGCAGAGGTAGTTAGCCGGACAATATACTCCTAAGTTAAAGGTAGAGAATGCATTTTTGCCAACCAAGAGACCATACCCATCCACCACTAGAAGTAGAACGAAACCCTTCGACACAGAAAACGGGTTTCAACTGAGGATGTTTGTTCATATACTTCTTGAGGTTGCTAATGAAAATGTAGTAAAATTACTAAAATATACCTCTGTGCTTCCTTCAGACTCCATCCAAAGGCTACGGAAAGAGATTTGCAAGATGCCTACATGTAAGATTAATTTATCGTCGACCATTTAAATGCCTTACTATTCCCTCGCGATCTTCAAAGTGTTGATCTATCGAGCCTAAAACGTCCTTTTCCATACCAGCCTATAGGAAAAAATTTCGAATGCTTTAATTCATTAAAAGAGGAAAAAAATTGTGAACAAAAATCGAAACGAGCATTCAAGGTACATTCTAAATCTATAGCGTTGCGTTGGTGGACACGGATCACTTTGATTCAACGACTGAGGACAATAAGGTAGATCAGGGATCTCCAACTATTCAGCCACACAACGGTTAAAGAAACAAAACGACGCCCTAAATCCTGCTAAAATTATTGTCAACTAAGGAAAACTTATTATGAGGATAAACAAACAGACTATGAAGATTACACGATTGGGAGTTTTAAGCACTTAATTTCTTTTAAGATGTTACAAATCATCCACTGTAGAGAAAGTACGTACCGGCCAATATCACCACTGAAATGCAATAGTCGAAGCCAAGAAAAGTGCACGGACTGAAGAGCAACCAGTTACCCATATTAATTCAAAAGATAAAGGAACCAACAGTGATATTACAAACGAAATTTTAGTGAAAGAAACGCGTGAAGAATGCGCCAAATGGTACCATATAAGGGTGTATTTTTTAAGACTTCAAGTGACTTACTCAAATCAACTGTCTTCACAATGTTTAACGAATTTTCCTGATCACGCAGAAGTGACAGGCGGTGACAAACCAATCACAGAAAAAAGGCCATCTGGCTCTGTATTTAACTATTCATTTTGGCGCTATGCAGCGGTGTGTTTAGTGCCAGGGAATGATTCTATTTATTCAAGTATTATTACTTATCCCTTGCGCATTTTGACTAAAAGGAAAAAATAGGGCATCCCACGAGACAAGGCTGGCCATGAATTTCGGATCATATATGAGATGAGAATGCAATGTCGTAGAAATTTTCCGTTCAGAAGTGTAATGCTTTTGGTCAATAGCCATGTGGGAACCAATTTGTATAATTTACAGGTTTACGTGTAACGAAAGCATTTCCACTCATACCCTCGCAGTACCCGGGTTACTTATCAGAATAAAATTATGTAAAATGTGAAAGATATTTCAGTGAAAGCTTTAAATGCGTATATGTGAGAAAATAAAGTGATGTGGAATTTGTTTTATGTTTCAGATTTTTTGCGCTTCCTTAAAAAGTGTGTCATTTCTAATCTTGTGTCCGAATGTGGCAGGAAGCACGGAAGCATGAGAGGCACATCCGTTCAGTTTTGGTTGATTATCGGAAACGGGCTGAACGACGATTAAACTTCTATTCTCAGATCGTAATTTTGAATTACTCTAAGTTAACGTCCCTTTTAGCGTCAAGACCCTATCAAGTTTTTGAGGGTTTATGGTGCACAGGCGAAAATAAATCTAGATGTAGAAGTTAGGAAGGCCGCAGAAAACTCCAAAACTATGTACGTCCGATGTTTTATACATCTCTGGATTTGTTGTTTCCTAGACAACATCTGCTTTCATTGAAGATCATGTTAATTACTTTTTGTACACCAAATAGATGCCCTTATTTCAGTAAAAATTGATTTTCATTAATTTTTAAGGATGCCTTGGACTGTTGATCCTTCTGTCTTAATTGACCGTTTCGATGCCAGAGCCAACCTTGATTCCTACTCCTCGGCCAAAACCACAGATATTAGGTTATATTTGTTGCCATTTAGCGTTATTTCTTTGATTTCTTACCAGTATATTTAAACCGTTATTATTGTACTAGGCTCACTACTGAGGAGAAGATTGAGGAACGACTGTGTAATTACGAACGCTACAGGTGTCTTGCACATAATGACTTTCTTGGAGGTACTTACACATCCTTTTTAACGGCCTGACACTGGTTTTTCTTCGGTCTAGTGATATTTTTAAATTTCCTTCTGATCGTAGTGACTGAGTCGATGGCTCTAAAGCAGATCGAACGGGAGGAAAAATATGGTGATACGCTGACAAAAAAGCACGAGGATGATTCGAAGGAGAAAAAGTGAGCAATTATTCCCATTATCCCCAGGCGTTTTGTATTCGTTGGGAGTCATGCTGATATCACTACTTTGCTATTACGTCACCGTTTTCTTTAGTGCGGTCGTTTAGCTTGTTCTCTATCATTCTCCAGCTAAGGAAGAATGTTTTATCACCCTCCCTGTTTTTGAGAGCCATGCCTATTTAGTTGCGTGGTTATTTCCATTATCACCGTGATCGCGCCTATTTTGCATTATTGTAGGAATATTTAGACTGCTTCACAGTTATATCTGCAGCTCCTCCTCGTTTGCAGCCGATGTTTACTTGTTCTTTCAAATGCACCAGAACCATGCGCGAATTGTCGTCGTGGCCTTAATCTATTTTTATCCCCACCAGAGTACTAGAACCTAAAGCGGCCATCGCATTCGTGTACGATGAAGGAGAAATTGTGGCTGGAAAGTCGGCACTACCTCAGCAACTTAAGAAATTAGATACGGGATCAGATTCTGAACCGTCAGAAGTAGATAGTGATGCGGATATCGGTAAATTAACTTTTTTTCTTTTATTTTAATTCCTTTTGTTTGTTCGGCCTTTTCCATGTCGTTTATAAGGTTTTAACCTCCGTTTTGCTCTGTTATGGTTAGCCTCTCTTGAGGCTTAGGTGTAATGGACGCCAAGGTGGTGACCGTATGACGAGTATCTTGATACTACAAGATACAGGACAATATTTTACCATTTCCTCACCTTTTTTATCAATATGCTATTACTATTTGTTGTATAATTTTTTTTCGAGACTTAGTCTTCTGACTAGCACCGTTTTCTTTCACGATGATGAATGTGGTTATTTTGCTTCGTAAACGGCAGAATGTTTTTTAGATGACTGTTCATCTAGGGCCCGGTAACCACGTCGATGTTTTTTTCTAACCGAGACCTTTTCTATTAGCAGAAATAACTACGATCACCCTTCCAAATTCCTTTTCGACAAATGAAATTTTTCTAACACATCCCACTTATATTCCCCGTAAATTGGCTTTTTTGATTTCCTGTCTCTTTCGCTTTTCAGATGTTGAACTTGATTTGGACAGTCTTGACGCAGAACAGCGTCAGGAGTTGATCGAGCACTCCCACGCCTACGGCATGAAACGCTCCGACTTTATTCGCCTACTCGATGCAGATCAGGTGCTTGAAACGGAGTTGCGAATGGCCAAAATATTGGAGGAAGAGAAGTCACAACATGTATGTGGTTGTCTTTTACGTGAGAATCGCCTCAGCACCGATGTTTTGATTTATATATCTCCTAACTCTTTTACCACACTAAATATTACTGTTTCTCTCTAGGCCGATGAGCATTAGCCATTTAGTTTCCATGTCAATTAATTTACCTGTCACCTTCAGACTTTTAACTAAACTAATTTCGGAAACGTTAATGGTTAGATCTCATTATCTTTAGGCCCTTGTTATTTTATTTCTTACTTTTTTTGGACCCCTTCGGAACGTCATAACACGTATTTTGCTTGCTGTAATGCGGTGAATTACTTGAGCGTAGACCCCTTCTCGTCCTCGTAGTGCTCCAGTGGCACTTTCTGGGGTGCATATCTGCTATCCAAAGCTTTAAGTGGTTGATCCTCTGTTTTTTTTCCCAGTTTGGCAACTTTGTCAACTATTCATCTCAGTCAATTCCATCTTCCCTATTCGTCTCTTCATCAGTTCACTCACTTCGTAACTCCTAAGGTAGGCGTTCGACTGCCTAAGGCTAAGAATCTGTTGGTGCCCTAAATGTTCCTCCGGAAAATTTACTCGTGATGACCTATGGAAGATCCATCTGAGAAACACAGATGCTCCTATACGATGTATTGCATTGTAACCACGTTTTGGATCGCCGAATTCACGCCGCACTAGCTCCTTTTTCTCCTCTTCCTTCATCCCTTCTCTCCTCTTCAGCTACGGAGGCCGAGACGAAGACACCAGCCGCGTATGCGGCAACCGTTCGATAAGTATTCACCTGCTGTCCAAGGACCGAAGTATGTGAGAACCGCGCTTTTCCCTCATCATTCTGATCCTCACTTCGTGTCTGCTGTTCCTTCCTCCATTTTTCCAGCCCTACCCTGTTTTTTTTTAACTGGGCCAAAGCCTTAACCCTTTCTTGACGCCTCTTTTCTATCCTTTCCTTTTCTAGGGTCGGCCTTCTCAATGGACAGCCCATCACTCGGTGAGTTACATTGCCAAGCTTCTCCTAATTCACCTCACACAGGTGTTGGTGGGCATGATAAGCCTATCCGGAAGTGCAAAAAAGAGTATGGTCTAGTGGAATTTTTGGTTTTCAACCTGGATTTTCAATAGCAGTAGCAAAAAAGCAGATGAGGTTGTAAAGCAGTCTACTGGTAATTTGTTTTTTGAGCCACCCAAATTCGTGGTAAAACGTTTTTTTTTAAGGTTCACTCCGTAGGAACTCATTCTCCTTAATGGTAGCCATTGGGGTGTGAACCTCACGTTGGAGAAAGAACTGTTGGTGGCACTGAGTAACCGGCCCTACTACCTGTTCAAGCATCGGTTTGATTATAAATCTTATTTCCTCTTCTTCAGTCGCAAGGTTTACCTGTCTGGCGCGTCATCGGACTCGGCGAGTTACGGTTCACCCTCGTCGGAGGATGAGGATCGCGGCGGGAGGGGACACAACCGCAATTCCCGGAAGACAGCTAGTCAACTGGCCCGCACAAAGCCTGCGCTGTTCGAGTCAAAACGCCCCGCTGTTCTTATTGGCGGACTCACCCTTGTCGCATTCTGTGACCCAAAGAAACGCCGCAGACGATTTCGAGATCGTCCACGCAGACGACAACGAAGTAGTCGATCGAAATCTCGTTCTTCTACCTCCGAAGTGGGTGTTTTTATTTGCCATTCTTGAAGATGTAAAGAAAAAGTGACTCTCTACCACCCATCACCCTTCAGAAGATGCGAGATGTTGTCAGCGTAGATCGTTTGAGTAAAGTTTTATTCTTCCCGATTGCCTCAGAAGTTCTTTGAGTTCTCGAGAGCCACTAATGAGGTGGAAAAGAAGATAAGGTTCTACTCTCGCTTTAGCGATGCAGTTACGCATTGGACTGCTTTTTGTTAATCTCCTTGGTTTTTAGACTTTGTCCAATACACTCTCGGGAACAGATGTCTCCCCTGTCGGGGCGAAATCTCTAATAATTCGACTGGTTTAATATTTCCATCAATTGCCACTCATGGGATCGTTTGAGTGGTCACCGTGTCGAAGCATCAAAAGCGAGTATCTTTCTTTTTCTCAGGATTCTCGTGAATCGAGTAGCGACAACAGTCGTCGAGGCCGCCATGGTCACCGCCATCGAAATTCGAAGCGCTCAAAGGTGGAATACATTACGACCTTCGGTGATGACGACGACGAGGCGGAGGAGGAGGAGACGGCCGATGTGGAGCGTAGGGATTTCCCCCTCTCCCACCTTGCCGGCATGTCTGCCAGCCGGACGAGTGATGCTGCTTCGAAAGTGGCCGCCTCTGTCGTCTCCTCATTATTCAAGGATTCTTCTACTCCTTCCACTCACAGTAAAAAAACAGAGGTTTCTCGAGGCAAACAGACTGTAACTGCTTCTACCAGGTTGGCTAACGCGCATATTTACTTTAAACAAAATTCTCTCATCGCTTGAGTTGCCTATTCCCATATGAAGGTTCTTCTGAAGTCCTGTTGAACGACGAGCTGTAGACAGAAACGACCTGATCGTGACATAAATTGTCCGAATTGATGGTCATTTCTTTTCGTTAACTGCCTCCTTTCTCTTCGTGACTGCTTCTTGTGCCCCCGTCCGCATAGCCGACCATCTGCTTCACCCATTGCGAGGAAATCCACCTTCTCTGTGTAGCAAAGGCCAAACTTTTTTCTTATTGTGCGGTCTGGAATATGAACTCCGTTCGAGAAGGGATTTACCTGTGAAATAAAGCTGAGGTTCCACCATCATTCCTCGTTATTGACGTCTGAACAAGTATCTGTCTTGGGAAAAACTCGAGGAAGGGGCGTTTGTGTTTCATCTTCCTTCCTTGTTCTTCCTTTTTGTTCGTCGGGCGGAGCTCGGGGTGGGAGGCTTCTTGCAGATAAATGCCGCGTCTCTTTTATCCCTTTTTAGTAGAATTTTTCTTCTGTTTGTGCACATTGCGATTTTCAGGGAGTAGTGACAATGAGATTGGGTGGTTTCTCGAAAAGCTCACTCCTTTGCGCTCAACTTCCACTTTGCTGACTGACTTTTTCTTTCTCGTATTCTTGATTTTCCTTGCCGTTTTCCACGTGACCACTGGTTGTAAACCTTTCAGCCATCGACGTCACAGTTCGTCAACGCGTTCTCGCTCTTCCACCGCGAGGGATCGACGATTTACCCCCTACCGAAGGCGACACCCTTCCTCCTCCTCCTCCACCACTAAGAGGCGGTCACATCGGCATTCGTCCACGCGATCACCATCATCGTCGTCATCCTCGTCGTCATCGTCTCGTTCGGGCTCGTTGGCGAAGAGAACGGGTGCCTCGACATTCCGCAATCGCTCACCCAGTCGTCGTAGTGGTGATGAGTGAGTCTTATCTGCTTCACCTACACTTTTGCACTTCAATTTTTGGTAGATGCAAATGTTTTTTTTTTTTTTTTTTTTTCTTTCCTCTTGTGGTGTCGGCGGTTGAGGTAAAACGGCATGTGGCCTTCCGATCCCACCAGCCTCTTGAATAGTCCTGTCTAAGAGCTCCCCTCATTCTGCCCTTTTCCCAGTCATTTCCTATGATGTGATGTGTGATCCCACTGGCAGGCCAACTTTTCCTTATCCTCGACTGATTCTTTTTTTGGGTCGTTGTTGTTGGCGGTGGATATGAACGACTACTCAGCGTCATACATCACCATCGTGGTGGATGGGCGCGTCGAAATCCAAACAAGACTGAGCAGTGTTTTTGGGACTCCTCAACCAACCACTCATTCCTCAACGCGAGATTTTCGAGCTAATTATTTTCAGAGTGGATAGGTTTTAACTCGGAGAAGGTTCAGTCGCACGAAGAAACGAAACTCCGGCCTCCTCGTCTGTCATCTTTCATCCGGTCCCCTTATTTCTTCCACCAGCAGCAAGAGACATGAAGGGTGGTGGGAAACGCGGCATCTAAAAGAGGCAACGTCACTTGATACGTGAATGTCATGTGAGTGGCAGTTGGTTATGCGACGGAAGATCGTACGAAACTCTTGTCACTCACCTTGAAAAGGTATGAAAGAGGAGGTGTGGGTCACCCCGTGTCAGAGGGTCATGTTATTACCGGCGCCACTGCTCGGCACCTTCGTACCGATGGCCTCGAATGCCCGACACGACTTTGCAATTTTCATGTTCTCTGGCGCCGCTTTTGAGGAGGACCGCACAAAGGTAGAGGCATTCTGAAAGACTTTTTTCTCTCTCACACTCAAAGATCCAACCAGGGTAGATGCTAAGCTAATACTGACAACTGCGTATCGACAGCCCCCATTTGCACTTGTCATTTCAAGGAATGCCATTAAACTTCTTTGTGCTTGTCAACCGACTTTCGATGAGCAGACGCATTGTCCACAAGGTGGGAGTTGCGTGAGTTTGCTCCCGCCCCGAACCATCCGGAGGAGTCTCCTCACCGGTGGCAACCAAAAGGCCGGGAAGCTTTCGGGTCGCATCAGAGCATTTGTCTGTGTGCTTAGGGACGAGGCGGTACCAATCAAGCGCTACTATCGTCGCGAGTTGGAGTCCGATGAGGAGAAAAAGATGGCTCTTTCCTCCTCCGCCTCTGCTTCTGCCTCCACATCGGACAGGGAGGATGAACGCCGGCTTCCGTCTGGCACCGCCGCCGGCGCTTCTACCAGCCACTGCCGCCCAACATTCGTGGAGCCCGACGGAAGAAGGAGGTAAGTGGAACCCTTCGAGACACACCTTTTGTTTGTTGACCTGAGAATTATGCTACCTTCACACATTTGACCTCAAAGCCATCCGTCACTGTGAATGGTGAATGTGTCGAGCCGTTGTTTCTAGTCTGCTTTCGTAATGTAAATTGACGATTATATCGCCTCCTGGCGTCGGAGGTTTTATCCAAACCCTGAAACCCTTTCAAAGAGACGCTAAATTTTACCTCCATTTGGATGTTGACACTTCCGCTGGAGAGATTTAAATTCCCCCCAACCTGAGGAGGCGGAGGCGGGGCATGAGATGATCTCCGTGGAGGGCGGTGACGTCCTTCTACATATGACAAAGTCGATTAGATTTATTCCAGTTTTTGTCAGGCTTTTGTGATTATAATGCGCTAACGCGGGCGCGTAGTGCTGAAAGCGGCCGCGTTGGAACCCCATTTTCCGCTCTCTGGGGGACGCAAATTCGAGCCAAACCACCTCCGGGGCGAGGATGGCTTGGGCGTTTGGAGAAGTTGGCCAGCTGGCAAAAGTCTTCCACAACCCGTACACGGGGGCGATGCTTACTGTTCCCCCCCCCCCCCCGCCGCGGACGCAGCCCCTCGACTTTCGCTTTCTCCTGACCTCCATTTGGTATTTCCAGGCGTGCAACACTCGGTCACATCGCGTCTGCCTTTTGCTCTCCTCCTTCGCGCTGCCTCAGCTTGTGTGTCGACCTCGTCGTCTTGGCTAATGTCGTTGCCACGGATGAAGGCAGTTAAGCTGGCCTGGGGGATTACATAAACCCGAAGGTGGTGTGAGCTATTTAATGGGTCTGCGGCTGCACAGTAGCGCTGGTGATAAATTAATGTAGTTTTGTCGGTTGGCCGATTGAATGTTTTGCGTAACCGAGAGAGAGGGCGGCGGAGGGGGGGGCGGCAGGTTGAGGGAGGGTCTCGTGTTGTCTCGCGTCACCTTAACACTTCACCTCTTCTCACTGGGACTTACAACGGAGTCTAATGCGGAGCGCATGCCATTTCGACCTCCTTTGCCTTCACAGGTACTTCGACAATCTGGGCGAGGCGGGCGATTTTTTCTCCGGGGGTAAGAGAACAGCCTCACCATCCCAACATCACGATCTCCAACAGCACTCGGTCGATCGATATTCCAATCCTCCTAACCCACATACCTCTTCTACTTCTTCTAAAGTCAGTTTCTACCCCCTACCCTCGTCTACTTCGCCCTCTAGCTTCCCCCTCTGGAAATCTCTTGAAATATTCTCCTCACTACTTGTGCGCGTTTAAGTAGGCTTGATATTTTGCGCTACCCGAGCTTGGTTCCAATACGGTCTATTGTGTGGGTAAAGTTTTCATCAATAGCACTAACATTGGCGCCCGTTTATTTCGTTTCCAGGATATGAGAACACAAGTAGGGAAAACTATGTCGTCTAATGCACCTAGATTGACTCCCCAAGAAATCATGAAGCGGCGTATGCAGGCTCAGTTGAATAAAACAAGTAAGTTCCGAGAATTCGGTACAATGTGCCATTTTCGATGGGATCTCTTTAAAACTGCCAGATCGAAATGAGAACGATTAGTACTTTGCATCTTTTTGCTGCGCAACGTCTCAACTAATTCTTAACGGAACAGTTTATTAACAAGTACCTGTCATATGCTCATATTTCACTTCATCTATCCTATATTCACTTTATTAGTAATATTATTATGTTTCCTGTTACTTAATTGGCCTAAGCTGCATTTCGTAAAGTTCCCCTTCAAAATTCTTAATAGTCAAGTCTTTTTTCGTATTGCTCCTTTGTTAGTATATTTTTAATATTTTATCTACCATTTATGCCCATTTTAGCAACTTTTCTCGCATCTTATTGTATTGGTGAGGGCCTTAGAACCCATCTAATTGCTTAAGTATTCCATCACTCACTTACTTCTTTCCAGTCCCCGAGTAGAGTTTTGTCCTCAGCAAAACTACTCGACTGCAAGCCTCAGAGAAAACCCACCTTTGTCTCGACACGGTGGTTTATCAGCCTCCTATGACTCACTCCTTATTTAAGAGTTGTCAACAGAAGTGTAAGAGTGGACGTCAACGCTTTCCGTAAAAGTATTCTCTTAACAGAATGTTTAGGGCATTAAAATCTTAAGACCCTTACATACTCCAAATACGCGGGAGAAAACATTCTCTAAAATCTCATTAACTGAATTGGGGTAGCCTACTATTACCCAACTTGACGGAAAAGAAGAGGAAGAGCAAGTAATTCGTCCCATGGTGACAAAAATATCAGTGGGTAACTGGGGCGAGGTGGTAAAAGTCTGATAAAACCACAAGAACGGTCTTATGTCACTCTTTGTTTGAGTGTGACATGCTTCACTTTGAAGACTGTAGGTGTTCGTGTTGCAGAATGGCGCATTATTTAACTTTCTTACGGTCTTGGAGACCGTAAGCATGGGCAAGAGACACTAATTAGGGATTGTGAAGACTGCATGGCATTTTTTGCCCCATCCTATTGGCAAGAAAAACCCAATTGTTCCACACTTTGCTCCAGATTGTCTCTCTCGAGTATTTCCGGGGAGAATGACTATCTTCCAAGTCTACTTCGCCCTGTCGAAAGCCAGTTTATCAGTCTTGCCAGTCTGCGGCGGGGTGGCTGTTGAAAATAACGGTGGACCGCCAAAATGGGCGTTTGAATGGCCCATTTAATTAGGTGGGAGGTTAACACAACCAGCCTGCGTGACTACGGTCGTTGTGGTTTCATTAATCGTCATACAGGCGGTAACTGCAACAAAAGCAGGGACCAAGTACAATAGGCAATAGGAACAATCAAAGTAATGGTCGTTTTTTTTCCCTCGGTGGCCTGAACCATCACCAGCCACACACCTCAGCAGGCACGGACACGATAACGCATCTAGTGCTTTTGTCCGTTTTTTATTATTCTCTTGTCTTTTCCCCTTGCCAGTGAACGCCGAGAAGAAGGCGGAGTTGGAGCGATTGGAAAAACAGGAGCGGGAACGCATGGTACGTCTAAATTTTGCCCTACTCCACCCTTTACCGTGCCCACTTGACCGGGTGAAAACTGCCTCTTCGCTCGGGAGGTCCTTTCCCCAACCACCCGTCTTTTTCACTCCCACGTTATTCCACACCCATTTCGGGTGCATTCACAATCTACTGATATCATCTAGTGGTGAGTTAGCAAGGCGAACCAACTCTGTCTTGCCCACCTTTAAGCTATAATTTCGCCCGTTCAATCACCTTTTCTCTAGCCCAACTTTCCATCACTTTCACGGCCTGGGGAGACGTATTCAGGTTCATTTAAGCTCCCATGCCATCACACTCACGTGGGCAACGGGAGAATCTCCCAATTTGTAAGAACATCGCATTGCTCTTGTAGACGCCTTCCAATGCACGTGAAGGATACACATTCTTATTTTCAGCGTTACGCTTTCTTCCGCCTTGAAGCACTTGACGTTCTGAGGGAGCGGTTATTTTCCTGTCGTCGGTGAATCCATGATTAAACGGGGGCGGGAGGGGGAGGGAGGGTTAGCTATAAAACGGTAGATTGGCCACAAATCCTTCCAACTTCTTTTCTCCGACTCGAGTCCACTTGTGCGCGCTTTCTGCTCCAGGATCGTGAAGAGGGCCTTCGCAAGCTCGCCTCTCAAATGCGCCAAAGGGAGATAGAGAAGCGCCTGGCGGAGCGAGGCTTTCGCCACCAACTTCCGTCGCATCATCATTCGTCCACAGGTGCAACGTCCTCGCGTCACTCCGCCTCCTCGTCGACCAGCCGCAGCTGTTCGCCCACCTCGCCGGTCGTGCCACCTGCTCTTCGACGCGCCTCGCCCTCTCAGACCCCGTCGGTCAATTTGGGTACCGCTTTTTCATTACAGTCTTTTGTTGTCGAAACGTTGTGCCCTTTTGCCTCGATGGAGGGCGCTTCCAGGCGAGTTTTTCCGATGGAAATGACGTTTGTCAACGCCAACCCCTTTCCCATATGTGGATTTGCTTTTTTCTTCATTTCCTAGTAGCCACTGTAGGGAGGTTTGGTCCTGGAGGCTTCGACAATGTGGCCCAACAGTCTCTTTTACGGGACAACCTCACTTTGCCAAGCTGCCCCCTTATCTGGTTTTACTCTGTCATCTTTCTGAAATGCCTCGTTTCTCCTTATTGTATTTATTGTCGAACGGGTATCTCGCCGAATGAGTTTCGGTGAGGTTTGTCGGGTGTCAGGGCGGCCCTCCCCCCCCCCTTTCATGGTTAGAAGTGTCATTCACCATTACCCGCCCTCAGATGCTCTGCACTCTGGGGTCTGAGTGCTTCCATGACCTTCGCGCAGTCATGGCGATTGGCGTGACGCCTGTGCACAATGTCACTCCTCCACGGCAACCTGTCCACACGAGCAGTAGCGGCCTCATTTGAAATCCATCTTACTTAGTTCTTATAAGTAGTCTGTCTCAAATTCCAGCTTAATATTGCTTTTCATCACTCGCTCTTCAGGCTTTGATGAAGGTCTTCTTGGGTTATCTAAACCGACTTTACTTTTCCTATTTCCCAGGTATGTGTACACACCAGCCTTTGTCCGACCACAAAGAATCTATATAATCCTTGTCTTATCGTTTATTTTTCTCGTAACAAAAGCATTCCTGAAGAAAACGACTTCCTATCTAATTTTTCCTCTTTTCTGTGTCTTTCAATCTTCAGAAATCAGTCCTGGAGGGCCCTCACGAGCCAGACTGCGTCGTCCACCTTCGCCATTTCGCCGGCGGGACTATCAAAACCGATACGGCGGAGGGTCGCGTAGATAGTTGCCGCGTCCTGGGAGACAAAGATTATTACCCGCCTATTTGTATGTGTGTCAAAATCACCGAAGCGAACCATCTTGATGTCCTCCTTCTTTCTCGGGGATAAGGCCATCTGTTAACTACTTTTTGCGCATTTTTAGAAAATTCCTCTGCTTGTGGGTGTGTGGGGCTGTGGTGTGGAGAAACCCGCCACCAAACGACGTTTTTATGTCTCTTTGGATGTTGTATTTGGTGCTGGGAATCTGCCACCAGGGTGTCTGTTTCCACCGACTCATCAGTGGCTTTTACGAACGGCGGTTTCGAATATATAATTGTGCTGTTGACACTTTCTGGTCGGTTAGCTTTGTTGAAAAACGCGTGATCGTCAATGAAACGCTTCGTGCCTTTGCCACCTGGTCCAGCAGGCGCAGTGCACGAAACCCGGGGCGGTGGCGTAACAGAAGACAAATTGAGTTGCAAATTAACCTGATCCCTTCTCCACTCAAGCCGGGAGAGTTGAAGAGGAGAGAAATGGTCACCCGGCTCTCCTCCTTCTGCTATTAAGAGCGGAAGTGTTTAAGGAGGAAGGCACTGAGGGCAACGATGTCTTCCGCGCTGATTGGCCGCGAGTCAAGTGAGTTTAAATGCAGTTGCACAGGCGACGAGGTTTCATTGGTTAGGCAGGAAAAAAGTAGATTCCTAAAAGTGCCCTCTCGTCCTCACCATCAATCAAAGACAAGACTCTTTTGAGGGAATAAGTTGTTAGAAGTGTAAGGCCCGGGCTTCCATTGGCGTGGTGGTGGGGGCTGTACGCGATGTCCCATTTCTGTCCCCACCGCCCTTCGTTTTTTCGTCCCATCGGCCTCGGCTGCACTTAGTCCGCCTCCTCAGAATCCCTAAAACACTCTTACGTGACTGCGCTCAGTTCTGCAGTTGAGTTGGAAATGTGGCGGAAGTGTGAAATGCTGGTGGACGCGACACGGAGATTTGCGTATGGACGATCAAGTGTCGGGGCGGGAGTATCATCACCCCGCGACACTCGGCCACTTCCTCGGTCGAAGGTGGGAGGAAAGTTGTCCTCCCGTTGCCTTTTTCGCACGTGTCTCGGCGCTCCTGCTTGTCCACGCGGGAAGTGACAAATCAGGTGGTTGAAAGTGACCACTGGTCAGCGCGTCGTGTCAAGGTGTTTGGCCAATCATACCACGACGGTGATGGCAGTGGCCACTTCGGGACCGGTGCGATTGGTCAGTCGACCAGAGGTTTCGGTGGCGATTGTCCAAACCGCCGCGCCCTTGTGGTTCCTACTGGCGTTTCTGGCCTCCGCCTCCAATGGAGACCGTCCGGGCGGGGCGACCGGGGCGGGTGACCCTCAGGTGTCCTTCCACCACGCAAAACGGCTGATTATCTGCAATTTAAGACCAATCGTTTTGATTCAAATCAACATCAAGCTTAGCTGTAAAACGAGCGAGGTGCAGGTGGGCGATCGGGGGGCGGGGCGGGGCGGGGCGGAAATCGCCGAGGTCTTCGAGTTAGACGCGTGGGAATTTGTCTGCGTCGCCGTGTGCTTCACAATCACGTGTCGCCATGACCAACTAAGCGAGCGGCATCGCTGACAAGCACTCGGAGCCGCCAGACGAGGGAAAAGTGGCCTCAGAGTCCGCGGAATAACCCTCGAAGGCAGTCAGCCTTTTGGTCGGAAGAAGTGGGAGGAAGCTCCGCCGTGTCGCCCGTGATGGGGCCACAATGTTTCCGCTAATCACAACCGGATCCTCGGTGTAGAACCGAGGAGACGCGCAGCACGGGGCCCGAACGAATTGTGAACAGCCGCCACGTCGTACATCAAACACCAGTTTGCAAAAATAAAAGGCATTAATTCTGCATGTGAGGGTGGCGGTGGTGGTGCGTGGGGGGTTACAAGCAAACCTCCGCCTTTGTATCCCCAAAGCGGAACACACAAACGCAAACCGGAGTCCGAAAGGGGGTCAGCAGTGCATCACCCTATCAAAACACCACAAAGTAGAAGATGAAAGGATGCGCGGTTTGGCGACCTCACTTCGAGGTTCGAAAGCCTGTGGCCGGGACCTTATAGTTAAATCACCGTCCTCGCTGCCGCCACCGAGTGGGCCAATTTGGGGCGGAGCGGACCGGGCCCTGGCCGTCGGTGTTCTCGGGCCGAGAGGAGGACAGGTGAGGCGACGTTGTGGGCGGACAGACACGTCCTGAGAGCACCAACCTCCCCCAGCGTGGCGATCGTCTTCACTCCAGACGGTCATCGAACTGAAGAACTCCTTCATTATCCGTTGACGGGCACCCTGGTCGGCGGTAGCGCTCTTTTGCGGCCCCGACCGGACGTACTTGGGCTGGTTGAGCCGCCGAGGGCCTGGCTGATTTCCCCTCTGACAGGGTTGCCAACGCGTGCGCTGATTTATGGGCTGTGAGGAAGACGAGGAGGCGTGTAAATTTCCCTACTCGCGTTAATCACGCAAGTCCTGACGACTGCGACAAGCGTGCTACGCCGATGTGATGGTAGCGTGGACACACACACACAAACACGAAGGGGGAAGAGGCAATTTCGCCCTCGCCACCCACTTCGCTTTGATCACGCGAAATGACACTTTGTCTCCCACCGCCCTCGCCGGCCTGACTGGCTGGCAGGCTGGCTGGCATGTAGACTGGCCGGGACAGCCGCTCGGCCGATCTGGTGACTTGCTTCTCGAGGCTGGCCATCTGAAGAGTCGACCTCGTGGGAGGTGCAGGCTGGTCGGCGACTCTTTTGGCTCCAGTGGATTTGCTCGACTGAGGAAATCCGGCTCTCAAGTGGGTCTCTGGCATCTCCCAGTCGCTCCTGCTGTTTGGCGGGAGAGTTTTCAGGCGACTGCGCAGCCACGAGCCTCGCGGAAGACGTGTGCAATGCTCGAACCCGCTTGTGCGAGGAGACTCGCCACCCGCGGGGGCAGAAATCGTCCTCAAACCGCTGAGTAGACGAGGACCAGCCGATCTTCGACTGGAAGGAATTAGCTGGCATCATGAAACAAGAGGAGCCGAATTCTGGGCAAAGGGGTTGAGGAGATACTCCGCTTCCGCCGCCGCTTCCTCGTCCACCGGCGGAGCGGGGATTAAGAGAGCAATCGATCATGCTGGCCTGTCGCCAGGCGGAGAGCACGCAAACAACACCCGTCCGCCTCCTTTCTCGCCTCACAAACACGCACTGGCTGGCAGAAACAGCCGTAGATTCCAATTTCGCACTCCGATGTCCACTTTTTCCTCACCTCCTCGTTGGTTTCTGTGTGTTTTCGGGGTAGAAATTTATCGCCTTGCGTGCGACCAAGTGTCCGGCGGTCTCTGCAAGGGTGGCAATCGCTTGTTAACTGGCCTGCCAGTGTGTTCGCCTTCGGCCTGGGCCACCCCCTCTCCGTTGGCCGTTTGTCCGCTCGCTCGCCCGTCCGCCCCTTCTTTCCCCGCTCGGCCGACGGGCAGCCGAAGGCGCGGAGACAGCAGCCACGCAAAGAGGCGATAAAATTTTCCACGCGAAGCGGGCGAACTGCCGATGTGATGTGGGGTGTTGCGAGGGGCGCGGGGAAGAGGATGGGAGAGGGGGTCCGGGACAAGGGAAAGTTTTTCCATTCATTCAATCAAGTCCCAACTAGCCAGGCAGTTACTTATCCACCGCTGGCTGCATCCACTCGCTCTCCACCGCCAAACTCCGTCCCTCCGATGTCTGGCGGAGGCGCCTCTCCCGCCGGACACGCGGAGTGAGGATGTCGGGAGAAATCGCTCTGCTCCTCTCGCCCGTTTGCAGCGAAATTTCCATTTTAGGGCGGCAACCTCCTGGTTGTGATTTGCTGCCATGCATCGAGACGACCCGCTCGTCAACTCGCTCCAATCTGCCCATTCCCCTCAGCCGCGTTGCCCTCGTCTCTCTCGGTCAGACGCGCGTCTGTTCACTTCCTTCTCAAAATCCCTGCCCGCATAGTGGAGAAGTGGCCGAGCGGCTGTAGTCGGAGGGCAAAGGTGGCCGACGCATCCCGTTCCAGCCACTTGTCGGTTCGGAGGGTGCCGACCCCCCAGGCAGGCTGATCGACTCATCGTTGATCAAATCTCCTCCGCCTTTGGTGCAGTCGCCAGAAGAAAGTCGTTGGGACCGCCTCTCGCCACGCCTAGCGCGCAAATCTGGCCGATCTCCTAATCGCCCAGCCTCGGTAGCACCATCGAACACCCAACGATGGTGAACAAGACGATGCGCCCTTCTCAACTCCTCCGTCTGAATCGCCTAATGGGGCACATTTTGTCGTCGCCTCTGTGCCCTCCTAATTGTGAGAAATCCTCTCGACCAGCAGAGGAACTCGCTTCCCCTGTGGAGTCTCGGATCCCCGACAAGAGGGAGACAGTGACCGCCGCCTCTCCACTAGTGCTCGACTCCCATAGTTGGGAATTGTGTGAGGAAGCGACTTAGCGGACGAATGGATGGCCGCACCGCACCAGGCCTGGCTTTTCCAGCACCTGCCGCGCTCGTCCCTCCCATTTCCTCTTTGCTGTCCCTCTCGGACACTCCCTTACTGGCGCGGTGACCCTCAACTCCCCCGTGGAAGCGTAACAAACGTGGAATTTTAGCAGAAGACGGTGGGTGCGTCCCCCACCGGAGTCTAATTGGTTGGAAGTGTGTGTAAGGCCTTCTTTTCCCGATCACAGGCCACCGAGAGAACTGTCCGTGATGGCCACGGACAAGCAAGACTCACCCAGTAAGACGAAACTCGATAGGATGGTTAAGACTTGCGTCAAGATCCATTGGCAGCAGCCTTGAAGTGTCCGTCTTTCCAAGACGAGACGGGAAGAGGGTCAACTGAAGGGCCAAAGAGATGCGGAAGCCAACCGGTCACCCCCGAAATATCCTCGAGAGGCGGTCGACCAGTCTCCTCGGCGCCTGAGTGGACGTGAGGCCGCCAAGACCTGCGCCTGTCAACCGGCATGAGAATGCGAAGGCGCCTTTTCCGTCGTCGTGGACGTCGTAGGTGCCTGACGAAAGGGTTTTGTTTTGTTTTCCTCCTTGGTAACTGAGTCGCCTACGTGGAATATGAGTTGTTGAGAGCTGCGGGTGTTCAGCCTCTCCGCCTTCAACGTCTAATGCTCCACTCGTGAATTCCTCCCCATGCGGCAAGTCCGCACCGAGGCGTTGGAGCCGCGGCACCCGGTAAACCTTGATAAACATGTCACTTGCTCTGCCAAGACTTCGGGCAGAGTGGTAGGAGTCCGTGGAGGCGTTCATCTGGCGGACAGTCGGAGTGGCGGCCGTAAGGCCAAGCCGAAACCTCGACTCCACGCCAACAAAGCGAACAAAGTTCGCGTATCCGATTTCACGCCTCGTCGCCCTCCTCCATTGGCTCTTTGTTTACCTTCTGCTCCACTTTTCTTCTAGTAGAAGGTGAAGCTGGTGTTGTCTTAAGGGGAGTCTGGCGAACGCGCCCGCCCCCGGAAATAAAAGATGTCATGGAGGCCCTGGCAACAGCCGACACCGCTGCTGCCATGTGGACTGTGGCGATTGGGAATTGGCCAGCGTCGAGGGACACGACGAGGGTCAACATGGTGGAGAAAATCCCTCATCGCGCCGAGATACGCGGGTTTGGAGCATCCCTCGCAGAAAAGCCTTCCTTTCCTCGGAGGATCTCGCTGTTCCGTGGCTTCCTCCTCCAAGATGAGGTCAGAGACGGAGGAGGGAGGAAAATCGGGAGGCGCCGTCTCCTCTGATGGAAATAAATAGTAGACCGAGGTTCCGGGAGGAGCGGGGCGGGGGCAGGGGCGGCTTATTGCAGGCGTCCAACCCTTGGCACGGCCTTGGACCAAAGATAGGATCAAAAGAAGGTCGGCCCGGGACAAGCTTCCACTTGGCGGCGGGGGTCCCCTTCCGTTGGCCCCCGTCTTCGGCACTTTCGAGGGCAATTCGAGTGGAGCTGAGCTCGCCGCCACTTCGGGCGGGTGGCGGTGCGAGGCTTCTCCCCGAAGCGTGTGTGTTCGTGTCGCCCGAGGCAGAATCGCCTTTTTCGCGCCCTCGTCGGCTCCCTCGTGTCCGAGTCTGTGGCCGCAGGCGACGGAGACGCGCGCCGCCGCCTGCGCTGCGTCACGTGGGGAGTGACTCTGCCTCCCGGCAGCCTTGGCAGCGCGTTAGCGTGTCTGTCGTCTGTGGGAGGTGGGAAAGGCTCAATGACCTTCGCCCTCGCGCCCTTACAGGCCACCGAGAGCGGGACTGGGGAAACGTGGCAAGGCCAAATGATGATGGGGGGATGTGCATTTTCACCAAGTCGCCCCGTTACTAAAACACTAGTGAAGCAACCGTGCGACCGAGACTGTCCTGCCGACCCCAACACGGCCCACAGCGACGACATGGCCGCGAAGAGGTCGGTGGAGCGCAGCCCACGGACACTTAGGCAAGGCCTCGGTTCCAAACGGAAATGCTGTTGTCTCCGACGTGTCGGCGTGTGCGGAAGATGCCTGCAACCGGACAAGTGAGGCCTGAATGGGACCGTTCAGGCAGTCTCACTCTCCTTCCACAGTCCTGAATTGGACTAAGGACTTGTGCGGAGGCGCTTTCGAAGAAAAAACACTTTCTTTGCCCGGATTTGGCAGTGGTCGCCCACCCGAGCTTGCAGGCGGCGAGGCGCAACGCGCGAAAGGCCTGACCGAGGAGGCGCCGCCGAAGTCGTCCGCGTCCAGATCGCGGGATACGTCAGTCTGGCGGTAAACTCAGCGTAACTACTGCATGCAGCTCGACAAAAAGTCTACCTTCTCATCACTACGTCTCGACGACTTCTCATCATCGGTGGGGTCTTTTCGTCCCGCGCCGAGGAGGGGGAAAAAGAGCCCCACATCGCATCTGCTGTCGCCACTGGCTAAATGCACTCGTTGAAGGCACAGGGTGGGGTTGGATGGGGCGAGGAGGCGATGAGGCGCGAGGACCAGTCTATTAAAGCCAGCGTCTTCACGACTGCTCCCACGCCAACACTTTATTCCCCTCGAATCTACTCAACTCGCCACTAAAAGCCCTTTGGACTAAGTGTGGTGGTGGCGGAGGAGGTGGAAAGGGAGAGGAGCCCGGGGGGAGGGTGAAGCGGTGAATGGCGTTGTGTGTTTCCTCTCGCGACTGCGCGACACCCTCGATGCCGGCGGTGCCGGTGACAGCTCTGGCGGTGGGGGAGGCGGCGGTGGGGGGTGGCGCGTAGCGTACGCGTGCGTGTGGCGCAGCGGCTCGGGTGGCACGGCAAACACTTAATAATCCTCTTCCGGGTGGGGCGGGGGCGGCGGATTATTGGATGCGAAGAGTATAAACCCTCCTAACGCTTCGCTGCCCCCCCCCTGCCTCCTCCTCCTACCCTTCTACACTCTTATTTCCCCAGTTTGCGGTTAATGCGCTGCTCCGCGGGCGAGGCGATGCAGCGTGGGGGTGGACAGGGAAGTCTGCTCAGCCAAACGCCTGCCACTCACCGAATTTACCCCGGGCGAGTTTGCACTGAATACACGTGGAAATACCGATCAAATGTGCCCGCGAAGTGTGTCCTCGCTCGTTCGCCCCGCCCGGCGACGAGCCACGAGGCCACGGCGTCGGTGGGGGGGGGGCGGAAGGTTCGGGGACTTTCAAGAATTTTAGCCTTAAAGGCGGAACCCATGCTGGTCGACCAATTTGGTACGCAAACGAATCAACTAACTGCTCCTCGCCTGTCAGAACTAAATGCTTTCGCGAACTACCTTGAATTTACGCTGAGTGACCGTCGCGATGGTCGCTCGAGGTCCTATTCTCAAGGCCGAATCCCCCCGCGCCGTTTTAAAGCGGTCCTTTTCAATCATTCGCGTCGATATGCGGTGTTTACGGTTCCCCTTCTCACATTCGGGCTCCCCGTCTCCGGTCACTCGTCGGCTACGCCCCCTGCTTCTCGGAGGCTTTTTGGCGGATGTGCATTCTGCGGTGAAGCTTCCGGGAACGATCAGCCGGTGTCAGAGAGGAGCACAGCTAGAAGCTCCCCGCCGTGCACCGCAGCATTCCCCCCGTGGAGCTGGAAGTTGCGCCGCAGCCAAAAACTCCGCCGTCGAGAGCTCGCTTTCGGTGATGTTAGCATTCTAAGAAGTCGCCTGTTAGGTTTTTCGAGTGATGTGACTCGAAGGATCGTCCACCCTCCGCCCCGGCGACGGTCCCGCTCGAAGCATCACTCCGAAGGCTACTTCGACACCACTTGATCGCACGACTTAGCCGTGGCTATCCGCCCTAGCACCGCGTCCCATCCGCTGGATGGCGTTCAAGAGTTTTTCTCGCACAGCGTGTGCATTCGGCAGACTTTGGACACGAAAGTTTACCGCTGGCACTTCCACAATGCCCCAGTCACTTTTTAATACACGGAGTTCCTTCACGCACATTGACTGGTTGTGCACCGGACAGTGTCAGTGCTGCCGATGGAGCGAACAGCTGTAGAAGAGCCTTGATGCCTTCCCCTTCGCCAGGTTGTAGTCCAGACGACCCGTCTGGATGGAATGAACCACGAAGCCCTCCCGGAAAGTAGAGTGGAGGTTGTTTCGCTGGGTAGAAGGGTCGGAGAGGGCTTGAAAGGGTCGACGAAGCGGCATGAAGTGCAGAAAATAACCTGATTAGAAGGTCGCGTCGTTGTCAACCTGCCTGTCATTGTTTTTCCCCTTTCAACTTGGAGAGTTCCCTCCTTTCCGACGGTTCCACGACTAAGACTCCAGAATAACCGGGCAAAGGCGGTTTCAATCTTCTTATTCGGACGACGCACGGTGAGCAGTCTTTCATTTCGCCGTCTCAGGACCGTCAGGGGAGGAAGTTTCCTCCCCGTGGTTGTAGACGGAGCTGACGGGACGTGGACGCAGGCCGCTCATCCTACCGACTAACCGCGGCCGAGTTCGACCTCCTCCCGGCTTCAAACTGCCTGCTATTCACAGGATTGGGCCTAACTACACCTGGGTGTGGACGAGGAGTTCTCCTTCGTTCCTGTCACCTTGGATACTTCGAGATGGTGAGAAAGTTGGAGGATTTCAACAAGTCCGTGGGTGAATGACTGAGCGACGAAAGTGAACTGGTGCCGCCACGCCTGCGCCTCCACACCCGAAATATGGCCGCAAAGCTTCTCTCCTCCCACGGGAACAGACGTCTTCCGCTTCAGCACAAGGGTGACGTCGGAGTGCTCCGCTCCGCGGGATACTCGACCAGTACGCGATGCAGTCCGATGACGCCGGACACGTGATTTCTACAAGTCTGCCGAAGCCGCCTTCGAACTTGTCATCGCTCAGATGTATGTCGCGCACCAGTGTCTTTGTGGCGGACTTGGCGGATCCCGCTCGCGACGGGACCTGAGCCCCACTTGCGTGTGGAAAAACTCGACTGAAACTGTCCACAGACGAGAAGACGGGAAGCCTCCCGGCTTGGAACCAACAAAAAATCCCCGACCGCGGCGAGACGTTTGATGCAAGAGGCCGAAAACGATTAGCCCTCAACACGAAAAAACAACCGGGTCACACGAAAATTCGACAGGTGGGTGAGGAAATTGGGGCGATTCACCCGTGAAATGACCGGACGGACTTTCTGCCCCGTTTGGCCGGGTGTGGGGAAAATACTTTCGTCCACGTGGTTGCCATTCACTGGACCTCTCCGAAGAGGCGGAGAGCGGCCTTTGCCTCATCCCGACGTGCCGGGCCCTCGGCCGGGAGGTTTTGCCCCGCCGCTCAGTCCCGCCGGCCTGGGGTGGGGCGGGCGGGGATGAGGCGGACCGATTTTTCGGCCGCATCCGAGACTGGTCGCGGAGCAGGGAGGAGAATCACAGCGCAAGTGGACCGGTTTCTGTGCCCGTTTCGCCTCCCTGCCACTGACCTAAAAACGACCTGCTGTCATCGCGGACAAATTAACACCCGAGGCCAAACGCTAACTCATTCACTCCGACACCGGCGGGCGGAGGGGGCGACGACAGGGCGAAAATTGGGATATTAGCGACGATGGCATGTTGACATTCGAGGCGAACGGCTGGACAATCGCAGACGCGGGTGTCGGTCCAGCCTCGCCATCCCCGTCCGACCGGTTTTGGTCTCAGAGCCCATTTGTCGCGCCAATTGTGGAGGCGCATAGTCTTGCGCCCACCTACTCGCCTTCTCAGTAGCCTCGGCCATCGAGTTGGCCATTTCTGACTAGTCGGTCCACCCGGCGGGACCGATTTCGCGTGGTCATCACCTGCCGAGCGCTCCAGCGTCCCGAGAGCGGATGAGGCGCTCGGTGAGCCTATGTTGCGGGAGCTGCGTGACGTCGGGGCTGTTTCCACTCGTGCCAGGCCGAGGTGGGAGAGCGAGAAATGTCCGGTCGGCCGAACAGCTCGTCGATTTTATTTCACACTCGCATGCCACTTTGCTGTACAGTTGAATGGGCGGGAGGAGAAGGCGGGTGGGGAGGAGAGGCGCCCCTCCGCCTCGCGAGCACCGCGGGAGCGATCGTCCTGCGCTCAGAACCGACCCGGCAACAGGCCCGAGGGCGGCGGTGGTGGTGGCGGCGGAGGGGGCGGAGGGGGCGGGGGCGGGAGATGCGGTCGAGGCGGATGCGTGGCGGGTGGAGGTGCAATCGACGAGAGGAGGGAGTAGCACCAAGGCGGAATAATGCCGGGCAGGGCTTGGGACAGCGCGCGTCCGAAAGCCTCCTGGGACGAAAGTGCTGCCGGGGGCGGCGGTGGCGGTTGGGACAGGGGCGGTGGCATCGGCGCTCGCAGTGGCGGTGGCACCGATGTCGAGAATCGCGCCTCACCTCGCACTCTTGCTCCGCATCGCCTCATATGTTTCTCCAGCGTCGAGGGGACAATAAACGGCGTCTGGCAGTAGCGACATCGGTGGCTTGGCCGTCCGTCCTTCTCGTGGGTCTTCATGTGTCGTGTCAACTTGGAGGACTGGGCGCAGGCGTAGCTGCAGAGCTCGCATTTGTAGGGCTTCTCACCCGTGTGGCTGCGTCGATGCACCGTCAGGTTGGAGCAGTTCTTGAAGACTTTTCCACAAAATTCACACGTATCGTTCCGCCGCTCCCTTTCGCGTTCTCGACGGAGACCGCTCGGCATCTGGGAGGACGGAGGCGGTGGCGGTGGCGGTGTGGCCGAGCGCCTCCGCTTTCTATTCTCGCCGGAGCCCCGGAGGAGGTTGAAGCAACTGAAGCTGAGGTAGGCGGGATAGAAAAAGGGGGAGGGAACAGGCGGACCGCGGGGTCGGCGGAGGCGTCCTCGCGTTGTCCACAAGGGAGGTGGCGCCCAACTTGAGCTCGCCGTGCGACCTGGCCGAGACACCTCTCGCGACTGTGGAGGCGGGCGTGGCGGAGGCGGAGGACATCGTGTCCTCCGTGGGAGTGACCGAGGCGGACGAGGGGCACTCGTTGCTGTCCTCGCTGCCGCTGTCCAGCAGGTCCCGCACCGTGAGGAAGGAGCTCTTGCGCTGGGACGGCTTCATGTGGTCGTGCTGCCTGCAGGGGGAAGTGGGAGGGCGCGAGGCGGGTGAGGCCTGCGAGGCAGCACTGATTTTGCCCACCCAGGGCGGCCATTCGCGTGCGCGTGTGTGAGCCTGCGTGCGCGGCTGGGTGAACTTCGCCCACCGGTGGCCGCGGGGTCGAAGGGCGAAGAGAGCGGTCGGCGGACTGCCCTCCTCCCCAGCCGCCTGTGACCGTCCAGCCACCTGCGAATTGCTTTTTTATGGGCTTAGCCACTTGCGGCCTACGTGCGCTTGTTTATGCTGTGCGCGGCCTCCTCACACCCCGCCACCGTGGGGCCGTCACTTCGCGGGCTGCCCCGCTTTTTTACGGGTTAACTCCTCCACGCTAAGTGTCAACCCCGCGGCCTCGGCCAGAGGTCAGGCAGCCGCGTGTGACACCGCTGTAGTCCCCAAAAGACGTCCGTGGGCAGCGGAGGCCACCCCCGACTGGGATGGTTCCACACAGCCCCGATGCGCTAGTTGTGTGGGCCACGCGACATTTCCCTCCTCTTCCCCTCGCGTCTAACAACTTCACGAGAAGGTTTTTGTCGCTCCGGCGCGGTCGACGCTCACTGTAACGGCTGATGTCCATCTCAAAAAAGTTTCCTCCTGTTAGTGTTCAGCAGCAAACGAGGACGACGAAGACGACAACGACGATGGGAATTTTGTGATCAAGGTGGGTCTTAGTGCAGACCGCAAACCGTCTCGGGAGGCCTTTTTCCGTGTACACTGGAAATCATTTCATTTCAAGAGAATGGAAGCTCGCCAGCCGGGAGGGCCAAGACCTTCAGACACCGCAATTACTCTTTTTTTGAGGAAGCTTCAAAGCGCGCGATCCTACGGCTTCCGTAGGGCATCCGATCCCGGGCACTGGGGGGACGCCGCTGGAGAATTCACGTAGATTGAAGGTCGGGGAAGCGGAACGACGAGGAAGAGTCGAGATGGACGAAGCGTCTCAAGGTTTACCGTGAAATTAGCGCGGAGAGGCTGACAATGCGCATGTAACGTCGCCCACCAGGGCCTCTCTGTTGTCTGCTTCCATTCGCCATGGAAACGGTTAACGCGTGGGCGAGAAATTCACCGACCCCTCGGACATTTCGCCGAGGGCAAATTGGACTGAGTGCAGGTCTCTCCTGTCTACTCTTTCCCTTCTTGCTCTTCCTTTCCCCCTCCCGACGCCTCCATCGAGGCGACGCTCAACCTCCCGCCTCCTCGCAGCCCCTCCTGGCGTAGGATGCAGCCTCGACTCAAATTTTGCCCGTCTTTGAGCGCCGAGTTATGGGAAATGCACCTCGGAAGGTGAAATAGTCGCCAGGGTGCTCACAAAGTCTTTTCCGCCTTTTAATCCTCTAACTGGTTTGTCGGAAAGGAGGAGGGGAAGAAGACGCCTTTCCATCTGCATTTCTCTTCACATTCGTTAAACGACACGCCCCTGGGTCGCCTCGACCCTTTCGACAGTCAAAGGAGCCGCATGCACATTCGTCCTCCTGAGGGTTCGGGAGAAGAGGCCGGGATGTCACGGAAGGCGCCTCTCTCCCCACCACGCCGATCGTGACCAAGAGGGAAACGCTACGCAGCCTCACGGAGGGACCCCCGAACGTAAACGCTGCCACGGAGTAGACGGACCGTCGAGGAGGGAAGCCCCGCCTCCCTTCTGTCTGTTTCCGGGGTGGATGAGAAGGCGACAATCTCTGTGGGCTTTCCGACGTCTGCCACGTTGTCCCACCACCAGCTAATTCGTCGGGCGAACGCAAAAACCCATTTTGGTGCGAGGAGGTGAACATTCCGCCCATCGCCAGCTCCGGCGTCGGTTGTGAAACTTCGCAACCTCCTCTTTTCCCCGGGTCCAGCCTCCTGGTGGCCGGTCCGACGCCGCTGGACGGCCTCCTCCGCCCCGAGGACGAGTGCGCCGACTCGTCGGGAGCGCAACTCACCCCGACGTGTTAGAGTCGCAGATTTGCGGGTTAATTACCTTCCACAGGCCTCGCGAGGCCCATGCATTTTCTCCGAGGCAGTTGCTACCGCCGCTGTTGTTACTGTTGCTCTACTGCGCAGTTAACAACCTGTCCTAGTCCAGTCGCCACAGCGTGCGAGCGAGCGAGCGAACGAGCGAGCCAGCGCGAGAGAGAGCAGGAAAGTGTGTTTCCAGTGTGGTCGCGTGGCTCCTTCCTGCGTGCCTGCGCCCGCCTGCGCCACGACCTCGTTTCACGGTCACCAGACGCGGTCATCTGCGGCGCAGTTTAACCAGCCACCGACTAATTGAAACACCGCAGGAGTGGCCGCACGGGGCGGGCGACGGGGCGGCGGGGGGCGGCGGGAGGTGGCGCGGACCGAAGCCACTAATCGGAGCGTGTGTGCTCATGTCCTCAGGTCACACACACACACACACACACACATACACACACTCGCGGCGGACTAATCCGTCTCCTCCTCGGACCGATTCTCTCCGTCCGAGGGTTTTAACTGCCGCCTAATCATTTCACACCAAATTCAACGTCCCACGCGAGAAGTCGTCGTGTCAACGTGGCAGGAGAACACAGAAACCTGCCCAATTTCGACTCAGAAATACAATTTTCTCCTCCCATCTTCCATTAACGAGATCTATTAACTCTACCAGAGCGGAGTGAAGGACAGGCTGTTTGTCTCACACCTAAGCGAAAGCTGACGGTGCGGGCGGAGCCCGGGACTGCCGTGCGGCGTCTGGCCGGAGTCAGGGTAACCCAGCTGGCTGACTGACTTACTCTATCAGCTTCTTCTCAGTGAAGGTGTCGAGGGATGTCATAACGCGAACGCAGGAGGAAGTGGAGAAGGAGGCCTCAAGTTGGAACCTAGTGGGAAAAAGAGGGTAAAATGGCGGTTTGTTAATCGTGTTTAGGACAGAAAGCGGGCGGGTTGCGCGGCGGCAAGAGAGGCGAGGGAAGTGCAACCTTCCGCCACCGGAGTACACGTGAACATTGCTGGGGAACAGAAAGGGAGATTCCATCCCGTGAGCTTCACTGCATCGCGATCTACTAAAACAGCTGCTGAATAGAAACGGAGTAAAGTTACACTTTGAAGCGGATAATAAGCCGCGTCACATATATGTGACGGAGGGAATAATTGGATTTGTGGAAGTAGACGCTCCTACAGCCAACAGTGCCACCCCAGACGCCCACTTAGGGGGGAGGGGAGGGGCGCACGCCGATTTGTGCTCTCTGCGGCTGTTCTGGGCCGAGGGCGAAGAAAGGCCTGTCACACGAAATCCCCCTTTGGTGATGCATCAAGAACCTTTGGTCGAGTTTGCTCATCCACTCACGCAGCTGGCCGGAGCGTCATTACTGACTCCTCTCATCCCCGTCCTCCAGCCGCAAAACCGGAAGGGGAGAGGGGAGGACGAGGCGTGGGGAATGATGAGGGGACGAGGGGAGACTGATGTGTGACCAGACAAATTGACTAATGGACGCGCTCGGAAGCCTATACGTCCGCGCGCCCCCCGGCCACGCTTCACTGGGCTCCATCATCACAGAGCAGAGAACATTCCCGCCTTCTGGCGCCCCGCCCTCCCTCGCCCCCACCCCCCGCACGTCGGTTGGCGGTCTTGGGTAAACACTTCGCCTGTCTGAACGCCCCGGTCGGCACCACAGCGCACCGCACCGCACCGCACCGCACCGCATGGCCATCAGTGTGGCAGCGCACACGTGCACGACGGAGGGAGGTGGCGGTGGCCACGGAGACTCGAGGGATAAGCGAGACGAGAGTCTTCTCATCGGTCACAAAGATAAGGAACAATTTACTCCACCCAGGGGGGCGAGGGGGAAGAGAAGTGGAGCGAGCTGCGAAGGCACGGCGGACGTGGAACCCACTCCGAGCAGTTCTTGCTTCTCCATGCGGAATCGTGGCCTAATTTGACTTGATTTGCACTTATCCGAGGAGATGAATCCTTTTCCGACAATTGCGAGAGCATTTCGAGTATTTGTTGAAGACGGTGTCTGGTCCACTTACAAAAAATCACAAGCCGCGACCGTTAGAACCGGTCAGCGGGAAGAAGAGTGGAAGACGTCGGTTGACAGCTGATGCGGCGTGGAAGCCGAACAAGCCGCAGCGTCGCCAGCACCGAAAGAAGACTAATAGACGGAATTGCGAGGCGGAGATGTCGGTGCAACCCCTCGCGGCCGAGCAGAATGTCGCGGAGGATAATTTGGCCCTTCGGGACGCAGATCGCCGCGAGACGCACCATCCCGCCCCAACCTCGTCCGCCTTGCGAGCGCCCCAGACACTCCGCGACGCCTCGTCTCCTCCCGCGGCCGGGGTGGCTGCGGCGGGACGTCGTGGGATGAGTCGATGCTTGTGGTTTTGGAGCAAGCGTTCACAGCTCAGCTGTCTGAATTTCCCCCGTAGACACCCTCGAAGGCTCGGCCTGCCTTCACCGTGCAGGCTGAGCTGCCGACAGCGGAAGGACGTCAACTTTCGGCCACCTTACGAGCGTACAGGTGGTGGAGGGGGCGGAGGGCGCACAAAAAACGTACGGGGGGTGCCGGGGGGAATTTTATGGCGATATTTCGTACCGCCTAGCCCTGTCCCCTCGCGTCTCTCTCGCCCCGACTGCAGGTGACTCCCGAAAGGGCTTCCCCACGACCTCTCGCCAATTAGGACTCGTAAGAGCCGTCGCCGTCTGCCCCGCCGTGGGGAGGCTAAGAAGCCAACACGGCAAATGGACAAAAAAGATCTTGTCGACGACGATGCCTGCTATTCCCTACCAGCTGACGTCGTCTCCCTTCACGGTGGAGAGGCGATGGCTCATTTCCACGCTCCCCGAAACGCCAAAGGCTTCCCCGCAGCGAAACGAAGCGACAAGCCCTGATGGCTGAATGCAGTTGCCATCCGGTTTTTCGAATGGCCGAGTGACACGTCTCGACGTCTGGAAGGGGGAGGATTGCGCGAGCCACGACATTCAACCCGCCGAGGAGAGGCCGCACTGCCCTTGCACCGGGTGGCAGGCAGTCGAGCCCTGGGAGGTGAGGAAATCCTCCCTCCAAGAGGACCAGCCAAAGTCTGGTCGCATACGGAGTGTGATTGGGTGCGAACCCTGCTACTCTTTGCCATCTGAGTGTGAAGTGCGTCTCTGACCGACGACTGGCCGCTGAATTTGACGTCGCACCTGACCGCTCTTCGAGGCTAACGGCCGATATGGTGCAGTTCAGGCTGGTTGGGGCGCGGAATGACGCCCCCCAGGGACGAGGAATGCATTCGCGTTGTCCCGGCGAGGCTCAAATTCACATCAGAGCGGCGGAGGTCTGCTATTGGCCCGAGTGAGTTCATTCGTCCACCGCCACCACCGCCACCTTCCCCACTCCCCCGGCTTCCTCGCTCTTTTTAATGGGGAGTGGAAAAAAAATCTGCCAACAAGCACGACATTCACTCCGGTGGGTGTGAAGTGCTCACGAGAGCAGGTGGCTGGGCCATTCAGCCTCGGGCTCAACCGCATTTGGGACGTTAATTGCAGATGCTGCCTGCCGCCGCATCAGTAGCAGTAAAGTGCTGCTGTCGCTTTATGTCCTGCTCGGCATGCGTCAAAATGCTGCACGAGATAACCGTCTCTCTTTACAGCGCCAGTCCCAGTCCCATCCCCAGCCCCAGTCTCAGCAGCTGCGGTTTCACACTGCAGGTGGGGAGGCGGAGGAAAAGGGCGGAGGGGAGGGGAGGGGAGAGGAGGAGAGGGACAAGGCGACACCTCCTCCTCCTCCCATTTCCTCTCTAAAATAGGGCGGAGGAGAGAACAGGCGGGGGTGGGTGGACCAGGCCAGGCCAGGCCAGGCGAATCGGGAGAAAAGAACCAGTGAGGAGGCGGAGGCGGAGGCGGAGGAGGTAGGGGAAGAGGCGAGGGGCGAGGAGGGGCAGAGTGAGTGGGTGAGAGGTGAGATGCTATCTGTGACTGCGAGTACATTCGTGCAAACAAGCGTATTTGTGTGGCAAAGGGAGAGTGAGAGGGCGAGGCGAGGCGAGGCGAGGTGAATAGAGGAGTACAGTGGAGCACCGTGCCCGCGATAGCCATCGCACTGCCTCCTCCTCCTCCTCTCCTCGTCGTCTCTCTCGCTCTCTCGCCCCGCTGCTTCGCCCGTCGCCACCACCGCTTTCTCCACCGAGAGCATCGATCCACGTGGGAGTGGAGAGCCAGCGTCCACTGGCGCGGAAGTCAAGGACCCCTCGACTCGCTCGCCTCGTCTGCCTCGCCCGTCCCGTTGAGAGTGGGTTGCCATTACTGAACCACCCAAGGTTTTTTTTCATCTCTACCTTAGTGGTGTTCTCGCATTTCCCTGATTTTCCTTGGCCGACTGCTAGCCGGGAGACAGAACAAAGTGCATCAGAGGGAGTTCAACAAACTAACATCCAAAAAATAGCCGTACGCAGATGCTTGGAGCTGTTGATCCCAATGGGCGGCTAGTTAGCTTAACCAAAACACCGAGTGACTTTAAAGGGAGCGATGAGGGGGTGGGCGAAGTCCCCGCGGGCCGGTGTAAAGTTAGTTACTGCAACTCGAAGGCTGTCTGATTAAGCAGAAACGCCTTTGGGACTCCTTTTGTCGTCGAAGGGGCCCCAGAATACGGCAATTGCTGAAAACCGTCAAGCGGGGACGCACTGAGCCTCTCCTCGTCAACGCCACTGACAATGCGCACCAGAATGGTTTGGCAAAAGCTGGCGATGGAGGAAAGGATGTTTCCTCTCCCGGGCTTAGCCTACCACCGTGGTCTCAGCTTTCCCCGTCCCGCCAGTCTCCCGCCGGGCTCCACCGAGACAAACGGGCATATGGAACAGCGAGTTGTGTGCTTGTGTTAAAGTGTTTGACCCGTGGGGGGGGGGAGGGAGGGGCAATACGGCAGAAGGCACCTTGACAGTATGTGAAACACTGTGAAACCTTTCGGTGACCTTCCAAACTTCAGCAGGTTGCAGTTGCCACAAACGGAACCCGTAACCTCGAGTTACACAAAGTCATTCTCGCATTTCGGGGGGGGGGAGAAAGGAATTCATGTTCATTATAATTGTAGCGAGATGTACAGTAGGGCCGATGGGAGCCTCAAAAAGTTGGATTAACGGGGTTCAGGAGGCCCTAGCACCCGCCTACCGCCGTGAGGAGGGACGAGAGAATATGAAGGCAATGCAGACACAATACTCCTAACCATATGCCGTTGTAAATGTAGAGAGAAAAAGCAGGATGAAGTTTTAAGCGAAGGAAATAAGAAAGTACGCGAGGGATGGGGGAGAGCGGATGAGGCAAACACAAGTTCACTCACCGGTTCACGAGTACAAATTTGCCTAGACTGCCAACTGTCAAGCAACTGACCCAACAAACATTAGAGGTGCAAGGGGGAGCGAGTAAACGAGAGGGAGAGCGAAAGGCCACTTCTGCGAGCCACGCGACTGGCCGGAGGATGTGAGTGCGCGCACAATTAACGCTGACCAATGGGGACGCGAGCGTTGGTCAGCCGCCGCCTGCTATTGGTTCTTTGCCTAATGCGCCATTGGTGAAGTAAAAGCGTGCACGCGCACGTGTGCGTAATTCTGTGACGCGGAAATTGTGCAATACTTGCGCACAATGCACAAATAGGAGGCTGTAAGTCGATTTGTGCAAAGAACATGGAAGCGTGAAGCAGAGAGTGAAAATTGGAAAAGTTAGCTTCGAGTTCGAAAGTGAAATGAGCTCCCATCAGTGGTTGAGAGAGCGGCGTCAGTCTAATTATGGCGATTTCGCAGGACCGTTCTTAAAGAAGTCGGAAGCACTGTTGTCGAGAACGACAAAAAGGGCAATTTTTTATTTATCGTCTAACAATTGTCTTTGAAATCCTACCAAGAATACGACTTTGTCGAGGCAAAGTGTGAAGGCGGTACTAGTGGTGCTTCAGTAGACTGTGGCCTGGTTGGAACAAGCACCGTACGCACCGAGCCGACTTAAAAATGGCAGTACAAAAAGTAATATAAAGAGAGGCAAGTACAAATTCCGACAAAATGTGCCAAGTTCAGGAGTTTCAACTCCATCAATTGAGGAGGCCGCCGGCTGATAGGATTTGCTCATCACACGCGAAAGATTCACCAAGGGGGGTAAGCAGTGCAATATGTCGAGATGAAAGTCTGTTTAGGGCGCTTGGAACCCACGGAACTGGATTCTCCGCGTGCGATGATGTTGCCGAAGTCGTCGTCTTTCCCTTAGGATGAAGAAGAAATGCACTGCAAAAGTGTGGAGTGAAATCAGGCAAAATTACTGCTTTCTACTCCACTTTCATGGCCATCTTCTCAGATGTCGTTAGGCAGTCCGGCTACGATATAGTCGCGTGCTCTGAGCTCACATTCGAAGAGAGGACGACGGAGGAGGCAGTCTCAGGCAAGTGGAAAAAGCCTAAACCGCAGGGTGAATAATGCACTTCTAAGGTGAAGTGTTTTTTAGAGCCTCCCTCGAAGAAGCGACGAGGAGAGGGAGGGCAAGGACGTAAGCGAGTGGACAAGAAGAAAAATCAGGAGCAATGGAGGTTACTTTCTAGTGGGAAATGAGAGCTGGGTGAATGGTGGTGTTGGCATTATCTGTGCCGTGTTCTACGCGCCCAAAAGTACTTTCTTTTAACCACATTTCCTAAAAGTTGTCACTGAAGCCACTCACAGTTGAACGCGACTGGCACGTGCCGTTGGCCAAATAAGTCACGAGGGACACGTGCCGACCAAGCCAAATCTCCCCCGCTGCTCCCAATGAAAAACAATTAATGTGTCTCAGCTAAACCAAACCGCTTTAGGGGCGAGGAATGTGAGATGCCAGGGGGAGGGGGTTTTGTTCCAGACTCTCAAACACTTCGGACATTCCAACCATGGAGGAGCGGGCAACGAAACTCCCCGAAAAATGAGGCGTTAAAAAGCGTTTTACTTATTTACAGCAAGTAGGCGTTTCATAAAGTTGGGGAAAATATGGAACGGTCTTTTTAATAGAATCTTATCTGGAAGTCGACACATCAAGGTACCTTGTGTAGTTTTTAACAGAAGCGCTGTAGGGAAAACAGAGCCCATTTTCTACTATGTAGAGGGTAGCTGGGATTTTAAACTGGTTTTAGTGCACGCGAGTCTATCGACACTCGCCTCTTTCACCTTCGTTCAGAACCGTGTCTTCCAACTCTTAATCTTATCTTAACATCAACTTCTGAAAGAATATTTCGACCACCCATTTATCTAAATCAGCGCATTTCAAAAGTCTTCCAGCAAGTACTGGCGTCCCGGCCACTCCGTCAGGTTACGGCAACCTCGTCATTGGGCTGCGGTTCTGACGATCCCTAAGAGAAATCAAGAATAAGGAGATGGTGGTCCGCAGGCGATTGTGCGTTTATAAGTACTGACAAAATACTAAGGGTCAGATAACACGCCTCGATGAAAAGCTGAGAAATTGGGCTTGAAGTGCTCAATGACCACAATTTGTGTTCACTGCCAAAATTGTCACAGTCCGGTACCCTTAGTTCATTTTATCCAACACTTTCCTTTTCATCTCCTTCTCTCTGCGACGCATGCGTTCACCAGCTTCTATAATGGCGGCACGGTTGACCTCCATGCTCCAAATGGAAAGGATTAACCAAACAAAAATGAGAATTATTGCCCAGATGGTGAGGAGGAGGAGGCCGAGGCTAACTTCTCCAGCGGTTGGAAATTTGATTGTAGATTTCTCTATTTTCAGTCTAAAAGTAGCGAAGGAATTGGTTTGCCACTGGTTGGGACGCCGCAGGTCTCGTTTGTAACAACTATAGAGACCTTCGTCTTCCCGTTTCACCCGCTCAAATCGTAGGCTACACTTGGGCGTCACATATACGCGCTCGTCGAAGAAGGTGCGGAGTGTGTACGTGACCCCTAAAATGAAAAAAATGAAAAAATTAGCTACTTGAATAATTTGAGTAGAGAATACTTCTAGCGGGGCGCTCTGGCACGTACGCAAGTCATTGAAAGCCAACTTGACCCATCGGTTGCATTTTATGAGCACGCAGTCACTCACCTCTGGCCTGTCGCCACAGAACAGTGAAATTTTTTGCGTCGGAGCAGTTGTAGTCGCGGGTGTCGGCTTCTCCGCCGCAAAGCAGGTCGAATTTGCGCGAACCCTCAATGGCGACATTATCGAGTTTCATAAACCTCTTCTCCTCATACCCTAAAATCTCCCTCCTCAGTTTCGTTGAGTCCTTCGTCGCAAGAACAAGATTAATTATTTCCATGTAGTCCACTTCCGGGCATGGCACATCGAAAGATACATTCACGTACACATTCGCCGTGGCGAATGGTCGCGGAAGCTCGAGCGAGAGATTCAGGTGTTTCAGGTAGGTGAAGTGGCACGGGATGTAGTAATGTCGGTTCTCCTCCTCTCGTCTCGCTTCGTCTTCTTCCGCCTCCGCCTCCTCCTCATCCCCCTGCCCTTCTGCCTTTCCCATCGCCTCTTCCTTTCCGTCGTAGAAGAGATCAAAGCCCATCTCCGAGGCGCGCACTTCCGCGGCATCACGTTGTGTACGTCGAATGGCCGGGTCGTGCACGTCCATCCACGTGTAGAAGGGAGCGAAAGTGTTTCGCAGCAGCTCATAAGTAAGAATCATTTCGGCCGACACGAGGTCGTGAGCCTTCGGTGGAAGTACGCGCGGAATCGTAATGTAGCATCGTCGGTAGCGAAAGAGACTGAATTGTCCACAAGTTTTCAGCGGTTTGGTGGTCGTCGTCAGGCGCGACGTGATGGAGAGCAGGGGAGTGGAGAAGTCGACAAAGTCCTTAGCGGCCTTCAACGCCTCCCCCGCACTTCCCATAACCTTCTCCGCGTCCTTTAAGTTGGCGGCCTTTTGAACGCCCTGCAGAAAGGCTGGCACCGAGCCCATCGGCCGACTGATGCCTTCCTCGGCCAGCGGCAGCACCACGTCGAGGTGGTACCAAATGAAGTTGGCCAAGTGGCTCTTCTCCTCCACATTGCGGCAGTAGTAGGTGCCCACGTGGAGGTGTCTGTCGAAGTTGGCGATGAAGAGGTCGTTGGTCTGATTGACGAGACATGGAATGCCTCCGCCGGAAAATCGATCCTGTGAGAGCGGCTCCCCGCCCGGCGGCACGAGGACCACCCGTCCGTGGAGGCTCTTGAAGATTGCCTGCGGGGTTCGTGGCAGAAAGTGCCACACGAAGGCACTGACCCGACTCTCCGGCGCACAGAGGGCACTTCAGGACGACCTTGTGCCTGTACTCGGGCTGTTGTAGCACCAAATGGTGACGCAAGGCCGCCTCCTCCTCGCGTTGGACGGTACAGCTCGAGAGACTCGATGAATTCGTCGCCTCGGCGGTCGAGGGTCTCGTCAGCGTCTGCGCTTCATGTCGACACAGCTGGAGGGGCTGCTTTTGTCCTGCGGATTGTGAAGGCAGGTGGAGGAGAACGACAACGACGACGACAACGAGGAGGAGGAAACACGTGTCGAAGACCAGGCGCATCGCCGCATCCGCCGCTCCAATTTGAATTGGCGTCAGGTGAGTGCAGACCAGGCGGAGCGGTTTACTTTCCACCGTCCGAACCGAACAGGCGAGGCAGAAGTCGTGTTGTTGGGAGCCGAAGCGAACTGCGCTTTCGCCTCCGCCGCCTCTCATGCAAAATCTCGGCTGTCCGCCCTCGAATCCACCAACTTTTCAGCTTTCCCGCGTCACCAGCATTTTGGCGGAGGTAGAAGCGGTGTGGGAGACCCGTCCACACCGAAACAGTCTGTTTTCCGCGTCCGCAAATGGATCTGCCGTTGGCGTTGGCAAACTCGGCTCCACCGGGCACTTGTTGTCCCCTCCGCAATGCCATCTCGGCGTATCCGGACAACTTATCGAACCAGGGACACCGCCTGGCAGTTTCCACCCCGACTATCCCGACTCGTAGTGTCTGTTCGCGCTGGTATGCTCTATTCCGGCAGAGCAGAGCCTTTCAAGCGCCTCAAAAACTGTTGTTGGTCCGGGAGACGGTCGGAAACACCGCCGCAGTACTAAGTGAAGCTAAATTAATGGAAAGTGGCGAGATGAAGGCGCCCTCGGCGACAGCCACGCGGCAAATCTGCCTTGGAATGGCGGCGGGAGAGGCGGGCGGAGACTGCCGCAATCAGCGTCCGCGCGGCGGAGGCAGAATCCTCCGCCACCACGTGGGCATTCGTCGTTCCGCGGCCGAACAGCTGACTGCCACTTGAATAATTGACGTCTTCGGCCACACAACTGACCGATGCGGACGTTGCGGCACCTGCGGCTTCCTCTTCGTTATGCGTGGCTCTTCTGGACCGTCTACTGCCTCCTCCTCGCCTGGTACGTCTGCACACAGCTCGACGTGATCTTCAACCGACTTGTCGGACGCCCCGGTGAGTGCGCCTTCCGCCCCGCAGGGGACGGAGGAAGTCGGGCTGGCGCATAACGCGCAGACGCCTTCACCGCTCCTCACGCGGCTGATGGTCTTCCCACCTTTGCTTTGTTTCCAGACGTGGTGGACGTGGTTGAGGCGCCGTGGGGAAGGCTGGCGGACGTCCGCCTGCAGACCCACCTCTCCCCTCGGCTGTCCATACTCCTCAACCCGTCGGTCGACGAGAAGCGCAAGTTCTGGCTCTCCGGCGCCCGGAATGTAACCGTCCAGTACAGGTGGGAGCACGCGGCCGCGGAGAAAGGCCACGTCGAGTCTTCCATGCACCTCTCCCTCGGCGTGGAGAGCGTCCAGGTGACTGTCGACGTCGGCAGCCCCCTCCTCCCCCCCTTCGCAGTCACCATTCGTCCGAGTTGCGTCGATATGGTCATCCAATTCCACCATTCTCCGTACGTCGGCGTGGTTCACTTCTTCGCCTTGAAAGAACTCGAAATCACTCGCTGGCATGGCCTGAGTCTACAACCGCTGGACACGACGAGGTGGCGGCCGCTCCAGTGGTTCTTCTTCCGGATCGCCGAACTCGTGGCGAACAACTCCTTGTTAAAATGGTCGCTGGAGCGTTTGCTGAGTAGGCGAATTAGCGAGTTGCTGGCGAATCCGAGTCTGCGAGAAGTCGGAACGCGGATGATCTGCCACTCTGACTGTTCTTAGGCCTGGCGGCGGGGCGGAACGAACAGGCTGTCCCGCTGTCGCGACAAAACAACCCAAATACTCACCGACTGTGTCAGGAGTGGCGTCCCACTTGTCTTCGGTCGACTCGACCGTCCGCTCAGTGGTTGGAGAGTTTGTCTCAGCCCGAGAGTCGAAACTCCGCTCGAAAGTGGGACGATCGCAGTCCCGCAGGCCCAAAAATCGCTCGCGGGTGGGAGAGCGGAGCTGACGACTCGTCGCAAAACGCTCGAGTTGGTAGTTTGTGGTAGTGCCGGAGGTCGGTCCGAACACGGCATCGCTTCGAGGTCTCTGTCTGGCAGCCACCGAGGCCGTTGCCTCCCCGGACACCTTCTCCAGTCGACGTCCGGAGTGAACACGAGGATCCCAGGCGGTCGTTGCCGAGAGAAGTATTTCACCCACGACACCGCTGCCTCCCAGTCCGCTTTCCAGTCAACCGGGCTTGAGCGGGGCGAAGAGGAGCTCGGTCTGTCGTCCTGTTGACTGATGCAGCCGGAGGAAAGGAGAAAAGAGGGCAGAAGCCACGTCCGCCCGCCCCACGATGGTCCGGGCGGCGCAGTTGAGAGATGGGAGGAGGCGGAGGGAGGCTGACGCAGAGTCGCTCTCCTCGAGGCATCAAATTACCGGAGGGAGGGTGGCTGCTCCGCGAGATACTGCTCGTCTGTCTGCCTCACCGCGGCTCGGGGATACGACCGTGAGGATGTCGGAATGACTCTCGTAGAGGCGTCTTTTTTCCCCTTACACCGAGACGCGCGTCGTGGGGAACGATCATGGCGTCTCGTGGAGACTCGAGGAGCCTGAAGATTGCGGCTTTCAGCCGCCGTAGCGTCATCGGCAAGCGCAGCCCTCCACAAATGGTCCGCCACCGCGGCCAAAGGCCTGACTGTGGCAGTCGAGTCGATGGAAGCAGGAGGAGGAAGGCGGTTGCTCGGCTCCCTCTCGTGTCCGTTGCAGGCTGGGCTGCCGGTGGGTTGGTCGTCGGTGCCGGGCTTACGGCGAAGGTCGTCCAGACTCGGTCGCTGGGAGGCGGGCAAAGTGGGCTGTGAGCCGAGCTGGCTGTGCGACTCGGTTGGTTGTTTGGACGGCTGTCGGCCGCCTGTGTCGCGCTATCTCCGTGGAGACGGTCGGGTTGCCGTCCGAACTGGCACCGGCTCGGACAGTTTGATTGACTAATTAAAACGAACCATCGGAATGTCTACTAATAGTCTGTGACGCAATGTGATTTCTGTCAAAGCGAAGAGATTCAACCAAGTGCGAGTTGACGGCAGGGAAAAGCGGGGCGGCGGCACTCCCGTCCCTCCTCGCGCCGTCCGAACTGTCGCCAAAACCGCCCTTGACGAAGTGGACGAGTCACCGCAGGTCAGCGCGCCTCGGGGCGGCTGGTGGCCACTCCGAACAGCAAGCAACTTCTCTTTGCTCAATCACAGAGATCCACCGCGAAGAAGAGTTTTTCCGGGCAGGAAATTGGCCACGTCGAGGCGGCACTCAGTTGGAGGAGATCTTCCACCCTGAGCGTTGGCCTCGTGGAGCGCGAGAAGAGGCTCCCTCGGGTTTTGTTTTGTACCTTTACTCGTCATCCACCTCCTCCTAGCCCTGGTGAAGGCCTCGACCTCCTGCCTCGCGAATACGCATGCCGACGCGGCTGTTCGGAGCCTCCGTACGAGCCACCACGTCGTCGAGGTCCACTCAGGGCCACTTCACGAAGCAGGCGTGTGGCCGATGGGCTGCGCGAGCCCACCGAAGTGAGAAGCCTTGGGGCGCAGGGGACCTGGCCAGGTGACACAAGCCCCGCAGCCCCCCCCCCCCCCGCCGAACTCCTTTTACCCCCAACCTTCGTCGCCGCGAAGCCTCAACCGGTCTCCCGCGATGACCGGTTTGCTGAAGGACCATTTAACAACAGCTGCGACCTCATCCACCACGCTTCCATACACTCGACGAAGAAGGCATCATTCCAGGCCTTTCCCCCCCTTCGCCTTCCGCCGCAGCCGGCTCTGGCTGGAAGTGAGCGGGTTTCCAGCGTAGACAATCGGGAAGTGAGAAGCGCTGATGCGTTTACTCAAAATGGGACAGGAGGAGAAGGGCGGCGGGTGCGCGAGGATGGCGAAAAAGGCTTCCTCGGGGTGGGGGGGAAAGAGAAAGTTGATGGAAGCGGAGCGGGGCGGCTAATGCGCCTTCGGTGCGTAGCGTTTGACGGTTCGTTCGACCATATCGTCCAGTCTTTGGCAGATTCTCCCCGTCATCGCATCAAACTGCCGTGGTATCACCTTGCGTATATTCGCGAGGAAGTTGTTTTTGATAAAGAAACTGGCGACAGTGTTGTTGACGAGGAAGCCGACGACCTTGTTGAAAATGCCCTCGCCTTTGAGCTTCACGCCGTTCCACTGCGTGAAGGCGACCTCTTTGAGGGCGATGGAGAAGGCCGCGGGACGGGAGGAGTTGAGTCGATGCGGCTTCTCCGACTTAGCGTCAACGGCCTCCATGAAGGGAAAACACACCTGAAGGCGAGCTCTAAGAGTCAGCGGGCGAATTTTCAAGGTGACTGGATGAAACTGGAGAAAAGCAAAGGAAGAGAGTGAATGAATTTCCACACGGAGTGAGGACGCCGCCTCGATAGTGCTGACAGCGGTCAGGAAGAGTTCTCTCGCGCCCCTCCTGTCTCTTTCGGTCGCCACACGGTGCTCACACTCGGTTTCCAACCACTCGGAGGGCCAACGGGGCCTCAACCACTGTGACGCCCCATTCGAGAGCATCCAACAAGTCGAATGTTCGCCGCGGTGACCAGTGGATGTGGGGGCACTGACCCCCTCGTGAGACCAGATTACTTTCAGTCAGAGGCTCCGGACGCCCCGACAAGCGCGTGGTCCTCACATCCTGACACACGCATGGGCGACCGAGTCGGGAATGACCGACTTTACGCTGAGGAGGCACAAAGTTGGAGGGGCGAAGACGACGAGTGAACAAACCTTGGTGCGGAAGAAGGCGCGGAGCTTCGTCTCGCCCTCCACACGCAACTCCTGGAAGCCGATGCACCAGTTGAGAGTGAAGCATCGCGAAGTCACCTTCCACACGTCCCTCGTGCTGTTCGTGTCGGGGATGGTCCTCACCTCGGGAATGCAGGCGTCGTAAATGGATTTGAGGTTGTAGATGCGCACATTTTGAATTTCGACGCTCTTCATACGGAGCGGTGTGTCCAACGTGTAGAAGTCCTTGCCCGCGTGGAACAGCATCATGCCATATTTGACGATGATGCGAAACACCTCCAGGTTGGTATTACCGCCAGTGGCCGAGACGAGGCTGGCCTCGACGACCAGGAGAACGGTTAGAGCTAGAACTGGAAGGAGCGAATTAGACCTTCAGCGGAGGGAGGTGGGAGGCGCCTGAGGACGCGGAATGGGGAAGCATTCCCTCGCTGCCACAGCCCAAGCCTGAGATAACGCGTCCGGCTTGTTCACTTGGGAGGGACGCAAACTCTTCTCCCTACTTCCCAGAGCCCGAAAAAGACAAAATAACCTCAAAAAACAGGTGGAGTTTTGCAGATCGGGTTAAAATTCTCGACCGATGGAACTACGTAGTGCCACAAAATTCCCACGTACAACTACGAAAGTCGTGCTGCATGACATTTGTATAGTCGTTTCGGGGGGCAGGGGAGAAAGGCTCCAAAATTGCCCCACAAATTCCCCGATTTACCAGATGCTTCGACACAACATGCTACTCGCTAATTATAAGTAGCATGGCGGGTCCAATAAAGTTGGGTGCATTTACTCGGAGGGTTAAGAGGAATAAGACGGCGTTATAATAAAAATTTTGTTAAATTCATCCGCCTGAAGGGCCGCAGGTCTCCCAGGATACGGAGAATTATAAGGTGGTGGACAGGAAAGACGCGCCTTCGACTACATTTTTAGTTATGTCCATCCGCATAGGCTGCGAATACACTTTGTGCCGCAAAGTTTCACGTACAACTGCGAAAGTCGTGCTGTGTGGCATTTTATAGGCATTTCAGGCCCTAAAATGCCTCACGGATTCCCCGTTTAGCAAAATGAATTGGCGCAACACACTACTCTCTAATTAGAAGTAACACGCCCGGCGTAATAGTGTTGAGTGGAGGGCGCAATTAATCGACGCGATAAAGGAAAAAGACGGGATTAGAACGAAAATTTTGTTAAATTCATCTACGTGAAGGCCGCAGGTCCCCTGTGAGACTGGGAAGTATTAGGTAGTGGACGGGAAAGAAGCCCTCTCAACGGCATTTTCGGTTGTCTATCCGCGGAGACTCTGAATACGCTGCCAGCCTTGTGGGTCTAGCGTCGAGTGCATCGTGTCTACCATGCAGGAGGCAGTGAGAAGATTAGAGCAAATCTCGCGTGCCACACGAGGGAGGGGAAAAATCCCACCTGGGACGCTGGTTGCCATTCGACCGGGTTTCAGGGCGCGACGGAACCCCAGCAACTAAAACACTTGTGCGACACCTGCAATTAAGCGCCGTGCTACAACGAGGCTCCCTCACACCCACCCACTCGCCTGGAGACGCTCCCGGGTGGGTGGAGGAGAAGTTGGCAGGGTGTGAGTATCTCCTCAGGCCCGAAAATTACAAGTCCACTTTCCCGACCGCAGTAAATCCCGAGGAGTTGGCGATTGGGCTCGGGCCTGGAAATCTCCGCCAAAATAACAGGAAATTGAGGCACTCTAACATTTTTTGTGTTCCGCCTCCACCGCCCCGGCATCAAGGCTATTCTCCTCCTGCGTTCTGCGATCGCCTGCCTCCCTCGGAGCGGGGCGAAAAAGCATGCGGAAAAGTCATCGGAGTGGGGCGATTTCCGTGGCCAGCAGTGGGACGCCAACCTCCGCACCAACTGGTGTTTCGTGCGGTGTCCAATCACACGGGAAAATGCGTAAAATTCTTGTCCATTTAGCGTCGCTTCCCCCGGCCGGCACGTGACTGTCTGTGGGGCCGGGAAGTGGGGAAAACACCTTGCGTCTCTCCCACAACAGCATCTAAGAAGTCGCCATCACCGAGAATGAGCGGCAAAAGTGGCTCGAAGGAAGTGAAGCTCCTCACGGCGTTGGTGCCGACAGACAAACCGCACACCCCGCTGTCTCTCACCTCGCCGGTCCCGTGTCTGTCCGGGGGAAACGCCTCAAGTGGCCCCGAGGCGGCCGCAAAGGCAGTGCAAAAAGGGACAACGGCACTTTGACTTACCTGCGCCTCGGCCGACCATGACGCTCCGGTGGGACGACTGAACGCGCCCGTCGGCGTGCGCCCAGTCCGCCCCACCTTGGCCCGCTAAAGGTCGTCGACACACACTTGCTATTGACTGGCGCGGGTTGCCAAGTGACAAAGTAAACACTTCCGCCGTGGTAATTAGCTTTGCGGTGCTGACTGGACAGAATGTCTTCTCGGTCGCCGAGGTCACAGACTGGGAGGATCCCCGTGAGAGACACCACCCCCACCCCGGGGAGGGGCGAAGGGGCAGAACTTCAAGCCTTTTTCGGCCTTAAGGAGTATTCCGTTGGGTGGAGGGCTGAGCCGTGGAGAGATGGACCCGCGAGGGAGATCGGCCATGCCGCTTTAGTCCAAAATTCGCTACGCAGATGCGCGCACCGCCACGATTCGTTACCGTGACGAAAGCATTTAACCGGCCAGAAGGCCTGGTGAGGATACGGAACGGAAAGAGCGGACGGACGGCAGAAGAGGCGAAGGATTCCAACTCCTCCGAGGCCACTGCCCAAAGGGGGAAGTGGGAGGGCGCGTCTCCGACGCCTCGCCGAAGAACTCCAGGAATCAACGGTTCCTTTCGCGGTTGGAAGCTCAAGAGGCTGTCTTCCACCCCAAAGCCCCCGCGACTGCCACAATCGTTGAGTTGTGGACCAGGGAGGTGGGATGGAACGTCCCCAGCGTTGAAAACCCTCATTAAAACACCCACAAAAAGGTGTGAGGTACGCAAAATTCACACCGATCAAAGAAGCATAGGTGTGACTTCTTAAGTTGGCGGTTTTAGTGCAACAACTTGCGCGAGGATGACAAAATGACCCACAGGAATGGTGCCTCAACCGCAGGATGGCTTAAATGCGACTGGTCAAAGGGAAGAAGGTTTTGCTCGGCAGTTTCTCCACGCTCTTCTGCTGTCGAGGCGACAGGTCCGAGGAAGCGCTGGCATCCAATGCCTCGCCGGACATGTCATTTCCCCATGTTTGAACGACCGGTCCCCTAATCGCCTTCGAGCGATGTGGCATTCTGTGCCAGAGGGAAACTACGGCCCGAGGTCGAGGTGCCACCGGCGAGAGGCCGCCGTCTGGCACAGCAGACTCCAAAGTGAACTAGTCGGACAATGCTCAACGAAGTGAGGAGGGACCGCGCAACAATACTATGGCGAAGTCTATTTCTGAGTGCTCGAGATCGAGACACGAGCGTTATGTACAAATAGAACAGAAACCCTGGTGAATGGGCGGGAAACGGGGAGGACGAGAGTTCGGACTGAGGATGGGGCAGGCGGGCGGGGTGGATCGACGAAAGAAAACGCGGAAAATGTCACAGCGATGGTTATATCTACTCCGTTTGGTTTGTCTGCCTCTGGATGTTGCGATACTTGGCACGGCGATTCTTAAACCACACCTGAATCCTCGTCTCGGAGAGACGAAGTTGCGAGCTCAATTGTTCACGCATTGCGATGTCGGGGTACCTGTTTACTTCAAACAGAGCTTCCATCACCTGCAGTTGATCCTGAGTATAGATAGTCCGCTCCCTTCGTGACGGACCTGGTGAGGAGAAAGGACGAGGACGTGAGATAGAAGGCTGGGACGGCCGTGCTTCGGTCACCAGACTGTAATTAGAAGGTGCGTGCTACTGAAATGGATTTAAGTAAACCCGGTGTCCGTTAGGATGTCCGCGAAAAAAGGCGAGTCCCTCGCGTGTGTTCCTTTCCCTCAAAGACATCACAAATAGGGCGGTCCGCGAGGAAATGACCCTACTATATTTTGCGTTTTTCGAAAGAAGGTGTTACCACGTGACAAATAAAAGATGATCGGAATTGTCTCACTTTGTTCCGCGTAGCTGACCCCGAATACGACCTTGAACCACATTGCTAACAATCTCCAAAAAATTCTTTCACCTCATCACATTGAAGGAACGAGAGAGAGGAAAAAGATGTTATAGTGAGCAGTAGTGGGGTGGTATTCGGCCAGGGCATTTCGGCATTCGTGCGCCTATCTCTCCCCTCTGGGAGATTCCCCTTCCCTGTGGACGGTGTGGGTGGAAAATGGACACGGTGGGCGACAGTTTAACTGGCGTGGCGTACGGTGCCTGCCTGTGTAATGGTTCAGCACCTATCACCCTCGCCGGAGGCTTCGACGTGTCGAGATGCCACAGCGCAACACAAAGTCTTGTGAAGGCGGGGCTGGAGCGCTCCCATTACACGCATCTTCACCGTCGCGTTACCTTTAATGTCACTTCAAGCGCTCTAAAGTGTCACTGAGACCCATCTCCGTGGAGAAGCCCATTTTGGGAGGAGGGAAGAGGCTCTCTCTCCTCTCCTCTCGAAATCTCACCCTCGCTCGCCAGTAGATCCTTCGTCAAAGCAGAGGGAACACTCGAGAACTGACGATTAACGCTAACTTGGGCCGGAGAGCATCCTTTCGCGGCGCGGAGGCAGAGGGAGTGGATGTCATGCCTACACTGCGTGCCTTCAAAATGGTGGTAAGGACGAAAAGCCCTTCTGCCCATAGCCAATGACATTCAGCCCCGCCGAACTGCAATTTCGCCTCAGGGCTTCAACAAATGTCTCCAATGAGAAGACAACCTTGGCGATGCGCCCCGGTGGTCCTCCAATGCTTCAAAAAAGCCTATTTTCCACAGGTATTCAACCTAGGAAACAACTGAAATACCGTCTCGCTTTCGGTTTCATCAACGATGCCATTCACACGCACATTAGGTGTGTCGCCGTTTGTGATATGATCAGTGAGACTTGATTTAATTAGAAAGAAAAAAAAACTACGCCTATTTGGGTGCGATGTGCCATTTTTCACATGTTGAGGGGGTACGAAGGGTGGTGGGGATGTCAGAGGCCTTCCGGGCCTGTCTCACTTGTTGTTGTTAGGCGTGTGTTGTCGCAAATCGCGTCCTCAGTGCCTTGTTGTCTATGGGACATTGTTGTTTTGGCTCTCCTCCCGCCCCACCCCCGGCTCGCCCCATGTCTCCTCCTTCTCCTCGCACGCACGCACGCACGCACGCACGCACGCACGCACGCACGCACGCACGCACGCACGCACGCACGCACGCACGTCGCACACAGCGACACCTGTCAAGACGACTGACCCCGGTGACTCACAGGCATGAGAACTCGGGTTCGAGAAAACTCGGAGAGAGGCACATGTGACGAGTGCCCTGGGACCCGCCTCTTCAACAGGCTGTGCGGAGGGGCACTCGTCATTCAGTTCCTCCGAGTAATTAAGTGACAAGTGACGCAAGTCGACACAAAATCAGTCCCATCAAGCCTAGTCCAGGGAGGAGAGGCTCTCAGCAAGTCGTCTTTTAGTGAATGGCGAGGCACTCGAAGCTTTTGTCGACGACTGACCACCTCGATGGAGCCGCCAAAGCGACAAGTATCCAGTAAAACTGATGACTGTCCTCCCGAGTTCCGGATTCTCTACTTCCCGGGGGAGGAAATGCTCAACTTGAAGCGCCCATTGGCGGGTTTTTGGGGGCAACAGACCAAAAAACTCATTTCGACTGACAATCGGAGCCACTGCTGCAGCCAGCCCGATTCTGGACCCTACTTCCTCTGGCGGGTGAATTCCCGCCCTCCATGAGGTCTGGTGGGGAAGCAAACGGAGGCGGAGATGACCGAACTTACACGCTGCTGGATCATACGGTGTCGACTGTTGGCGTCGGACCCGTGAAGAGTTGCGCTGTTGTTGCGGCCTCGCTGACGGAGCCGGAGGCAGCGTAGACTGTTGAAGCGGCAAGGCTGGGTAGTTGTACATTTGGACTGGCACGTTGCCAGCGCCCATGTGGTAAAAATGTCGAGTTGGCGTCGTCGCGTCCTCGGGAACCGCGTCCCAGTACGCGGGAGGCGGAGGCGCTCGAGGCGGCGGTGGCGGTGGCGGTGGCCGAAGCGTCGGCGACGAAATGGCGTAGAAGTCAATTGGCGCCATACATCTCGGCCAGCCTTGACCCTCACAGCCGACTTGATAACCATTTCGATGGTACTCCGCCCTGTGGTGAAGCGTCCCGACCTACACAAAAAGTAACCCATTAAGTTCGCCCCCCCCCGCCCGTTGATGAAACGGTTGTAAGTCGCTCGTTCTTACTCATACACACCGGGACACACACACACACGCGCGTGCACAACGAGAGACACGAATAACTCACCCGGAGCGGGTTCGGCGGAGGGGGCGGAGTGAAACCTACCTCCGCCGTGTAAACCGACGGCCCCGGCGACGTGGAATACGTCGACATGGCCAGCCTGCGGGTGGACGTGGACGCCATCTCGTACTCGGGCCCGAAGACGAAGCCGCCGTTCGGCCGGTAGGGCTCGCAGTGCTGACCCGTGGACTAAAACCCGAGAGGAAAGAGGCGGTGTTAGGGTTCCCGAGTGACGCTGAGAGCGAGCGCTGCCACTGGCAGTCGCTGGGTTAAGAGACATCGGATGTCACTTAGAACGCTAATTCAATTGGCTCAAGTGCCCTCCTGCGTGTCTATTCACAGGCAGACCTCTCGGCACCACGATGTGCGGTGGATTACCTGAGTCGGGTGGAACGACGGCGTCGAGATTGGGTAGCGAGGCGCTGTCGACGGAAGTGGAGAGGTCACCACGGGCTGAGGGTGCGACGGTGTCTGGAAGGGAGGAGAACCGCAAATGTTATCCACCGACTGGACTAATAAAGCGCCCCCGCCACCCCCCCCCCCCCCCCAGCCAAAGGACAATCATCTCTCTAGAGATTTTAAAATGAAGAAGTTTTCCAGTTGAAGACAACGTGTCGAAGCCATTAAGTGGTTGCAAAAAAAATTTTTTGTAAAACACGATGAATCATCATTGTTGATCGTTGGTCGAGGAGGGGTGCATGCCGGGGGGGGAAAGGGGGGCGGGCGAAGAAAACGGACTGAGCGGGGGTGGAAGAACAACCTCGACCGCTGACGTCGGCGAGCCGGCCAGTTGGTTTTGAGGCGACGCGCCCGGCATCGGCATCGTGGGAGGGCGGTGCGCGCCGTTCGGAACAAATGGAATCTACAGCGAGAAAACGGCGTTGTTGCGTCAAAATTGCGAATGTTCGGAGGCGGGACCACCAACTCCCCTCCACTCCGGCCAACGGGCTCGCTGAGCCCGGCTCGGGATTTGCGGACGGGACGGAGGGCGAGTGGCGAACAGTGCTGTTTGTCGAGTTGTCTGACAATTAGTGAGTGGTAAGGCGTTAGGAGGTGATGAGGACATGGAAGTCTTACCGAATGATTCGGCATCGGAGGAAGCGTCGGTGAGTAGACGCTCGTCAGGTAGGATGATTGCGGCACTTCTATCGGTACCTGAAGAGGACAAATCAACGCAGATGCATGACAGGGCGACGGTGTTAAGGGAAAGAGGCGACTCTAACATTTGCTGTCAAATAGAATGCTCCATTCGAGAAGGACGTTTGCTAGTAGACGAATAGTTGACCATTTCGCGGGCGACGTGGCCCATTTTTCCCCCAAATCAGTAGAACCGCCACAAAACCCGTTGACAATGCGCAAAGTGTTGGGCTGCACACGCGTTGCACACGTGTGCACAACGCGGAGAGTAGTCGGGACACCCGAGGGCACCCTCCCCCCCCGCCCGCCCCGGAGCCCCCACTTTCGGTGTGCGCAGACATCGAGGCGACTGTCACATAACTCAAACTTCCTCGTGGACGACGTGCAATAAAAGTTGTGAATCTATCACCGTAACAGCGAGGACACGAAGGAAAGATCTTCTCGGGGCGTGGCATCGCGCAGCCGAGAGTCCGAAAAGAGTTGTTGAGCAAGAGAGGTGGAGAATATAAAATATCAGAGAGTGGAGCGTACCATGCTCGAGTGGAGCACCACTTGGAATGAGGTGTCGATGGAGAGGTTCGTGTGTTTGTGTGTAGGTGCATTTTCTCTATGAGAACAATTTTTTATCCTGCCATCCAATGAGGACATAAATTTTCTCTCTTTCTCTCTCTCTCGCTAGCTCGCTCGCTTCGCGCGCATACGGAGAGAGAGAGAGAGAGCCAGCGAAGGAGAAATCTGAGGTGTGCTTACAAGTTTCGCACATTCACACTGGCTAAATTCTCACAAGGGGAGACAAACGGCACATTACTGGCGTGAACTCACATCAGTGGAGGCAAATTCAGCGACAGTGGAGGCAGACGGACGTTCCGCGGCGTGGTGGTAGCACAGCTGTGATCTGAAGGGCAGACTTGACGTGGTCGACGGGATGTTGAACCCCACAGCTTGTACGTTTTCCGCCGAGCAGTCAATCGACTGCTGGTAAGAAGTCCCATTGCTTACTCTGCGAATCTCACCGTTCGCAGGCTTTTGCGGAGGTAGTATTGGAACTAGAAGGCAGTATTTTAAATTTAATGCCTAAATAGTTAGTTAGGAAGACAAGAACAAGCCCCCCTGCTCCTTTCCTACCGCGAAGCCGCGGAATTGCGTGGAACACTCAACTCAAGTGTTATTAGCATTAGGAAGTGAGTGTTAAGCCCTCTACTAACCCGTATGGAATTAAACTTTTCAATAAGATGTAACGCAAGTGAACGGATAAGACAAGATCAAGTGGGTGGAGATAAGCGGATAACATGGCGGATGATCCAGCATATCACACACAGATAACATGCAGTCACACCTACCCATAAGAGGCAACGGATATGAATGACAACGCCAATTATAATCCGATGAACTATTGAGTTATGGAAAGTCAATACACGGTCGTTCACTGGTGGCTATTTCGAAATTGAGTGCGTGCGTTCATCGCTGCGTCGCCATTGGTCAACGCGCCAGCTGCCCAATGATTGGGCAGGCGGTATGGATGCATTGCCAGCCAATCACAGCGCTTAAAATATGTGAGAAGGTTTTATTTAGTGGTGACACGATATTGTGACTTTCTTTTAAAAATTTCTCGATATTTCGAGAATCTTGCACCTTTAATCGCAACCTTTGTGGTACACCATGTCATTTAGGCTTGTAGCTAGTGTAACTCACACCTCATCACGATTTTCCATTGTACGGTAGAGCACTGAGAAGGATTAACCTTGGGGGCTTAGAGGTGTCCTGCCAGCGGACTAATGGAGAAAATATCTCTACCAATGTCTATTTCAAAGTTCCGAAACTGGTTAAATGCTATAGGTGACACCTTTAGGTCTATTTCGGCGGAGCAAGAGAAAAATCGTATAGTTTTTTAAGGTGTCATGATGGAAAAGTTTGATGTTGTTTGTGCAAATGCCCATTCTATCGGAGAAGAACTATGGCATAGAGCTTGTACTACACGTGGACGCCTTTGTTGTGATTAGACCCCAGATTCTAAGGCCGACTTCTAACTCGAACGGCCGCTTAGTGGGAGAACGCGATGCAACACGGCATATTAAATAGGTGTCCTGAATAAAGATAATCTTTATTTCACACTGTCACGTGGCATAGTCTGTGCGCAAGTGTAAACAAAACCAGTAAAACCAGTTTGGAGGAAAGTGAGTGCAGACGGGAGGAAAAGCGGGCTTGTTTCCTTCTCAAATAAGCCTTTCAGGCAGTAATTAACCGCAGCCAAGACGACCCACAGGGGCGAGTGATAATTAAAGGGGAAAGGTCATCACCCAACTCTCCAGTCGCCTCGTCAGGCACTTGATACCTCTTGTTACCCCATTTGCCCAACGGGAAATGACAGGTTGTGAGCAGAGACGGGCCACGCGATGTCTCCCAAATGGCGACGGGTAACTGCGAGTCCTCGTCGCCATGACCACCTCAGAATGGTCGTGTGATGTGAAAATCGTGCAGAAGCTGGTCCTGCTCAGTGGACTGGGAATCTACTTCGATTGCATTACCATTTTTCGATTCGGTGGACCGAAGGATCGTGTAAAGATATCGTTTGATTGTTGTGGTCAAGAGGAACCCGCTACAATTGGAATGAGGAGCGACGAACAATATCGCCAACATTTCGGGACGGGAGGCGCTTTAACATCACCGACCAACGACAGGCGTGAATGGACATGGTCGATTTGAATAGTCCACGAGGTGAACAGAGAGTTCTGAGGGCAATGAGAGTGCGACTCAGGGGGAAGGTTGAGCGAAAAGCATTGCAGCTTGGAGGTCTTCTGTTATACGTCCACATCGAGAAAAGCCGGAATGTTTAAACGCTGATTAAACCACTTTGGGCTTGTCAATTCGCGCTGCGATAGGCGCGCCTCTCTGGCCGACGGGTTGGAGGCGTCGCGGTGGAGAGTGAGGCGAGGGAAGGGGAGAAACGGAACGACTCGATTTTCCACAAGCGACTTGAGCTATGTACGGACTCGTCCGAAGGCGCTAATTAAAGAGGGAACCTTCGAAGTCGTCCGGCCTCCCCTATCGGCCAGGTGATGAGCAACCTGCTTTTTGGCCGACTTGCTCACCTCCTCGGAGGAGTCGGACGAGCTCGTGAAGGAGACAGAAACCCGAAGACAAGGCAGAAAGGCTTAAAAATGACTTTATTAGTATCATACAGGGGAGAGACTAAAGTACGACCTCCTCTCGGCTACTTCAGCCTTCAGTCGCCTTAACTCTTGCCACCCGCGGAGAAATGGTCGTTCGGGGGAGGCGGGGGCAAGAACACACACCTGGAGATGAATCGCACATGCCGGGGAATAGATCGGAGCCGTCGCGGGGCACCTCGCCAGGTCCCAAGGAACCCGGATGCCTCACTCTACCAGGATCGCAATCCATTCCAACACGGAAAGGTGGGAGAAAGAGAGCGAGGCCTCAACCAAGGCACAAGTGGACGTCTTTTTCTTGAGTGCGAGACAACTTTGACGGATATCGACGCCCCCTCACGTCTACCTGTCCACTTACCACTTCTGCAACGTCGATGGGTTCAAGACGCGCCAGAGGTGCCGGCCGTCTCATTTAAGACGAAAGAAGAGCCTTCCAGAAGTTAGGAGAAAGTAGCGTTGAAAATCTGTCTGGTACGAGTGTAGGGAGGGTTGAATGATTGAATCAGTACGGAAAGAGGGCTTGGTTACGTAGGGGTTAGCCGTGTGGCCGGAGTCATGTTTTCAGGAGGCAGGATAGAGCATGATATGGTGGAATAATTGTACTAGTCTCCTGTTGAAGAAGGTTGGAGCGATGTAGACAGTGATGAAGTAGAATGCGGAAGATTGAGATGAATAGAGGAGAGACGGTGAAAAGCGTGGGCAAATAATTTCTTCGCGAGGTACACGGATTCACAAGGTTATGCCGAGGTTGATTGGCTTCCATGAAGCAGGTGGAGTGTGAAGAAAAGACAATGTGGTGTGTTGAAGAAGGGTGGAGTGAAGAAGGCATTGCAGGAACTCTCTGCGAGAGGTTGAAGTGAGTGGTCGAGAGACGGTGAGGAGCGTGGACAGCGATTTGTCTTCAAGAGGCCTTCAAAAAGTCGTAGAATTAGCAGGATTGGCAGTGTCCGGACAAAAGCCGCCGTCTGCGGCTGAAGAAGGGTCGGGCGAGGGGAGCAGAGTTAAAACAGAGCACGGATGAAATCCTCGGTGCTTCACCAAAATCCCGACTCGAGTGGAATGTCGAAGAAAGTGTTCAATGGCAATGCAACACAACATATCCGTGAGTTCGTGATGTTGGCGGAAAATCTGTTGTTTTGAAAGTTAGGCTAAAAAGTGAATAAACTGGCCGACACGCGGGGGGATCACGTAGTCGACCCGACCTCGCACGCTATCACCCATAAGGAACACCGCCAAATGACGCAATCCGCCTCGAGGATGACTAAACACAAGCTCCCCCAGGCGGCGGCGGACTTTTTGATGGCATTTGGCACAACAGACCCGAGATGCGGTTTCAAATCACCGTGGAGGACGAGCGACGCGCAGGGCGGCCCTCCTCGTCCGAGGGGACAACGAAAATCGTCCAAGAGACCAGAAAGGGGAGAAGGACAAGAGTTTTCTGGCTCCAATGGCGGCAGGGTCTCCTCCTTCGTTCTTCTTTCGCCATAATTTGGGCGGTTTGAGGCACCGAGTCGACGCCTTTCTGCGTAAAGCGGTCGAGAAGATGGGTTGGACGGTGGAAGCGTGGGAGGCGTTTCTGTCCACCTCGGCTAAGCTCAGTGGGATCGAGGGAGGAATTGGGGAGGAGGGAATAAGCCATTGGATGACCAGGCGGGGGATTCCAACATATGGCCTCGGACGGGCGCAAAACCGCCTCACGAGGTGACACGTCCGCACCGCGCTGGAGCGTCCAATAGGAAACGCGAGAGGGAAAAATGCCACCTCCGACGTCCCCTCTCCACACCCGAGGAGATTTCCACCAGCATTCTCCTGAAGTGATCCTAACAAAAGTAATGAAATTCGCCTCCCCCCCCCTAAACTCTCCCCTTCTCACTTCCCTCGCCCTGGCGACGAGTTTTACGAAACTTCAACCGCCGGTTGCGGTTCCGCGGTTCATCGCTGTTTGAGCACCGCTCGGCGTACATGTCACAACACTCGCGTCGTCCCCGCGTGTCAGTGCAACCGACAATCGTGTCGGATTAGCACTGACAGGTTTATAGGCCCACCAGACGTGTCATAGCGCGGGTCGTAAAGCATGCGAGGCGCAAATTTACGATACACATTGTCACCTTCGAGGGTTATGCGCCGGCGAATGTGCCGATCGGCGGAAAGGAGGGCTTAACGTCGTCCCGCCGCATCGGTGGCCCACGCGATGAGTGAGCGGCAGACGCGGAGCCGTGTTTTGCGGTGGCTCGAGCGGGCAATCGCGCCGCAGTCACGGAGGCCGGGTGAAAAGGCCGATCGTGTTGACGAATTGGTGTGACAAACCTCCCGCGAGGGTCCCCTGTAGGAGATTAAAAGCCGCGAGTTGGGTGGGAGGGCAAAGCTCACTTTGTGTCCATGATTTTGGCCTTAAAAAAAAAACATTAAACTGTCGCCAAAGTCGTGGTTGATTGAGGACAATTTTCAGTCTGAGTGAAAGGCGACTCGAGAATGCCTCTCGAGGCCTGTGGCTGTCTTCTGCACCACCGGTAGAAATTAACCCTCACCGCTCGAGAAGAGTCGTGGAATAGAGGACACCCGATGTCTTATGGCCTTTGCACCCAGGCTGAAATAATGGAGATCAACGCCGCCATTAATCGTTTGGAAATCATATTAAGGTGAGGAAAATTCTGACCTCTCCCGCAGAGACATTCAACGTTATGCATTCAATTCCTGGTTTGAGACGCTCTTCTTTCCCTCTGCGCGCCTATTCGCGTCGCGGCCTTCTCACTGACGGTATGTGCAAAGCTATAACCCAACTATTTCAACTCCCGTCGGCGACGGTCCAAAATCTGTCTTTAGAAGACCATCTTTCAGCAAACCTCGCCCTTAAAAAGGAACCCAGCCTGAGGACACGTGGCGCGGAGAACAGGATTAGCTGACAGCCGCACCCACAAATTAATTTCTGCAAGCACGGCCATTTCACCGCACAGGGTCTTCGTGTCCCCGTTACTGAACCCTTTTGAGTAGTAGCGACGTGCGTCACGGTAGATCAGGCTTCGGGGAAATCTTCTCCTCCTGCAGCTATTTCCTCATGGAAGAAAATAAAATTTCACCTTTCTGAGGCAGAAATAGCCTGTTAAAATCCGATCCGTCCGGCGAAACATCGGTGGCCGCGGTTCTGCGAGGAGGAATGTGTGCTTGATCCCTCAGGAAGCCAGTACTTAACCACTCCGTCGGGCGGGAAAATGGCTGTCAACCTTTTCGGATTGATGAACTGCTCGAGGTGACGATGCAGGTCTCTAAAGAATCCCTTCTTTCTGACTAGACGCCTCTTCGGAGGGCCACTAACTGTACCCTTCAGCCCCATGAAAACACCTCGAGAGGGAAGAGATTAAAAGAAGCAGCGGGAAACGTTCCACCTCCATGTTTAAGGCCATAAATGGGCGCCAGAGGGTCAACGCAGCTTTCTGAGGAGGACCACACCCGCACAGAGAGGAATGGAACTGCGACCTTCACTCAATCGCCGCTTCAAAGCGTTCCGACGAAGCCTGCAACAGACAGTTCGAGGCGGGCGCGCTACAACCAGCCTGATTGGGTGCTGCCGAGGGGTAACCCGCTCGTTGGCGAGGTCCTCCTCGACAAACCACCCCGCCCGAGGACGGTAGCAAGAGGGACTAAGACCTCCTTCCACACCCTTCAGCCTCGTCGCTAAGTGCTCTTTCCGCGGAGGTGACCGCCTCGCGGAGAAGTGAAATTAATTCATTCTCTGGAGCCTCCACACCGACTGGACGCGTCGCCTCGGCTCCTCCGACCACGTCGGCACACAGGCCTGAGCCTCTCACGGCTGTCCGGGTGAATTTCGCTCCCTACAGACAGGGGAGGACACCTCATTCAGCGACTTTCGAGGGGATCTTCTGCGTGAGCAATGGGAGTCAAGTGAAGCGGACCGAGCGGCTTTGTCCACCCATTTAAATAGTGAAAACACCGTTTAACAATGGTCTTGAAGGCAAGAAAAAGGAAGAATATAACGAGGTATGATGACAAAAGAGCAAAAATTCCGGTAGCCGCTTCCTCTTCCCCTTCATGGGCGAGCGAGCGCTGGTTCTTTTACTGGAAGGTGGACGTCCTTCTCGGTGCAACCGGCCGACGCGGAGTCGTGGACGCCTCGGACATGGCGACGAGAGGAGGCCGCTGCCGGTCGCATTGGCATCAGAGCGTCGATGTGCCGAAGGTGTCTCGGAAATGCCCATTTTGGCGCCTAATTTGCCGTTGCGGGCTTGAGAAAAGCCTCTTTTCCGTCCTCGACTGTCGTAAATTGCGCACAGCCGGCCGAGAGAAGCCGCTTCCACCCGACACCGAAAGATCGACGAAGTGTCTTCGCTCGGAGTGAATGATCCCCTCGAAGGTAGAATGGCGGAAGCGGCGAAGGTGGCGGCGGACTGCTGAAAGAGGGAGAAACGTGGCGTCAGTGGGAGATCGACGGCGAAGGGCGTACAAACGGGCGAAGGGCGTCAGACCGCACCGCACCGGACCGCCACTGATGAATTGCGTGGTTCGCCGTTGATACCGGCTAAGTGGTAGCTCTCACTCGACAGGCCGTGGACAGTGGCGGTTAATGCCATCGACGACGGGGCGTAGGGCCATACGATGGACGGTATGAATGTCGCCCGAACTGCCTCCTCCGGACCATTCTAACCCTCCTTGTCATCGTCATCAGCGCGGGGTGGGGAAAGTGAGGAGGCTGCTCCTGCCAAATTCTGCCTTCGAGCGGGGCACACATGGAAGTGCCGCTGGCTCGGTTCGGTCTCCATCTTCGCCCGCCGCTTCACCCACCAGAGGCGGAGATGTTCCTTGCCTTCCCAGGCGAAGCTGCTGAAAAGGTCTTTACGTAGGCTGCGTGTACTTGCGTGACTTTATTAGCCTCCCGTGAGGGCTGAGTGACACCGGGGGCCTGTCTTTCTCCCACCGGTGCACACGCACCCAACTCGAGCCTCCTCACGACTGTCAGGCGCCAACCAGGGCGGATTCCGAGGCACACCAACTGCCGCACTTGGGCGGTGAGGAAAGTGCCTGAGTCCCCTTTCAGGGCTCAGTCCGTGGACTACTTCCACCTCCCACGTCCACTTTGGTCGACTCTGCAGCTGGGGAAATTTCTTTGCCATCGACAGCTTGTCGCAGAGCGACCTGTTTGATGAATGACGAACAGATCCATCGTCATATTATTTCGCATACGAGGAGGCTCCAAGGCACACCGGGGAGTTGAGAGGCGACCAGAGGTCGACGGATTAGTGGGGATGGGCTGAACGAGTCCTTATTCCTCCCCAGATTTGACAGTCCGTTTGGACCGGAGTCAAACCCGCTGAAAACGCGAGTTCTTTCGCGCAAAGTGCCTCGAATCAGTCTAAACTTGCTCATTTGAATCTGTGGGGTCACTGGTCCACTCCTCCTTCTCCCTCCCGCCCCTCCCGTCAGCGGTCTCAGGGCGGCGGGCCTCTGCCGTCCACGAATCTCTGCATTCGTCGCAACGACGACTCTTCGTGTTTGCTTCCACGTTTCCAAGGGAAACGAGCTTCGGATTGGGGTCCTGTGCGGCCTCCAGTCTCTTGCCTTGGTCGGGTTGGAGGAAGCCCCGTGTTGCGCGAAGGAGGGAGCATGGGTGGACGAACTCGACGCGCAGAATGCGTGAGAACGCGAGAGACTGCTCCGCCAGTGGACGTGGGATGAGCGCGGAGGCGACACCATCTCGCGGCTTTAATCTGTTTGAGGATTTAACATGTTAAAGAAGGAGGACGAAGAAGTGGAGGGAAGTGGAATATCAGCCTCAAAGAGGCTGCGGTTGACTCTCTTGCTGATTGGCGACGCCTTGTTACAGTCTACCGGCCGTCCTTGCTGGAGAGACAGAGAAATTTCGAGTAGATGTGAGGAGGAGAACGGGGAAGAGGGGCAACGAGAAAGGAAAGGTGGAGGAGGTTCTCTGAGTACGTCAGCTCTCCTTCTTCCATCCTGACGGCCGGCAGAGGCAATTCACCCCTGCATGGAGATGGGAAACCGAGCTGTGAGGTGACCACGCGGAGGTGAGAGGAGTCGAGTCACCGAAGTGGTCCTCGAACGGCCGTCTTCGCAGGCGGTGACGCCAAGACTTGCGCCGACGACAACGTGCGGACAACCGGGGCACCGCGCGGCGACCCTGGGCGTGGCAATTCACCAACAACTCGACCGAAAATCGCCACAGTCCCAGAGTTTCCGGCTACGCTGGGCTGATGCGTCTGAAGAGGTTCCATTCGACCGCCTCAAAGGCCCACTCTTCAGCCTGTCGGCCGGGGACGCGTTTGCTGGGGCGAAGGCGGAGCAGAGACAAGAGGCAGAGGGTAGCAGACAGGCCGCGGTGGCTCCGCCCTGTTCTGGAATTTGCTGAACTACGTCGTCCGGCGACGAATGAAGGCTGCGCAGGTGAGGGTTCATCAGAGCTGCGTGCAACACTCCGCGTCGGTCGCGGTGGTACGACTTTCTCGTCTCCTGTCCGCGACCGCGCTCATAACTGTTGACGACTTCACCCCACGTGTCAGACGTCTGTCCAGCATGATCAACTGACGAGTTGCCCGACCGACTTCGAGCAGGTGACCGAATTCGACTGTACTCTCCTCAAAGCATTTCAACCTCGGATTTGGTAATTGCCGCTCCACCAGAGGTCGCCACTTTTCCACGCCAAAGCCCGATTTCGACGCTAATATCGGGGGAGAGGAGCGACGAGCCTCTCTGCAGCGGCGGATAATTCGAAAACCGCGCAACCCTCACAATCAACATCAGGTTGCAAGAGGGACGAGGAGTCCACTGCTCCAAATCCACTTCCTCGTCCAACTCGCCCGGGGCTTTGTATCGTTTTGTCCGTCCGGAATGAATTTCCCCAAAATGGGAAGACAGGCGACTCTACCGTCTCAATAGTCTCGGACGCCTGTTGACGAGATACGACGGAGCGGACTCCCCTCGGGCTGGAGGCGGAGTAACCCTCGCTTTTTGGGGCGCCAACAAAGCAAAAAGACAACCCTAAATCGGGGAGTTCGAGGGAAGACGACGTTTTAATTAGGTGACTCCTCGTGGCAGGTGACGTTGACAGTGGCCGCTACCGTCCGCCGCGTAGGATAGACGTCCGCTGGCCAAAGACGAGGGGATGACGCGGGGAGCGGAGGAGTTTCGAGGGACAGTGCTTGAGCGGGTGGCGGTGATTCTGGCAAATCGGTGGTGTTTAAACGCATCAGACCCGGAGGCGCAAGTTTCGACAAGGATCGGTGGGAAGACGCGATCCGTGTCCACGGACGGTCGCTTCGACAGTCGAATGGGCCACCTGCGCCCGAATTAACCTGCCGCACAGTTCACCAGCGCCGTGGCTGTCGCAAGAGGTGAACAGACACCGAGACGGGACTTTGCCCATTCTGCGGCGAAGGCTGCGGTCTCGGCTCTTCGCATGTTCTCAGGACGATAAAGACGCCTCAGAATTGGCTGTCCGCACTCCTCGAAGCAGCCTGCTGGAGGCGCGTCAAAGAAATCGGGTTGTAAAAAACATGGTCGGTGGCGAGGCGGCGAACAACTTTAGGACGCTCGACTACCTTCGACAATTAACGGACCGGGCGTTCGGTGTCCAACGACGCGTTCGACGTCGACATCGGCAGCGTGTTCGCGGCGGAGCACTGCTCCGAAGAGCATCCACTAGACTGCTTGTCACGTCGCCGTCTCACGCGCCTGACATTCGCTCAGATGACGCTTCGCGACGCGCTGAGCGCTCGTCGACGAGAGGCGCTTCGGTCCGACGCCTCGTCACGACGGCGCGCCACCGACACTCAGACGCCTCGGTGTCCGTGGCGGCATAGAGGACCTCGACGGAAAGTCGCAGCAGCGAAGGTGTGGTTGTCTGCCAGGCTGTTGCCTCTCGGTCAGTGGCGATGGAGTCTCGCGATGCAGTGCTTCCACGTCGGCGAGTCGGTCGTCTGTCGTCCATGGAATCGAGGAGGAGTCGCTTGCTCCTCCGCAACACCGGACGGACACCTCGGCGTATACTCCTGGCGCAGATTGAGGAGTCTGATTGCAGTCTGTTCCACGTCTTTTATGGCTTCTGCCCTTTCAGAGTGGACCACGAATGTCCTGAGCCAGCGGCTCCGTGCGGCATCCAACGAGAAGTTGATCCGGAGACATCGACGGACCTCAAAGCGAGCGCTGAAATCACCGGAAACGCGTTGGAAGTGGAGGCGGCCGACGGGAGGACGTGTGGTGTGTCAGGCGTCGGAGTGGAGACGCTCTCACCACCCGAAGCGAGGCCTGGCCGCCGAGGCCTGAAGGACTTGGGAGGCCGAGCACCGCCCCACACGAGGTCTGCGTCGAGCCCACTTGCATTTCCGCAAGTGACGCCTCGAAGTCACAATTATTTCGAGTCCGTCCACTGCGTGACGACGGGACTCGCGTTCACCGGCGTTCGGACAGTTCACGAAGGGGCGACGGAGCTCCTCGGTGCTCGGCGAGAAGCAGGGCTGCCGCGTCCCCCCCCCCCGGCGTGGTGGGCGGCGAACCAGCGAAGGAAGTCGAATTGCACGACTTCAGGACGATTTGTCCACTCCACAGCCTCCATGGAAGGTTAAGTTGGCAGGTCGTTAGGCCTCGGAGGAAAACTGCAACGCAGCCCAACGGGACTTCTACCCTGCGTCCATCCGCCATGGCGGAAATTTTGGTTTTTGCTGAGACTTACAACTTTGCTCGACCAGACGCTGTCCATTTTGGTCGACGACCCGTTGTCATCGTCAACTCAACACCACAATTCCGCCAAAAAATCCAAATTTACCGGGGTTTGTGGCTATTCGCGGCAGTAACGACGTTGCCATCCGAGGAGTTCGGCCAAGAGGGGCGGAGGCGGGGCAACACGGTCGACCTGTCAACGCATGCCAACTCGCATTGAGTAGTTTTTGTCCGAGGTAGAGAAAAAAAACAACATTCCCTTCGCTGGAAACGACTGCATCGCTCAGTTCGACGGGTTGTTAAAATCCCAACCGGTTGACATGACCATTTGGTTGTTGGTGTCAAACTTCGACGCATCGAATCCCTTTTTTGTGAACCCACCAAACTGACGGCACCGTGAAGTTCCCTGCTTTTGACGTCGTCAGCCAGGACCTCCTCCGATGACGCCTTCTTCTGAACTGTCAGGCAGGAGTATTTTTTTTTGAGAGGTGGACAAAAGCCGAATGAATTCCCCGTCGTAGACAGACTCTTTTAATCCTACTTTTAACGCTTCTCGGCACCATGGCGCTTGTTGCTCTCCGACGACGACCGGAGTCGACGACGACCTCGACGGACGTGGATCTGGTCTACTTCGTCGAGGATTTCCCAATAAAAAATCATCGGAATGAAAGCTTGCAAACTGCTTTCGACGCCACTGCCTTCCTTTCCAGGCTTCACTAACTTGTGTGCTCGCGAGCGCCTTCTTGTTTTTTGGGAAACGAAACCGTGTGTCTTGTTCTTCCAAGTGCAGGTTGGGATAAAAGCAAAACTATGGAGCTGAGCGATAAACTTTATATTAAAGAAAGGGAAAAATTCTACACAACGAGGAGAAAAAAATGTGGATTAGGCACTTTGACTAGTCTTCCCTTGGCAAAATACGTAGTGACTGAGTTGGCGATCCGCTATTCTTTTCGCTAGTTGGTGGAGAAGACGCCGCCCCGACACGAAACCGGTGTTCCTTCGGTGGTTTTTGCTCCGGTGGCAGCCAACATCCTCGCAATTCGTGAGTGGCTTCGCTCCCTGAAGGCGCGAATACCACAGAGAGTGCGTCGTCTCCGCCGCAGGTGATTTTTGACCATCATTTTGGCCTCCAGAAGCGCCGCATATCGCGACGCGACGCAATGAGGGCTTGAAGGCGACCCGCGCCCCTGATTGGTGCACGTCAAGGTCAGGAGTCTTTCCCCATTTGCTTCTCACTAGACGTCATGTCGCAAATCCTCCGCCTTTCCTTTCATCCGCCGTGAGAAGGCTGCTGGAGGCGCTTGCACCACCGACTCAGGGCTTCCCATTAACCGACCTGGGCGCGGATGGACGACTCGGCAGCCCTGCAGTGAAGGTTCGCCGCATCCACCTCTCACACGGGAGGAGGATCTCATCAGTCGGCAAGTCACACCTCTCGGGGACCATCGGTAGCGGAGGCTGCTCTGCGCGCCGCGCCTTAGAACAGGTGAGTTTAGACCGCCATCCGAGGGCTCGGCTCCCGCATTCCCGTCGGACGCTCCACGTCGTCTTGTGCCGCTTTGTACGCGGCGATTTCTTCGCCCCACCACCGCCCAACCACCCTGTCTTCATTCGCACACCCCTACGCCGTGATGGTAATTTACCACGAAGGTAAAAGTACCCCATTTAAACTTCCGGTTCATACTTTTCACCTCGACATGGACGCTTACTCAGTCGGCAGACGAAATGACGTGTCAAGATGTAAATTGAGGGGGAAAAAGGGCTTTGTGCGATGTTAACATGCCGGGGAGCGGAGCGCGGGAGGTCAGCCTGGCTGGCGATACTCGTGGGGGAACATGAGGCGGTCGGCGGCGTGGGCGGAGGACGGACGAACGGTGGCGCCGAAGGTCGATGGCAACGAGGACATTCCGCCGGAGACTCGTTTGGCGCAAGGACACACAAATGACGTGATTCACGCCGCGAACAGCCGGCTTTTCGCCCTGACCCTAGTCATTTTGCTCCCACGTCACGGCGTGTGAGCACGCTGTCCGGACTCGCGGCCAGGATTAGCAGGAACTGTGTATTTCAGTACACCGAATGCATTTTCTAGCCTCCGGAGCCCTGCAGGCCGACAGAATCACAAATGTCGGCAGTAACAGGGGCTTCGTGCCTCCCTGTTTTGCTCTTGTGCGCATTTCAAATCGGAGAAGCCTCCTCGGACACCTTGGAAGCGATGCAATGTCCCGCGAGGTGAGACGTAGACCACGAATACCCCGTTCTTTGTCTCCTTTCGCGAGACGCTCGCCACCTCGCCTGGTTGCGTGGCTGGCCGAGGCGTTGCAGTGGACCGAGACGCGTCCAACAGGCTTGTCAGCGGACGATGAAGGCGCCTTTCGCGGCTCACGGCACGGGGCGTTGGGGGAGGGTGGGGGGTTTCGGGCGGTTGGAGCTTTCCGAACGGTAAAACAGACCGCCCTCGTTGGCCGATGGAGCTGAGGTGTCCCAGTTGACCCTCAGGCTGCATAGCATTCCATTCAGCCGAGCTGAGACTCCACCTTCATGTGCTTTTCTGTTCCCAAAACACTGTCCACGTTAGCGCTGGACAGCGGGGTTGCAAAGTGTGACGATCCACCGTCAACGAGCTTAACTCTGTTGAATGGCGGTCACGGCGGAAAGGAGTGACGTTTGTCTGCTTGTCAGCAAACGCGCCTAAATTTCACTTAGTTGGTGATTAGCGGGGCAACAGTTGGGCAGGCGCTGCTCCTCCCAACTCCCTCCAAGGAAATTCGGGCAGCCTACAGCCTTCTTACTGGTTCTCCACCTCATCTCTGTCCTTCCGCCCTAGTGTCGGAGGAAAGACGCCGAAATGGCCAGCTCCGATGAAAGTGGCCGCAAGTTGCCAACCACCGGCCGTCCGCATGGGCTCAGGACGTGTGGATCCCCACATCCGATGCGTAACAGCGCACTTTACCAAGCTCTCCAAGGAGACTACGAGACCGGCCGCGTGCCGCAGCAGGATCCCGGCCGCCCAACCGGTCAGTTCGAACTCCCCGCGGTTCGCCCGCGAGGCCCCGCAGCCTCGAAACCGCAGTCTCCTCCTCTCTTGGGCTGGACGGAAGGCTTTCCCGCTCACGGAGGCTTAATCCCTCGACGGCCGGAGTTCAGCCCGCCTCGCACAGTGGCTAGGCTGTGCAAAGAGCCGAAATTTCTTGAGATTTACGAAGTCATTCGCAGACGCCAGAATTACAGTCAATTCCCCAGTTGATGTTGGGAAACTCAAATTCGGCGGCTACTCCCCCGAGTGCTATGAGCTAAAACCGCAACGAGGTGCACATTTTTGAAAATTTTAGTGGGTGGCTCGAAAAGTGGGTGTATGGGGTGGACTGCTAACGCGTCTTTCCGTCCAAAATTGCAGGTATTTAGCGTTCATTGACACTTTTTACCCTTCAGGTTCAAGAGTGACGCCACCGGAAGCACGTTCGACCGCACCGAGTGGCGGCCCGTCATCTGCTCCCGAGCCCACTTTCCGCATTCCCCAAGGCAGAGCGCCGCGTGCCTCTGGTGGCCGAGGAAGCAGCACAGGCGACGGAGGAGGTGCATGTGGAAGGTGGAGCGCCTCCAAATCGCGTGCCACCGCGTATTCATCGGTGAACCACGAAAGTCGGACTATGTTGAAGTCCATTGGAGCGCTCATTGAGGAGATTGTACGGACGGAAAGTGTGATAAGCATAAAAATACTCGTTAGTTGGCTCATGAAAGCTATGGTCGATGCCTACTGGTGTATCAGACCTGTTTCACTCGATCCAACTGCCTTCTTTCACATGTCCCCAACTCAGCAGGCCGCCTGCCTCGGTTGGTTTGCCTACTTCTGCTACTTTATACCCAAGTTTATGCGGAAGAGGCCATACGCAATGGAGCAGATCCTCAGAATATTCCCTAACGATCTCGTCTTCATCAACCTCCAAGCACGCTTCCACCAGTGCCTTGCCGATCTGTCGAGGATGGATGCAAACGTGCATCTTGAGTATCGAAGGTGGCTGGCCTTTTATTGTACCCTCTAGTCTTCAATCCTCACTTCCACCCACGACAATACACTACTGAAGTGGACTACGCCTTCTTAACGGCTCATGTGTGCATCCACAGGCCTCTATTTGTGCGTTCCAAGCCGGGGGTGCTCCTGACCCTAGTGTCGAAAGGGCTCAGCCAACGAGGTGGCGCGGCCCGGCCATGATGGACGTCGGTGCCGTAGTACTGCAGTACTGCAACGTTGAAGGGATCCATCTTAGGGGCTCTGACGCTCGCTGCGCTTGTCGAAACTCTCAAGGGCGGTACGTGTGCCACACCAGCCTTGTCAGGCGGTAGGCGACGCCTAAACTCAGTCTGTTATCAGGCTCTCTGAGAAGGTCCTCATTTTTAGCGCCAGACAGCGCTAACACGGTTGATTGAAAAATGGCAGTCAATAGACTCCTGTCTGTAACTGGAAAAGCCGAAAAGGCGTCAAAGGGGAACCCAAGCGGTTATTAAATGGGATCTGGCGAGAGGAAAAATCACACCCTCACCGGACTCAAATTGTCATAAAATATGGGTTACTGAATTGATGTTGAGTAGCAAATTCATCACCGCCGACGGCATAAGAGAAGGAGGCTGCCTTCTGGCTTCAGTCGCCCGAACGGACTGGAAGAAAACTAACGGCCACCAAGCAGAGCGCAGTCACCGCCGGCAGCTAGGCGCTCGCCTCGGACATTCAACGCGTGCGGAGACGAGGGTCAACGGGGCGCCTACCCCACTTGAGACCGGCGCCAAGGCGTCGACGACCTTGTCGATGGAAACTGAGAAAGTCGCGTTGGAATAGACAGCTCACCGTCAAGCCAGTTGAGTGACATTTCGGCTGACTTCGGCGACTGATGAGCGATCAAGTCGGCGATGTGATCACCGGAGGTCAGACAAGAACTCGAGAAGAATTAAACTGAACTGTCCAGTCACTATTACTTTGGTCGCCATCTGAGAAGGCGTAGGCAACCTCTATATTTAAGAAAGTTAATTTACCTTCCGTCAAACTCCCCTTCCAAACCCTATTTCAATAGCATTTGAAAACCAAATTCTAACAATAAGTAAGTCACCACTTTAGGCGGAGTAGAACACGAGTTCGTGCAATGTTTTCCACCTCCTCCGAATTCTCTCTTGAGGCTGACATTTGCGTTGCAGATGAGAAAATGTCGTGGGTGAAGAATATGGGGGGGGAGGGCAGCACCCAGGGCCCCGAGACTGCGGGCCATGCGACGAACCTGTCGTTCGACTTCAGAAGGTGGCTCAAAAGCCTCTTTGTGAAAAGCTACAAAATCCGAGGAGCAGATGATGAGGAGAGGCTGAATAGGGGCCTCAATGAAGTCAACATCGCCATCAACCGTCTCTACCAGCTCCTTCAACCCCCATCGTCTCGGCTCCTCGGGCCTTCCACGTCGGCTGGTAAGGAGAGGGACGACCGGGTGAAGTTCCCGGCTCCTACGCTGGGCCAACTCCCGCGCTACACGGAACATCTTCCCTGTAAGTCACCTCTGGTGATTTGCCTCCCTCTTTCCGGCGTAGAGTCCGGACAGCGACGCTTTTCCTTCCACGGAGAAGAGCTCCGCGATGTTGTCGTCTCTGCCGGCACTTGACGCAGGTGGCACAGCCGAGGTTGGCGACTTTCCTTCGAAGGGCACCGTGTCATCTCCCTTCACCGTTTTCAGCCACCCTGGAGGAGAAGGAGCGTGCAGAGCAGACGACCTGGGAGACGGAGATGCTGAAGGCCACGGTGGTGGTGAAGGAGAAACCCAACATCTTCGACATGGAGGTGCTGGCGGGATTGTTGGGCAAGTCGCTCCGCAGCATAGACTCGTGGTTCGTGCGGTTCACAATGGGGCAAGCGCAAGTGATGAGGCCGACCACTCTCACGTCGCGTTTCGAGGAGCGCGATATCATTCAACGTTTTCTCTCCAGGCCGGAGATTGTCGAAATCGCCAAGAAATCGCGGCCACTCGCGCATATCACCCGCTTACTTAAACGCGACGCCTCGGGAGAACGATCGGAAATGGCCCTTCCGGTGATTCTGGGAGAAGTAGACGCCATCCAAAAGGAATTGATCGCCTCAGGTAGGCACTCGCCTCGGGCACAGACCCCCAGCGCTCGCCCCCGCCTCCCCAGACTAACCCGACTTTTGTCTGACAGACAGAATGCGCGCGCATTTGGTGTCGAACGGGTTCCTCCTACACTACGACTTTTGGAATCACTCGCTCTGCATCGCCAGGGACGAGACCATCACCGCGGCCGTCAGCAAGTTCCACCATGGGTCGGTGGAGTGCGAAGTTTGCCAGAAGTTTCACTTCTACGTTGCGGAGTTATTCGTGAAGATCTTCGAACTCACCAAGTGTACGAGGACGCTCTTTCCCCCGCTCTACCATTCTCGGCCGGCGCGGCGTCGTAAGGCAATCAGACTTCCACGCTCTGACTCGCTTCCCTTCCCTTTCCCCCCCTCCTCCCCCTCCCCCACGAAGTGGGCCCAAGGGGCTTGGAATTAGTCCCCTCGCCTTAGCGATGCTCTGCACCGACGACTTTCAGTGGTATGCTCGAAAAAATCCACCTTCTTCACCTTTTAGCCTTTCGGCACTCGCACCACTCTCGAGTCCTCTACTCCGAGTGTCAGGAGTACCTGATGGAAATTGCCTTCCGCTATCAAGCAGAAGCGACGCAGGCCGAGGTAGACTGCATCGGCTTCCTGTTAAACCTGCCTCCGCGGTCGGTGAGGCGGTGGATTTACAAACGCCACTGCGGCTACAGGCGACGCCTTTGACAAGACGCCGGTGTTGCGTCGACGTTGTGCGAGTCGCGCGGACGGACCCAATGGACGGTGGCGTTGAAGGCTTCCCTCGACTCCGGCGCACCACCGACCCGCTTCTGCTCTTCTCCATTCATCCCCTCTTCGTAACAGTAAACACGTTTTAGACCGCCCCGCGGATGCCTCTGTGGCCGGTGGAGCAGGTGGGGGGCGGAGACTGTGGACGGACGGACCGGTCCGCGGCGGTGACAGGAGGGAGGGACAATCGTGCGGATGGGAGGGTGACAGCAGTCGCGCTTCTGCTGGCCCAACATCGAGAACAGCTTCGCTGTTTCGGTGTTGTCCCAGAAATGGCCTCGATTGATTGGGGAAATGCGACATTGCGGACGGGAGGGGGGAGGCGTGGGGGGGGGAAGGTCGGGTTGATGAGAGCGGTGAGAAGAAACCCGGAATCGGCGTGGACGCATCCACTGCGGCGCCTCGGAGCCGACAAGAGGGGCAACCGAAACGCAGCTGGTGTCGAGGGAAGGATACGGCGGGAGAAGTGGACACAAACACGAGGTCCGATTTAGGACAACACAAAATCTTGTATCGGAATTAGAGGGACGATGGGGCGAAAGAGGATCTGGATCCTACGCCACCCCCGCGCTGACAACGACCCCCCAACTTGGTTGAGGGAGGAGAAACGACCGTCTCGGACGCTTCTGATGGTCACTCAGCAATTTCTGAGTCGTACAATTTGAAAAGACCCCGCGCACGAATGAAGGCCCGAGGAAGCAGCAGGGATGAACGTGAGCCTCCGACTCGCACACCTGGACGGACAGCCTCTGACGCTGGAATTCCGTCCAGCGGTCAATAAGGATCGCCACAACGAGAAGGCCCAGTCCTCTTGACCTGCCCGAAACTCCACTACACAGTGAAGACCTACACAAGCCCCAACGACTCCATTTCCGACGAAATAGCCCAGCCTAATGTCTCCCGTAGGTGAAGATTCCGACCTACAACAAGTTCACAGTCGCCGCGCCTGCCAGGAGACACGTACCCGACTGGTGCTCTACCCAGGCCTACGCGGCAGGTCGTCCCGAGCACCGACAGGCCGCTGAGCGAACGCGGAGTTAAGAAGACCAGCCTCATTGATGACATTGGTACAAAGAGAGATGAAGGGGGACAGCGTGGGTTGCTCGTCACTTCCTCACAACTCCGTGTGCATTTCCATCAGCTTAACCGGATCGTGGTGACAGGCGGCGGGCGTTTCCATTTTCATCTCGTAAAGGCACCGCGAGGGCTCCTCCGCCGACACCAATCTATTCTCAGCGCCGCACATCACCTTCACCTGAAACACAGGCCACGCACACGTAAGAGGGCTGAAAGGAGGCGTTCTCCTCAAAAACAGACCTAGCAACGTGAGATTTATCTTCGAGGAGCATAAACTACGTCTTCGGGTCAGAGTACAGACGTTAAACGCATGGAATACGCACAGGAATTAGCAAGAATAAACACCAACCCTGACAGAGCGATTGGGTCCATTCCAGCAGTGCTCGCCGTCATCGTACAGCATTTCATTGTAGGGCAGTCTGGCCAGTTTCTCCTCCTTCGTCCAGCCGACAGAGTCCTCCGGGTGACCGACCCACTCCTTCCAGGAGCCGAGGAGAGTTCCACCCGCCGAAGAGTGGCGTGAACGCTGACGGACCTCCTTGAAGGCGCAGAGGGAGTAGACATACTCTTTGTCCTCCAACTCAAGGCATCCAGTTGATGGCTCTGTGAGCATCATGAAACCGTTGTCCGGACCATAATCAATAGGTTTCGATAGCGATGGTGCCGGAATCGGTTGTTCAGACTCGGTCACCTTGTCCGCTGGACTAAGGGAAAGGATGATGAAGTCGACAGCGTTCGCCGAAGTTCGGCAATAAGAAATCATTTCAATGGTAGTAGTAGGGAGGGTGACGAGAGAAGAACTAGTCTAAAAACTGGGCACAGGGAAATACGTCCCGAAAATGCGAGACAGACCGAAAAGCTGTGTCAGAGACACAAAGTAGAAGTCCACAAATGAACCAAGTACCGAAGGGGAAATGAATCAAGGGAAAGTACTTTTAATCTTTCCAACGTGAAGTCAACTACGAGGCACGGAAGTTATAGTCTCTTTCGAGATATGCTGTTGACCAAAATAAGGGGCTTATCAAGTCGAAATTGCGTTAAACCTAATACAAAAGCCTTAAATCCAGCAAATCTAATTGCCGCTAATGGTCCAAAGACTAAGGAATTTTTTTACCAAATCGACATTTTCTATAATGCTAGAGTAAGCAATTATTACCTAGAGGGGAATCGGAAGCCCAAAAATGATCTCAGTTGGCATAAGGCGCTGAATTTGGAGGGTTGACAACAAATGATGTTTACTTAGTAAGACGAAGAGGATAGACGTGGATTCATAAGTGTAAAAGTTGCATAATTCTGAAGAATGATCAACAAAATTATGTACTGAACTAAAGAAAAGAATTAGGTGCGAGCGCAACAAGCCATAATGACGTCAATTTGAGAAGGATAGGGTAAATTCTACTACAAGGGAAGATTCAATATTTCGGGGTGAAAAAAGCGATTATAAAAACCAGAATTAGGTGCAGAAGTGATCCTACGTGCATTGACCTTCAGGCATTAAGAGAGATGATAAGTCCCAGTACTTCAACAACATGCAGCATTAAAGGAAAACGTCTGACCTGAGTGAAGGAAAGTGAATGCCTTGGAGGTGGAATAGAGAGTGCCAATAAAGACACCGAGGCTAGGCGAAGCTATGCGGAAAACTTACTAGTCCTCTTCTACAAAAGAGGAAAAAAGAGCATACGAATCAGAATTGACGAATTTCTAAGAATTGTTCTTCAAGTACGGTTTCCTTACGGTGATAAAACAAGCTTAACCTATTTTCACAAGCAGCATGCACCCCTATTGTTAACAAGAGGTTACGAAGACTCCTACCACTCAAGTTTGCAGTAGGAAAGAAAGAGAACCAACCGTATGATACGGGGGCGTCTTCTTCGAGGCTTTCCGGGGTTTTGGATTCATCATTTCGCTCGTTTTCCTCTTCATGTTGCTCCGCTTCCCTGTCTTGGTTATTTTCGTCAGCATTCATCTCGAAGGCAACCGCCTCTGCAGACTGCCAAAAGAAAGGTTAGATGGCTATTCAACTGAGCGAAAATTAAATCGAGTCATTAAAAGTGTGAAAGAGTAATTACCCCTTCCACATCGTCTATTTTTTTCTCCAAGGTTTGAACAATTTCGTTGTCAAGTTGTGGCTCAGCGGACTCATTAGACGCCTGTTTTTCGGCTTCCAACGCCTGCTTCTCTGCCTCTTCAGCTTTACGCTTTTCCTCTTCTTCTAATTCAATGGCCTTCTAAACGTAAATATCAAAGTACTACAGTGCTGCAAAGGAGATCGAAGGATACATATGTTACAAATATGGATACCTCCAAGCAATAGAAAAAAACATCATCTGAAACATTCGACTTTAGGGCATTTCAACTTACTCTCGCAACGTATTCCTGGTAAATTTGGTGTCCGCTTTCAATTTCTTTGCGTCTTTTTTGAAGTAGTTCCTCCTTTTCTTTAGCCAATGTCCTAAATCATATAAAAATTAGATTTTCTTGAGAACGATAAAAGGCTATTGCTTAACAGAATAATTACATACCCACAAGTATTGCTGCACTTAACATAACCAAGATATTCATCTGACCCATCACAGCAGTCTAGTTCCAATTCATATTACACTTATTACACTTACCGCATACCATATCATTAACAAAGCTCGAGTGAATAAAAACACCTTCGAAACCCTCGTTTGCACAGTAAAACTGCATGTCGGGGCATGCAGAGGTGCCCGGCTCATCCGACCCGTCAATGCAATCACAATAATCATCGTTCACTTTATTCCAAGGTACAGTTGCAGACTTATCCAAACAAGTGAACGGTTTCGTGGGATCATAAAATGCAATATCTAAGGCGGTGAGAAAAAAGTAAGCGCACTTGCTGGGTGCACCCCTAATGGCACCTCAGACGCATAGACAAAGGTTGACGCCGAGATGATAAGAACAAGAACGCAACAGGGGCCGAACATGATTGAACGAGCAGGCTGAGTAGGTATCATTTCTTGGCAAAATGGCATTTTGCGGTAGAAGATAGACCAATCATGTTTCGGGTGAGGAAAATGTATGTGGGAGGGCATAAAAGTGGTCTACACAAGAAACCAATATACAGAACTAGTTTGTTAATTTTCAACCAAAGCTTAGAAAAATGATGGATGTATAACCATTAAAATTTGTAACAGATATAGTGGCCGGTATAGCAATAAACATAGTTATAACATTTGTGGGAGAGGAATTGTCACATAACAAAAAAATCTGACACTATAAACTAGCACAATTCCTGCGGCAGATATAGTGACGCAGGAATACCATCTCTGTTTGGCTCATTTATAGAAAAATTATCCAGAAATTAGACGCTAATTATTATTTCTACGAAACTTACACTGAACCTCAGAGAATACTAGTGTACTGTATATTTATGTAGGCGTCCAATGACTAATAAGAATGCGGCCTGGAAGGGGCTTAGTAACAATCCGTTTTCGGGTAATGATATGGAGAAGAATATTACTGCATATATTATGATCGTAATGACATTACTTAATAACCTATACTTACGAAGAATAGAAGAGGGAAAATCTTCAATTCGCGAAAAAATAAGTTTCGTTTGTAAGCCAGATTGATTGCTCCCGACATTTAAGAACCTAAAATAGAAGTGGGAATAATTTTTATTAAGAATCACGACACACTTTGAAAATTATGATCACATATCCAGAAATAATAAGATTTATATAAAACGTTATGTTAGCAGTTCCACAAATTGTAAAGTTACGTGAATATATAAAAACACCGTTGGAATCGTAGTCAAAGAGGTATAAATGTGAGCCCGTTTTAAAATAAATTAACTGTGGCAGCTTTTAGCAATCATGATCGAATTGTTAAAAAAAGGGGAATCGCTAATTTCTCTTCGGTTATCCCCCTTCAGATCTCAATTTTATTCACTATTTGTTGAGTAGATTTTCTTCTTTAGTTGTCATAACCCCCATGCTGCGACCTACGCTTGGTTTGCCTTATGAGGTGGCAACTGGATAGATAATAAAAGTAGTTCGGCTTTCCGTGTGGCCTCAAATTTTGTCATTTTGCGTAGAATCCCTTTATTGTTGATGAACCTTTCTTAGTAGAGTTTTCTGAAAAACAAATGTACGAACGAACATAAAATTATCTGAACGTATGAGTAAAAACCAAACATTCTAGCTCAATCTCTTTTAGGCGCAGGATGGCCCTCCCTTAAATTGCAAAGCAAATTTACTCTTGTTTCCCGTTGATATGTAAAGAATTCACTGGGTTGACTTGTGTGGCTTGTAAAATGCAATCCATATAAACTATCTGAATTCAAACCTTGTTCAAGCAAAGTACGATCTCTTAATTTAAATTTTGTTCATGTTCAGTTTCTACTTTTGAATTTCGGCATAGATTTAAATACACTCTAAGGCCAGGGTTAGTGTCACGGCGGGGTTTTGAGGGTCACATTTAGTTCGCAGTTGCGATCTCCCTATCGACTCCTGGCCTATCCCTCATAAAATGAGTAAAAAAGGACACGAAGTCAGTTTCTACCATTTTTAATCTCTTCGTCAACAGAAAAAGCAATGTGATGAGTGTGATGAAAGAATTGCGGAATACAAGGAATCATTTAATTTATTTGATAAGGATGGAAACGGCAGAATCTCTACGAAAGAGCTCAAAGAAGTCATAAATTCTTTGGGTCAAAAGGTTACCGACTACGAAGTCCGGCAAATGATCCGCCAAGCGGACTTGAACCGTAAGACCACTATTTTATACCTGTCGCAAATATTGCAGATGATGGCGAAATCGACTTTAACGAATTCGTAAAAATGATGAATAAATGCAAACCGACAAGCGATAAAGAAAAATTATTGAGTGCTTTCAGAGTCTTTGATAAAGACGGAAATGGATATATTACTGTTGATGAAATGCGGTGTGTTTATACTGTTATTTAATTCAAATACTTTACTACGGTTGTCACTATATTGTTGTTTTATTGTTTTAAAAGCCAAGTGATGTGTAATCTGGGTGAAAAACTGACCGATGAAGAAGTCAGGGACATGATCAATTCGGCTGATACTGATGGCGATGGTCAAGTCAACTTTGAGGGTACATTTGACTTTTTTTCTCCCTTTCTATACATACGTATTAGTACTCATGGTGAGAGGCGTGTTCTTTGACAGAATAAGTGTTTTTTCACCTCTAAGGTATTTTATCCCTTATCATTCCAGGTGGTTCTAACGACTGAAGAAACAATTTTGCTGTCTTGCACCATTTCAGCTCGTATCTCTCTCGCTTTTTCGTTTTAAGATGTTCCCTGGTACTTGAGTAGACCCCTTGCATCCGAGTTTCTCTCACTTCCTCTCTTTCTAAACGCGTGTGTTCTATGCCAACATAGTGCACATTTGTATTGTTACTTTAGTAAACACTTTGTTGGTGGTGCACACTTCGGTCTCAAGTCTCCACCTATTTTTAAAAGCTATTTCACCCATGCTCTTCTCCTTCCCCACATCACCCTCCACACTCCTTGGTAAGAGTACAAAAATTTGCACTTCGGCGGCTGTAGATGTGCTTTTTTTCACATTTGTTAAAATATTCTCATTGGTTGATCAATAGGTCCTGAGTATACAAACATGCACACACATGCTGGCACGTGGAATGAGGTGAAAGTCTTGTTTTTTTTCTTCTCTTTTGTTCACGCAAACACTATGTCCTTAAAGGCACCTGCTGTTTGTGCCGAAAACCTACCACAGCCTCAATCGCATTCCTATTCTCACTCCCCTACTTCACTGGACCGAGGATTTAAGGCACCATGCCCCGCGAGTCATGTCTTCTCGCCTAATTTAAGTGTAAAATGGTGGATGCTGGTGGTTTGGGTGGAAAACTAGTGGATGTGTACTACGCCCTGAATAAATACTGGACGAAAGAGCTTCTGAATGTGTGGCACCGGAGTTAACTTGCCTGGCCGTCTACCTTTGCCTTTTAGAATTCCAGAATGTGATGAACCAACGACAAGCTGGTCATTGAAGTGCTACTTCCTCGACCGCCACACATTCTTCCTTTCGCCGACACTCACTCACTCACGCACTCTCTCCGTCTCTCTCTTTCTCTTTTTCTGTGATTTTTTGTCCAGTTTGCTCAACTCTCGCTATTGTTAAAGTGGATAATTATTTTTGACCGGCTTCAGCTTGTCTGCGCCGGCCTACTCGGCGGGTGGGGAGGAGGACCGAAAGATGGGCGCATTTTCACCGTTCATTCATGTCGACCGACTGCATCCCACGCGTGGGTGCGGAAAAGACGGCCAAGTGGCGGTTAAGAGGGATGAGTGGAGGGTCACAGACGTGCAGAGGGCGGCTACGGGCGTGAATGCCAGCTAATGGCGCGCTCTTCCACGGGGTATTAAAACAGCCATTTTAACAGTCGCTCCACTCACGGCTTCCGAGGCTCGCCGTCTGCCCCTCTTGTTTTTCTACGCAGTTCACAGACAATTCAAACAGTGATGAAAGTTGTCCCGCAAATTCCACCTCTTAGAGTTAATGGAATCTTGGTTTCGCGGGTCAGAAGCTCCGTGGGAAGGCGACTGGTCTGTGAAATTGGGCGCCTGCAGAGGTTCTCGATGGCCTTTTGAGCTGCCCGGTAGTACACAGCGACACCGTATTTTCCTCCTCTGGCCTGCAGAACACACCGTCACAGGTCAAACACGAAAGCCATTAAATTCGACGGCTTTTTAGCCACCGAGAGAGGTCACTTTCCCCGACAAGGCGTCAACAAGGGGGCGATCGGGTCGAGGTGTGACAGCGCGTCACTTCGGAGCGCGTTTTCGTGGCCACAGTCAGCCGACTTCCCATGTTCCGTCTCCGTTCCTCCTCCCCCCCCCCCGCCAGCCCGTCCCCTCGCCTCAACATACGAGTGGACTGCAAGGGAAGTTTCTCCGCCGATCGGCGAGGTATTGTGAACTTAACACGCTGAAATTGCCTATTTGGCAGCGGCAGCAACCGTTGTGATATCCGAATTTTCTCCCCTCCATCCGCCTCATCGGTCCCTCTCCCCGCCCACGTCCCCGTTCCCGCCTCCTCCCTGTCCGACTCTCGCAGCAGGGAGTTTACATTTCTACTGGGTCAGGGAGATGGGGACTTTCTTGGCCTTTCCTTCCCCTTCCAACCCTTGGGTGTTTGGATGAGCCTTCTGACATCACCGTGACAGTTGCACCACGTCCGCCTCCCCTCCTCGCCCCCCTTAGGGCTAAATAAAAAGGCGACTCGCCTGTCATTTCATTTGTGCTGAACGAGCGACTGATATTATCGTGGCGACAATGGGGCCACCGTTGCAGATTGTCTCAGCATTTCCTCGACAGGGACTACAGAAAGTTTAAACGAGGGCGAGGCGGCCTCGCTGCGGCGTCGGAGAGCGTCAGGCCGGTTTGAGTTCATGCGCCGACCGGATATTCCGCTCGTCGAGGCGAGGAGATTCGCTTTACTTGTCTTCAGCGCCCACTTCTGCGCAGCGTCTCCTCTCCCCGCTGGTGACGCGATTTGACCGCTTTTGTGACTCTCGCCACTTGTGCCGAGAGGAGGCTTAAAAATCACTCTCGCCAAATTGGTGGAGAGTTGTTTTTCCTGCCTTTCCCCCAAACCACTCTTCCCCTCGTTTTTTCTGTCAAATAACTCTTACTGCGAGTCAGGCGGGAGGGTTGGGCCACGCCCGGGCAGTTACAAGTTCTCTGACTGTTGCCACTAAGTTTGACTGATGCTGGCTTTTTTCGTCGCATCGCGGGGAGTCCGCCTTCCTCCAAGCCGGAGGCGGAGACGCCCCTTAACCATCAACCACCACCGAGGTCGGAAGGCGTGGGACGAGGGGCGCTGGGCTCGGTACGAGGTGGCGCCTTCCTGGATCCATCAGCCACCATCGATGCAGCACTGGTGGACGCTTCCGGCTAAGATGACCTCAGACGCCGTCCAGCCCAATCGTCACTTAATCCACTCAGGGGCAAACAGGTCAGAGGACGGCGAGTTATTCCTGTGAGAGTGAACTGCGCGACTGCGTCGCGTGGAAACAATGGAAGCAGCTTCGAGCGATTATCGGGGCAGTGGGCAGACAGGCGGAGTGAACTCGAAAAGCAAAAAAAGCGAGTGAGGAGAGGATACCTCGAGCATCAAAGCTTTGTGTGGCGGTAAAAGTCTGGTAAACAACATCTGAACACCAAAACTACGCGAGTCGAAGTCTCGTTCGTCCCGAAAAGCCCGCCAGCACCGCTTTGGCCGTCGCGGTGAGGATGAGGAGGCGGAGGAGAAGAGGCGTTAGACTTGGGTTTACGCTAAAATTTTACTTTACGCGCCAATCGATTCACCCGAGATGAGTGGACAATCACGAAGGAGGAGGAAAAGGAGGAACATGTTTGCCGTTAATGCTACTTATTTCCGTTGTAAGTATAGCACTTGGAGGCAGTGGCGATTTTTAGTGACCTTGAGAGGTTGCACATTAGTTGCGTCCTACGTGGAGAAATTCTATTGTGTAACTCTTTTACTCACGTCAAAAGTTGACGCGAAAAAGCCTCCAGGACAGGCGAGGAGAGACGAACAGTCCTCATGTGCCAAAGCTCCGCAATTTCGGCTAAATGCCCGACGGTAGTCAAGTTTATAAGTGTGCGTGTGTGCCATACACGCCAGAGAGGCGACTGTTACAACAGCCTCACCAGCAACGACACAAAGAGCAGGGATTATGGCACCGAGACTGGTGATTTATTGGTGTGTGAGGGTGAAGTTTTTCAGTGAAAAGGGAATATCCGAGCCTACTTCTCCAAAAACCTTTTCCAGGGCGACTCTCCTCGACCTTTTCTCGTCCCTGCTATGCCTTTCACCTCGCCTCTCCCCAACCTCCAGTCTCCAGTCCCTCGGACGGACGTCAAATGACACTGACAACCTATTCACTTGGACAGGACCTCTTCCGGGCAAGACGACCCTCGACGCCTGTAGAAGGACAGGGAAAAGAGGCCTCTTCGCGTCTCCACGACAATAACAGAGGCCAAACGACTTCCTGTCACCTCCGCCCGCCCGCCCCCCACTCGTCACTGACAGACAGTCTGTTCGGTTGGTCGGCGGGTCAAATAAGACAGCGCCTGTGGGCGACGGAGGCGGGACTGCCCGACCTTCGTCGTGCGAAATGGCCAAGAAGAGGAGGGAAATCATCACAGAGTGCAAGGTAAAGGATAAGTAATTAAAAGCGGACGACGCAGACACTTCCTTCAGGGACAAACCGAGCTGTACACCCACTCAATCATAAAACACACTGGGTCGCCTTGCACCACCGTTGCCACTAACTGTTTACACACAAGGACAGCAGAATAAGAGGCACAGCGAGGGACACGGTGGGGAAAATAACGGTGCTTGGGCATCTACCGCCCATCCATCTGCGTTTGGAAGTCAACATTGCGCGGTGACGGCCTTCCGCAGCGCGCGCATCTCATCCGATGTTTCAAGAGACGTCTGCTTGACGTCTTCGGACTGGAGGAAGGACGGGAGTTTGAGCCGAATTAGTGGCGCTGGCAAGTCGTCATCCTCCTGCGTCAGACCAGGGCCTGCAAATGCAGAAGTCTGCGTTTTCTCCGAAAGCTCGTCCCCGCGAATCGCTTCGCCGGTTGATGGAGGAGTATCGAGGTGTCGCTTTCACCGACGTGGAGCACCATGGCCTCCGAGTGGATGCTGGCGGCAGCGGTAAGTTGGCAAACTTACCACCCCTTCTGTCTCTTCCTCCTCTTCTCCTCCGCCTCCACCACCACCGCCAGTTTTTAATTGGTGGCTGGATTTAGGGACAATGGGAGGAGGAAGGGAGGATGTCCTCAACGAACACTTTTACTTCGAGTTTCCGGTGGAGCACTTTAATTCTGGACTTGGAGTTTCTCCAATCCAATTTGGGTTGAAGTTCTCGACAAAAAGTTACCAAGCGAATGAGATTCTCCGCCCTGACATGACGGCGGCAGTCGGTTTAGCTAATCAGCCCTTTCGATAAGTTCCACTTCGGAGCCGGAGGAGGTGGTGGGGACGGCGACTGGCCTGATTGTGCGTTGGAGTGCCTTGAAAGAGGAATTTGATCAACAAAATGAGCATTTCTGTCCTTTACACTTCTCAATGCCACCCTAAGTGCGACAAAGTGACGCTGAGGCAATGACGCTTCCGGCGGATTTAGGGAAGGCTGGGCGACAGCCAGGTCCTCCTGCCTCGACCTCGTGTTGACACGCACGTCTACAGCGAAGATCGTCAGTTCACAGTCGAGAATCGAAGCCTTAGAAGGCAAGTGACGCGACATGCGGTTGAAAGGCCGTCGGCAGGAAAAAGTCCGGTCTACGGAAGCACGAAGGCGATCGCCATGTTCATCAAACGAAATAGCTGTCGTCGTGGCACCTGGGCGAGGGCTCAGTCAATCGCCTAGACGATCTTTCTTATGGTCAGGTAGCCTTCTGGCCGAACACCGTCCGCCTCCTGGACAGTCTGCGCCAGACGGTGTCGCGGGGACTCATCTCGACTGTAGCCCAGTCGGGCCCCAAAGAAGAATGGAAGAAAATTGGGAAAAAAAATTTGTGAAGATAGTCAGTTGAGAAGGAGTTTGTCATAATTGACGGGCGTTTCTCGAGACTGAGGGCGAAGCGGATAGGAGGAAGACTGCATGGATTGGGGCTTGTGAGTTGCAAAAACGGTCTTTCTGCCTCCTCCTCCGCCTTGCCCCGGGCCGAAACGCGCCTCCGCCTACTGCGAAGAGCCTCTCCACCAACCCTTCTAAGCTCCTTCTTTCGCTACTTCCGCCTCTCTCACGGAGTTTACTGCTAGTCGCAGGAGAAATGGCCTTCGGTGCGACTTCCTCCTCCATTTGTGCCCCACGTAGGACAAAGGGTGTCTGCACGGCGAGACAGGATCCTCGTCTCGGGCATTTATAATGCAATGTCTTCAAGGCTTACGGTGCAGACTGGTGCTGTTGCAACAGTATTTTTACTTTAAACCCCAGAAATTGCATTTCTTCCTTTGTCTTCAATCTTCCATTTAACTTCCACACGGTCCCCCTCCGACGGTTACCACGGAGGGGAAGGAAAAATTCGACTGCCTGGCCTTCTCCTTCCACACGTGGCTCGAGGTGACCTGCCGCTTGCGAGTGTCAGCATTTTGCGGCTACGCACGTCTCCGTCGCGATACCTCGCGCTGTTGGCGAAGGCCGGCAGACTTCGAAAGTACAAACGGCTGAAAGCTCCAGCAATTTTAATCTGACAAACGGTCTGCTGACATGACAAAAGTGCACCTCAGCCTGCCTTCGGACAACAATTAATCCCGGGGCAAGTGCGAAGACGGTCACGATTGGCCGAGTCAAAGGCAAAGTCTCCACGTAACAGAAAAATGGAGAGGAGAAAATTGGCGCTACCGGTTTCGACGGAACGGGCAAAAATGCCTCACTCAAACGACAAAGACGTCATTTTTGCGTCGTCTGGCTCACACTGAGGCGTAGAATTCACCTCGCCCATGTGTTTGCCTGATGGGCGGTGGGAAGAGCGTCGAGTTGAGGAAACGAGTCGCCTAGTGAACCCATGCAACTGCCGTGAAGTGGAGACTGAGGCGGGAAGGCTGAACACCTTGAAGGTTGCCCGCATTTTCCGTACTTGAAGGGAATAGAAATGCACAACCTGTGATGAGTAGTAAAGACCCAAAGCGATTTCCGAGAGGTTGAAGTGCCATGATGTGCCACTCAAGCCTAAAGTTTTCCCCGCGTCTATGCCAAAAAGACTTACAAAATTAAAATAACAGATGAGAAAAGGAGTTCCAACAACTTGAAATATGCATATACTTCTTATTTAATTTTTTTTTCTACACTTTCTCCTCTACCTCTACCGCCTTAGTGGCGCATTCCTTTGCTCCCCAACACTCACAAAAGTTAGCCCATTTTGAGTGGAATGCTACTAACTGCATTGCCGTGAAGTCGCGTTTTGTAGCAGGGGCGACACATTCATTACGAACACCGAGACACCCTTCACGTTGGGACCATACGCCCTCATACAGCAAATTTATGTCTTTGTAAGGCGAGTTGTCAGGGTTATTGACTAGGCGTTTCCATATCAAGCCCACATCTACTGAGAATGTTACCGGTAACCAATCAGAATGACGCACTCCTGGCAGCAGAGCACATCAAAAGTGCACACATTAGTATACCATCACAGCATGCCCTTCTACTGATTTCATATAAGTAGACCGAATTGTCGACGGCTGGATTTTTGGAGGTGGATGGGACCTTGCTCCGTCGGCTTTCTCTGGGAAAGGGGAAACTAATGCAAGTGAGGGCAGGACGGGAGAAGACTCACATACATCCCAACAGTCAAGAGGTGGGCATGCATTTGATGAGGTCATAAGGCTCCTGTGTTTATCGTAAGCGCCAAACATTCCCCTGATTCGGGGTTACCGCTGATAGATCACCAGTAGGTCAGCGTCATGTTACAGAATTTGACGAATTGGACTTACAAAAGTCTCAACTTAGGCTTGGGCAAGCAAAACATGGTAAACAGAGGAGAGTAAACTCGCCCCAAGGCGACCTCGAGCGGGAGAACGTTGAGGCTTGAGTAAGCCAAGAAAATATCCGCTTTTTTGTCATCTCGTGCTGAAACTTGTCAGCAATAACCTCTCGATCGCGTCCATAGACACGCTTTAGACACTACCCTTCCTGTCCTACTGCGTCTTACACTGTTTTATGTACTCAATCTCCTTTAAACAAAACCGTCTCTACCGTTTTGAGGAGTTTTGGCTACCCACAAAGTGGAAGAGGAGGATTTCTCGGTCAAGAGAAGAACGCCACCGAGGAAACAGCTAGAATATTCCACTGAAAACGGATAACCAACGCCTGGAGAAAGGGCAATCGGTGTTGCTGCAGCAAAGAATAATCAGATTAACTTCCGCTTGGAAGATGCTGGGCACAATGTTAAACATGAATACCACCATCAGCCTCACTTTCCTCCCGTTTGCGCAAAACATTGCTGATTTATGCGGAAAGCAGGCGCCGACGGCGGCGCACTATTTACACTCCGGTCGAGACTGTGGACATGACCGGAGACGGTGTGAAACCACTCCACAGTTGATACAAAGCGGTGTGGCTCCAACAAGTCATTGCAAGTCTCGCTGTCCATCCTTTTTCAAGGTGGAACAATGCAAAGGAAAGAAGGGTCGCGTCAAAAAACGGCATTTTAAATCACAACTTCTGCGCAAAAGAAGGTTCGCTGATCTCGTCCCGGTGACAAGTTTGACCATTCCCTGGGCAAGTTAATTGTTCCCGGGAAGGAGGTATCGTCGCACAAATCGGTCTGGTGTCCACAGTTGTGGTTGTGGGTGCGAGTGACCGGCTTCGGACAGCAGCTCGTGATGAACCAAACTAAGGCAGTGGGCGCGACTGTCACCCCGAGCGCGGACGAAGACGGTGGACCTGGAGGTGAGCGTCGGTGGGTTCGGCGGATGGAGGGGACCTGAATTTATGCATTCTGTCTCGATTCGCTGCGGTCCAGACGGTTGCGCTGACGTTTGCGTTCGTGTGTGTTGCCTCTTTTCTCCCACACTGACTCCGAAATCATACGTGTGATTTGTAAGACGCAACGGAGAATTGAATGGTTTCGCGATGACAACGAGGCCTGCTGCACTAATAGTCAACTCTGAGTCGGAGGAAAGGGCGGCCTGTTGTCAGATTTGGCGGTAAGGGTCGCCAACACGTGACGCTCCGCTTCGAAGTACTTGGGGCAATCGGAGTGAGGTGAGAAACTTCCGCCGAGCAGGAAAAAAAAGCGATGGCGAACGATGGACGGCGCTTGAAATGACCCGAAGACTTCCAATTTCGGTACGTGAACGTGTCATCACAGCGCTTTTTTGCCCGCCTTGACGCTTCTTTCCACCGAACCCCTTCCACGCCACTCGCCTCACACGGCATTAAACGCTTCCCCACGGTCAGACAACCCTAGGGTCGAGAGAGCGGCCTTCGGGACGCCCCACGAAGGCCAGGAAAAGAGCACAAAAAGAGGAAACACACGACGAAGGAAATAATTGTTTTATAATCTCGTTGGACACAAAAAAGGGCTGAGGTCAAACCAACAAAAAAGAGAAAAAAAAACCGGAGTAAAACGCATGCGATGACGGCAAGCTCACGTCCCCTCCATTGCCACCTCCGTCGGCAGAATCATGGGGGCGAGGCAATCGAGAGGGGACCGACTCTGATTTCATTCAAAGACGTAGGCAATGGGGATGAAATGTCTTTATCTCAGTACCTCTCCCTGTCCGTGGTGATGAGAGAGAATGACGCGATGAGATTATTCCAACGCTGCGCTGAACACCACCGCTTCACTGTCCGCCGACGCACTGGCGGGGCAGAAACCAGACGAAGCGGCCAGGGCGGCGGTGGCAGCAGAGGCGGTCTGGACAGCCTCGGTGGAAAAGGAGGGGATGGCAGTGGGGGGCAGGAGGGAGGTGGGCCGATGTAGTCCTCCCTCCGCCCCCATCACGACCTCCGCATCCACGTCCGCGTCCACGTCCGGCAGGGCGGAGAGAAGCGGAACCTCAGCGGCGGAGGTGGCGATGTGAGTTGGGTGGAAGAGGGAGACGGGCGCTCGACGGATGGTGGAGGAACGTGTGGGTGCAATCTCGTAGGTGGAGAAGGAGTGCGAGAGGAAACAATCATCGTTCTGCGAACAAACAAACAAAAAAAACAGGCAATACGAGAATTCTAATCCCAAATTTGCGTCTGAGTCTAATTTTATAAACGGTATCGCAAGTATCCTTATAAAAGCCGCCTTAGTTGCTCGTATACACGCTTCCCTCGTAGAGACAAAGTGAAAAATGCCAGAAGGATAGAGGAAAGAGGAGAGGAAGGCAAGTTGCAGATCTAACTGGCCACACTAAAAGGTACGACCGGCAAAAATGTGAACAAATTTTTCCCCTCCTCCGAGAGATGGAAGAAGGAGGTGCTTGACTCAAGTGGAAACCACGCAAGAGGAAGTTTTTCGGTGTTTCACCCATTTTCTGTGGGCGATTTCAGAGGTCTCGCAAGGAAAAATGTTAATCTGCACGCATAGTTGAAAGAAAGAAACGAAATTTAGACGGGAGGAAGTCGATTCCAGCGGGGTGTAAGCCGAATTCATCCCTCCAAGAGGCCCTTTTCCCCTCGATTTACATCGCTCCACCGACAAAAAGGATACAAAACTTGTAAGACGGAGGAGGAGACGACGAGGAAGAGAAGATGTGGAAAGGCATTTACCCGGAAAATCAAGAAGAAAGGGCGATGAGGAAGAGAAAAAACGAGTCGGGCAAGGAAATTTGAGCACTTTGGTGTATTTGGACAACTAAAAAACTATGTCAGAGAAGGAACAAGTAAAGCCTGACTTTGTAGCTAGACAAGAAACCTTCGATTTCATCCCGTCCAGCAGATTACCGGGGAAAAAGGAAATGGGGCATGAACGGAGCAGTGTCCCTCTCCTCACCGAATTTGCTGTTCCCCCAGTCGGGTAGGCTGTCTTGGCGATGGTGCGCATCAAGAGAGACAAGGAGCTCGGAGAGCGGAAACGCCAAACGACTATTTATAACGGGAAGTGTACGAAATACGGCGAGGGAGGAGGAGGACGAGGAGGAGGAAAAAAATTGAGTCTCTGAGACGCACCAAAGATTTTACACTCAATGCGTTCGAAGGAAGACAGTAAAATGAAACAAAATTGGAGTCTGAATGCATGTTTTTAATGGCCTCCCCCCCCCCCCCCCACCGGTCTAAGTGCCTGGCTACTCGCAGTTGCGATTAAAATAAAACGAGAATTCTCACAATCCCCGAATGCAATTGGCCTCGTTACGACCGCATCGTCCCCTTCTCCCACAGGAGAGGTGAGACAAGTGCTGCTGGCAGTGCGAGACAGAAATGTGAAGGCATTCAGCGAGGTGGAATAACAAGAACTGAGCTGTATGGAAGTAGCGTTCCACGGGTTGAATGAGGAGAAGCTGGAAGGTAATGAGGATGCCTCTGTTCTGTGCCAATATTTTATTTTAAATGTCAAATAAGTCATTAGTGATAGACGAGAAAAGAACAAGGTGAAGCGATTAGAGAGGAGGAGGAAGAAGAAGGAGGGGAGGAGGAAGAAGATAAGGAAGAGAAGGAGAAAAGGGCCAGGAGTAGGCGACTTTTAGTATGAAATGAGCTTTACAGAGACAAAGGAGAGAAGTGTGTCAACAACACGTTAGGTTTTTCTTGGAAACAACAACCCAGTAACTAAATTTTCTACATTCAATTCTGCGATAACCCTCGAGGCAGTAACAACAATCCAAAGTGATTTTAAACAAAAATCTGAAAACGTCAAAATCACGGCCTCCGACAGGTTAAACGAAGACTAGTCAGGTGAAATGACCACCGAGGGGAGGCAGGGCAGTGAATGCAGGTGCCTTCGAATCGGGTCACGCACGAAATCCGACTTGTTTTTCACAGAGGCATGTCAACAGGCAGCGGAGGGGAGGACGCGAACAGAAAAGCACCCGAGAGGGAGAGGGTGGAGGCTCGGAGTGAAGGAGGAGGAAGGTGGGGGGGGGTGAGAGGGGGCGCGAGCAGTTCGCTTTTCTATTATGAAACAAAACAAAAGTAAAACAAACTAAACCGAGGTGAATTGGACGATGAAAAGATCACCTGCCAAGAGAGGAATTTCCTCGGCTCTGGGCACTCATGAAGAAGGGTGAAATGGGGCTATTTTACGCCGTGCCTCATCATTTAAAAAGCAATTAGAAAGGGCTTTTCGGAGGGGAGGGGAGGGGAGGGGGGGAGAAAAAAATGAAAAAAGGGCAAATTTAGAGCTTGGACGGACATAAGGAAGACGCCCTTTCAGATCATCAGAATGGCGTCTAGGCTGCCTTACAGCCACCAGTCTGTTCAACAACACTGATAGTGTTTTGTTCGCCACGTGGTGGACAGAAAAGGCGGAGGCGGAGCGACACCACCACTCGTGCGTAAAAGTGAACACTCGGTTTAACCGCGAGATTCCCTGTTCTAGGCGAATCCAACGAGGTCCGAGACCTCGGTGGGGAATTACACACAGAAGAGGCACGAGAAGATGGAGAATGTGGAAAAAGCTCTGTGTGCGGTGACTAAACCCACCAAAAAAACTCCCACCGAAATGTGAGAGCATTCAGCGGGGTGGAAAGAACAAAGACTGAACCGTATGGAAGTAGAGTTCCACGGGTTGAGTGAGGAGAAGCCGGAAGGTAATGAAGACGAGGTGGGAACAAGGTGAAACGATCAAAGAGGAGGAGTAACCGACGAAGATGTGGGGAAGGAGGAGGAAAACGGCGAGGAGGAAAAGAAGGAGAAGTAGGAAAAGGGGGAGGAGTAGGAGAGGAAGAAGAGGAGCCAAGGAGGGAGGAAGAGAAGGACGAGAGGAAAAGAGGAGGATAAGAAAAGAAAGGCGAAGGAGGAGGAAAAGGAAGAGGAGTAGGAGCCGAGAAGGTGGAGAAGGCGGAGAGGAAGGGCGAGGAGGATGTGACCTGTAGGATGAAATGAACTTTGCAGAGACCAAGGTGAGACGTGTGTGTGTGTGTGTTGACAACACGTTAGATTTTCCTTAGAAACAACAACCCAGTAACTGAATTTCCTACATTCCACTCCACGATAACCCTCGGGGCAGTACCAACAATCTAAATTAGTTTAAACAAAAATCTGAAAGCGTAAAAATCACGCCTTCTGACACAAACGAAGACGAGTCAGGTGAAATGACACGTTAGGTTTTCGTTAGAAACAACAACGCAGCAACGCGGAGGGGGAGACAGCACCAACACTCGTGCGTGAAAGTGTCGAGGCTGCGGGACCTCGGTCGGAAATTGCACACAGAAGAAGCACGAGAGGATGTAGAATGTGGAAAGAACTCTTTGGGCGGTGACTGAAAGCCCCCATCGCCCAAAACAGGCTATACACGGCCGCCGGGAGAAATGGGTGATTGCAGAGGGGGGTGGACTACCATGGCATAGGCAGTTGATGGTGGAAAGGCCTTTCAAGTAGTGCTTTTCTTCGAATAGAAAGGGAAAACGAAAGAAATTTCCATGTTTTTTCCGGGTACTACTATGTCTAGGGTAATCACGTGACTGCAACTACACCGCGTCGCACGAGCATCACCCAGGGAAAAGGGTAATCTGCTCACCGGAAGCTTTTTTCGTGGATTTGAAAATGACAGGATCGCCTGAAAGTACTTTAATCAGAGAGAAGTACAGTGAGAGAAAAACTCCTAACGCAGTAATGCCAAAGGGATGCGGGTTATGGCTCCGCCGTAGTGTAAAACAGCAGAACAGCACTACGAAAAAGACTTCAACTGCAGTCAATAAGGCCGAGAGGAAAAGTTCGGGTGGCAGAAACCGCGGAAGAGATTCGTATTTGGACAATGTCGAGACAGTCGAGACGGCGGACAGCGGTCGAGGGCATCGGGCACGCGGGAGAAGAGGAGGACGGGGGTCAGAGACAACGACTGGGAATGGAAATCGCAGGGGGGGCACCGGGAAGGCCAAATGACAGTTGTCCTGACAAGCAGAGTGTAGTGGCACGAGTCACTAATTCTACCAGCGTACTAAGTGCATCGCCTGTCAAAAGTGAGATTTTATCGTAAAAAAAGAATAATGTGCACTTCAGAATGCAAAGTACACTCTCCTAGAGTTGGCAAGGAGTGAAGTGGTGGAACAATCGGTCAACTGGACATCTTACTTTGCACTATTCAAGCAGCTTAGGGAAGAGGAGAAGGAGGAAAAGGAGGAAGAGGACGAGAACCAGGAGTCGAGGAGAAAGAGAACGAAGAGGAGGATGAGGACGACGAGTCGGGGACGAAATGAAGAAAAGGAGGAAGAGACGAGGAAGAGGAGGAGAAGGGGAAGGAGCGGAGCACTTGGAGGGGGAGAGAGACCAACAGGACAACCTGCTGTAAAAAGCATTCGAATCGGAAAGGTGAAAGGATGACTGAAACAGGAGATTCGAAAAAATGTGCATCAGAGATAACAAAAAATACAAACACTTTCAATTTATCTGCGGTGTGTTTCGACAAACTCTTCGGGGTTTATGCGACGAGATTCCGACAATCCACGTAGCTCAAACTCATTAATTGCGATTATGGACACAGTATTGAGATTGGAGGGTGGAGAAGGCACAAAGTGAAAAATAAGTGGACAAACTTCACGATTCATCCTTCTCTCCATTCTCCGTACTCGGCGTTGAATGGAGCGTTTTCGGGAAAGAGGAGATTGGCGTAAGAGGACACAGTTCGGCGGACGCGAAGGCGGCAGAAAGGCCATAAATCACTGCAACCAGATCCTTCCCCGTCACGTACTCCGAGAGAAGTGGGAAACAAGGGGAAGAAAAGCTCTCGGCTCTCCTGCTTAGACTGTGAGGAGAGGCGCCTTCGACTCATTAGCTCGTAGCACGAAAGCCAGAAAAAAAGGAGAGTGCAGTTGACGTTACGACAAGGAAGGGAGGGAGGCTGTTAAACCCTCCTTTTGCACTTATTATTGTTGTTGTCGGGGAGAGAAGCAATTCGGGGTGTTTAAGAGCAACCAAACCGCCACTTGATGTTCAAAAGCGCAGGCGGGGCGGTCGAGAAAAAGGGAGGACGAGAGGGAGCAGAGGAGGCGGGTTTCAGGGGGAGGACGCGAAGGGGAAAATCCACCGGAACGATGAGAGTGGAGGCCAATTCTCGCATAGATGCAATAAAATAGAGAACGAAGCAGCCAAGTCCGATGGACAGCCGTACATGCATGCGATGTAGACAGGCAGCGCTTCTGTCGCCTGCTTCCCCCTCCACACTGGACCTATGGCCAGCAATAAGACCGCCCTCCCCACCCCGTCCCACCGAAAGATTAGTCGAGATGGCCAGAAAATAGCTTCACTAAACGTAGGCCATTAGGCGGCGATGGGGCTCAGATACAAGGTGTGTTTAGGCATTCAGCGGTGGCGCAAAAGCTGTAGCAGACAGAATTGGAGAGAGAAAGAAGTGGATAAAATAAGTAGGGTTGGAAAACTGGGCTCCACTTGAAGTTCCTTCCCTTCAACTCGTCAGACTGACACGCCTAAGCTTCGACCTTACTACTTCCACAGACTCGTGGGCTCTGACCGCACACTGACCATCCGCCTCGGCAGCGGGTGGAGTTAATTTGTGGAGAGAAGACAAGGGTGCGGAGGAGGAGACACGAAATCGTGGCCAGGGCGGCGGTCAACCCGTTGACATGGCGATTCAGTCACTAATGCGCGCACGAATTCCCGTAGGGCTGACCAATGGAGAAGACGGGGAAAAAACAGTGATATTCCACACACATGCACACACACGCATGCTTAGAGGAGCCGGTTTAGTCCGGTCCGTGACGGCTTGGCCTTGTTCGGCCTGCCTCGTGTCCCACTAAGGCAGTCTGCACTCTTCCCCCGTGTTAAAAGTACAAGGTGGAGTGGGAGATTACAACGGAAGTGAGAGAAAAGCAGGCGACCAGTTTAACTCGAGTCCTCCCCGTGCCAAGTTAGTGGGTGGAGCGGGAATTGCCCTTGGAGGCAGATGTTTGCGTCTCCTGTGGCCATTCTAAACTCTCCCAATTGACTTATGCAGTCCAGCGACAAAATTAATCATCATAAAGGGTAATTTAGAGGCCTGGAAAGATGTGGGTGGTGATTAAGTAGAGCGCTTGGAAAATTGGAAACCTCTGAGCCCAGTCTTTAGAGGAAGGATTCCACGGAACTGCGCTGATGGGCGTATCAAATCGCGTAGAAAGGTGAGTTTCGCCGCAAAAGATGTGCAAATCCCCGGCCTGTTAAGCGCATATACGATGCAGCCCAATTGGACGCGATTTTAAATTAGCCACCACCACCAGCAACATCATAACCGCCATAAACAATCATCTTTTGTTGCTAAAAACATCCAAGCAACCAGCCAGCCAAACAACCTCTCCTCGAGCATAAAGTCGAGAGGAGCGCTACCGTAAATTAATATAAAAACACACTAAGTGCTGAGCCTTCTCCTAATAAAGTTGAGTTGTCCCATTGGCTGGAGGAGAGGCAAAAAAGTCGGACGGCCGGTCGATATCAAGTGAAAGGAGGAGACCAAGGAAGGGAATGAGGAGGGGACCGAAGGGGAGGAAAAGGAGACCGAGGCGGAGGAAGAGGCTTCTTTACCACCTCTTTCGCAGACCTAAGCCATGGAAGAAGCTCCTGCCATGTTATTCACTTCGCTCCAGACGATGGCTAAACTGTTCTTTTACAACAATTTCCCGGGCAACCGGTGCACCTGCCAGTGGACGGAGACACAAAACCGTCCTGGCACGCATCAGACGAGGACATTAGACTTTTGTGTTAGAAGGAAGAATAGTTCACACAGGCGCCCATCTGCGCGCTAACGATGACGCGAGTAATAAAAAAAGGAACAACGAAGGAGCGTGTGAACATATCATCCGCGGTTACTAATTTCTAAGCAAAGTCGGCCAAAAGGGGGCCTCAGAGAGGAAGTATGAGGTGTTATTCCCCCATACTTTGAGCTGTTATGGCGGTGATGATGGACAAAGGAAGAGAAGGACCAGTTAGAAGCAGGTTCCATCACCGCCAAGGTGAGTGACAGCCTCGACCTCGGTGAGGGCATTCGGTAGTGTTGCGGTGAAGCACAAATCCGTTTAAATAACGCCTGACGCTCCAAAGTAAATGACTTTGCTTCTCTCTCCGTCTGTCTTTCTCTTTTTCTCTCCCTCCCAAGCGCATTCCACACTGAAATGACGCAATCGGCAGGCCCAAACTATCAGGGAGGAAAAGGAGGGAAGGAGGGCAACTCTCCTCAAGTCCCTACGCTTTGCAGACTTGAATCAAGACACAGGAAGGGGAAAATAGTGTCAAGGCAGCCGCAAAGCGACTTTCACAACCTCACTTTGCGGTGATTCCCGTGCGTATATCCCACCAGTGAAGTAAATGTACCGCTGAGACGTTCGATGGCATGCTGTCACACCTATTTTTTGAGAATTTTGCCCAATCACGTGGTACTCAGTGAATCTCTGTTCCCGTCACCCATCAAAATAACACGACATGCTCGACTTGCCCCGCTCCCTCGGCATTTGGGGAGACGAGACCTACGATGAAAGACACGAACAGAGACTTTAACAATGATGATCTGCCCTGGAGAGCTTCCAGGTATCTGGAATACAGTGGCAGTGCAAAACTATAAGGTCACGGCAGTCGAATGTGAGTGTCCTTATCTGTAAGGAGGCGAAAAAAAAGCGGTAGCATCGAAACTTGAGAGTTGTTGAGTCGTACTACCAGTGGGAGTGAGCGCACTTGGCAGGACGAGGCCTGGGAGAGGGAAGAATAGAGGGACGCTCCTTGTCCGGGCCAACCTTCGCAAGGCAGTCACGACACAGTGTCACACTCCCTATTTATAGCCTGCATCAATCTCCTCCTCCTCCGCATGGCCGGGAAAAAGGCAGGCTTCCACAGCTCAGACACGTAAAAAAATCATGTTGCCGCGATGGATAAAATCGGAGGGACGGATAGTGACAATGCCTAGCTATAAACCTGTAACCTGCCTTCGCCTCTTTGAAAATGAATGTTTAATGAGAGCAGACCACGCTACGACTACCACCACCATTACCAGGCAGGTAACAGGGTTACACGGACGCAGAAATCAGAGTTTTCCAGACGGAATGGAAGGAGGGGAAGGTTGTGGTAATCCAGACAATCGCGCTGTCTGCCCACATCCTCGCGCCGGAGCAATACATATGCAAATGGTATGCTACGGAGCACGAGTGGCGTGGTGTAGTTTGAGAAAATGAAAATCGGGGGGCAAAAAAAGTATACAGAGATACGCGAAGTAGGGGAGGTTGATGAGAAAACCATCAGCACATGCATAAAATTAATGGAAGACACACAAACACACTAAGACGAATACACACGATGAAAGTTGTAGGTGTCGGATGGCGTCGAGCTTGAGACTCTTGTCGGGTGCAAATCAGCAGGCTTTGCGATTATCACGCGTGGAAATGTTGAACAAAAAGAAGAAAAAAATAAAATCACAAAATACTGCCTTGGTGTCATGGTCTCTTTCGACCGATGACAGGAGCTGACAGGACAAGGTCAATTCACGGCGTCAAGGCGGGGTGGCCTGGTCAAGTTCACCTGTTTAGAGAGGTACTTTTTCTTTAACAAGGAGAAGATGCGAGAGAAGAAAGGGGATTTCCACACTGAGGGTGGAAGACAGGTAGCAAATGGTAACGTGGTGCAAGCAGCAGGGGAGGAATTACATCGAGAAGGCCGACTGCGTGTAGAGGCCTTTTATCGTCGTCGTCTCAGTAACAAAAAAATGGGGTAACATTTCCTGTTCTACTGCGTAAAAGGTAAATTTTTCGAGTAAAAATAAACAGAAAGACACACACACCACTTGGCCCATGCTCTCTCCTCTCATTCCTACTCCTTTTTGCGTATTTATACGACCAGTGTTGGAGACAATGTCAACGAACGTAAATACACATGCATTCTCGGTTGATTTAAACGGTGAACGAGGCGGTCGTGGGAATTAAACGTCCTGATATACCATCACCACCACCACCACCACCGCTACCATCAATGCCGATGCCAATGCTCCAGTTTCCCTGGGAACTCCACCAAAATATGTGAAGTTGGTTTAGATAAACAACGGAGGGGACAATCAAAATGGGGGAAAAAAGGCAGGCAGGACAGACGACCAGTGGCCACCCGTTTCGGAGGGGAAGTTGAATGGCTGGCGGCACCACGCCCTCGTCGGTCGACGCCGATATGGCCAATGTTTGGCCACAGTTAATAGTGATGGGACGATAAGGGGCGGGAAAAGGGGAATCAAACGCACGAGTGGTAGAAAACACATCATACTTTATGACATGGAGGCTTAAAAATATGCCAATCTAAAAGACAGTGCGAACAGAGTTGCCATGCCAACGAGGCCTGTGGATTATGGTCTTGTTATCTGTCACGACCCATCAACAAGGGCATAAAATGTGCAATACAGGAAAACCGTTCTACGATGTGCAAGTCCACCCCAAGCAGTTGGTTCCGATTGTACAAGAGGGGCGTTTAGGTGAAAACAACGTCCACGTTAGTGGAAGTTTAAAAGTACCAGAGAAAGGTAAAAACCAAAAGCCTTCCTATCGAACAGGTTATGGTGATGCACCAGGACTCCTCTGATATCTGAGTTTGTGAAGAGGAGGAGAGGGGAGTACCTTTGCAGGCGGTGTCACTAAATGGAAACTGCTTTAGGTGTTTAAATAAGTGGCGGTAGTGCAGTTACTCCCTAATTAAATCAGAATTACTGCGCTAGGTGTCGGTATCGGTCTTATAGCGGCGAATGAGGTGAGGGCCACATGTTCATCCTACCGAAAGTCCTCGAGGACACCAGTGACTCTTGAATTTAGTCAACTGACGACACCCTTTTGAGGTGACAACACAAGCCACCTCGACTATCACGATCTTTGACATGGGTAAAGTTTAAACGCAACTGACGAGGATGTAGACTTAATTAAAAATTCAGCCTAAGAAGCATTTGTGTGGCCTGAAGCGCTAGGCATGGGAAATGGGGAATGAGAGACGAAGGATCAGGCCGAGAGGAGAGATTTTAGATGTCACTGAAGCTAATCTAAACTGGGAAGTTAATCACAACCAACATAGAAAAAAGGTTAAGTGAAGATTTGCCCTTTAAGGCTTCTTTTCTGCACCGAATCAATCAGAATGCACTAGGAATGCAGGAAGGTAAGTGCTATCAGAGGAGATTAGAAGAATATTTGGGCAAGACGCGCCACGAGAATCAACAGTGAACTATTAAAAGTACTGTCCTGGGAATGTAGGAGGCTTCTAGGAGACCATGAAAATGATGCAAAAGTTAGAAGGAAGCTTATAGTTTTATGCAAAAAGTGATCAGAGAATTTTCCATAGATTAAAATTATTGGCATTAAAAAAAACGGTTTTATGGCTTAAATAAAGCAGAAGCACTGGTTTAAAGTACTACTGGTACCAGATGGCCATACTCATTCTGTCCTTTTGCGAATAAAACTTGAAGATAAAAACAACTGAAAAATGAAATAAATCATTGTAGAAACACAGAACTAGGTTTGAATACTATAAAGCACGAAAAGGCACTGCTAGCTGACCAACTGGAAACGTATCCAATTAGGTTAGAGTACCAATGGTTTTGTTAAAGGTAATTAAATCACCAAATAAACAAGTTTAACTGCTTCGTATTATACCTCGATGTTGATTCAAAGACAAAACAATTGTAGCTCGAGTAGAAGGAAAAAAATGCTGGACTCACCAAAGGCAAATCATTCCATCCCAAATTCGAAGGGTTCAACTGTGGAGACGTTTGTTCAAAAGTGACGTCGGGAGCAGCGGTAGTTTCGATGGTTCGACGCAAAGTACCGCCGAATTCTGAATTCGCGTTCATGATTGAAGAAGACGCCTGTCGATGTTGCTGCGTTAGAGTGGTAGTTGGTGAGGCCAGTCCGGCACCCTCGTCACCAGAGCTGTCCACGACAAAAGCCTCGTTTCGTTGGCCGCCCACCGGTATCGTTGTAGTAGAGGGCGGCCGGCCAACAGGTGATGTTGCTTCACCACTCTGATAGCCCGAAGAAGGTGAAGGGGGGAGGGACGATTCGGTCCACCGGTTTTCCTTAATCAAATGAGCCAACTCGATGATATACTTGCCCTCCTTGTAGCGTTGACTAGCCTCAAATGCACGTTCGTACTTCCACCCGAGGAGAGAATTGCAGCTAGCACAGTGCAAATCAGATACCCGGTGCTGGCCGGTAAGCAACAGGCGGTCCTCGGCGCTCGCCGACTTCACATTTACCACCTAGGAATATAAGGTATTAAAAGTAAATCATTTAACCCCGGACATCTGAGCTTGACTAGGGGGTTCTAACCTTGTCGAAGAGATAGGCACGGCCTTGACTTCCTTGAAATGCTTTGCTGATGAGATCATTATGATCAGCTAGGTGTGCACGGCAGTGGACGCAGCTATAGGTGATTGAAGACACCGAGGGGTTAAGATAAATCTGAAATTGCCTGGTCATCTAACCAGTTAGAAAAGACATATGATTCCATATGGCGCGGTGTTAATCAGGTTATTTAAAACACAGCGCGGATAAGTTGTGCAGTCGACGCTTCACTGGAGTTGGTTTGAAAAGAGAAGCATCACCTGCAAATATGCGCATATTTTTTCGGTTAAGCAAATTTAACTGTTAGAAAACCAGAATACCTCACCATTGTTATATTTGTGTTTTTTCCCAACTTATAATAATTATTTTTTATAGCAAGGTATTTATATCCTTATTTCACAACTGTCATAGTTTTGAGATTTTGCTTGTCATTAGATGTTAGTACCTGTTCTTTAAATTCTCTACCAAATAAAAACGTTTGTGTTTATTCATATTATGCGCGTGAACTAATTACTTTTCGTTTGCGTTTGTGACGGTTTGGCAAGGATCCGGGACTTTGGCAGCATTAATTCTCATGTGTGTCGGAGTTGCAAACTTCTTAGGCGATTATCCTAATGTCCTGCACTTTGATTTCAGCTCCCAATTAGTTGACTAGTTTCACGGTATGCTTACTCTTCTGCACCAGCACGCATGCTTCGATGACTTGATCATCCATTCCTTCGCAGTTATGCAGACAAGCCGAGGACAGGCTCAATGTTGCTCATAGGGAAAGAGTGCACGTCGCTACTAAGACGTTGGCGAATTGTCAAAAGGCGAAACGAAGTTGTCTTACAGTTTTGCGAAAAAAGATAAGGTTAGATTGACTATTCATCATCAAAGAGGTTTGGGGACTGCAAACGTGCCTGAAGGACAAAATTCTCAACCAAAGTGTGGGAGAGGAAAGACGGCCGAACCTACGTATATTTAAACAATATTCACAGTCTTATTACTTTATTAGTACTTACCGTGTATCGCTGCCGTAGTAATAATGGGGCAGGAGAATGTAACATATGATGAGTGAAATGAAAACATTGAATTGCGATGTCACAGGTGAATTTCGCCAGTAAGCATACAAGTCCTAGCAAACAACGCCGTAAAAAAAGGAAACTTGAAGTCAATCAGGTGGAAGGCACTCATCTCATCTCTTATTATTCCCCTCAAGTTTTTAAAAAAAAACCTCGCCTCGTGCGAAATCACTATTCCAAAACACAGGAATTTTCCAAGTGAAGAACATGCAGAGGCTGCGCCACCCCCTTTCCCAACGTCGTTAGGCGTAGCAGACACGAAATATTCTCGCATCTTATAACCCAAGGACGTGCTACTAGACACCTAAGAATTCTTTAGACCTCTTAACACATTGTCTTGTAAAATGCGACGTCCTCGCGCTCCCAGAGGGTGCAGAAATTTATCTCTCTGGATTGTCGCATTTATTAGAGCCATTTGAAGTGGCGACTTGACAGATGCTGAGAAGATTTGGGTGGGGGGGGGGGGAGTAGTAGCCTTGAGTATATCGGAGGTGGGAGTGGACGGGATCGTGGCACGTTTGCCCTCTAGTGCCCCTTTATTGTTTTACTAAATCATTTGAATTTTGGCCAATTTGATTGGCTGCCCAATCTGGCGCGTGGGAGTCGCTCAGCTGAGTGGGTTCATTCTCACCCTCAAATCTCTGAGGTGCCTTCGACATAAGTGTCCAGCAGGTGTTGACTTTCGGTCGTGTCCTCCGCCTCCGCCTCCCCCACTCGTCACTCAAGTGGCGGCCTTATCAGGGCACGGCAAAACTCCTCTCTCGTGCGTGTCTACGAGAAGAATGACTCGAATTTGAGCAGATTTCTCATTCATTTCCACTTTTCACCCTATTTTCATCGTGACAAGTGGAAAGGAAAAGTGAATCATCTGAGAAAAAATGGTAAGGAAGGCGGCCTATTGTGAAGCAAATTTGTCTCCGAACGAGAGGGTGTTCTGGCCTAAGTGGTGACACATTCTAGAACGAATGCACTATTAGTTGTTAAAAACCTAACGAAAAACCTCAAATGGGAGAAGTCTGTGTCAAGAGGAGAATGATTTAAAGACGGCAGTCTGGGAAGAGGCGCCAGGGAGGTTAAGGAGGGAGGGAAGGAGGGAGGGAGGGAGGGAGGGAGGAAGGAGGAAAAGAGGGACATCATAGTGGATAGCCGTGAAGACTTGCGAAGAATTGGAGCAGAAGAAGGTTGGAAGAATCCGTTGCAACCGCCATCTTTTCCGCATTCTGCCCCACATTTGTTTTTATTCACAAAAAGATATTTTTGGAAGACCAAAAAAGCAAAAAAAATGAAGAAGATATCAAAAAGCCGTGGCTTAATGTTTCCGGATTTTTCGCTGTTCCATAAAGGGGCGAAACTACTGGGTGAGGTGATTTTTCTCCTTACCTGCCAGACGAGGCAATAATGGACTGAAGCAGGACAGCACCGCCTCCCGTTCAGGTGCGACTGACGCCAAATGTACTTTTCCCGTCCGCCCATCGGTCAGTCCCGTCCACACTCTCGTCTCTCCCACCGCCCACCCCCACCGCCCACTTCACACCTCCAGCCTCCCGCTTCACAGTGCGCATTCTCTCCCCCTCCACTCCACTCGCCTGCCTCCTCCCCCGACCCAACTACTCTGCCAAGCAGACTCGATCGGGTGCATCCTCCCTCTCACAAACTCACTTGCTCTCGCTACAAATGTCCTCGACAAATGACTTCCCTCGTCTCTACTCTTCCACCTCCGCCTCCGCCTCCTCGCCTCCTCCGCCTCACTCCGCCTCGCCGCCTCGCTTCCTCCGTCTCCCCACTCGGCACACAAACTCGCGTCTCCGCCTGCACGCGGCAAAACTCCCTCGCCTCTGTGTCCACGAGAAAACCAACCATTTTGAGCTGCTTCCTCATTTGTTTTGCCCACCCTTCCTCCTGCTGTGGAGGAGGAGAGGAGGAGGAGGAGAATTCGCTTCCGCCACCGCGTCTACTCAACATCACGTCCATCAACACGTGCAACGTGAAGTTGCGCCGCCACTTGCGCCCTGCACCGCTTCACTGCCTCCCGTTATTCCTCTCCTCTCCTCTCCTCTCCTCGACGATGCCACTTTCGTCCACTAAATTTTTAATTGCTTCCTCGTGCACGCCGTCCACGCTCTCTTCCACTGAACTTCTTCTGCCACCAGGGCACACTGTGCCCGAAATGTACTTCTCACACACCACCCCCCCCCCGTGGCGAGGTGTAGGGCTGCGGGCTTTCCGGACAGATGGTAGATGGGCGAAGTACTGATTGAAGGCCTTGTGCGCCTCGCGTAGGAGGTGAGCCGTCGCTCCTCCTCCCGTCGCCTTCACCTCTCCCCTCAATCGGTCACTCGTCCCTCCCATCGACATCGTCCAATCACGGCGAGTCGATCGCTCGTCTCCTCTCTCCCCTCCCTCTGGCATGCCTCATTCGACTGTTACAGGTGGCTATTTACTACTTATGCGCGGTTAAGTAAACACGGCCTATCACAAATTAAGAAGTCACTTGCTTTCCCTAATCTCTACGCTCCACTTGTCCTCACCTCCTCCTGCTCCCCGCCTCACCCTCGCGGACTGACAGTCTTGTTAGAGGACTTTTCGACGAGAGGCCGTGGGGAAGTGGACGAGGATGTTGGAGGAGCGAAGTGTTGTGGTTGAGCCGGAGTTCGGCAATTCGATGGAATTCTGCTTCTTCCCCACCACCTCACCTCAATTTTACTTGCCTTCCACCAAGAAACTAATCCGCTTTTAAGTGACGCGCAAATGGTGCTTCAGGGGATTTCCACGAAGAAGACTATCAGAGGGCGGATGTGTCGCGTGGAGAGGATGCGAAGTGGATCACACAGGCGGCAAACAAGACCGTGTCCTCTCCGCCCTGACGCAGTGTTCGAGCTAAGAGAGGATCGCTAAATTACCGACCCGAAGGCGGGAGGTGGAGGAGGGAAAAGGCAGGGGAGAGCCACTTCTCCCTCCCACGCGCTCTTTGTCCCACTCCAGGCGCCTTCCCGATCCCCTGTTCCGCGCCGACCATTGAGCCTCTTCCACAACCATTCTGCTCAACCCTGTCCTGTCCACGCTCCCGCCGAGGAGAAGCGTCCCCAGAGCTCGAAGCATCCATGGCATATGAATTGGGGCGAGAGGGAAGAGAACACATTCCCAACAAGGGAAGTCTTTGGTCACAAGCCAACTCCAAAGTAGTAACGATCGCTGGAGTTTGGAGGAGGGAGATTTCTCCGGCTTACGAGTTTTCGCGGGGCAGGGAGCAGCAATTTACCATTCGCCTCTTCAAAGTGATGAATCGACAACCTCTCGTGCTGTGACACCTGCCTGAAGGGAGCAGGCAACCACTTGCCGTGTCGGTGGAACACACGTTGGGCGCGGATGGGGTGGGAAATCGGGGTGGCAGAGGGGATGGAGCACGTTGAATCCGCCTCTGAGCCCATTCCAAGGCGCAGAGTCCATTGTGGAATTCGAAATATCGCATTTGGTAAAAGGATGATCGCAAGTCCCCACGTAGGTGGTCGTGGAGGTGGCGAGGCAAAAAATCGTCGCGTCCTGCGTGTTCCCACGGCTCCAAGGCGGGCAACGACTTAGTGAAAGTGCAGTTGGAAGTGAGCTGCAATTTCCGACTCGCCTTTCGTCTCGATGAGGGCTCTGCTCTCCCCGAGTCACTGACTGCGACATCCTCTCCAGTCATTGGTGCCTTCTTCCCACGATTCCCGCAGTCCAATTAAGTCGGGCGAGTGGGGACGAGGGGATTCTCGGTGGTGTGTGGGGTGTGTGTGTGTGTGTCTTTTGCGTATGTACAGACGACCGACGGGAAGGTGGGAGGCTCAGGCGATGAGCAGGCGTCGGTGTTCCACACTTTGCATCGGTCGATGACGTAGAGGAGGCCGATGACGGCGAGGGAGAGGCAGAAGACACTGAGAGGCCAGAAGAGGGCATTGAAGATGGTGGAGAGTTGGTAGACTTTGTACATCAACGCCTCGTCGTCGTGCTGAGCTGAGACGAAACAGCGGAAGGAGCCGCGACTCTGTAGACTCAGGCGGAACATTTGCACCGCGAAGTCATTCTCCTCCTGGCGTTGAAGGCACGAGCTCGTGGCGCACTGAAGGGGAGAGTAAAATAAGACGGCGCGATGAGTAAAAGCCAGAAAAAAGGGAGTTTGGTGGAATGGAGAAAAGCATCGGCGGAGGCCGTAACGAGTGGCCACGTCTGAGTGAGCGACGTCGAAACGAGGCGAACAGTCGACTTGAAACACCACTTGCTTGGTAACAGGTCGGGAGAACAGGGGATCGGGTGGGCGCCTGGCGATGGGACAAAGAGCGCGTTGACGGAGCGCATAGGAGAGGAAAAGTGACCCTCTCTTGCCATGTTCCCTCCTCCTCCTCCCCCCGTCTTCGGTGGGGCAATTTAGCGATTCTCTCGCTCGTTCAGCCGTCAGGGCGGAAGGGGACAGGGTCCATTTTGCCGCCTGTGTGATCCTCTCCGCATGCGCCCTCGGCCTCTGATAGTCCGCTTCGTGAATCCCCCTGAAGCACCCTTTGCGCGCCACTGCAAAAGCGGATTAGTTTCGTGGTGGAAGGTAAGTAAAATTGAGGTGATTTGGTGGGGGAGGGGCAAAATTCAATGAAATTGCCGAACTCCGGCTCAGCCACAACACTTCGATCTTCCCACATCCTCGTCTCACCTCCCCACGGCCTCCTCCGCCACTTCATGGCTCTTCAAATGCATTCACTCGCACTAAAATGGCATTAAAATCATACTTGTTCCTCGGTCTTCGTGGAGAACATGAAAAAATCGTGAAAGTTTCAGTAGAGAAGTGAAGTAGCGAGTCATTAAGTGGGGGTGGCGCTGGTGAGACATTCACGTCTTCACGTCCGACCTTCACCAGTCTCTCCCTCCCTCGTCGTCTTCGTAAGCCAAATGTCAACTCTGACAACTGCTCCGGAGTAGGGCGAGTGAGGGGACGAGGAGGAGAGCAGCAGTCTGCAGACAGACGGTGTCTGTTCGCTTATCTCGTCTTGTTTGAAGACACGGAGCATTGCTGTTCCATCCACCACGCTATTTAGCCTCTCGTCGGAAAATCCTCCGACAAGACTGTCAGCCCAGAAGGGCAAAGGGGGGGGGAAGGGGCAAGGTGAGGTGAGGATAAAGAGAAATTAGCGAGTAGAGAGGGAGAGAGAGAGGGAGTGGTGACGAGAGAGACTTTTCTTAATTTGTGATAGGCCGTGTTTACTTAACCGCGCATAAGTAGTAAATAGCCACCTGTAACAGTCGAATGAGGCATGCCAGAGGGGAGGGGAGAGGAGACGAGCGATCGACTCGCCGTGATTGGACGATTCGGATGGGAGGACGAGTGGACCGATTGAGGGGAGAGGTGAAGGCGACGGGAGGAGGAGCGACGGCTCACCTCCTACGCGAGGCGCACAAGGCCTTCAATCAGTACTTCGCCCATCTACCATCTGTCCGGAAAGCCCGCAGTCCTACACCTCGCCACGGAGGGGGGGGGGTGGTGACCCTGTGTGAGAAGTACATTCGGCACAGTGTGCCTGGTGGCAGAAGAAGTTCAGTGGAAGAGACGTGGACGGCGTGCACGGAGAAGCAATCAAAAATTTAGTGGAAAAAGTGAGCATCGTCGAGGAGAGGAGAGGAGAAGAGGAATAACGGGAGGCAGTGAAGCGGTGCCAGGCGCAGTGGCGGCGAACTTCACGTTGCACGTGTGAGTGGACGTGATGTTGAGTAGACGCGGTGGCGGAGCGAATTCTCCTCCTCCTCCTCTCCTCCTCCACAGCAGGAGATGAGAGGTGGAAGGGGCCGTGGTGGAAAAACAAATGAGAAGCAGCTCAAAATGGAGTTGTTTTTTCTCGTGGACACAGAGGCGAGGGGAGTTTGCCGTGTCCAGATGGCGAGACGCGAGTTGTGTGCCGAGTGGGGAGACGGAGGAAGCGGAGGCGGCGAGGGCGGAGGAGGCGGAGGAGGCGAGGAGCGGGGAGGCGGAGGCGGAGGTGGAAGAGTAGAGACGAGGGAAGTCATTTGCCGAGGACATTTTGTAGCGAAGAGCAAGTGAGGGTTGTGAGAGGGAGGATGCACCCGATCGAGCCCTGCTTCGGCAGACTAGTTGGGTCGGGGAGGGAGGCAGGCGAGTGGAGGTGGAGGGGGAGGAGATGGGCGCACTGTGAAGCGGGAGGCTGGAGGTGTGAAGTGGGCGATGTGAAGGGGCGGTGGGCGGTGGGGAGAGACGAGAGTGCGGACGGACTGACCGATGGGCGGACGGGAAAGGTACATTTGGCGTCAATGGCCCTCGGAAAGGAGGATTCGTTGGTGGAGCAGTTGCCGATACTTCAGCGAGTGGCGGTAAGCGATGATGAAAAAGCGCTTCATTTTAATCAAAACGGAATCTCAAATTTGTCGAATTCAAGCAATTCCCAAACGGTTGCATGCAGGCGTCAAACAATTATGTTTATCAAAATTAAAAGTCGCAATCCTCACTCAACAAAATTACACTGGGCTGTTCCTTCAAACCAAGGTAAAAGCGTACTGCTTCCCTTTAAATTTGGTCTTGGGGAGGCCCTACCTCCCGGGTAGCACTTGGTCTGGAATAATTAATGTGCTTTTCCATTTTCCTTTGTTCTTCCAGTCCTTTCTCCGCCCTCACGAGGGCAACCGGAGCCTTTTAAATGCCGCTTTTACGCGGAGGAGGTGGCGAGGTCTTTCGAAACCGCTCCAATTGCCCTCACATTTTACCCTCCTTTCGCCATTGCACCATTTTACAATCAGCCTCCGTTGTCACGCTGATGTGCATCACCTTTTTTTACCAAAAGGTGCAAAAAAGTGCTTTCCTCACTGCGCAATGGATGAGTGTTTGAGGAATCGATTAGGAGATTTCTGTGCATAAAAATGTAAAATATTTTAGCGCATTTCAGAGTAGAGTTTTCATCTGTAGCCTAATGTAGTCTTCCCTTACTTCAATTTTCTCGGGGGAGCAGTTAATATCTCATTTGGACAATTGATTACAACAAATCACGCAACCTAGAGATTCGCCCCACCCTGAGTCCCAAATCAAAAGAAGCCGTTTTGCCAGGATCAAGGGTTGTTGCCCCTCAAATACGAAATGGCAGAAGAATCAAATAAACTCTCTTTTGGCCTCCATTTTTTGCCGGCCCGATCACATCGAATATAATCGGCATGTGGCTTTGAAATCTGATTCGATGTGGTCGCCTTGGCTCAAATAAAGCAAACGGTTCATAACAAACGGAATACACAAACCAAACTAGGGAGTCAGGAGGTCTAATTTCTCGGTGTCCAAATCTGCTGTTGGGCAGGACAAGAGACGGGGGAAAGAAGGAGTAACACTTGTGGGAAATGCGTCCCTATGGGCGTTTCTGCGCAGACTCAACCTAATAACGGTTTTGAAATTTAACGAATGAAAGAGAACAACCCGTTTTTTTACTCTCATATCCGGAAATGGTCTACTTTCAAGATTGCTGCTTGATTGAAATGCTCATTCCAAAGTTATTTCCGGTCGTGCTAAAGTGGTTCCAACACAAGACCTCACGACATGAAAATGCACGATCGGGTTGTGAAAGATCATGCTTTGGTGGAGAATATAAGACGTTGAAAATCCCCATTGAAAACCACTTTTCATCCATAAGATGCGCTAGCATTTCGTTTTGGTGCAAATTTTGCACAGGACCAAGGCTTCTTTATGTTTAGGGCATGCGAATTATGAGTTGAAATTATAAGGGAAGAAAAAAATCAAATATTTTTTAACTTAGGCTCATTTATCGGCATTTTTGACTTATCGTCCTTTAGTTAAAACCATGTGAGGTCTTTTAGCGGAGAGAAGACTTGTGTGCCTGCGTAAATAGTTTAGGTTTTGGTAATTCATTAAGCAGGTTGTTATGCTCGCCTGATGTGCTGGAATAATTAACCTTGAAGCAATTAAGGCGAACATTTAATTTGCAATTATGAGATTTCGCATTCCCTTCGAAGCACTTGAAACATAAAGGAGTGCTTAAGTCATAAAGGACTCCGAATAAACTGTATGAAAGCATATAATTTTAGATACGTTATAAGGAGCTTAAAAGAAAGAATCCCCTCCCGCACGAATGCCGATCTCGATAGTTCCTCGTGTAGAATTTGAGAGGAAAAAAGTCTAAAACCACCCTTACTATCTGATTTTGGTGCGCTAATTTGTTGTGCTCTTAATTTTTATATTTCTTACGCTACAACCAAAAAATTCTATATCCTTATTTCTGCGACAGAAGTGCGCAAAACCTACTTTTTCCCGTTTCATTCCAATCTTTTTTGTCTCCCCTCAGATCCTTGTGTTTTCATCTTCTCAAAAAGAGTAATAAAAAACTATAAAGCTGGCATTAAGAAGACTAACATTTTTCCTCCACCGACCTGACAGATGAGGGCGGAAAATGTGATTTATGGGTAGAATTCCGCTTAAAAGAGGCACGTGACGGAGGATTTAAAATGGAATCTACTGAAAAAGTGGTTTACAGCATCCTTTTGATAAAGTTGCATCGAAATTTTTTTGATGAGGTCGCTCAATCATCCGCCCATATTTCCTTAGCACAGACCCAAATCGTCTGGAAAAGTCATTTTTTAGAATGCGAATCATTTTAAAATTAACTTAGCAAGGCGTAAAGGCCCCTTTGAAATCACACGCAGCCGCACTCCTTCGCCTAATTTCAAGCACAGGCGTGATAAAAATATTCCCCTCCTATTTTGTCGTTGAATATCTGGCAACCACGCTCTCCATGGAGTTATCTGACGGTTTTCAACTAACATACCGGTCAATTAGCCTTGAACGGTGCAACCTCTATAAGGAGAGTTGCGATTCGCATTAATACCAACTTAACCAGGTGATCCTACAGCACCATAGGATGAGCTAGGAGCTTTTAAGACCGCTTCCTCCGCCTCTTTTCGAGGAATTATCCCTCCTTGGCGACAGCAAGCCGTGGGGCAGCGCATATAGCAGGCATTTTAATGCTAATTGAGTGAAAGTTGAACTGTTCGGCATTTGTGGCTAAGTCTGATAGTCCATGAGATGTCAGATAAGACGACATTTTGCACAGGGTTCGTGATTTCAACCAGCAATGGGTTTGTATTGTAACAATTTACCCCCCCCCTTGTCGTATTTTCCGTCTTCAGTGAAGTTTTATTCGCACAAAAACAAATAGCATGTTGATCTTTTACTCGCCGTAATTCCTGCCTGACCAAAAAAACGAGATGAGGGTGGAGGAGGAGGAGGAGAAGGAGGAAGAGGAGCAAACAAGTCGAATGTTGACAAGAGCGCACCCGACAGTCAGCATTTGCGTCGTTCCGACAGAACCAAACGTACACAAGTCGAACCTTTACAGATTTTTGTGATGTGATGAAAGAAAGCCTTCAACTCGGCATTGCCCGCCTCACTGGAGCGTTTGGGTGGGTGCGTGGAGCGGAGGAGGGTAAAGGTGGGGCGGCGAAGTGGGCTTCGTGGGTGACAGAAAAAAGCGTAACGCGGGTAAAGAACAAGGGGCTCATTTGGCAGAATCAACTGACCGCTGTGGAAAACTACCTAAACAAAATGAGCGAAGGCGGCGAGACTACAATGCAATGAGTGGAGCGGAGGACGAGGACTCGGTTCCGCGCGGTCTCCACCCTTCTAAAGCCGACAGACGCAAAGCCTTGCAGAGGGTCGCCTTTAGCGCAGCAAGTCGTAGGACTGCGACGAGTGATAAAATCAGAACTTTTTCTCGAGCGACCAACTTCGAACTAACAAACGCTTCACTCGAGCTAAAGGGCAGTTATTGACAAGATTCCCCTCACTATGTCCGCATCCCCTTTTCTCCTACGTTATTTCTCAGGGCTTGTGAATGATTAACATCACAGGTGTGACGCTCCGCCTTTTCATCGCTTCAACATCCCTTGTTTTATTTTGCCTCTGAGAATAAGGGAAATAGGGCGAAGAGGTGAAGGGTGTGCGTATTTTGCTGGCAGAAAATGATGTGTTTTTGTTGTTTTCAAGGTGATTGTCCATTCTCTTGCACATTCACCATTGTCGCGCTCGCGTTTATCTTCCCTTTTAGTCACTCTGGTGGTGGTGGATGTGGACAATTTGAATGGGGCGACTGTAGAGTGGAGGATTTACGCGCGCGGACACAGACCCGTCCGGCGCTGAGGCAGATGGACACCAAATTCTATTCGACATGTCTATGCCCCCAGCATCGTCGCGACTCGTTCAGCTGCCGACCAACGGGCATGCCTTGCTGAGAAGCTCCTGGCTAACAACGGCATCGAGGGAGAGGCTACGCGACCACCAGAGAATGATAATCGCCTTCGTCCTACGCCGCCTAGTAGAGTGGAATTTCTTCACTGGGCAGTGCTCATTTAAAACGGAACGTAACAGTAGACAAAATGTCGGGCGGGGAGTCGTGGACACTGACAGCCATGTTATGACGGACAGGAGGGCTGGAAGGGGACTTTGCGTCCCACGAGACCCTCCACTCGCCTCCCCTGAGACACGGCAGGGCGAGAGAGTGACAGAGACGCCACTCCGTCTGAAAAATGGCTCTCCTCGTCGATTAAATGCCTCGAAATCGGACTCAGTGGATCCCCACTGTGGAATAGCGTGCCTCGAATAATTACCACTCCAATGGTACTGTCATTTCCTACATCCCTTCCAACTGGGATGTGGGATGTCAACACGTCACCAGCAAAATTTGCGTGGGAAGGAGGCAGTCTTATCCCTGAGGGCTCATTTTACACTCCTTCGGTGGAAGATTTTATTCTGCAACGGTGACGCGAAGCAAACTCTTCATACGTTTAGAAGGTGTCATGGTCATTAATAATCTTTAGGACAGAAGAAGGGAATTTCGCCCGCCTCCCTCTGCGGGGGATCCGCGGTTAGCCCGCCGCACGACTACCATTCCAGCTTGGACAAGGACGTTACTTTGATGTGGACATGCGGTGCTTTCTACGGCAGTCCACGCTACCTCTGCTGAGTGGCTCAGAAAATCCAAGCCAGACGGGGCAAACGCGTCCCCTCGTCTGTCTTCGGATGGGTAGTGACGCTTCCACAAAGCCCGAGGCGTCTCATGTCCGCTGAAGACAAACGAGTCAAGTGGCATGTCATTCCACGCTTCATACAAGCTAGCGATTCTCCCTCTCCCCTCCCCCCTTTATACTCACAACTTACCCCGTAATTTCGGTAGTTCTGGTGGGTGACGATGGTGTCGAAGAGAAGACCGGTGCGATTCCTGTTGTCCTTTTCAAAGACAATAGTGACACGGAGGCAGGGGAAGGAGGAGCGTTCCTTCGAGCACTTATTCTCGCACTTCAGTCGTTGGGCTAGTTGAAGTTCAATCTTCACTACCAGACAAATGCCGGGCTCAAATTCGGACTCGTGGACGTAGGGGAGGACAAGCATGTGGACCAGGAAGGAGCCCACAATGAGAGAAGTCGTCAAGGTCACCGCACAGACAATGTAAGTCACCTTGATGAGGGATATTGTGGAACGACGTCGAGGGTGTGAACGCACAGCCATGTCCACTGTTTGTCGCCCTCTCACATCTTGATTCTCTGAATTGCCCTTAGCAATGAAAGGGATGACAGCCAGCTCGTCCTCTGATTGGTCAGACGCGCTAGCCAATAAGATTGCGCGACGGTGTGTAGCGTCAGCCCCCCTCAAACCCCTTCAACGAGGGTGGATTTCGGTCCCATGCAATGGGGCGACGGACAACACATAGAGTCTATTCTCGCTTCTAGAACACCACCCCGCGAGACCTCAGTTCTTAACCTCGAGATTCACATCCGCAATGGTGCATGTAGAGGTAACAAGACCTGCCGAAGAAACAAAGAAGATCCCACGCAGAGGGTGTATAAAGCACGAATAAGTGGTGATTTTTGCAGAGGACGCAAACCCACATAGGTTAGCTCACATATTCCAGTTAGTTCTTCCAGCAAGTATAAATTTATCTCCCTGGACGAGACGCCATGCATCACATCGAATGGAGGGATGAAGACTGCTGAACCACAGCAGCCGTAGCGACTCTTCCCACAGACGAAAAGGGGAGCATGGCGGAAGACGGAAGGCCAACTGGTCTTGTTGATACACCCACAAAAACACGCAGGAAACGTGGCACAGGAGAGTCGGATAGGACATCGGCTGATGAGGATTAAGCGCGGCCATTCACGCTCCGCTCGTGTTGAGTTTCTCCTCAGGTGGAAGGTGCACATGAAAGTGACTTTATTGCGATTTTAAGAAGAATGAAACAGTAACAGTAAAGTAAAGTCTCGTCCGCTTGACCTTTAGAGTTGGAGGAGGATGGTTCGCACTATGAGACTGAAGAAGATCGAGTGTCCTTTTGACTCGTTTTGTCCCGGCGAGGGCGACTTGAAGGCCCTCATGCGAGCCTGGATGTCGCACTTCCTCGGAGGTCATCCAATTCACCACAACCATGCGCTTTAGGGTAGGTGACGATGTCTTCGGTTCGCTGATTTCCCCGCAGAACTCTGCCTTTGTTCCGCCGCTTGGACAACTTGGGAAGCTGGCGGCTCTCACGAAGGAGAATGTCGGCCGATCCCTTAGACGACCTCCCCGAGGCGTTTCATGTGGTTTCGGCTGCTTTACTGCAAACCACACTTGGACTCAACTCTGTTCGAACGCCTCCAGGACGAATCGGCACGAAGGAAATCCACAATATCCCCTCAACGTCTAAAAGACATCTCCTTCACGCGAGGTCGATGCAAGTACCGACACTTTAAACCATCGAAAGGACTAAGAAGTCGGCGGGGATAGGAAGCCAAGTCGAACGGGATGTCAGCACGCTGAATGAAGATCCACGTGAGAGGAGAGTCGCACAGGAGGCCGAGGTCCCCATGCTCCACCCAAAGAGATGAGATTTGGACAACTTTTAGACGGTTTAGCTGGCATCCTCGCTGAACTGCGCCCCTCTGCCAACCGGCGCCGGACGCGCTTTCAGACACCCAACACGGACGGAAGCGCGGCGGAGACGTCGGCCCTGCACGTCGACTGGAAGTCCGTGTAAAGCAATCGGCGGAATTGACGCAATCCTAAAGCTGATAATGTTTCGTCGCCGGTTTTTTGAAGGAAACGGGACACCCGGGAATTTTGTTATTCACAGTTTTTTCCGAGAAACCGGCATTCCGGGGCCTTCGGTGGGACACGCTTGGAGGGCGCAGAAATCCTTTTTCCGCTGACCCGTTACCGCCATCGCAAGGAAGGCGGGACAACCCGCTACCAGATTTGCCTCCACGGCGATTAATTCAGACGACTTTGCTGAGACGGCAGGACTCGCCACCTCCGCCTTCGAGTTGCCCTTTTGGTCACAAAAAGCGGTGTGATGCACCCGCTGGTGAGGCGCGAAAGCGAAGGTTGAGCGGGTCGCAGGTAAGGGAAGTCTCGCTGCTCAAAGCCGTCGCGTGAGGTTGTGGAAGACTTCGACGCGACTCCACGCCTTCGCATCGCCCAGCTCGGGGTGTGGCCTGTCTCCAACGACTCTTGCGGAGGGGATGGCGCAGACTCTCCCCGTTGACGCGATCCCTTCCGGTGCAGCCCGCGCCGAAATGGGCGGTCTTTTGGAGGCTGAGGATTCCCAACCGCCACTGCCGATCGCCTTGCCTTACCGAACACCTTCAACACCAGCTCCTCGCGAAGCCGCTCAAGTCGATGAGGAAGAGCGCTGCGCTTTGTTGGAAAAGTGTTGGACGGTTTCGTTAGACACCTCTTACAGCCCAGCGTTTCCCGGAACATTTACCATGCTTCGAGGCCGGTGGGACGACGCAAACCATCATGGCCAACAGGGGACAACGTTGAGTCCACGTAGTCTGGTTGCCTTTAGTTCATCTGTTGAAGCCGCCGCACTGCGGTCTCCGGTGGAAGGTCTTCTTCCTTGCATCCGGCATCTCACCCACCCATTGTTCCTCTCGGGGCGCGAGGAGAAGACCGCCTGCGAACGTCTTCTTTGAAGGAGTTCCACAACCGAACGCGTCCACACCGCCTCCAGCCTTTCTTCCCTCCGCAGGGCGGAGGTGGCGGTCGTACGGAGGAGGCGCTTCATGTCCACACCGACGACTTCCTCTCTCTTCAGTCCGTTAACAGGTCATAGAGGTCAACGGAGGATGCGGAGATGTGACAAGTGCCAAAGTCTGACGCCTTTTCGCTTATTTGTAGGCCTCTCTGCCGTCCACACACTGAATGTGGCACAAAATTTGTCGGTGTGGACTTATAAATTCGAATTAATGAGTTACCGGGCAAAGTTGATCGGCCGGCGAATGTCCACTATTCCAAACTGCGGCCACGTCAAGTTTCATCGGAGGCGATGTTGTTCAGCCTGTCCAAATTTTAATTCCACGACTCACCGCTTCATCAGACGGTTTTCCTCAGGCCCAGGTCTGCCAGAAGTGGCTGCGGTGAGGCGGAGGTGGCAGCGACATGTGTCAGCCACTGACGCCCCAATCGAGCGACTGATGTGCCCCTTTCTTGACGAACCTCCATTCCTCTTCCCAATCCCCGGCGATTCTTTTTCGAGCCACTTTCCAACCTCCTGCGATGAGCGAGCGCCGCGCCCCTTTCGGTGGTGCTTCATCCAACCGGGCTGACGAGGAGAGGAGAGGAATTTTCCCCCTATGGGCTGAGGAGGAGGAGGAGGGGAGGCGGTGTCGGCAAACGGTCCACTTCTCTCGCCCTCCTCGGGGAGAACTGTGAGGCGCCCTCTGTGGTCTGCATTTTCCACACCACCGATTTTCTCGCCCATCAACTTTCTCGTCGCTAAGCAGTCAAGCGTGGAAAGAGGCAACAGCCGAGAACTCCTCCGCTGTGCACTCGCAGGCGTCGGGTTGTACTGCGCCCGTCTGCCCAAATGACAAACCTCTGCGGACGCCTTCGTGGGGCCTCGGAGGGGCGAGGAAGCGGACGCGGACTGTGTTCGCGGCCAGCGCTACCGGTTGCGATTACCAGCCAGAAGAGACCTTCCACCAGCGCCACAGCGTCGCACGGAGGCGGTGAAAAGGGCGCCCACGGCTCCCAGACCCGAATGACCCCGGCGTCGGGCCCCTTTCGACGGACGGAAGTGGCAGTCGCCGACCCCCAAGCGCTGTCATCCGCGGTGCCAGCCGCGGCTCCCAAACCTCATCTTCATCCTTCCATTTACAGCATCATACTCGAAAATGACCTGTCGGCGTTTAGGCCGCTTGGCGATGCCATCTCCGGCAATCCGCGGACGTTTCGGTGGAGCTCCACTCCCTCGCCTCACCCAGCTTTGCTTGTCGTTCGCCTCGGATGGCGTTCGCTACGACTACCCCAGGATCCCAACCGCGTTCCACTTATAAAACCTCTTCTTATCAATTCAAGCGTCTAATTTTACGATGTCTCGAAGACATTTTGCCGTAGTTACGACTGCCGTCTGAAATGAGGAAGTTTTCCCCTTCGGAGACACGACTTGGAGCCAAATTTATCGCCTCGCTTTGCCGCCACGGAGATTTGAGTCTCCCCAACCCTCCATTGCACTCCAGATTGACAACTTGTGAAGCGGTGAGAAGTGTTGAAGCCTTGTCTGCCATCAATCACTTCGTCAGGCAAGCACTGTTTCTTTTCTGAGCAAAAGCGACCCACAAATTCCGCAATCTTCTGAGACAATGAGGAGGTCAAGCCTCCGGAAACCCCCGCCGCCCTCCTCCGCATCCCCTCGAGTGGTCCCCGGCAAGCGGCGGCTCTGATGGAAGACGTAAATAGGAGAAGCAATCGGTCGCGAGGCGGTCTTGCGATTGCCTTAATTTTCCCCTCTGGAAATGGAGAACTTCCGGTGCCGCCATTAAGGTCTGGGACGCAAGCACTCGCCTCCAGCACCCCTCGTCTGCGCCGAAAGCCTCGGTCTCCTCGCCCTAATTGCCCCTCCTCAAGTCTGTCTGCGTGCGACTGCCGATGAATGTGTGGGGCTCGGAGCGACCTGCGCCGAATAAAGCCCACAAATTCTCGCACATCCAACGTCGGCGGATAGTGAGAAACAGGCGGTGTGAGGCGATTGGATGGAAGGCGTTTCCGCCAGTCCGTCGATTCCTCTGCATCAGGAAACACGCCGGAGAATGGCGCCGCGCGACGGTCTCCTGCCGCAGGGTTGCTTTTTTTTGACCGCGGCGCCACTCTGGCAACCGCGAGGGAAAAGCGGAAACTCCAAAAAGGTGCGGGAGGTGAACAACCTGTCTCTCAAAGACATCTCTTCTTCTCCCATTCCCATCCTCGGGGGGCGAGATTGAGCAGAGCGGTCGCGGCGGCCGGCGCTGCCTGAGCTCCGACGACTTCACCACCGAGGAATGCGGCTGCCGTCGCCATCCCGCGTGGACCGCCACTCCCACCGGCAGACGGTTGATCGACGGCGACGAAGACTCCCATCCGTTTGTCTGACAGACGTCGAATTTGTCGACGAGTTGAGTCCTTCTTCGCGGCGTTTGGAATCCATGCGGAGGCTGTCGCCTGTCTTCCAAGCAAAAAGTCCATTCTTTGCGGTTCAACTCTTCCTGGGCGATTAATACGATATCCTCCCAGCCGCCCACCTGTCTGCCCGTCTGCTGAGGCGGGTCCCCTCCAGTCTGATTGACTGCTAGCAACTTAAGAGTCGACCCCCAATGAAAAGCAGTCGGCGCGGAGACGAGGCACGGCGACGGCGGTGGGTCTCTCGGGGCGGCACGACTGATGGCTGCGCGGCGGGGCGGCGGGGCGGACGGCGAGGGAGGTGAGAGCAGATAAGTCGGCGTGGGAACAGACGTGGCCTCCCCCTTTCTCAGGATTGCCTGCCTTCCCGCGCAAAAGAGCCCTCCTGGGCGACTGGGCGGGCGCGGGAGATACCACCGGCCCGTCTTCTTGGCGTAAATAGTCTCCCTGTTGTACCACTTAGTTATGCGGAAACAGCGACAGCATGGCAAACGCCTGTCTACTATTAATTAGCTTTAATGGCATCGTATAAAATTGTCTACCTCCATGAAACAACCCATTAACACGCAGGCTTTAAAAAAGAGGCCAGACTATATCTCAGTGGCTTTGCCGCCTCCTCCGCCTCCTCGGAGCCTTCGCGGCACATTCCTCAAGGCGCTGTGCCGCTTCACTGCCAAAGAGGCACGGGCTGTTCATTTTGACACGCCGATCTGCTTGGAGGACGGCGGATGAGGCGTGCGGATTTTGTCCTTTCATGGACCACCAGACCCAACGGCTCCCCCAGCGACTGGGCTTTGATCAACAGGGCTCGGGAGGTAACACGCCGCCAAAAGTGCGTCTGTTGGAGCAGCGACGGAGAGGATGATGCACGGCATGGTGCGAAGGACTGGCGAGCAGTCGTCGGGGTGGGATTCGCGTATTTCTTCGCCATCCTCCCAACTCGATTCCTCATCCCTGACGCCCAAAGTGTGTGGTCGAGTCATTCCCACGGCGAATAGGTGGTTGAATGATGAGAGAACTCCGCGGGGCGCGGGAGACGGACTGTGATGCCCTCCCCCCGAGGAGGGCGGGAAGCTTACATAGGTGAATGGAGTGTCGAGAAATGAGAAAAAGAACAGAAGGAGTGGAAGATCCAGTTAAATATAGGCGGCCTTTAACCCGCACTCACGCGACCAGGAGACTTGGCAGATTGTTTTCGGGCATTAGGCCTCCGGCCACCGCCACCGCCACCACCGACGCAGTGCTGTCCTTCCGCCCTAGCGCGTCGTTCTCCAGCCCGGTACACGGGTGTTGGTCGACGGACCTGCTTCAAACCACCCTTTGACCGTTCACGAGCTCCGCGACACGCCTGCTACGTTGGCGACTCTGCCGTCTCCCTTTCTCCCTCCCTCCCTCCGTCGGCCGACCGACCGACCGACCGACCGACCGACCGACCGACCGACCGACCGACCGACCGACCGACCGCCTCAAGAGCAAATGGGCATCTCCGGCGTCTCCTTCGCAATAAACGAGCGCCGTCGACTTAACGCAAAATGGTCTTTTGTGACCAAAAAGGATTTCGTATGATACTCAAAAAAAATGAAAATACTGGGCTGACAAGAATACACGCCGCGGGCACACCGCCGAGCCGACATCTCACCAAGAAACGTTCACATAAAACTTAAATTCCTGCTGACAAATTTTCTATGCATTTTCAGTTCCACCACATTCTCCATTCACTGGATACTTTTTTTTCTTATTATTTTAAGGGAAGAAGTAGAATAACCAGAATGATATAATCAAAGACTTTTGGAGAAAGCACGTGCAACTCGCTCGAAAATGAATAATCCTTTTTAACCGACGAAGAAAGGTCTTCAACACAATTTCTCCTTCCAGTCTTTCCGATCGTCAAAGTCTCCATGGTATTACCGCACAATGGCCGCCATGAGTCCACCGAAGACGACCTCGTGACAAAGAGGCAGTCGCATCGCGAAGACATGCCGACGACTATTGTACCACGCCGTGATGGCGGGAGATGATGCCACTGCCGCGGGTCCGAGCCTCCTCCTCATGCGCTCTGCCCGAAGGGGAATCTCGACGGGGGCAGCTGAGGCATCGCAAGACCAAATCGTGTCTCCACCGGCGGATCAGCAGCTGTTCAGGTGAACGAAGACTCAATTTTCGAGGCCGTCGGCTGGTAATGTGGAGTCTCCTGGCCATTTGCACTGGCTTCAGCCACAATTTGTCGACGTGTCAAAGCGCAAAGACGTGGCGAGGAGGGAAATGAAAGGGACAACTGTGAGACAGTCTGAGACGAAACAGCAAAGTAGACTCGCCATCCACGGCCACCGAGAATGTTAACTGGAGTTTGGCATAGTCATCGGCCACTCTCGGCAGGTGCCACTAGAGGCAGCGGGAACGGCTTCACTCCCGGGAGTTGTGAAGTGCCTCGCCGTCTAAAAATGTGGCAATAAAAGTGGGGACGAAGTACACCGCGAGTTTCGGACAAGCTCGCGTCTCATCGCGACAGGAGGCGGAGGTGGCGGGGCGGAGGTGGCGCCGATTCTCCAGTCCCGGATCGTGTTGACGCAGCTGGAGGTGTTTTATCGCGCAGAGGCCACAACCATTCACGAGGACTTTAGGCTAGTCGTCGCCCCAAGCGGCTAAACGGCACGAGGCCAACGGCCGACCGACCGGAGAGTCATTATCGCCTAGTTAGTGTTTTGGTTCAATCCAACTGCTACTAGAGTCGGATTTGGAAGCCCAACATACAAACAACAGCACGTGAAAGCCGCCCAAGTGCCGCTGCCAGGGCCCCGTGGCGCTGTCCGCACCTCCGCTCACCGCGACAGCCGGAGGCAACTCATCACCCGATTGTGGCATCCTCGACCGTCGGTGTATTCTGTTCCCGCCCCTCTAGAAGGCCGATGGACACTCTTAGGGACCGAAGTGGGGATAATTTTCCCTTAAGTCACTAAATTAAAGCCTCAGAGACTGCAAGGGAGCGAGAGAGCGAGAGGGCGGAGGATGTACAAGGAAATAATTCCCGCGCCCATTCATTAACTTGGGTCCTCTCCAGGGATATCATTGACCAGGGAGGCGGGAGAGTGTCCCATACACTCGGTGGGACTCGAAACGCAGTCGCTTGCATGTCTGGGCGAGAAAACAAGACTCTTGCGTCGCGTCGTCCACATTCGCCACGCCCGGACGGCAGAGGACCTCGAGCCCTGCCTCTGAAGGGCCTGAAAGTTGGTGCCGTCTGTCGTCTCGTCGGTGTTATCCGCGTCTGGGCCTGAATTTGTCATAATGGCTTGGAGAGGGACCTCGGAACCAGTTCCACCGCCTTGTCGCGCTTGAGAAAGAATTCTCGAGCTTTGGGGGGCTTGGATGAACGTCGATCAGTTGCAAGAAGGCAGCAGAACCTACCCCTGCTCCGTGGATTCGTTCGGATAGGAGACTGGGAAGCTGATCGGAGCCCTGGACTTTCGAAGATGCTCCACGCGGGGTGGCCTTGAACCGCCAGGCAGCACCGCGAGACAGATGTGAGTCATAAACGAGATGGGAGTTATTTTATGGCATCTTTTACAACTGGCGCGTCGGGAGAGAAGCGTCCTGAGGCAGAAGCAGGGGGGCCGCGTCTCCTGGGAAAGCGAAAGCTTAGACTGTGCCGCCCATTCCCGTCTTACTGTCGCCCCTGTCAGCTGCTCTGACGTCTCAGCGACGTCCGCTTGCGGTTGTTCCTCAAGTCCGCCAATTTGCCCGAGGTCGGAGTAGTTTGTAGAGGATCGGTGCTGCTTTGACACCCTCAGACGCCTTTGAGCAGCTCAACTAGCTCCGAAGGAGTTCGGCGGCGGTGTCTACTAAGAGACGCCATCAAATGAGTGAGCGGACCTGCGCGAGCGATGAGTGTAACCGCTCATCAAGTCAACGTAGGGAATGTGGACAGAAGCTCGCCGGGCGGCCGAGGTTAGGTAGATCCAAGCAAGAATTGTAGAGGCGGAGGCGGAAGAAGTCGCCGAAAGACGTGCGGACTGGGAGCAGCACAAGCCGCGCTGTGGACTCCACGGGGGCAGCTTTGCCTGCCCTAGCTGCTTGTGGCTCGACAAAACCGATGGAAAGAAACAGAAGTGGGGAAAAACACCGTCTTGGCTCCGCTGCATTGCCCGCTGCGCTGCTCACTGGCCAAAAGTCTTCCGCCATGCATACCAGCTCTCCACGCGGCTGACACTTCACGCGGTGCGGGGTGTTCCGCATTCCCGTGCGACGGTCGAGCAGACCACCGGGCGAAGCGGCGGCGGACACGAGGCTGAAAGAGCAAAGTTAATTGCGGCTGCGAGGCGTCCTGACTGAGCGAAGCTGCCAGTGGGGTCGAGTCCTCCGCCCGCCCGCCGGCGAGGCAGACTGTCCGGGGGCGGGGAAGGCAAATGTCCCGTCGGAGGCACTCTAATGGCAACTGCTGATGGCCGGGTGGGAGAATTTGGAAAGTCAGCCGTTACAGGAGCAGACGCGCTCACGTCCGCATCACCATCACCACCACCGCCTCCTCCTCCTCCTCCGCGACATCCTCGCATTTTGCTGCACTCGCAGTCTCTGCGGCCATATCGCCTCCACGCGATCCCGAGGGAGTCAGGCGGTCGTCTCGACCACCTGAGAGTCTGTCTGGTGCGAAACACACCGTCCCGAGGTGGAAAAGTCAAGACGCAGAGCTGTAAAGATCGAATCTCGAGACGAAGTGGGTTGGCGAGGGGTGTGGAAGTCTCCACTCGCAGACAGACTTTATCTTCGTTTTCCCCCTCCCGTTCCCGTCCCCGTCCCCGTCTCCATCGGCTCTTCCCCATCGCCGGTCTCGCGCCTCGCCTGCTCCAAACTCTCTGTCATGTAGCGCGTCTAAACAGCCGCCTCGTACACTACGTAAAACGCGCGTAACACCGTAGCTGACTCAAGTATGTTGTCGAAAGCACGCAACCCCACCGATTACTCCGGTGTCTCCACCGAGACACGCGATTTTGGCGGGTGGCAAGTTAACTTACTAGTTTAAGACGAGGCGGTGGGCGCTGGGGAGGAGAGGAGGTGGTGGCCGTCCCGACGAGAGCTCAATTTCAGCGGTCAGTGAGCGCAATCGGCGTTTCGGTCGGTGGTCCGGTGGCCACCGCCAACATCCATCGCGGCGTTTGGGAAAGAGAGACCTGACGACGTTAATCCTTATCTTTCCGCTGGTATCCTCAGTACTGTCTGCTCGCCCTTCCACTGCTGCTCACTGTGGAGCTGCGAAATCGGAAGGTGGAAGGTTGAAATCCCATCCACTTCGAAATTTCCTTTCTCCGTGACCACTCCAGCCGTGCCAATGTTCGACCCACGGCGGTGCGTGGGGGCGGAGGTGACCCGGTCGGGTAGTTTTGGCCGTCTCCCTCCTCCATGCTTCTGCCTGCGGTGTCGAATCACGTTGGGAGCTTCGCCTTCGTCTCCTCGCTTCATTGGTAGCCTGTGAGACGTGACAACGAAGTGGCTGCCGCAAGAGGAGCCACGCGGGGAAGGCTTTCAAACTGGCGGAAGCCTCGAGTTCAAAGCTACCTCGGCAGCCTCTCCGCCCTCTCCGCAATTCGTGTCGTTACGAAGCTGACTTCTTGAGTACCACCGCCAGCAGCGGAGACGTCGCAACCCAAGAGATGGCAGACGACTACTCCGCAGGGCGAGTTCCGAGCCAAAAGTCCACGAAATGGCTTAAGAGAGACTATTCAAAGCCTCGATGCCTTGTGATTGACGAACTGTATTGCTCTTTTCGTATAATCCCACTTGGAAACGGGCGGATCGGAGTCAAGCACAGCCTGGCAGCTCTGAGGAATGGGTGATGCGATGTTGTGCACTTCAACTCCCCGCCCTTTCCTCGCCACCCTCAAACTGCAAGCTACTTTCTCAAACTGCCTCCTCCGAAACGGGAATTTGGTACATCTGGATGCCATGAATAATCAGAGCATCAGATTTGCTCAATTCCATGTCCCAAAATACAGATTTGGCGCTAAGTAAACAGACGCCCATCTGTCGGGACATTCTCGGACACGAGAAAGGAGGAGATATCCGAGATAGCTTTCGACCTTCCTGGCCCTCGAGTGCAACGTCGTTAGATGATGCGTTGACGTGTGGACGTCCAACCGCCACAGTCAAGGAGCGACTCGACGATCTTTGCGTTCAAAAGCCCATTTAACCGAGGCTTGTCTCTGTCAAAGGCCGCCTCGCGGAGCCTTTAGAGCCGTGGTGCAGTGACGGGAAATAAAGTGAGCTTGGACGGCGGTTTTTTCGCCTCATCGCTGTATGAAGCATCTTCACGTAGAACTGCATTGAGTGGACGGGATCCGCTTTAGTCGCTTCACCAAATGACCAAAATTTCCCCCCACATTGCTGACAACGACAAAATCTCCGTCACGTAGAACACTGACAAAAGGCCCGATTTGTCCCTTTAATGCAAGTGAATAGGAGGAGACCGCTCATTTCTCTTCAGAAAAACTGATTTAGCGGAAGGCCAGCTCCATTTCCGTTGCAATAAAGGGTGTTTGAATGATAGAGTGGGAAAGTCAGGCGAGTGCACCTCTGTCGCCTTATCTGCGACATCCACTCTCGCCGGTCTATCGGAAGCAATGATCTTCTGAAACTGATTGTCGACCTGGACAGCTGTGTCGTTGGACGTAGGGGAAGGTTGAACGCCACGCAATTAAACCCAAGTGAGGGCACACTGCCAATGTGGACGGGAAATCACCATGGGGAAAGGAAGGACGTTGTTAATAAAAAGGAATTTCGGAGTTATTTGATTAAGGAGTTGCCTTGGACTTTCGCAATTCCTCATCGCTTTCTTCTACTCTTCTTTCCTCCATCATTAACGTGTGTTATGTTTAGCTTCCTGCTGTAAACTCTCGGTCGGTGGTCCATAAAGTAGTCGGGAAATGAGACTATTAAGTACCACATCAAAGCGTCTGTCTGGCTAAACGGTCTGGCTAGACGAATGTGGGTGGGTAGATGCGTTAAGGCTCATTAAAATACTTTCATCTGCGAGGCACAAATGTCCCCCACCTACCAAGCCGTCTTCCAACAAACCTTTCTACTTAAATGGTTTAAGTAGCACATCAACGCGTGGATATCTCCGTTGAGGAAATAATACCGGACAGGCTGCTCTATCCGTTGCTTCCATCCTGTCTCCACCCACTGAGGAACCTTTTTCCGACTTTTACCTTATTGCGGATCGGGCACTCGAAAAGGAGCAGTAACAGGTCCGATGAAAAAACCAATTTATACTTTGTTAGTCCGCCAACGACTTGACCAACTAAATTAACGTGGTCCGCATCACGAACAAGTCCCCCTCGATGTCTGTGGCGGAAGCCAAGCGTCTTCGTCAGAGGATATGTAACCCTTGTCCACATCCTCAAGCAAATCACCTCCTGACGTCATTCACTGTCGCAAACTCTCCATCCTTCCAGGACGTGTCTTGCACATGCACCGGCACGGCAACATCCGCATTAACAGGCTCAGCGCGCTTATGGTCCTCACCTTTCCGACAAATGCTCTCCTCGTGGTTACCGGGGTGCAGGAACGGTCATCCCGTGAGGGTAATGAGCCTGCCGCACAATTCTACTGTCCCTTCCGTCACTCGTCTCTTCGGCCGGTCGGTTTCGAGAAAAGTCTTTGCTGTAAGACGTCACTTTCACGTTGAATCGGACCACCGGCAGCCTCGAATCGGGTCCCAAGTTAATCAGGCCACCGTGAAGGTCACAGCAGTCAGTTGCCAACTCATGACATGCCATGTTGACTCAACTCATGACACCGAGTCGCTACGGCGTGTAGCGAAAGTGGCGGCGGAGAGAGAATACGTGTGCATCGCGTGTTTGTGTTTGGTCCGACGGGTAAACAAACAATGACACCGCGGTTGCAGACATCGCGATTGTCACGGTGACACAAGGTGTCCGTGTTCTGGACCTCAGCCACCGCTGGACTGTCATCCCCCGCGTCCGACGCCCGATTGCATGAGCTGCTCCTCGGCGCCCACTACGCGCCGCACTTTCGATGCCGCCGCTGAGTGCCCTTCTAGTGGGAGGGAGGAACCTCCGCTCGCACTCCTCTTATTCGCGACCGAAAAACCCATTGCCTGCAATTCGTTGTGGCGTGGGAGGAGAGTGTGCCAGTTCTGTGCCTGGGCGCGTCTTTACCGCGAGCACTCTGGACTTCGTCGACTGAGAGGCCTTCGCGTGCCAGCACTTTACTCGTTCGGACTCCCACGGACCCCGAGGTGAACAGAGGAGAGAAAATGAGCGGTCCGAACACGGCGATATTCCCTTCGAGGCGAAAATTTGCGAAAAGTAGAGGCGAATTGCCGTTCTGAGGTCTACCGGTCCACTCTGTGTCGCCTTTGTTCGCAGCCAAATTCACCGCCGCGATGGATCTTCCACTTCCGGGGAGGCCAAAGGAGCAACCCAAGTAGTCAGTCGGACCCTGATTTCTCACTGGAGTCCACGAGAAGACCAAAAGCTCCCAAGAATGCGACTATTCGACATGGAACCGCCAATTCCTACTCCTCTCTGCAGACTGGCATTCCCGTCCGCTGGGAGTAAAGATGAATCGGACGATCGAAAGGACTCGGTGCTACTCTCTTGGTCTCGGGGCCAATCGGAGCGAGAAGACAAAGAAGGATTCGGTTGGAGACTCAGACTACGGTAAAGTGTTGCGGGAAGAGGCGACTGTAGGCGGCGAGACACCAGAATCGGCTATGCAAACAATCTCCCAGCCGCCGCTGGCCTCGCGACCCCGCGAAACAGTCCCCTTGTGATAACAGACGCCTGCCCTCGCCACCCGCGCTCCGCCCTGGGCGCCTCTGTCCGCAGGTGACGCGGCCAGCAGGGGCAGACGCCACGGCCCCCCGGCGCAGGGGCTCCTCGTTCCCCCTCGCCCTCAGCCGCGTGCGCCGTGGGCGCCTCGGCCTCGGCCGACTCTGCCGAAAAGACACCACCGCGCAGATGATCGGACTCGGTGGGGAGAACTCGGTCGGCCCTGAGAGATGCTGCTCAGCAGGACGTTCGCCGTTGACATGCGACCGCGTGGTTGCGCGGCTGACGCCTCACACTGGCCCGGCATGAGGCAGTCGACGTCGGGCTACCGTCGACGCACCTGGTTCGGTGACAGTCGACAGTTCTGCCTAGTCCACGCGTCGACCGACAGCCGCCTTGGCTCCGCCACCCATGGGACCGGTGACGTCACTTGTCTGGGTGAGCAGATGTCATGACAACGTCGTTTGGCGGCAGGTGGGAGACTCGTTGACCCTCGCCGTCGGCCCCCGCATCCCCCTCGAATAACTCGAGACAGCGTGTAATCGCACCTCCCCTCGTATCTGCGGTTGCTACGGTGGCGCCGGTGGCGAGAAGCCTCGGCTCGTCGCAGGCAACTGTGGAGCCTTTGCAGGATACCGTTCAGCCAGGAGGAACGTGGCACACCGAGCAAATGCAACCAGGTCAGGCCATCATCAGCCGCCCTTGCGCTGGGAGGCAGAGAGGAGCCACTCGAAGGTTTGTGGCATTTTGCACCAACTTTCCCCTCCCCCCCCCAACGTTAGTTTCTCCTATCGCCTTTTCCTCATTCCTAACGGTAGGAGGCTTTTGTTACACCTAAATTTTAGCTTCACTTGATTGTTTGCTGCTCGGACAGGGCCTCGGCGGAGTGGAATGCAACCCGGATGCTACAGCGGACGAATCCGTTGGCTCTGTGGCCGTTCTTGCTGTCTTTCACGGTGGTGCGATGCGACTCTCGACCAGTGAAAGCCGCCGTTTGTCCCCGCTTACAGTTTTCGGTGAAGGCTACACCTCCGACGGCGGGGAAGGAGGACGAATACGTTGCAGCACGAACTCCTTCGGGCGCCAGAACGCCCTTCGCTCCTGTTCGTCTCCGACTGCTCCAATGGTGAGTGACAGTTTTGCGGGGCGATGAGGGGATTCCCTTGACGCCGACGACGGCCTGATGCTTCGACTGTCTCAGCGGCCGAGAAGCCTCACTGGGAAATACTGCACCAGCATCAGTAGCGGTCCCCTACCGTCCTCACTTCGGCGCGCCCTTGTCTGCTCCATTTGACGAGAAGAGACGACGACGGCCGAAGAGGGAGGCTCCTCTCTCCCTCGCTCTTTCGCTAGACGCTCGGATTTGGGAGAAGGCGGGCGGCTACACCTCTTCCAGACGACCGATGCGCGGGACGTGACTTTTAGGAAAAAGTGAGAAGAGAGAGAATCACGGCTTTCCCAGAGTTTATTGGGCATTTGGCTTGTGAAGACTCGACAAATGACTTTCAGTCGGGCGTCATTGACGTTTATTTCTCGGAACTAGAGGTTTGACGTCTCGTCTAGTCGTCATGGAGGCGGCCACTTGCAGACCGATGCACAGCCTGTCCAGAAAAAAGACGGTCGCGGGTACAAGACCTTCGCTTGGTGGCATTTCTTCCGGACGACGTGGGAATGGAATAGAGAATGCCTTCCACTTTAGCCATAATTGCTTCATGATAGCGCACAAAAGTCGTCTCCACGTCAGTCCAACGTGTCGACGGGTCCGACGTTGCGGAAAAGAGGCGTTGGAGTGAAACAGGCCGTCTCAACTGCCATGAAGCAGGTGCCACTGCTATTACAGAAGCACCTCCTCCACGGCAGAGGCACCTGGTGGAAATGGGATCGTGCCGCCCTTCCATCGCCCCGCAGACGCGTTCTGGCGCTGCCACGAACCTAACAACATGGGTCCTTGAGCTGTCCGGAGCGCTTGTCACTCTCTTTTCTCTCGTTCACATGGGTAAAAATGACTGGCGATCTTTTCCGGGTCGGCGGAGCTGTAAGCGAACGGAAGAGCTTCACTCAGAGGCCCCACAATTCTCAATCTTCACCGGAGTACAAGAGCAAACGCTCCAATAGCGGTTATACTACTTTATCTAATCAGTAGCATACTACAGACCGGCGGGCAGAGAATTTCTTTATAAAAGACCCCAATCTTCGTCTCAAACGATATTTGAAAAGAAAGTATATTTCATTTGTAGGTTAAAAGAGATGCCCTTCCACCGATATGAGCAATATCTGCCGCAGGTGGCTGCGCCGAGGTCGCGGATTAGGCCGGCCGACGCAGCATGGGGTGGCGTCCGCCGGACTACCGGATTTGGGTAAATAAACAGAGTCAAGAGTCGAGGTGGCCTGCTACAAGCCTCCAAGCCTCTCTTTCTCCCCACTCCCCCCGGACCCGCTTGTCCCACCGCTGCGCTCCTCGAGCCCGCAAGGAGACGGTAGAGAGGACGACGCCCCGTTTGCGACTGTCGCAACGGAAGGCGTCGCAAACGGCGACTTGTGTGCCGAAGCCCTGACTTTGCCAAGCAGAACGTTCTCCACTACGTTTGCTGGGTTCTTCCGTCCCCAACCGGTTTCCGCGTCGCGGATGCGGTCATCTGATCAAATCCGCTTCTCCACCGAAAACTTCTGTGGAATGCAACGCGAAAGTAGAGTCGAGGACAACTGCGCGGCCTCTCGATGTCGACGGACTAAGTTGACGTGAAGCGATTCACCCGGCGATCCATCGGCTGTGCCTAGCTTCAACTGAGTGCAGTGATTACGACGAAAACCTGCCGACACGGGGTCTAAAACGCGACTGGGGACAATCGAGGCGTGCGTGGCCTGAGAGCTCCGCAACGCAGTCCTTAATCGCCCTGAAGCGCTTCAAACTTCGCCACCGGCGTCGGCCCCCATCGCCCACGCTGTTCGCTTCCTGCCTCAGCCCGTCCACCAAGACGTGTAGGTGAGAAACAGCGGCCTCGGCCGGGCGGCGTGTTTCACCGGCCGCCGTTTCCGGAGGTGTTGCCATCCCGGGCGGGTTTACGGCGTTCCCACGGTTCGCCACGCCGTCCGCCTTCCCCCTTGGGGAGTGGGATAATCGGTTTAATGGTGCCTCTTGCGTCAGGGGCTGCCAGGTCACTCGCCGGCCGGCAACCTCGCCTCGGACAGGCTTTTCGCATGCCCAGATGTGAAATGTTACTGGTCGAATGGTCGTCTTTAATAGACGGACGGAAGAATGGGTGAATGAAATGCGCACAAGATGTTGAAGTCGGAGAAAAGTGACGTTTGGGCAATCAGAAGGCCCCCAACACGTATTCGCTGTAAGTGATAGAAAACGGTCGAAATTACTGTTGATGTGGTGCCTCTCCGCCGCCCTCGTAAGCTGTACGAGCACGCAAAAGTGCTGGGGACAGACGTTTCTGCGTTGCCAGGGTATAATCGAATGTGTCTTCCGACTCGGGTGAACACAGACTTTGCGCGGACACGTCTCGGGGCGAGGCGGGAGGCACAGACAATGCCCAGACGCCCCGGGACAATGGTGTCGCCTACATTCCGCCAATATGCGATCAGCTGAGTCACTGGCGGTCACCACCGCAAAGTTGCCACCTCGTGCGTGCGCGCTGCACGCTGATTGGTCGGCGGAGGGGGTGGACGCACGCACGCACACGGCGAGTGCACGTGCCAATCGCGTGTCGGGAGGGGCACACGCCCGAGAGTGTGCTTCCGTCCACGATCGCATTTTACGCAAAAGTGTGCCCCGAATGACACAGCCTCAGCACCCGAGCTCCCATGCCGGCGCCGCCGTCTCGTTTCAGACGCCTAGTGGAGTCCTTCCGCGGCTTCCCTGTCCCCGTCCAAACCGTCTCGAGACTCCGTCGCCTCGAATTCGTCCACGGAACAGTGGTGCGGATGTTAGTCAACTACGCAAGGTGAGATTAGCTGGCTCTCAAAAGTGAGATTTCCCATCGTATGACTTGTTCGTTGTGTGAATGGCCAGCAGCTGCGTGGCTGGTCGACATCGAGGAAATCGGACGCCAAAAGTCACCCAACGAAACGAAAGGGAGAGACAAATGATGGGTTTTAGTGGCGTGGACTCTCGAACGCTGTGGATTTACATAATCTTGTAATGAAGTACTCGGAAAGTGGTTTTTTCCTCCTTTTGTGGTCGCCCATCAATGCGTCAGTGAACTTCTCCAAGACGACCTACCTCGAGATCGTCTGCATGACTGCTTCGCTTCCTTCGACAACGAAGTCGCCTGAAACCCAAGAGAGACTGCCCCCCTTCCTCAGTGGGTCGACTAATCCGCCCAAGCAAAACCGTGTGTCCTTCTGAACATCTTTGTGGTCGGCGAATGCAAAATCCCGAAGGGGAGGCAAAGCAGTAACTGGAATGAAGCACAGGGCGTTCGGCACGCTTCCCGGAAGAGTCGGACAGTCATTCTGCTAGTCGGTGGGAAGACAGACGCCACCGGTGCTATGCACAAGCGCGGTAGCCGCCTCGTGGGGGCGAGGCGAGGCCGAAATGGGGAGGGGGGCGAGTCGAGTTGCCGGATTGTTGGGATTTTAACAATTTTTCTCGATTGGTTCGTTTAGATAGCCAAACCGCTGATGGAGAGGAAGAGGCGGGAGCGCATCAACCTGGCGTTGGAGTCGCTGAAGCGCTTCGTGGCAGAGCCCATTCTCAAGGAGGTGCGTTTGTTGTTCTCCAGGCGACCGCTTTTCGCAGGAGTTGGGGTACAAGGCATCTTTGCCTTTGCCGGATTCAGAATTGGCGGTCGACATTCTCTGTTTTAGGGTGCCCAGAAGCTGGAAAAAGCCGACATCCTCGACCTCACCGTCAAGTATTTGCACTCCTGCGCCAACCGTAAGTGTTTCTGCTCGTTTACTCGCAAAAGCCCCGTGAAGACGCGACTTGTGGGCTGGAAGACTCGCTGTGAGGAGGTTCAGCTCCTCCGATTTTACCGCAGAAGGGTGTTAGACGATCGGAATGAATAGTGTTGGTGGGCGAGTTAAGTCGATTCGCTGCCCAGTAGCCCAGCGAGGCATTCAAAAAAGGAGCGGTTTTATTTACCCACGGAGTCGTAGTGGTTGGGGGCCTCCCTCCCCGAAGAGAGTGCTAGGGCGGCTGGAAGGACTTCGTTCCTGTCTATCTGCACTCAAACGGCCTCAAAGCCTACCTCGACGAGGAGACGCCCCGGTCCCACTTTTGATGCAAGGCAAGTCATCACACCACTCGATCCAAGCGGGCTCGACCAGGTCACAGGAAGGGTCTGGGAGTGCGGGGAGTGGGTCGACTACCCCAAGCAATCGGACGGGCGACGCATCCAAAAACCCGAGAGGTTGCGTCGCCGACTGTCGTTGTCGTTCTCAGTAGGTTCTTCATGTTTGGTTTTATGCCATATCCTACAGAAAGCGCCTCGGTGCTGCCAACGCAGACCCCGTGGCTGAGTTTTCTGGCGGGCTACTCGGCGTGCGAGGCAACCCTGCGTCATCTCCTCACGTCGCCCACCCAGATCGCCTCCTCCACCGCGAGTCCAACGATCGGCGCGGCGCCGCAGCCCCTTCCACCCCAGCAGACAGCAGCACTGCTGATAGCTCTGGAGTCGCGGAAAATCAGTGCTGCCTCCGCCTTTATCGGCGCCCTCGGGCATAAAACGCTCGTCCCACCGCCACCGCCACCGCCCCCGCTCCCACCGACGCCGCTCCAGCCTCTCCCTGAGGGAGTGAATCAACAACAGAAGCAGGAGGTGAAACGTCCTGCGGTGTGGAGACCGTGGTAGGCGCGAATGACTTCTAAGACTGACCAGAATTTCTACGAAAAAAAAGTATTTTGTCGATACTGAAACCGTCTTATGATGCAAGATGCGGTTACCGGTCCCGAGGAGGGAAGAGGCTGCGGGATTCCACTGGCGGGGGTGCGATCCCGGCATCGTCGAAATGGGGTCAGCAGGTGAAAAGGGGGCATTGGAGACGCCGTCGTAACAAGTTCTGGGCAGTTAAAACCCCGCCTCGTAACGAGCGAGGACGCCAATTTGGGTGCTTTCGTCCACGCCCTCCCTCCTAAAGCGTGGACGAAGACATTGGACCGAAGCACGCCTTAGCAGTGAGCATTTACTCCGACTACTGACACGGAGATGCGGGACACCAGTTCGCCAATCAGTAGGAGCAGCTAAGCCCCTTTTCACATTTTTCACTCGTCTCTATTGCGCAGTCGCGAGAGACGAGTCTTGCCGACGAAACCCCTCCAACACCTAAGAAATTGCGATACAGAAATGGATTAACAACCATCAGGATGACCGCGTGGGCGGTTAGTATTTGGTGAAATCTCGAGTCCAACCTAAAGGCGATAATCTGTTAGGATGGATAAGACGACACACAGCCAAACATCACTGAACACGAACCACAAAACTGATGCTTGGGAAAAACTGGTGCGCTGGTATCACCGAAAAACCGTTGGCATTGCTTGTCAGGGAACCTTTTATTAATGCCTTTACAAACCCGTGTTTCCCCACGGAAGTATAACAAACTACTTGTTAACAAATAAGTAGGCGGAGATATGCGAGATAACGCGCACTGCTTTTGCCCGACGACCCAGCGACCAAAAGAGAAAAAAATTGGGACGGTTACAGTAAACAGCTAAAATACATGCGTTCCATATGACACACACACACACACACACAAACAAACACGCACCCGCAGAGCACTTTTACAATCGAGAAATAGAAAAATCGGAAGTTTACATTTCGGTGTCGTCGGACACCACGCCCAGAAGAGCTGGCAGAAATGGGGTTGAAATGCTTTAGTTAATTCTCGGAAAGCTCTCGTAACCGCTTCTCCAGGAAGGCAGAAACGTCCAGAGCGCAACCATGGAGACGGCTACCGGGACGGTTGGACGCTGTCCAGTGTTGTGTCAGCAGTCTACAAACGGCGGTTTAATCGCAAAAATGGTGATTATACCTTCTCATCAGCAATCTAGAAACCAACTGAACCACCTAACAAAGTTCTATTCCTTCATAAAAAGTGGATACGAGTCGAGGGGGGCTCCAAAAATGCACCACAAGTGACGAGGCAACCCACCGTAACTGCGAGACAACCTGGGACGGTCCGCCAGGTAGAGTGCCTTGTGCCAGGAGGTCACGAAGACTTTCCAGGTCGTAAGCGAGCAGTCCACTAGCAGACGATGCTTTCGTTGGGGACGAGGCATCGGGGAGAGCAGAGGACCGGCGGGGCCGAGTGGAGTTGCGCCGTCGTTGCTGCGTCTGGGACTGCATCAATTGTTCCGACGGCGCGTCCGACTGGAAGGTCTTGCTGAGCGCGCAACGCAACAGGGGACGGGCGGCGGACAGGGCCGAGATCTCCGCGAGAAGGCGCTCTGCCGCCTGCTGCGAACGGATGGGGAAGCGTCCACTTGCCTCCTCCTCTTCCTCCTCCACCTCGTTCACCTCCCCAGCCTCCCCCGTCTTCTTCACCTCTTCGTCCTCCGCCTTCGTCAGTGTTAATCCCGCATCATCGGGTTTCAAGGGCGGGGAGCGAGGGAACGCGATATCCGGCGCGCTTTTGCAGGGTCGGCCACGCTTCCGACCTGTTGTCGCGCTGTTGGAAACTTTCCCAACTGTGAAACAAGAAAGAAAAACCTTGTTCACAAAAATCAACATCTCCCAACTGTCGCTGTTGCACCGGTGAAAGGATTTCCTCCTCCTCCCTGAAATGACTTCCAGGGAATGAGCTCCGCGGACATGGATTAAAGCTATTTTTCTGCGGTGAAGCGCCTGCCCCAACCGATAGACCGCCAAAATTGTGGCATCCAAGTGGGTCTCCTTAGTCGAGGCCCCACGAGTAGCACATGCACGCACCTCGGCTGCTGAAACCGCCTCGTCGCGCCCTATTCCTCGACTTCAAATCGCTGTAGGCTTCCACTTCATCCTCGTAGAGCACATCCTCCTCAGCGTAGATCTCCTCCTCCACCGCCTTGTTTGTCTTCGTTGTCAGCACTTCGCTGCTGGAGGTGTTGCCGCCCTCGCCCTCATCAGCCTCATAATCGTCCAAGTAGCGTGGACGCTTTGCTGCCCGGCCGCGGTAACCGGAACCGGAGGCGGAGCGCAGGGAAAAAGACCCCCGAGAACGCCGGCCGCGTCCACGTCTGGCCGTTGGTACACCGTTGAAGAGAGACCTGCCTTGCGGCGGAGTCAGTAGCACCTGCGGGGAGACGAGGAATATATAAATGAACGACCAGCGCCCTTTCCATCGAGAGTAGACAGATTTCTCTCTCTCTCTCTCCCCCGCCCTCCCTCTTGCCCAATTTACATTGCGATTTCTCGGGAGCATCTCCTCGTCGACCTCAAGGACCGCGGAGTCGCCCTCCTGAGCCAATTCTGTCATCTCGCTTTCGTCCTCACCGTCGTTCTCCTCTTCACCGGCCTCATCGCCGGCGTCACTAATCTTCTCCTTGAGTTCCACTGCCTCGAGCAGTTCATCGGAGAGCGGTTCAGCAAAGCACTCCTCCGCGTCCTTCTCGCCACAACCGCCAGCCAGGCGTCGACAGCGCTGGCAAAGGAGGAGGGCGCTCTTCAGACAGTCCTGTCGGGCAGCGGCGGTCGTGTTGATGTGGCAGGGCATGAGGGAGTAGTGGGAGGAGAGGGCTGACACGGACACGGAGTCGAAAGCGCGAGTGCCGCGGGGGGCGGCGCTGCGGGAGGCGGCGGCACAGGAGCGAGTTCCGTGACGCGAGAGGCTGCTGAGCAGACAGTCTTGATGGAAAGGACAAGCACAACCGCCACAGAGCGAGAAGGCTATAATCCCGTTGCCTCCGCCGCTGCCGCCACTGGCTGCGGAAGCCTGGTCCGGAGGACCTCTGAAATGCAAAGGCGAGTGGTGTATTATTGCGTGCTTTAGGGCAACAAAACTACAAAATAAAGGGCGATAACTCAGCCCACGGAGGCGGTTAAATAAGTCGGCAGCAACGGAATTAGGGGAAGCAGGAAGCGAGCACCTACCGACAAGCGGTGCATCGAATCTCCGGCAGCCGGAAGCCGTCGCGTAGCTGCCGATGGCGGCGGGCACTCCGCGTCCGCCACGGTTGGCCTTGCGCGCAGAACGCTCGAGAGCGCGGAGAAGGAGGTGGAGTTGGGCGGTGGTGGTGGCGGAGAGCACACAAGTGCACCACCGTTGGAAGCCTGTGGTCGCACCGCCCGAGACGGGTGCGTCGACCGCCGGCGAGGGCGGAGGAGAGGCGTTGCCATCGTCCAGTGAGGCAAAACTCGCGGTTGAGGGCAGAGCTCCGCGCAGAGAACGATCGTCAGAGCCTGCGGAGGAAAGAACGGGGTTTGGGTGAGTTGGAAGGAGGAGAAGAGAAAGACGAAAGTGGAAGACTTACTCAGCGGAGCTGCCAGACGTCGAGGACCGACGGTGGTGCCGAGGCAGAGAATCATGCGTTTCAATTCCTTGAATTTCCGCTGCTGGTGCGACTCATCTTGAAGGCTAAAGGGAAAATTAGCCGAGTGTACGAGAGAATATTCATTAGCTGCTCCTCAGCCGATGACCTCCACTGCCTCATGAACGGACACAAAGAGGTGTTAATCGAGCAGTTGGAAGAAGGATTTCAATTAAGGCGGTTTGAGGTGAGGAAAAGTAGATAAGTGGCGCCAAGACATCGTCTAACGACAGATTCCACAGACTCGTCTTGAGAAGGTACTCCAATGTTGGACTGATTTTGCAGTCCGCTGACTCACCCATTCGTCGAGTTATCCGAAGGTGCGGCGCCTTCATTGTCTTCCGCCTCCGTCGCTTCCTTCACCTTCACCTCCTCCTCTTCCGCCTTCATTTCCGCCTGCTTCACATCCTCCTCTTCCTTCATTTCGACCTCCCTCACCTCCTTCGCCGCTCCCTCGAGCCTGTAAAAGGAGTAAAGAAGAGTGGTCGACCCGCCACTTGCTTAGAAACGTGGAAGGAAATTTAAAATGCAGTCTGACGTCAAGTGAAGAAAGGGGGCAAAGGGCGGTGAGAGGAGGGGGAAGGGAAGTGGACTTACTTGGCGAGTGGAACGCCCAGTCGCAGAGCCACTCCGCGTACGGCAGTCTCGAGCCAAGCGAGTAAAATCCCACGAGGGTCCTTAAGAGCAAAAGAAAAAAAAACAGTTCGGAGGGGCAAAAGAGAAGGTGCGGATGAGGATGCTACTGAATAAAGACACACTCAAGAAGGGAGGAAATGCCCTCCAAAAGAGTCACTTGTTTGAATTCGTAAACTTTGGTGGAGGCTGATGAACCAAGCTTTCATCACAAAAACTGGTCTTCTGTGCTCCCTTATTCGTATTTTCCACTTTGTGCTAGTGGCAGCTCCACAAGAGGCCCGTGAAATTCGGTGGAGACGACGTGGTGCGCAGACACCGGATAGCTACCCACTTGGCGTCGCATTTCCAGCACCTTCACGTCAAGTGGCGGGCAACTCGGGCATGAACTACGTCTCCTCGTGAGCGAACAACACCAAATCCAGCAGCTGCTCAAGCACAGGAATCCACATACCCACGAAACGTAAGCTACAAGAACATGGCGTGCAGTCTATGGGTGTTAAAAAATGGGAAAAAGAGCAAGAGATGTTGAAGGAGTCGGAGATGCACGTCAGGTTAACTGTCATCGCTTCAATGAAAACGTTGCAGTGCGCATCCACGGCTAACAACCCACCGGCAGTGCGTCTCTTTCGGCCTGCTCCTCCTCTTTCGGCGCTGCCAACACATCCGCCGGACATTCTGCCACTGCATTGATGAGGATCGGCCGCAACTGGCAAACGGCCTTGCGCAGATGGGACTCTCGTGTACCTCGGGGGTTCAACGACGCCTCCAGTTGGTCGACCGCGCGGCGGGCGCCCGCGTAGGCGTCGTCCACCGCCTCTCCCCTCGACGAGGGCAGGGGCAAAAGGACCGACCATCGTGACGAATTCCGTTGTAATTCCTCCACTTGCACCACGGCCGGATGATTGGCGTCAACCTGCGAGTTGGCGTGACGTGCCTGCAATTAGAGTTGGCAGTGGGGAAGGGCCATGCATATGCAAATCGACACGACGGCGATGGTCGGGCACACATCTGCGCGCCTTCGAGGCCAGCAGCCTCGACAGCGACCGACACAAAGTGGGGCAAATTCGCCCTCGTGAGGCGAGAAGGCTACCGGCAAGTCGGAGGAGCTGGCACTCAAGCAACAGTGTGGATGGAGAGTCATTTTGGTGCAATTAAATGTACCGCCGCTCATGAGCCTACGGCGTACAAACAAATCCCGCGATCGGCGAGGGCGCCTTCACTAAGCAGCCTTCCTGACCGCAAAGGGAGGCCATCAGTGCACGAATTTTAAGTGGAATTGACTATTCGAAGTCAAAATCAAACCTTGAGCGGCATAAAGCCACAAAGCGGAAGGAAAAGAAAAGAGGGAGGGTGAGGGAAAGGGGCCCAGAGGGAGACACGCCTTCAGAAAGCATTCTTGCGGAGGTGAAAGAGGGTCTCCACTCCGCACCGAGGTGAAGTGGGTGGCAATGAAGCCGAGGCATGGAGAACTGGGCCTCCCCGGTCGTCGCCAAAATCACAACGGAAAGGTAAGTCAAAAGACAGCTCGGGTGGGAAGGCGGACGGAATGTAAGGGAGATGTGTTCATTAAAAGAAGTAAAATAAAAAAGAAGACTTAGAACGCGCGACCCACTGGATGGACGAGAGCCTTCAGCTGGTCCAGACTCAGGAATTCGCGATTGGGAGGCAAGTCGATGGCGAGTTGGGAAAGGAGGGAGTCGCGGTCCAAAAGACGTGGGTTCTGCCAGTGCTCGTCCTCCATCTCCGCGCTGGTGTAGAGTTGTTCCACTGCGCGCTGCAGGTTGCACGCCGCCTCCAACGAACTCGCGCCGAGCGCCGCACCCACACCGACCTGGCGGCCGCGAACACGCAGCGGTGCGGGCGGCGCAACACCCTCGGGAGCGGCGGCAGCGGCGATGAAAGGCGGGGAGGCCGTGTACGTCTCGTGGGCTGTGTCCTCCACCAAGACTGCCGGCAGCGACGGCACCAGCCAGTAGCGTCTGGGTGGGAAAGGACAGGGCGAGAGAGGTGACTTTGGCCATAAATGACCTCGGGGAAAGAAGGCGACAGTCCAGGCGGCACCTCACCTGTAGATGCGGTCTTGTCCAAGTGGAATAATTGAGAAGCGTTTAGCCGTCCGCAGCACCGAATGCCACAACGCGCGCTCCTCCTTCTCCAATTCCGCGCTAATTGCACCAATCGGCGGTAGCTGGAGCCCCGAGGACGACGACACCGTCTCCCCGTCCGTCTCAGAGCCCGTTTTCTGGCCGTCTGCCTCGGTTACCATCCTTGACAGGGCGAAGAAGAGACAGAAATCGAGCATGTGTCAACAAACCTTAAGAGCAACTGCACAATCATCTTTCAATTTATCTCCCTGACACACCATAAATTTTTTTCCTAGTTAGAACTCAGTATGTAGTTAAGAGGCCCTTGGCTTTGACATGTGCACGATATCCACAAAAATGCCCACCAAGGGGAGACAAAAGCAAAGCGGAAAGGCAGCAGACAGAGCGGTGAAGAGGATGGGCCATTTGCTCACCCTTTAGCGCAGTTGAACTCCGCGGCGATTTTGGCTTTGGCGGCCTCGATGGTCTTCTTGCGGGGCCGATTCATGCTGTTGCGGAGGATGGGCGGAGTGCCGGTGAGCCAGTGGTCGCTGGTGGAGATGAGGGTGGAGGGTGAGAAGCCGTAGAGCATGTTGGCGATATTCGCATTGCCGCCGTAGAACTTGTAGCGCTCCGCCTGCACTCCTCGCAGTTGTAGTCGCAGACGTCGCAGACCCTCCGAGGCGGCCTCCATGCGTTCGCGGAGTTGTGGTTGCAGGAGTACCTCGTCCATGAGACTGGTGAGGGAGAACCAGGCGGTCGCGGAGCGGCCAGGTGTAGAGAGGCACTAAAGGAGGAGATAAGGCTGCATCTACCGCGTCTAGAACATGTTTTTCACATGTTTAACAGGCCGGCTGAAAGCTCCGCCAACCGCGACGGTCACAGCGCCAGTAACGGACTCGAAATGAAACAAGTAAGTCGGGTTTAGTCTCCTCTAACACGGTTTTTAAAGAAAATTAGAAGTAATTAAGTGTTTCCGTCCGTAAACAGAGCACTGAAATGCGCTCAATCTCTTTAAGAACCCCTCGAAGTGATAGTCAACGAGGCGGAAAAAAAGAAGAGGTGGCAAACTACAAAGACTAGCCACCCAAGAGGTTGTGGAGTGGCACGAGGGCCAATAAGGAGCAAAGGGGCTAGGTTAATGACGAATTTCACTTATAAACTAGATTTCCCAAAGTCAAATCAGCGAGTAGAGTCGTCAAAAGTTAGTTTTCCGCGACTATCTACAATCAGCCAACTCCATGGGGCAACGCGAAGGAGAGAAAAGTTAAAATTATCTCCTCTCCGGAATGTCACTTGCAGAAATGGGGACAGACGGCGATCCACATTCTTTCAAAGCCGTGACACACAACTATATTCACGATTAAACAAAATTTCATGAAGTGTTGACAGACAGACAATCTAAATGTGAATAAGTAAGAACACAAACGTCTCCAAGTAAAATTCATTATGAGGAGAGTCAGTTAAAGTGACCAAATCACCGTACCTGATCGCAGCCTGTCCACAATTTCTCGATTACTCCTCATAAGGTCCACACAAGGGTCATCGAGCGGCCGCGTGCCTCCCCAAATCGACCCCCTCCACCCGCCAGTCTTCGCGGGTGCGGTAGTGATGTGAAGCCACAGAGCCTCCGCCAGGCCTGCCCTATCAAGCGGAGGCAGAGAGGCGGCACCCAGGGCAACGGCGAGCGCTGAGGCACGCACCGCCAAGGACCGTCCACTGTTTGCACCGCCTTCCAATGGCGCCACCAAGGAAGCGCCTCCGACGGCGACCGTGGCGGCGGCGCGCTCGGCTCTGGAGGCCAGGGCAGAGTGGATCGGCGCCAGACCGACGAGTTCGCATTGTCGAGTTGCCTCCGCGGTGGCGCGGAAGATCGCAGCAAGGGCTGAACCGGAAGCAGTGGTGAGAGTGTCTGCTAGTATCGTTGTATACTCCTGGGAACAACCGAGACCAGTTAGAAATCCCGCGGAGGCAAGAGGGAGACCGGCCTCCAGAGTGGCAATAGCAGAAACTGTTGATGCGGCGGCAGCTTCAGCGGTAGGAGGCAATTGGCGGCCATTCGTTTCGCTCTATGGGCACAGACAGGCAGGTAGGATTTTCCAAATGTTGCAAATTCTATCAAAGTTAACCTCATTTCACCAACCTCGAGACGTCGAATGGCGCAGAGGAGACCAAATAGGGCGTCAGCGAAGGGTCCCGTGGGATCATTGCTTAAAAGGACATCCTCGAGGACACCCCATGTCATTTTTCCACCGCAATCTCCTCCATCCCCATCCTCATCTGCCATGATTACTTAACCTTTACCCCATCACCACTTGCTAAATTCCGCGCCATTCCAGGCACGGGTAGATGTAGAAGACCACCGAAGATGTGGAAGAATTCATAAACCCGTAGACAGACACCAAAATCCTCCGGTGGAATGAAACGACGTAGACGCAGAGGGGCAAGCGGAGGCAACGGAACGAGGTCAGAAAGGTCGAGGTCATCGCGTTTGCGAAGAAGAGACCAAGTGCGCTCCAGATCAGTTCGCTCGATACGAGTTAGACGATGTATGTCGGCGGTGACACCTTCTGATATGGGCAGAGTGTTGGAGACACCTAAATAATAAATAAAAACAGTTATTAGTACTTAACAGGGAAGATAAATCATTCTCGAGCGTTTTCTATAGCGATTCTCGGTGACTCGGTCGTGACTATGCGGAAAAATACGTACCTATGGATTTTATCATTACTGGTACATTAGCAGTTTTCTTTGATTCATTACTTGGCCCATCCTTTGAAGCCATCAATAGTTTTTCCCGACCTGTCGGATGACATGAAAAGCCAATAAGGTGAAGAAGGGTGCACAAAGTACTCAGGTCAGCCACACTCACCGGTTATGACGCGCGGAAGTACAATGTCAGACCACGGTAGATCCGGTTCCGCAAACACATCGGCCCATTTCAGGGTTCCCAGGGGGGAAAGGTTGAAGTGCCGCAACACTGACTCCTGAAAGCGATAGAGCCATTTGTATAATAAGTGCTACTGAAGCAAAATTAGTAACACGTGCCATAATACTTACGCGGGGTACGAAAAACTGATTTTCGAGCTTTCCGGTCTGACGAATGAAAGATTTGATTCTGTCGCGATTGAGAAAATTTTGCGGTGGACGATGGAGTGCTGAAAATGGCAAAATGAGTGTCGCCTTGGATTCGGTGGCATTTTCCGAGCCGGTCTGATTACCAACACAAAGTACGACGTATTTAATTGACTTGGGATCGGGGAGCGTCGGAGGACCTCCGTTCTCCTTGCAAAAAAAACGTAATTTCGAAAAATTGATGCATCAAAAGGTTCGAAATATAAGGGAATAATCGACTCACAGTGTCCTCGGATTTTGCCTGCGGTGAAGGCAAAAGTACACGCTCAACAACGACCGTGTGCTCGGGACTACAAAAAGGGAAAATGACATGACATGATTTCAATCATCTTAGCACCACAGGGACAACTGAAGAATCAAGGATCCCGTGGCAACCAGTGAATATATCTTTTACGACAGAACAGGACCTTAGACCACGGGAAGGGAGGGGGTTAACGAGGGATCCACCTTTTTCTGCAATAACTCTTAAATGTAGACAAAACTACTGAGTACGTTAATCTGGGACGGGAGTAAAACCAAAAATAATTGGAAAACCGAAGAAGCCAGCACTCGAGCGAAGAGGAGCAGAGAAAACGGGTGGTTATTCTTAATGCGAACGGAAGCGAGACGACTTGCACGTTGTCAGAGGCGGTGTCACAGCGGCGGAGGCAGACTTCTTCCCCGACGAAGAAGCGAGGAGCGGCAAAAGCGAGGAGGATGTCGACGAGATCGGCTAGACGACGGCGGCGGGCGTGCAGCATGATGTGCAGGAGACCGCGCGATAGCCCACTCCAAAGGCAGCCAAACGGCTGCGATCACCCTCCTCGCAGGCCAGCGCCTCCCGGTAGTTGAGATTTCGCATACCGCAGAAACTGCAGCCCCAAACCACGCTGTTGAGTTGGATGGTGCGCTCAAAGAAATCGCTGACGAGATGGAAAAAAGTAGGTAAGACACGATCACGATCAATGGGGCCTAATAACAGTCCTCGTTAAACTCTTTAACCTCCGAAGGCAACAACCAGTAACTGCGGACTTGAGACTATTTTGAGGAAAAAGGAGAGGGCCGATTCTAGTGAAAAGACCAAGTAAAAGTAGCAGACCGACCTGGTTAAACCGCAGAGACTTAATATCCTAACTAACTACCTGCTACATCGGCTAAAAGATGTAAGTTTATGACTAAATAAGAACTGGCAGAGAGAACAGACCTTCCTAACAGCCAGAAGATTGAAATAACCATCCCAATCCACCTCTAAGTAGAAATGCGACAAACGTGAGAGAGTAAGACCAATCGGTATGAGGTCATGGCGCCTCAGATTCCGACTACAACTATCGAAATGCGCTTTTGTCAGGAGTCTATAAGTAGTGGCCTTAGGAAAGGAAAAATTGAGCTCAGACTGGGAATATTTGACGGTGGGAATGAGCGCCGGATTCCACACCAAAAAGGGGAAAAAGGCGGTGATTGCAGTTCAAAGGTCGTATTACAAACTGGAGTAAAAAGTTAAGATGTGAAGGATAACGGTTTCTGTCCAGTCAAGTTGTGGAATTAGAAAGCAGTTCAAAGCAAATCCCGGTGGCCAGACGCTAAGCGGCGTACTTACTTGTAAATGAGGGAAAGAGAAGTCAGGGGAACACAAACAACAAAGGGTGGCGTCAAGAGCGTCATTGCTCGGTTCACCCGAGAAAAAGGTTGCGATCAGACGATCAGCTAGTAGCAAATGGTCTTCAAAACTCTGGGTTGATTACTTCAGGAGCAAAAGGACGGGGAGGAGTCAAAGTCTGCGAAATCCCAAGAAGTTCGATTAAATTAGGTTAAGTTCTAGCTTTAAGCCATACAAATGCCTGTGTTCCCCAAAACAATTTCATCATGCACAAACAGACGGTTTCATCCACCCGTTAAGCAGTTAAGAGAGGATGATGCCTAATTGCGAAGTAAACTCAAAGGAAGGATAAATTTAGCGTTGTGTTAAAAACAGACTTTAATTACCATTATAAAGGTAGATTTTACCTAATATCAAACAGTTGCGCTATCAGAAGAGGCGCGATATTGCCGTCATGTATGTCAATAGTTAGAGAGCGAAAAGAAGGTAGTCATTCGTGAATATTTTATATGCATTAATTGGTAATTAAGTCCGAGAGATTAGAAACTGGAAAAGCGACCATCAAGGATGCTGACAACGAACTTGCATTAAAAAATTGGAATCAATGAATAGGTCATTCAAATGATTGTTATAAGATATCCCATCTGGGGATAATGTGGAAGAAAAGAAAGCAAATTAAGTATTTTTGAGAAAAAAATAGTAAGTAAGGGTTTGTTTTTGCGTTGTACCGCGCAGATCCCACCGGTTGGAAGTAAGAAGCGAACAAAAGTGTCACTAAGCGTTACATAATTCAAAAGCCCATATGCTATTAAAAACGAATATTCAGTAGAAAAATCTAACAATTGAAGAATTCCAATGAATTTTAGAAGAGCACAAATAAAATGAGCTTCAATGGGTAGATGTTAACGAAATCATGCTTACTCATAGTCTCGAAAGACCTCAAAAGTGATCGGTGAAAAGAAAACCTCTTCCTCAGGTCTAAGATCAGGCGGAGGTTGTGATTTGACGAATGGTTCACCATTTAATAGAGGCATCTGGGTAATCGGAAGAAATTTTAACGTAACAAACATACCTATGCTCCTTAGATGGAATTTTACTCGTAATAAATAACTAAGATATGAACGAACGTATGAAATAACAGAAATAAGACATAGAGAAACAAAATAACAAGATACTTTTTGAAAAACAGAAACCATCAAGCATTTTCCAATTCTAGTAAAATGTATTAAAATCAGGAAAATACGTTATGAACGCTTTAAGACTACAAAAACGAAAAAAACAGACTGTAAGAATGATTAACCTTGCAGACACAGAAAACGAGTGATTTTAGATCAACAAAAATTGCAATAATATAACATTTCCTGAGAAGCACATTTATGTGACGAGAAAAAAACTCAAGGAAACAATAATTAAAAGATATCCTATTTGGATGGTAAGTAGGCAAAAACACATATTAATATTGCGACAACAGTAAAAATTGGACAGAAAAACTTTGGGTGGCTAGAATTGGGAGCGTTAAGTCTTAAATAAATTGCCAAAAATGACAAAATTATTCCACAAATGGCCTACAGTAAGCCAAAAAATAAACCTCATCATCGAACCTCCTACAAGATATTTGCTCACGGCTTATGTATGACCTTCCCATTGATGAATTAAAAGGAAAAGGCAATGAAATCTCAATTAAATTGTCATCTAATGCTCCTAGTTATGCAAAACAAAAGTCCCCGTAGGGGTCAGTTATTATGTACTTTAGTTAAGCAACATATTATATCTACAATTTGGGCTCTGAGAAGGTAGAAAACAGTTGCAGAATTTGCGGAATTCACAACATTAACAATTAGCGGGTTTATCAAAAACATATTTTAAAATATGGCGCATGACTTATTTACCTAATTTTGTTTGGCTGATGAAAGTGAAATCAATGGACCATTTGTTAAGTGAAAGTATTCTAAATTTAACATACGCATGTTTTAAAGAAATATACATTTCAGATTAAAATGTTTTTATGACATTATCAGGCAAATGTTTAGAGAGTTTTCTTTCGGGTCAGCGACCGCATTTCGTACATCTCGTCCCCTAAATTGCAGAGTTGTAACGCCACAGTGCCCTTTTGTGTTGAAGAATGAGACCTTTCGTTTTGTTTATTCCGATATTCGTGCGCGTGTGAAGCCTTCTTTTGCTTGCTTACTGTCAAAGACAACCTTAATAATACGGCAATATCGCGTTTTAGCAACTTGAAGGTGAAACTGTGGACTGCCTCCTCGACCTCTTCCTTCGACTGCGCAAACCCTAACATCGCAACTTTATCCATTATGGTTTGACAAAGCCACATCCACTCCTTCCGGCCCTTCGTAAAACCAACTCCGAGAATAAAAAATCCTCTCAACTTCCCACATTATTTTAGCATCGCAGGAAGCTGTTGGAGCCGCATTTCACACGGGGGAGCTTATTTATGCATGTGCAAAATCTACAGAGGTATTTGCATGGCGAGCCGCTGCGAAAAGGTGGCATTGTTGGGATTTTTATGACGCCTTGTGGTTAGTCTACTCTTTTCCTATCTGTCGCATCGCAATACGAGTTGAGCACCTATGCACTCCTCGATTTGTACAAGTCCCAAGAAGTGTCACCCATCTCATCTATCTCACAGTCGTTTTACTGCTAGTAATTTCTGATTGGATTAGTCTTGCCTCTAAGCGCCAAATTTCAAATTCCAAATGCTAGGTCAGAAGTTATCAGTGCGAATCTATTCCAAACATTCAGCACAATATGTCATTAAGGTGAACTTTTCATTACCCTCACCTCACCGCGTTGAGTCACTTTCCGACCGGCACCATGGCAATGATGTTTTGTTACTAATGTACACTGTGCTGGCATAGCACCCGAGTTGGCCAGAGTAAAATAAGGCAAAATATTTGCAACGTAACTGGCCTAATCTTCGTCTTGATTTCTAAAATGCACGTGATATGCACACGTTCTCACAAACTCCGACAACGAAAAATAATTCGTCCGTGCACCCATTTTCAACCATTTCCTCACCTGTTGATCGCCTATTAACGATGTCACCGTCAGAATCGCGGCCGCGCTCGACTTGAGGAGAGGCGAGGGGGACTCTGATAATAGTTCAACCATAGGAAATTAATTGATTCCCTCCAAACAGTCGGAAAATGCGATCAGCAGTATGGCTTAATATTCTGTTGCGAATGTACGAGGTAAAATATCGTAAACAGCATTTAAATGCGTAACCGTTACATTCTCCTCCCTTTTCCGTACTCATGAAAGATTTATTAAGTGCAAGATGGTGTGTTAGCTTTGGGACGAAAAGTCAAGAAGCCATTTAATGTACTCATATCATTGTTTAAACCTTAAGGGTAATGGCACTTTTTAGAAAGACAGTTATCCGATACGTAGCATGAATGCGTGACATCGGTCCACCCTATCAGCCCTGTAAATTGTGAAGTAGGTTTTACTAAATATCCGGCAAAGGTAACCGTGCATAATTTCTTTCAATATTACCCTCGCCTGCCAAACAACTCGAGAGGCAGCTCTGGCGAAATCCATATGCTTTTTTTCACTAATCCTTCCGTCCATGATGATGAAATTGATCCACGTACTGTGGGTGAATTTTGCCGCGGTTTAAGAATTTATATAGAAACTTCACCAGTGATGGGAAAAGCATGAACAAGAGGGTGAAACATTTTTGAAGATTATTTTTGAGCATTCTTTCAGCTTCGACAACTGTGACTTTTCCTTGGAATAAAATTTTATTAATGCTTGCACATGACAAGGTGATTGGACCGATTCCAGGGGTTTTTATTTGCTCAGTCTATCTGCTGGTTGCTAACTTGAGGCCTCATAAAATGTTGACGCTCCATCTATTAGGTAGATAATGGAACCACTAAAAAGGAAGATAGTAAAGGGGAAGTTAGCGTCACAAGGTCAAACACAAGTCAACTGACGAAGATAGATTAGTCCTAAATAAATAGTAGGGTGGCAGTGAAGATGGATGGGCGATGCTTGTCGGCATATGAAACACCGCTGTTTTGGTGTCTTTCGAGGAGAGCTATTGTCAATGGTAGGTGACGCTTATGACGTAATAAACACTAAAAATAAATCCGCTCTCTAATACAAAGTGTACCATCGTATTGAACTATGGTCTAGTAAATGTCAGGGGACTTTTGACTTATTTTGACATATTTCAAAGGCGCACCAAGTAAACGCAATTTACATCAATAAATACTTCAAATATTTTTCTGCAAACGATGTCAAGTTTTGAATACCAATTACTTTGAAGAAGCATAATACGTTCTATTCTAGCTGGAGTTTAATTGGGATTCGTTTTTATGCATGCTGAATCGGGGAGCGCGATTCGCTTCCCGTTGTGTGCAGGTGTTTGGGCATCATGCTATCAACGAATCCAAAAAACAAAATCAGCACTTTGTTACAAGGCATCGAAGCGTAAGTTTGTCGTTGCTAATTGGTCTTAGTTACAACCCCGCACATCTTCCTGCTCTTGAAAAGCACTTGGCGTGGCAAATTAAGGAAAACGAATATGATTTTGAAGCAAATTTGGTCATGCTTCGATTGTAAGGCCAACACTCTATTAACGGCTGTAGATATCAGTTCAATCCAGATCTTTATAATGTAGACGCAGTCCGACTGATATTGTTGAAAGCAATAGCTAATCTTCCGTTCACAGACCTCACGTTGTACAAATACCTCATCCAAACAGACAGAAGTGAGTGTGTATTTTCCTCCTTTACTGCTTTAGCTCAACGAAGAACCCATTCGAACGATCATCTCTTTGGGAACGCTTCTAGAGACTTGTCAGTTTCAAAAATTCTGGGCAACTTATAAGGAAAATAAAAGCATCGTAGGCAACATATCAGACTGGACAAGCTCCGTAAGAAGCTGTGAGTAAATTCCTGTCTTTTGTTTGTGGAATATTTCTAAATTTTTACAGGGTCACCCAGTACTCATTCTTAATTGATTTGGTTTAAAATGAGTTTTTAATGTTGACGGAGAATGCTCTGTCCTATTTCGAGATTAATTATTTATGATCTGTATGCAACAAGGACTCAAGTGTTGGTTGTATTAGTTGTGTTCTGATGTTTATTTTTCACCTTTGGCTCAAAAATGCTAAGTGCTATCGCTTGGCTTAGCTCATCCTTCTTGCTCCCGTAAAATATTCCTCTATTGATGTAGTACTTTTTTTACACACGTATTCTCCCGTCTATGCTTTTGAGTGTGGTTGTGCGGAAGAGAGGAATCGAGCCCAGCCTTTTACCTGCTCTTATTCCCACGTTTTTGATATTTTCATATCTCTGTACTACACTGACTTTCACCTCCGAATATTTACGTTATTGTCGATTATCATGAAACGCGTTTTTTTTTCAAACATTGTCTAGTTTAACCCTTATTATTTTGGGCGACAAAGCTTGTGTATGGGGAAAACAGGTTATTGGATTCTTTTTTTTCAAGATTGATTGAATGTCGCGGGCGAGATGTCGTGAGACTTTCCTTACGTCCCTCACTGTTTTGCCAAGTGAATCTGCTTCATTAACTGCAATTTATTTCACAAAATCGCCATTTCATTGCGATCGCCCACTTTTTTGGCCGATTGATTGCAATTAGGGAAGGTGGTTTACCTCTTAAATTACTTAATCTTACGATAGACTTATCCATTGGTGCTAAATATGCTTTTCCATTTCGCAAAAAGGTGATTAAAGTAGCTATGAATTCCGTTTTCAAATGGGATTTTTTTGCGCGGGTGAATCACTGAATAGCCCCCGTTGCGTTCCCAGTTATCGCCTATGTGATCGACACGACCTATCAGCGCATCCCGAAGACCCTGCTGATGGCCCTGCTGGACATTAAGTCGAAGGAGGAGCTGACTTCGGTGCTGGAGACGCGTAAATGGCAGTTGTTGCCTCCGACGTCAGAGGATGGCGAGGAGTGGATCTTCATTCTTAACCATGAGGCCTCGGTAAAATCGACCAACATCAAGGAGAAGGTAACCTTCGACGCGATGGCAAGCAGTGCGCATGCATTCAAGCCTTCTGTCGGTCATTTCTTCATCCAAGCCCCTGAGAATCAGCCTTCCTAGAGTCGTGATTGTTGGGTGTCGGCGGAACTGTTTAATAAAGCAATATGTGTTTGCGATTTTGCAAATCCTCCTGTTTATCCATCTCCCTTCAGTTTTCGGTTGTTGAGAGTCTGACATCTCCAAGTACCGGGTGGAGTCAAGCCCGCTAGATTTATAGCTTACTGTGCCTAGCAGGAAGTGAAAATTGAATTTTTTTACCACTTCACCTGGACGTTTCACACTCCTCCAACCGACTTCCCCTCTCCAAACTGTCGGACATTGTACCAGAGCAGTCGCCACTTTCTTGGAAGGTTGAGGGCAAAGTAACACCACGTTACGAACCACCACCCCGAACTGATAATATGCGTTTAGTAATGATCGAAACATGAGAGCAGCCGGGGAGACTAGCCAAATTGTTGGCTGTAATGCCCCTCTCTCTCCCTCGGGTCACACGAAATTGTCCCACTCCGCAAGTTGGCCATCTCACTGACTTTTCATCATTATTTTCTGATGCATTAAAAGAAGGAAAGAAGGGAGCACAGAGGGAAGACAGGCAATATAGAAAAAGTGAGAGCGGGAGGGAGGGAGAGCACAGTAAAGCGGACGGGACAACGGTGGCAGCGGCACCAACGAAAGACGGGACTTTGGCAGCAACGGGAGCGCAGAGGACGTCAGGGGCTACGTCGACGACATCTCCGCGAATTGCGATTTAGGACCAACCTGGAGCCGGGTCTCGTCCGCCACCACCTTGGGTAAAGAGGATTTAGATGAGAAACCCTGAATTCGGCTCTCAGTGGTTCCCACGTCGTTGCAAAGTTGCAAAGGCTCAGACTCAGATTTCCGTACTAACACGGCACCGTAAAGTAGCTTAACGTCGGCAGAGACCAATCTAAAAGTCGACGACTCGGAGAATCCTCTAAGCTTCCGCCAAAAACGGGCATGTTAATGAATCTTCTAAGCCTTGTCTATTCTTTAGTGACCGACGTCGTAGTGAAAGGAGAGGAAATAGCCCTCTCGAGTTAATTAGGAGAGGTCCGTTGAAATAGATTGATTTCACACGAGATTTTGACTAAAGTTGATGCTGAAGGGTGTGTGAAACCGCCTTATCGAGGGAATCCATCGCCCAACCGTTATAGCAGCATTACGTAGAGGCTGTGTGGACTGATTAAAGTGGACTTCAGCAATAGACAGGGCAGGAGGCGGGAAGTGCTGTGAAAACGCACCTCTAACCTTCCTCGGGGCCAAATCGGCTCGGCAAAACGGAAGTTGAGGCAAAGTAAGTTAAGGGACCAACCTCTTCGTTGAGTAAGTTGCTCAATTCGACGCGATATCGGTCGAAGGCGTCTCGTAAAGCGGTGTACTTCTCCGGGTGGACCCGCACCATTAGCGGCCGATAGCGCGTCAGAAGAACCAGGCACACGGTGAGGAAATCACTAGTTTAATAGATGTAGAAAAACTATTGCTCAGATGCACTTCATTTGACAGATAATTTAGAAATTTGTGTTACAAAAAGAGACGTTTGAGGTGATCAATCTTCTCCGGTGGGTGCAACCGGGCTCGAGACGCGGCTAGAAAGGCGTGCGCGTAAGCCATCGGACCCTGGTTCACAGTGGGCAGGAGGGCGCCCTGTAGGTGCATGTCTAGCAGGAGGGGGACCCTATACTCGCCCTTGGTGGTTACTTCAAAACCGCCTTCGGAGATCTCGCACGCCGAGGAGGTAGTTGCGGTCACGGAAAGGTGAAGAGCTGTTTCAGGAAGGCAAAGGCAAATGGGTTAGAATCAATTCAGAGACCTTAACAAGCATCTAGGCAAAGGATTCAGCCACCTGAAAGATTGGCAGTTTCCTGAGGCGCACAGGGAATGTGAGAGGACAGGTATTGCACCTTCACCTGGATGGCATCGATGGCAGCATCCAGAGGGGACAGGTCAACATCGCTACTGGAGACAACTTCGAGGCGCGAGCGGAGGTGTGGAAACACCGCTTCTGTCGACAGTGTAGTGCGTCGTTTCCACTGTGCTGTCAGGTCGTCCGTTCGCTTCGGTTTGGCGGACAACAGACAGGCCTCAGTGGTCATACCTGGAATGGGAAAAAAGTAGCGTCACCCCGCGCACCGGTCGGTGGGTAAGGGAGAATTGCTCTGGTCCCAAACCCGGTTGCATGATGAAAGGCGTATCGAAGAAGAAGTCGCGGACGTTGTGATGGAGATCGAAGGTGGTCTGCTGGATGGCGGCGTCGGCCGGCAAGTAGGGCTCCACGAAGGTAACCTGAATGTAGGCCTTGTCGGGTGAGAGCCGAGAAGGATCCACGTAATTTTCCACCAACTTCTCGACTCTTCCCACGCCGAGACGCTCCTCAAAGATCTTGATTTGGTTCTGGAGGAAGACATTGAGCTTCTGCCACGCCTCCGCCCGGTAGATGTAGGACTTGCCGGCCAGGCTCTCAAAGGCCTGTGAACGTGAAAAAAAGCCATAATTAACGCCAAGAATGGAAGGTGATACTTTTTTAGGGCGGAAAGAGGATGACACAAAGGTTGACGCGTCGAATGGTGGAGACGAATTAAGAGAAGGATCGAGACTCCGCCTCCCCCACAAAAGGAACGAAGAAGGAAAACACTTGTCCAGCACAAGAGTCAAGGGGCCAAGGTCGTTTCGACTCCAGCGTCCTGACAATAATCGCCACTTTCTCAACGAGGCGGCCCCCGCGCACACATCCCGTTGTGAGCCTATGACCTCGTTAAAGCGAGAGATGCGGCTATGAGTTACGCAAACACACTGTCAACGCCGAAAAGAACTGTTTGTCCATCTGAACAGGTAGCGCGCTGTCTTTGCGACGTCCTTGTCCACTCTCTATCGGGGCAGCATCAGCCAAAGTGACGTGAGCTTAAATTCCGAAGGCCTCAGTTTATCTCCCAGGCGCTCTGCACACCGAAGATAACGTCAGTTGTTCAAATGAACTCGCCTATGTCGTCGTCTGAGATGCCCTTGAGGACGACAACCTCATCAAAGCGAAGTAGTGGCAAACGACAGATAAGCGGACGGTCTCCCAGTCTCCCCACCGGAGAGAGACGAGTCTGGAGGTGGGGGGAGGAAGACGGGAACGGGACGGAGGAGACTTACTTTGCCGAAGAAAGTGACACGGAAATAGGAGGCGAAGAGACGATGAGCGGAGGCCTCTGCTCGCGCAGTGTTCTCGTAGGCGCGGCCGAGGTGGTGATAAATTTGAGCCAACGCCATGAAGTCCCGTCGGGCTTCGTACACCGGTGTGATGAGGGCGTACACTGGTTGCAGCGCCTCGAACAGACCTGCAGCCTCCAACGCCATCGCCGCGTCCGTCACATCGCGCAACAGGTCCTCCTACCCTCACAAATGCGTCTATGGTCAGAGTCTCGCCCGGGGAGGGGAGGAACCCCCCAATGGGAAAGTGAGGGGGAGAAAGCGCACCTGGTTATAGGAAAGCTCGATAATCGCCGGGTCGCAGAGGTGTGAGGCCTCCTCCAGCCGAATATTCGCCGAGACCTTGCAGAACGCGTCACAACCCTCGGGAAATTCGCCTTAATGAGGAGAAAATTAGGATTAACGTCGGCATCAACATGCTCGACGGCGGAGGACCATCAGTGTGCTCAAATCATGCAAATCACCGGTGCCTGAGTCAAATTCCCTTACATAATAAATCGCCTCCCCATTAGGCTCCATCAATTAGGCAAACTTACGGTCGAGCAGGCCTAAATGGAAGCGGTGGAGGGAGGAATGGACGGGAGTACACGAGTAGAGAGCACAAAGTCTGTCAGTGGAGGCATTTAAGAGGAGTTGAGGACTAACCTCGCTTGTGGAGATACTCGGCCATGAGAGCAGCGATGTGTATTTTGGCCATGGCCACTTCGGCCATGTTCTTCAGTCCCAGGTGAAGTTGGGCCAGCTTCTCCAGCCACGTGCTACAACAGGAGGGGGGAGGGTGAAGAGGAGCGTTGAAGAAGTGTCACTCGCCACCCGACTTCTAGACAACACACCGTCTGAGCACCGGGTTGCTGGCATAGGACTTGGCCAGTGAGTACTGAAGGTCAATTTGGCGATAAGGATCATTGCTATAGCGACGCATCTCCGCAGTGGCGGTAAGCACAGTCCGGATACGCTTTATGAGGTCCTCAATGCCCTCCATGAAGGTGACAGCGGTGGGACCGCGGAGGGGACCTTGCAGCGAGTTCACCTGACTCATCGAGCGACTATGTGTGACTTCGAGGTTGTTGCCGCCGCGTTGTATGTCCAGCTCCGCGAAGCCGTGGAGGAGGCTGAGACTCGTCTCGAATTCGGGACCGATGTCGCCGACCAGTTTGGAGATGGAGACGATCATCTGGGGCGAGGATGGGGCAGAAAGTCAACCAATAGTAAGTCTGGTGTATTTAGCGCCTCCGAGGGCATCTTTGAAGCACACAAGGCATCCGGTAGAGTAGACAAGAAAACCGTGGGGAGAAAACTCAGTTAACGAGGGTACGCAATTCGTGGGTCAGCCAGAACTTACTTGCAGATGTACGCGTTTGAAGCCCTTGGGGCCAAAAACCTCAAAACTGGCCCGCCACATGCGGTAGATGAGGCCACAGGCCTCCAATCGCAGCGTGTCTGTGTGGACCGCACTGGCCTGGTCGAAAATCCGACGACTGGTGAGCGGAGACAGGATGCCACTGTAAGTAACTATGTTGGAGGAGGAGGAAATAATCGGAGTGGTGGACGACTGGTGCTCCTCTTCCCCGGCACACGGCAGGAGATTAAGATTGGAAGTGCGCAGTCCGGCCAGGCAGATCCGCGCCAGTCCCTCCGTGGTCTCCGAGAAGAGCACCTGGTGTATGAAGACAAAATAACTTCCACTGGCGTCGCTTAACCCAAGAAAAGTTGGCATACGACGTAATTTAAACCCTCTACAGCACCATCGAGTCTAGTAGTTGCGTACCTTTGCGAAGCGCGAGATAAAGACTCGAAGGGAGGCGAAGGTGTGTTTGAGGAGGTGTTCAGACTGACCTGTCGTGAGGAGACACACGTAGACGTCGAGAATGCCCTGGAAGACGGGGTTGGAGGGCATGGATGATTCCAGGTCTTTCTGAAGGCAGAAGACGACATCTACCGTTAAAATGACAGAACCCCTGTGGACTTGAGTAGCCCGAAGGAAAAGCCAAATTAGTTGTAACCCGGTGGAGGGAGACGAGGTGACTTACTCTACAGGTGTTGCTGATAAGGTTGAGGACGTCGAGGACAATGAGACCAGCCTCTGTGACCATATTCGCCTCCAAGAGGACACGGTATTCTAAACAAAATTCAGAAAAAAGGACTTACTACCAAATTTTGAATGTTCGAAATCAGAAAGTTAGCCGAAAAAGAGTACTTTGGAGGCGGAAAACCCCCCCCCATAAACTTTGCGGACTAGAGACTCCCTCACAGGGAGTCCAAGCGACGAGAAGCTAAAAAAACGTCAATGGGTGTCTGAGGCATGTCGACAATTCCCAAACTGCGAGAGAGGCACTTGGAGCCGAAAAGGGATATTGGGAGACCAGTGCAGAGGCAGGAGTGCTTCCCAAGCACTTTCCCTCGGCAGATGAAGAGAGGAGTTGGAAACGGTGGTCACCGTGTTAATGAGGCAAATCGAAAGGCTTAAATGTCAACCTGGTGACACCTATAACCTGAGTGGTTTTAGAAAAGACCACTTGTGGAAGCCGGCGAGAGATTTAATCCAAAGCAGAGAAGAAGTTTGATCTGCATAGGATATCGTTGGAACTGCGTGCTCAGTGTGAGGACAAAGCTATCCATGAGTTTGGAGGGCGAACGCAAAACTCTTTCGACGTTTAGAGGAAAATTTTGGGGATTTCCATACCCGAAGCCAACACCTAGTGATACCACAAAATTTCGGCGATGATTCTGTACAACAGGTGACGAAATCAAAGGCGTATGTTGGTGCTACCTGTAATTTTGGCTCACGACGCTCTCTCGGGCCTCAACCAATCCTCGACTAGGGACGTAGCTAGGCAAAGGAGGAAGGAGAAAGAGCACAAAACCACCACCCATTTCAAAAACGCATGGACCAACAGGCGGATGTGTGTTTAGCAGGTCGAAACAAATGAGGCGGATGACAAGAACCAAGGAGAGAAGGAATGTGTAGTGAAAAAGCCGAGTAATTCCATAAAAGCTATTACCGCTCTCCGAGGCGGCCGAGGTTTGTGACGACCCGAGGGTTCCGCGTTGTGTCACCGAGCTCGTGCTGATCGTGCTGCAAGGGGTACGAGGAATTAAAAAAACATGAGACGTGTGAAGTAGACCTCCACGACGACTATGAAAAGTTATAGCATACTTGAATCGGGAAATGCACTTCCTTCCGCGGTACTTCAGGTGCTGGATGGCGTAGCTGCAACAAAAGAAACCATCTTCTGCATCGAAACGACCAAACATCTAGGAGAGGAACGCCTGCTCGAGTGAGCAGGGTATGACCGAGAAAACTTACGTAAGTATTTTAAGAAAGTCAGCCTTCTCGGTGTTGGAGAGGCTGCGAAAGAGCGCGGCAAGCGAGTCCCCATTAAGATTTGTGAAGAGTTGAAGGAGGCAGATGTAGAGATCGCGTTGGCACTTGTCGTTGAGGTGATGAATGTAGACTAGAGGGATGTGGCGACGTCGGTGGATGTGCGGACGGAAGGAGTATTCCATCTGAATTAGTTGGATTACCGAGCGCCTTGAGGAGGAGGACGCTGATAGTGGCGAAGGAGGCGCCTCACTCGAGGGATTTAATCCGCCTTGGGAATACGGTCTGTCAGAGGAGGGAAAAAAATAGTGATTGCAAAGACGAAGGCGACGAGGCGCGATTGTTGAGTCGACGGCCATGCCTCCCCCTGGCAGAGGCTCATACGAGTCAGCTAGTGTGAGCTCGCCGCAGACAGCCTGAGATTAAAGCGTAAGAGGCAAAGACTGTTGGTCGAAGACCAAGTTTCGCGCAATCAAGGAGCCGCATAAGGTCTCCAGTCCCTGAGGTAAACGATGTATGGCCTCCAGTCACGCAATTGCCATCTTGTTCCCCTATCCAACCGCAGTGTTGCGATTGGTCGAAATGCGCCCCGCTGCTATTGGTCAGACGGGTTGAGAAACTTCCACCAATAAAACCTCAGCAGATAAAGTCTCCAATTGTTATAGGGTGGAGGGGAGGGAAGGGGGTGCAGCAATCGGCTCAACGCCTACCTAACTAAAAATTTACTGTACCCTTCAGATTTGACTACAGTAAACACAAGAGTCCTATTCCTATTAAGCGTAGTCAGACTTACCTGACTTTGGACTCCTGTGAGCGGAGCGGAGGAGGTTGGTGGGATCGGCTGAGGACAGCGTTGCCTTCTGAGGACGAAGTTTGAGACGCCCGAGGCACGTGCTGTGGCCATGCATAGTCGTTGGAATCACCTGAAATGTGATTAAAATAGCATTTTGGTAGGGAGGCAAGCGAGGAGGCGTGTACGCTCCGCACAGAACGTGCCTTTTTCCTTGCTGATCGGACAGCACTTAGACTCACAAATAAGTAACCTAGCAAAGGCCTGGGCAAAATTCTATAAATCAGAGAACAGCGCCACTGCGAATGCGAGTCATAGGTGAATAACGGCTACGAAATGTGAGTTCAATAGCACTGCCACCGACAAAGAGGATGAGGACTCACTGTCAGTGTCAGAGTCGACATTTCTGTCCAAGTCGTCACGGTCGTCCTCCCCGATGTCAGAGCCTCCGTCCTTGGCATACCACGTATATGACGAAGAGCCCTCGCTCCCTTCTTCCACATTTTCGTTGTCATCATCATTGCTGTCATTCCCACCTTCCGTTAAGGTCAATGTGCTCCCTGATTTCGGTTTAGGCATGGTTGTCTCGTTAGGCAAACGTGGACGCGATGCCGCGCCGCGCAGTGCACCACCTTGGAAAATGTGACACTTATTAGGTGACACGTGCCACTGAGTGGATGTAACACATGCAAATTGGAGTAAACAGAGAGGAGACGAAGGATTTTCGAAACAAGGCACGAGGAGCTGATGCTGGTGTGCTCCAGATCCTATTTAACAAATCGCGCCAGGAAGGCTTAACACTTTCACCCGAGAACTTAACAATGGAGGCGAATCCCCACTTGACGACGCAAATCTTACACGTGCGGAGGGAGACGAAGGATAATCCTCCAAAAGGGTACAAAGTCAATTTCGCAGGGGGCCAGAAAGGCCACAACAATTATTCCAAGCCCTGGACGCCTCAAATGGACGAGGACGTCCAACAAAATAAGGAAGATGACGAGCCAAACAAATTTTTTAGGCAAGGGAAATCGTCTCAATTGACATCGTGGCATAGTGCCTTTGGAATTGAACAGTGGGGATGGAGATGAGACGGAAAAGCGGCTGAGCAGGAGGCATCGCTGCGGATTAGTGAAGACGACCGAGAGAAAAGTAGAACGTGACCCACAGTTCTCCCCTGGTCAATTCGTTCCAAAAAAGACCACTTAGCCACACCATGTGGCTTTCGACAAAGATTTAGGCTGATGTGGTTGGCACACAAAGCTGGTGTTGCCCACCGAAGCCTTCCCAGCCAGCTTCACAGATGCAATAGAAGTCTCTGAGGCACGAACGTCACGAGGTGGCAAGGTAGGCCGCGGAAAGGTAGGAGAGAAAGGCGGACGAGTGCAGAGTGACATCAACCCACTCCATGCTAGTTTATTCGCGAGGCCATCTTCAAGTTCAGAAGCCTGTCTTTACGCCCTCCCTTCTCCCGCCCACCAACGCCTACTTAAGCAAAAACGTTAATTAAAAGGAATGAGGCAGGAGAAGCATCGTTTGCTGAGGGATCTAATCCCGCCTGCCTTCGTGTAAGGTATGCACTAAGAAGCGATTTGGCGAGTAGAGATTAGTAAAAAAGGCGATCGAGTCAGTAAGGTTAAATTTAACATTTATAAAGCTTTACCTCTGTTGAATCCGGCGATCTGGTTAAGCACTTCAGGCATCACCTTGCCGTTAGGGCCGAGAAAAGCGGCTGAGTAGGTGGTAGCATTTGAGGAGGTAGTCGATTTCCGATCCGAGGAGGAGTTGGAGGGAGTGGACGTCTGAGTGGTGGTAAGAGAACTCCCGCTACCGTCGGACACTACAGTCGGACAGTCCGTACGCCCTAGCCACTTCTTCCTCTTCGACTCCGACAACGGTCGCTGGCTGTCATTGTGACTGTGAGCGTGGAATTTGTGCAGTTTATGTGCTTTTCTCGACTTCCGCCGGCCACGCGAATTGCTGTCGTCTTTGGCAATCATTGCATCGATGCCGAGACCGGCCCTTTCCAATTCGCGCATTTGAAGACCTACAAAACATGGTGGCGAAGTTGAAAAAACACAGCTCCTTCAAGCACCCACCACAGAGAAAATCTGATTAAGCATTCTCCTCTTTCGTGTGACTTGGCAAAATATGGTGTGAATTAAACTAGAAGGAGAGTATGCCAACACCTGTGCATGACTTGCAACGGAGGAAGTGGTGTAGCCCGGTTAAGGTAGGCCGAATCACAAAAAACAGTGACAGGCTAAGGTTCTAAGAATTGCGTCTAAAAAATACAGCAATCGAATTAAAAGGTGTCCGATCTAAAATCTCGGATTTTTACTCAAGCATGAGACAACACGAAGACGGATGACGGGAGCGAAGGGAAAAAGTGAGATAAGATGGCAGTGGGGCAATGATATATGGAAGAGAAGACGAAAGGATATTCCTTAACACATTGCATTTGAAGTCAGAAAGTAAGCACGAGATTAGAAAGGGTTGAGCCTCCCGTGGGGGCAAAGGGGGAGGAATCTAAGGAAGTAATGCCGATGTGAGCACAACTGGGTCGAACAGAGGTCAGGACTACACATACCAGGCGGTCCCAAAGCACTGATGTTCTCCAAAGCGATCTTTACCAAAGGCATATAGAGCAGGTGGATGCGAGAACGCAAGCGGCTAGAGGTGGCGTATCGAGGGTCAAAGGTCAATTTGGCGAGCTGGTTGAGGAGGAGGAGAAGGGGCTGCCGCAGACTTCGGGTAGACATTATATTTCCCGTGTCCTCACAACCGGCTAACACACAGGCCACGTGTTGGAGGACTATGCCCACGACAAAGTGTTGCTCACAGAAGCGCTCGTTTAAAATCAGCTCTTCCCGACGATCTGCGGATAAAGTCATATATATTATCAGTAGGATGTTTGTGTTTGGCATTCATGTTGCTCCGCCCCTCGAGGATGAAGGGCTTGTGGTGCCGCATTAATTTCAAATCAGGCGATTATATGCGCAAAACTCTATCGTAAGCAACCAAGTCAATAGGCTACTGGCCTTTAGTTGAAAGAAGACAACCTTTACCTCTCTAGATACGGGCTACCCAATAATGTTCCGAGAAGGTGGCGGGAAATAGCAAAAAAAATACTCAATTGTGGAAGAGGGAAATGATACGATGGCTCTGTTCACAACAGCTCACATCTAGTGAGTCAAATAGCGCCTAGAGTCTGAAAGATCACCGTTAAAGAAAAAAGGAACAGGTTGTTTGATTGGGAAAAGAAGAGATAAAACCGACCTGAAACGGAAGGAGGAAATGAGGGCAGGTTGATCTGTACGAAGTACTGAGTCTCCGAAAACCGCTGAAGTAGACGATATCGGAGATAGTTGAAACGATCAACCTCATTTGGAGACTAAACGAGTGAGAATGAGTGGGAGTTATATTGGCTTTTAGGGTGAGTCGGGAGTATGAGGGATTGAGAGCCCTACCATTTTGTGACGAATTTCTAGGAACGTTAACAAATCCTTAAGTCTCTGCAGCACAAAACCCGGATCGATAAGGAGGAGAAGTTGTTCCAGAAAGGTGGCAGTGCTCTCCGCCAACTCCACTCCCAGCGTTTCACTAGCCTTCGAGCGAGCCTCCGGAGTGTCCGCCGCGTGGACATCGAAACTGACCCCACCGCCAGCCATCATGAAGGTCGACTGACTGCTCCGAGTAGAGCCGCTATCGAAAGCACCGCCGTCAATAACCGTTCCGTCGCGTTCCGTACATAGCTCAACCATCCAAGCACCAACAAGTCGTATTAGTACCTTCAAATCGGTCCTGAAGGCAATCGGTAGGTTGTCGAGACCCCTACGACCTAGCTACGGTAGTCAAAGAGAAGTAAATTATCATAATCGGTTGTTGATCGAGTTAACTCAACACATGGAAATGCCGTTACTTTGTATCGACTGTTGGAGTTGAGGTGCTGTCCCAAAGACTTGATGACCACCTCGAAAAAGAACCAAGTGTTGACGAGAAATCGGTGAGCGATCTCGGAAGGACAGGACGGATCAGTCATAATGGCGATCATTCCACGCACCACCGCCTGGTGGAGGGAGAGGGCGTTGGAGCCAAAGTTTGGCATTTTGAACGTGTCGGCGGTTGATGTACAAAGGTTGTAAGGATCGAGAGAAAACTAGGTGGCAATTGGAGGGAATGCAAGATGGAGTGAAGACAATCCGTCTATTCAACTTCATTTCCATCAAAGAGCGATTGGTGGTGCGTGGAAAAATCTTACTACTTATTTCATTCACATAATTCTAATTCCTATTTGGCAACTTGGTGGTATTTGGAAGACGAAAGCAGGTAGTGGCCAAACGAGAGATGTCCCAAGTGATCATATAAGTGTTTATAGAATTCCGGTGATCCGAAATTCTACTTCCAATCTGAGAATGCTGGCCTCAAGATGTTGACTTTCGGCCAAAACAAATACCACAGGCAAAAATGGGATACTTACACAACATCGCAGAGAAGTGAAGTTTTTCTCAATTTACAACGAAACTGAAAGGCGTGAAAGCGATTTCAACAACACTAGCTACTCCCAGACGTATTGGTATTTTGCCGCTGTGTAGCGGTCTCGGATACCACAGATGAGGTCTTATAGGCACAGTAGAAGACGAAAACGATTGAAATTCAACACTTTAAGGCAGGCAGGAAAGATCGGCACAAGTAAAACGCACCTCCAAGAAGTTCCTCAACAGTGCTGGTCTGGCAGTGAGGTTCTGGGCTGACTTTGAGGCCATTGACGCAGAAGATGAGAAGGATGTGCTGGATCCCGAAAGCACGTCTTTGATGACACAGAGAATTACTGAGAAGGTTCTGGAATGAGTCATGAGGGAAGAGGAAAAGTGTTACACATTGACTATTTTAAATGGCAAATAGCCCGACAATCTGAGTCGACTAAAGTTAATTTGAGTGACAAATTGGGCAACAAAGGGATGTTCAAGTGGGGACAGAGGAGACTAATTGAAATTGTCTGGTGTTGGGGCTCCCCGTCCGCCACTACAATACCGATGGAGCGATTTCAGACGTCTAATTCAGTAATGGAGCGTAATGTTCACTCACAAGTTAATAAGACCATAAACGTCAAACTTCAAACAGAGGTTTTTTATTAGAAGGCCCTCCAAAAGATCCGCCAAGATATCAAAATTTATAAGGTTGCGATGATTCAACAATGTGATCATAAACACGTGCTACTAATATAGAAATTAGTAGCACGGTGCCAAGAAATAAGCACTCACCCCACGGCTGTTTTGGCGAGGTCGCAGGCGCCGCCAGCCACCATATCTTGGCACATCACTAACCAATGACCGAAATCCGCTATCGCATCAGTTGTGGTTGACTCCACTTGACTCATCGAGGAGCTGACCAACAGCACCTCGAGAATCTGATTGGCCAGGGCAGGAAAGAATTTAACTAATGCGTGGGTCTCCACCAAGAGTAGGGATTTGATGGCGTTGCAGAGCAACTTGCCCGTGGTAGTGTCGCAGCGGGAAGTGCTTCCGACAGGGAGAGGGGGTCGTGAGGGTGTGGTTGATCTACCGTCCGAGGCGAAGGGGCGACTGCCCTGAAAAGGAACGGAAAAATTCATTTTATAAGGCCGTTAGGGCTGCGAGGGGGCTGGAGCTAATGAAAACTCCATAAATGGTGAGGGGAGGCGAATAATGCTGTGAGGAAGATTGCCGACCCGGCGGAATCACAGGAGATATCGAAGCCAAGTTCGCCAGCACTTTCAAGTGAGCCTACAGGCGTAAGTCAGTCAGTACGAAGAAAAAAAAATTAGATGCTTTAGTTGTCATCTCGGGTTCGCCTGGAAGGAGGGAGCTATTTGGCTGAATCGGGACCTCCGGAGGCACTGATAACAAAAGAGTGGACTAGTCATGGAATGTCAACCAAGCGGAAGCTCACCTGCCCCCGACTCTCAATCGACAGGTAGTGAAAATGTTCAAAAATGTCAAGATTGTCGGAAATCCACCATCTGCTCTGCAAGAAATCCTCTTAGTGAGAGAAGACGCCCGAGAATTACGGGACGCTAGTGCCAAAGTGAAAGTCGGATCAGTGCAAGGCGGAATGAAGTGCCGTCGACGGGGTCGCAGAGCATTAGACCTCACAACGCAATTCAACTCAGTCCAAAAGCACGGATCAGTGTCCTGGATCAGGTCTAGGTCGAAAGAATTCCAAAGGGGTAGATAAGAGAGGCGCGAGACCTACACACTGTCTTGTCCCCGTCCCGCTGGTGGTGGCATCAAGGCTTCCCGTGTAGACGGCCAATTTGCGCGCACACGCGTCGAAGAATCGAGCCAATTTCGGGTCCAGACTGTACACTGTGGAGACGGGCTCCAGGGCGACCGTGAAGAGGGGCCTCTTATTGTCCAACCAAGCAGGCTCCACTTCCACCGCAGTAGACGTATTGAAAGTAAAGCCGTTGCTCATGGAAGACGACTGATGGCTGGATAAACGTCGGTGAGCATTGGGAAGCTTTTGAAGCAAAGGCAGAACCAAAAGAGGATCAAACATGGAAGAGATGGATGGATTGGTGGATGGAAGTATGTTTACTCACAGCAGTTGTCGCGCCAAGGTAATTTCTGGGAAGGTCCTGAGAGATGGGGAGGGAAATGGTGCCGGAGACGAGGCTAGAAAAGAGTAATGAAAAATTTTTCTCAAATAAATTAAGTCAAAGGACTTCAAGAACATGCAAACAGAAAAAGTCCTAAAGTAAAGTTAAGAAATGACTAAAATTCAGGGGAATAGTAAAAGAGAATGACCTCGCGAGAACCCACCTTCCATCATCATCCAAGATGGGAATCCAGGCGAAACCTGTGGGGGATTCGAGGGGCTTTTTCGCCGAATTATTCTTCTCCGTGGAATTCGATGTTATATCACAGCGCACATGGTAGAAGCGGAAGAGGAGATGGTGCCGCCGGGTGAGCACAATGGGCAGACACACCTTAGCCTAGGTGGAAGGCGCGCAAATGGAAGGCACTTTACTGATAGTCTTGAAATTACCAAAGTTATTTGTCACCACTTCAGTGTCACAAGGAGGTGGAAGTGGAATAGAGGAGCTTTGAAGCAACTCACCTCGTCAAGAAAGGTGGGCGAGGCGTCGTGGTGCACCACAGCGGTATTGAACCAGGTGTCGAATGAGGGCTGGAGGAGGGAGGGTCGAGTATAGAAGACCTTCAACGGTTTTGCATCCACCGCATCACTATCCCGCAGCTCTATGAAGCAGGACAAATTTCTTGCCTACGAAGAAGAGTGAAGTAACATCAGGTGGACGCAATGCACGGTTTCGAGGGCTCAGACCCTGAGAAAACCGGTTTTTGAGCCACCAAATATCAAACTCCTCCACGCGGCGCACCTCTCTATCCCTAATATCTGCGTTCTTTCTACTTTAAACGGGCTCGAAGGATAAAGTGAAACGAGTGACATTAAAATGAGTTGTAAATGAAAGCAAATGAAGTGGAGTGGTTGGTAAATCGAGAGAAACTCCCCGGCATCTAACCATCTCTTCAGCAGAGGGTATTGATGAGGTAAAACTCACTCTTCCAAAGGTGTGTTTGATCGCCAAGTTGAGGGCACGCGGATATACGTACAGGGTGTGCACGAAACTCCGGTACGGATCGACCAAGGCGAGCGGAGGACATGAAAATAGCATCTCCGCCTCCGCGGTTGCTGCTGCCGCCGCCACCGCGGCCGCAGTTGGTGGCTCAGACAATGACTCCACCGCCACTCCGTCTGAGGAGAAACGGAGGAAGCGGCTGTAGGAACTTGACTCAACACCAGTCCCGGCAGAACTGTTGGAAGCGATGGAAGATGTGGTGGATGCCTCCGAGCGGATCGAGAGGGAAGAATGTTTGTTGTCACCGAAAATGGAACTAATGCGTGCGCTGTTGTGACCGCTGTTGATAGTTCCATCGGTCAGTACTAGTTGAAAAGAAGGAAGAAAGAAAGAAAGTGGGAGTTTAATGTTTTCATCAAGGGTACTCAAGGCTTGGGTCTTCTTCCTTCCAGTCAACTTCAAAACTCTACGAGAAATGTTAGCCTCACTTAATCTGGTGAGGCAAACAGGTCGACCAGAGGGCAACGCATCTGTAATCGTGCTGGAGAAATGAAAGACTCAGTCCGGAACCGGGGGAAATTCGTCTTCGGCTTCTTATGTGCCAAGAGAACTTTGGCCTCGAACGCTGCCGTCCCAATGGGTCCGATAATTCAACAGAAACCGTGGAAGCGGTGAAGTAAGGGAAAATGGGCAGACCTTTTTCGGCAATGCGCCACTGTAAGGATCAGAAGTCTCCAGAAAATGCCACTCAAAACCAGTAATGCTCGTCAAGGATGATCTAAGTGATACAGACGAGGTCGAGTACAGGGTCTAGCTCCTACTAATTCCTCCAACTAAAATGGTGAATCATACGGCGACCAGACCCGAGAGCCGTTTCCTGTGGGAAGAAATGCCGTATGAGATGTCGCAGTTATGTGTGAAAGGAAGAGATTTGACCACAGTCGCTTGATCCCAGGGGCTCGGGAGTCTGGGTCAACGAAATATCTAAGGAGTGGGGAAAACCGTTGCGACAATTACGTCCGCAACAAAAAAGCCACGTACGTCTCCTCAACCGCGTAAGGAAAGACAGTCAAGTAGAGGGTTAAAAACACCGCCTATGCTCTGGGAGGATTCAAGGCCACCAGATGGGAGTGCAAGTAGCAGTTTGTCACCAACCTCGGTCAAAAACTGTATGCGACTGACGTGCCGTGATTGTCCGCACCTTCCGCGTGGCAAACACCTCCACTTCTTTGACCACCTCATCCGGCGAGAAGTCATTAACGTGGAGAAGGTTAATACTTGCAGATTTATCTGCTCCACCACCACTGCCCGATCCTCTCTGCGATGATTGTGTTGAGGCCGCGAGTTGGGAGGAAATCAGACCATTCAGCCGTCGAGAGACAATCTCACTCGATATCTCATTCACTGCCGCCTGCAGCTGGATTGGCAATACCTCCGCTTTGATAGACTTCTCGAGGGTTTCCAGGACAGCTTGGGTCTGTGGTAGCACCACCTCCGTCCTGCATGGCGCCGTGGTCGCCTCATTTGACGTGGTCTCTTTGGACAAGGTCAGAAGACGTGCCAATTGACGAACAGACTGGAGGAGAGCCGTCTCGGAAACTTTGGAAGAGTCCATTTTGAAGAGGGGCACAGTTGTCTCTTTAGAGAATAACCACCTGTGTTGGGGACAAAGTGTGTCTAAAATAGCAATAATTTAAACAAATCACCGATGAAAATGCAGCCGTTGGCCTCCTACCTAGCGCCCCAAGCGAAGGGCATTCGATAGCGACCAAGGAGTTTGCAGTAAGATTGCATAGACTTATGCAAGGCAGCACCGGTTTTGAGATCACTGGAGGTGGGCGCGTTGCCGGCGTCCCTGATGCCACCAACAGCCTTCATGTACTTCTCAGCCGTCTGGCTAATACCACCGGCGAGAACCTTGTCGACGCGGAAGACAAGGAAAAGGTTGTTCATCCGGACAGTGGAGTCAATCGAAAAGAGGGCCTACAAGGCAAAGCCGACAACGCGTTGACAAATGAAAGGAGGCTGGGTGGGAGGAGAAGGGGGTAAACTAACAGATCGACATTTGGCCAATTTGGAAAGTATAGGGATGACCGAACCGTGGGGATTGAGTGGGAGAGGCGGTTGAGGTGCCGGAGTCTTCGAGCCCAATTGGTGATTACTGCCTTGGAGAGGAGCTGAAGAGACGGCGGCGGTGTCGGGAGTGTGCCAGGGGACACGACGAAAGACCTCGGGGGAGAGCATTTTATCTATTAAGGAGGAATTGGGGTTCCAACAGAAATCTTCTGACAGGCGAATACCACAACCGGATGTGGTGGCGAGGAAGAAGGAGACGAAGAATGGCTCCGGCTAGAGAAGAGAGGTAAGGAAAAGAAAACTTTTCAAGCGCAACAAATGCAGCTGGACTATCCGACTGAAAAGACAGCATATTTGTTGACTTGGTCTAAAAAAATTGTCTTTATTTTCGGTTTGTGGGACATAACCAAGGACTGCATGGGAAAAAAGTCAAGATCTGATATGGTTTTCACTCAAATTCGATCCTCTAAGTCAAAAACGAAAGAGTGACCATCTGCCGATCTGCCGGACCGAAATCCAACAAAAGCAAAAGCAACAATCGAACTGTCTGTCCACAAATCACAATTTGTAATACTTTATTAGCAACCAATTACGTCGTCTAATCTGAAGGAGAGGAGGGGGAGAGACGAGTGAGAGACGACTCCGGAGCACAAGAGGAAGGAGAGACGCAATGGCGAGAATTACTACCATTCGACTCGTCCAGAGTAAATAGGAATATAAGTTAAATGAAAAAGGCCAGGCGGATTTGGGGGGTAAAAGAATGAGAGGAATCGGAAAATGATAATAGTAATGATGATTATGATGGTTTGGAGGAGGGGGATGAGAAAGAGGAGAACGAGAACGAGGAGAAAGATGACGAGGAGGAAGAGGAAAAGGCCGAGAAAGGGGAAGGAGGACGACGAAAACGAGGAAATAGAGGAAGACGAGGAGGAAGAGGAGGCGGAGGAGAAAGGGCCGAGGATGAGGAGGGCCTACGATATCTACACGAAAGTAGTTTCTTAATGAAAACAAAATTATTAATTTCCTCTAAAAGCGTCAAGCCGGTTACCCCTCCTTAAGACCCTAAATGTGCACAAGACGCCAAGACAAATGAGACCTTTCAAAGCGGAAGGGGAAGGATAGGGGGGACGCACATTATCTATTTGCCAGGATCCACCAGCATCCTCGATGGAGGCACGAAGTCCCGTCTTGAGGGAGAGACAGGTGACCAAAAAGTGGCGTCTGCCCTCGTCCCGCACGACTTCGGGAAGCCCTCGTTGAGCATTTAGCGGTGCCTCTAGAGTGGGATTCTCTGCAGCCTGCAGGAGATCGGCTATTTGCTGCCGGTGACGCACGCATTCACTCGAAGAGGTGTTTCTGTAGCCAAGCTACAAACGCAAGGAAGCAAACAGATGGTATTTACTGGATTACCAAGAGGAAAACGAAGAAGTGCGGTAGTTCCCAACTCCATTGCAACCCTGTTTTTGTAGTAACGACTGAGGCGATGTGGCGAATGGGCTCCAACGGCCTCTTAATGCGTCCGTGACTTTCTGCTCCTCCACTCCTCGAATCACCTTGAGTTAGTTTCACACATCGTTATCGTATGTGCGAGCTCCGGCAAGGGGAAGAGTCTGATTGAAGGCTGCAAGTAATACGGATGATGCTATCGAAGAGAGATTTCACCCCAAATAATTGGCGTCTGCCGTAGCCGCGTTATCCTTCCGTCTCGACTGTTAGGATCAAGGCGAGTGTCAGGGTCAACAGAGTTAAAGAAACACCTTTCAAGAAGCACTTTCAATCCTTCGGGTTTCTCGTGTTTCACACAAGTGGAGCGTATCAAAAGGCGAAAGAAGTCGGCTATTTCACAACATCCCAACATTCGGTTGAGGCCCACCGACTGTCCAGATTATCTTCGATGTGGCAAACACTCGCAGGTTTAATGGCATCCGAGGTGATGGAAGCAACGGAAACCAAAAAAAATACTCTTATCCCCTTCTTCTCTTGGAGGAACGACTATGCCAGAGGGGATCAAGGGGAGAAACACTCTCTAACCAAAAAGGAACCGAGGGGGGGGGGAGGATGAGGGCTCTCGGGCTAACCTGCACATCGGGGCAGACTGAGAGGAGATTGAGACGATTTTTTTGGCGTTGATGGCTGACAAATAACTCGTTTTCCTGAGAAAACTAAAAGAGAATAAAGCAAAAAGAAATATTAAACCAATTAGAAGCAACTTGATTTCGGTCAAAGCAAATAAAGTCGAGAACATTGTGGTTGGTTTCTAAAAACAAATAAACGAAAAAGAGGGACAAAGGCGAGAAGATAAACAATAACAATGACGAGGCGGGAACCACAAATTTCTCAACACACATAGAGGCCAAGGCAGAAGGAATGAGTGAGAGTTTTGGAGAGATAACGGACGAACGAAACGCCAAACACTAAAAAAATTGATGGGCCAATTTAATCTACCCAGGAATGACCGGTGGTCGATGTTGTCAGGTTAAAACAATGACTCGCAGCGGCAGATTGGCCATCCTACCTAGGGGGACTCTCTCCCTCTCTCCTCTCCATCTAGCACAACTGTCAACGGGTGACAGGCTGAAAAGGGAAACAAAAGCGTGACCACTCTGAGGTAAAGTTGATTGGAAGACACAAAATACACCTCCACGTCTCATTTGTCGCCAGCTCCGTCCCCGAGATCGTGGAGACGCGGTAAATTCCACGCCAAACAACAGCGACGACTGTCTGCTGTACCGTGTGCTTGAACTATCGACAAGAGACAAGCGGAGTGGAGGTGCTGGGACCGGTTCGTCTACGACAGACTCATGCGTCCTCGATTATTCCGCCTCATCCATTTGTGTCTTTTCAAGCCAAAACTCGACACCTCGTTTTAGAAAAGCTGCTTTTATCCAGCGGGGATGAAAAAACTCCACTTCAGCCAAAGCTACGGGAGACCGGTCGTGTTCAGGCAAAGTGCTGGTTATCGTAGGGTTCCTCATTCCCTTTACAGTGGAATGACTTAACGACAGAGGCCTCCACTCCTCGGCTTCATTTCTCTCACCGAGGCTCTCCGGGGCCACAAAGAATAAACAGCAAGGGGACAACTCAGCGTACACGCTGGAGCGAACTCCTTAGGTTGTCACCATCCGAAGAATTGTGTTCCAAGGGCCTCCGTCTATCCACCACAATTCCACTATTGACAGCAGGAGACATCCGAGCATCGGTAGCGCCGCGGGATGATGTGCATTTGGATTGGAAACGAGCTTGTTCTGCGTCAAGAGCGCTCTTAACTGCTCCTATCCACGTATTTCTCAATGCCGGGTCCTCGAAACGCAAGTAGACCTCGTTGACGTTGGTGGTGGTGGAAGATGTGAAGAAGGACTCAAAATCGTCGCCAGCGACGCGATGCGTAGACGAGCTCCTGCGTCGGTCGAGACGGAGCCAGTGATGGCCAATTCCCGAGACTGATTCAATGGTATCTGAAGGTGAGTCAAGGAGGGGGCAATTCACTATACTTCAACTCCATCTTATCGGATAAGCGAGAAAAAAATTGGCATTCTGCTAGATTTTTTGTTAAATAAAAACAGTCTTATTTGTTCTACTTGCTTTGCAGCTATTTTTTGAGTAAATTAGGAATTTAAAACTAATTTTACTGTCGCTTTTATTAAAGATATGCCTCCCGACTAATAACGGGATAATCTACCATGAATGCTTAGACTTCCATCGTTAGCAATCGAGATACAAAAACAATAACATTATCTCTAATTGTCCAGCGATTTACAGTCTTTCCCCGAGCAACCGATGTGGGCGTCTCCACCATCGTTTTAGTCATCACGGTATAAGCTAAAGTGGCAGGAGTGAGATGTCCGTCTAATCATCTGAGAATCACCTGTGAGACCGTAGTGACGCGCAAGGAAAAAGGAACTGGTCCCGGCCTGGGCGAGTATACCCTCTGTCATGCCATGAAGATGTTAGGAGACTCGAGACGAACTCGAGTCTCCGGGTGGATTTATCGCGACGGAAGCGCAGTCACGAACCACCTTACAAGCTATGGCTCAATAGTAAATGGTCTAGACTGGTTGAGGGACGTCTGAGATGGCATTCCACTTCAAATTGACTGAGAGAGGTTTCAATCCGCCTCCAGACGTTTTGAAGAATAATTCGGCCTTTACTTGCACACGCACTCTTCCTCTCTCTTTCTAGCTGCGTAGTCTTGTCAACCCCGGGCTTTTGTCACTTCGGATTTACACGTTTCAACCCCCCGAGAACGACAGTTCCGGCTCCAGGAAATGACGAGTTGCATGAGTTACTATAGGGTAATTTGCAAACTAAACAGTGTACATTTACAGACGGCACTTCAAATCTGTTCATCTACCTCGGGCCAAAGAAGGATAAGGAATGTTGACTAGTGACGAAGGGTCAAAGACGAAAGCACTGCAAAGTTGCACTTAAGGTCCGAAGTGCGACTACAACCGGCGGCAAGGCAGTAAGCTAATGAAGGTGTGGCAAATCAACATGGCCACACAAAGAGGGAGGAGATTCACTGTCCGAGGCTGGGGTGTCCCCAAATGAAGCCTTCACCCGAAGATTGGTGTGCCAGTGCACTGCCAAATGCCACCTTAAGGTATTTATGCTATATTTCGTACTTAAAACATGTGATGCCACAAAATCACACTCAAAATAATCACTGTTTCTCCAATGTGAGCAGGCATTCGAGAGCATCGAGCCTGGCGATGAGGAATTTCGCCAGAACGACAGGTCAACCCTTGGGAAACATAAATAACCAACGCGAAAGAGAAGGCGGTTCATCCCGCGCGTTTCTCCATAACAAAGTGTCGCCACTGGGTGTGTTTGGAGATGACCTCCCGCTGGGTGTGGGGATGGAACACGTTTAGTGTGCATCAAACCCACTAGAAGCAGGAAAGGGTGTTGAAACACGGAAGAGGTGGCATTCTCGCATCAGTCTTCTTGAATGCAGCACAGTGTGGATGAAGACGGTTTACAAGTAGTGTGAGTATAGCGGCGCAAGTCTTGCACCTCGAATCTCATTCAACACGGCTCACTAGGAGGCGGGAGGGGGGGGCGGACGCCACCAACCAAGACAAAAGGATCAGGAAGCCCACTTCAGCACTTTTCGCCAACATCACCTCTTCAAACAACGCCTTTACTCATTTTCGGTACAAGCGAACCTTTCCTCATCGTCTGTTCATCCACCTCCCCAAAAGTATTCGCGGCTGGATAGTTTCGTGTCATGGTGTGCGACACACATTTATACGCACTGCACCTCTTTTCGGCTGCCAAATAAAATGCGTGCTTTTGTGTAGCCTTAAACAAGGATTGAGCGGTCTGGAAATGAATCCTTATTCCCTCCCCACCGTCCTTTAACAATCAGGCGAGGCGTTACCTTCCTTCTCAGTCTCAGCTCTTTCCATTTCCATTGCAGAGCATCAAAAGAAGCGTCGAGGTGTTTGAAGAGAAGGTTCAAAATGCTACCTAACTCTAGTGTAAAGTGGCCTTCGTCCTCATCATTGCCATCATATCCACTGACAGGAGCGATGGCGATGACTGGGTTGGAATAATTAACGAGTCACGGAGATCAAACGTATGCTAAATAATGTGGTCAGGGCGGATGCAGACTCACCGAGAAATATAACATTTCGGCAATTGAGAGGAGCGCCGGAGGAAGTCCAAAGGCCCCAGTCAACGGGTGCGATGAAATGAAGGCCGAGAGGTAGGCTGGACGGAGCCAGAGGCAGTGACGTCGTGGAGGAGGGAGTGCAACGCCTCAAGCGACTCAAATCGCCGGTCGTGAGTTGACGCAGGACAAAGCGGTGGCGCGAGCGTACACGCACAGGCGGTTTCTCCGTCGCGCCGTCGGTCGACACCGCGTCATGAGTTTGCTGGTACGACAGGTACTCCTCTCGATCACACACTGTCGCCTCCGCCTCCATCAGGACGGTGTTAGCCTGGTGAAAAATAGCCGGATTTGTTCCAGACGTGGACTATTACGAGCTATTACAAAAAGTAAATCTGTCGCTGGCCAATCGGCCATTCAAAGTCGGTTCATTCGGCCTCACTTAGGTGATTTAACCTTCCAGGCAGGTAGCCGAACAGAATTTGAGGAGTAGCCACATGGAATACATGTCACATAAATTAAGGCACCATGGGGCAAAATTCGAAGCCAGTTAATCTCCCAATAACACATGAAACAGCCGAGGGCAGAACGAAATCTGTCGGCCCTCGTCCGTCCCGAAAGACAACAATTATTGAAAACACAATAACTTGGCACACCGTGGAGAAATTCAAGCAGGAATGAGGGCAAAAGTTAAGGAAAAATTGGCGACAATTGTCCATGTTTTAACAGAAACTCGATGCTATACGACAATGTACACAAACAGACAGACACAGAGAGAGAGAGAGACGTGTAGACTTCCTATTATGTATCCCTAAGGTCAGAGCGTGGCCCTAAGGCAGATAGGATTGGTGAAAGTCGCATCCTGTAGCCAAGCAGAGGCAAACTGTTAACGTCCTTCCAGTCTTCAAGACCAAACATTTGGTTAGTCTTTTACACAGTCAGCCAAACTTAAGACCGACTGGCAACCCATTCATCGCCGACGCATCTACCGGTAGGTGTGTTTTGGTTAACATGGCTAAATGTTCCTCCGACCAGTCATTCACCCACCTCTTAGCATTCGGGAGAGGGGAAGGGGCAATTGAGAGGCCGCCGACTCGTGGGTGAACAGCACATTTGTGCTTACACCTTTTAGACTAAGCCTCCCATAAGTAGGCCGAAAGGTTAAATTAAATGTCGCAAAAAAAGTGGAGTTACGTAGAAGGTAATTGAGACACCAGTTCCGTGTGCCAAGGAGATTTTTCCCAAAGAGGGGAGATCAGTGGACAGGAGGAACTGTGCTGTTGAAGACCAACCTATGAGGTCCCATTATGTTGCCCACTTTCGAAATCGTCCGTCCGCCTCGAATGCCGTATAAACATGAGCCACTATATTTTGACACCAACCTGACGCACATTAACCCCGTTAGTCTTGGATTATGTTTATTTTTCGACATTAATCACGTTAACACTCCCAAATAAATTCCGATGAGTATCGATTCAGTGGAGGCATACCACTGATAACCGCTTTGATGACCAAAATTGGGCATACACCTACGCGCAGGTCTCCGGCTTTCCGAGTTTTAGCCTTACCCAGTGGTTGTATATCAGATGATGGTCGAAGTGGTGTTGAACCACATGCAGCCGAGCATGCCTTGGGTCATTCAACTGGCTCAGCATACTGAGCGTTTCGTCTGGGCGCGTCAGATCCGCGCGTCTGCAGATTCCCCTCTCCTCCTGCACTCCCACCAGTCCATGTCTTCTGGCGTAACTTTTCAGCAGCCACCCACTTATCGCACCAAGACATGCTCCTCACCGAGGCGCTGTGTGGTCTCGGGTGTTACGGTGAACACGTTGATGCCTCGTGCGTCGAAAAGATGGCCAAAATTACAAAGCTCTGTTGGCGTCACAGAACACCTGGTCTCCACAATGCGATTAAGGCGTTGAAGTTACACGAGGCCACAGAGGCGCGATCTTGACAGAGATATTGTTGTGCGGCAAACAATGCTACGGTAGCATTATTTTCTGAGAAAATCAGGAAACGGAAATGAACAAAAGTGGGGCATAGACGATTGTTGAGTGCATTTAAGTGATTAGTCCAGAAATCCCATTTTTTGTGCCCTTAGCGCCCCACATGGGTTACGTGGAGAGTCGCCATTTGCGTATGAGGATGTGGCGCCGTTTTTGAATTTATGCGGCCTAAAGAGGCCTTCAATGTCGCCAGAAATTGGGCAATTGGTGGGTAATAATACGCACAAAACGCCTTGACAGTAACTTTGAGGTACACCTCCTCTGCCTCGAATGTACTTAACCAAACAAAATTACCCTTTATAGCAATAAACTTTGAGTGCTTTCGGATCGAATGCTCGTTGCCAACCGCAAAGCAGGCAGACTCTAACTACCCCGTTTGGACAACAATAAAGGTCGCAGAGTCGTTCAGAAAAGCCCTAGCGGTTGCCACTTTTGAAGGTGGTCGAAGGACACGTAGACGCTATGCCTCCTACGCGACGACTCCCAGCTGAGTGTGTCTATGCTTTCTGAGCTCAGCAAAGACACTATTTTGCCAACATAGTCCAGCAGGCGCCGAGGGTGGGTGTAGAAGGGTGCAAAAAAATCGGAGGATAAATGATCACTAAAAGAACTGGGAGATAACAGGAGTCCGGATACCTGCTGTGCGCTCGAAAACCCACCCTCCACACTTCCACCTCGTGTCGTCTCCGTCCGCGCCCCGGTCTGTCGCCTTCTCCATTATCCTTGCGCCCGCCCATGCTTCCGTCATTTCTTGCATACCCACAATGGTTGGAATGGGAAAAGGAGGGGGGAATGCTGCGGCCAATCAAACAGGTCTGGTACAACAAAGAAGACAGTTTACTGTGTTCTGCTTCTCAAATATCGTCGTTGTCGCAGATGCACAAGAATAGGTTTCCGGCGAGCAGAAGATAGCGGGAAAATGTGAATATATATGCGAGTTACGTTGGGATGTTCTCTCGGCCAAGTTCTTCTCTTCTTACGGGTGCCTGGCAAAGCCGCAGCCACAGCAGTGAGATGCACACAGACACATAAGAGTTTATTCGCGAATTAACCGACTGACTACTTTGTTATATAACACAAAAAAATGCGTTTTATTTGGTGGGAGAAAAGAAGTGCAGTAGGTGGATCCGCCTCGACAACACGAGACTGCTCAGCCACGTAGACTTATCCAGGAGCCGGAAAAAACACCAACTAAGGCAGAACTTGGAGAAGGTGGATGAGCAGACTCAACACGACACAAGACGATGAGAAAGGTTCGCTTATACCGCAAAATAAGACGAGATTTTGATTAAAGAGATAATGTTGACGAGGAGAGGGGAAATGGACTTCCTCATCCTTTGCACGAAGGTGGGTGGTCTTTGTCTTTGTTGTTAACCTCCTCCCACCTCGTTTGCACGCGCTGTGCTGCATTCAAAGAAGGTTGGTGCGCTAAAACCATCCTCCACCCCTAGTGGTTTGGTGCACATTCCACCTGCTCTATTTCAACACCCAGCGAGAAGTCTTCTTAACACACTCGACGGTGTCACTTTTTCATGAGAAGAACACGTAGATGAAGTCTCTTAGGTCCCCGAGAGTCCCTTACCATCGGTTGCTTGTGCCTCTAAGTTAACTCTAGGTAGTTGCAGTTGTCTTAACCGTCAGGCCTCTCCTAACTATACCTACTAGCTATGACAAGCTGAAATGCACTTTTCTGAAGTACTGCAAGCGTCCAAGCGATTTATGCCGCAGTAGCGAGTATTTTATGTGTGGCTAACACGCGAATAACCATTACTTGGGAGCGAAATGGGGCAAAAATGCAAAAGGTGGGAGAGAGATCAAAGCCTTAGGCCGATCTATCAGGTTGGGGCATAAGAGCAACTCCATGGCGATTGCAGAACTCGTCATCAACTCGGACAACAGAACTCTCTTTCCGCATTCCATTGACAAAGTGAGGCTGACCAGTGGAAGAGGAAAAGAGTATTATTGTCGGGTCCACAAGATTCTACTGCGATTTTTACGGAAAGAGAGTGCTAAAGCCACATTGCCCTCTGGTAAGCAGTCTAATCACAAATTAAGCGCTACCTTCATAAGCGAACTCAAAGTCACGAAGAGCATGTAAACATCGGCCATTCGAGAACGCCTATGGCGAAGAGTGGAAAAATCCGATTACCGAGTGGCTCAGACCAGCGGTCGGACTGTATCGAAATGAAATGTGAGGTGGAAGAGGACTTCAAGTGAAAAAGCCTTTTGTTACACGACAACAATTGTCTTCAACTCGCGTCCCTACTGCAATTTCACTTTTAATTTGGCCTCGTACCCCAAACACGCTGTCTTAACAATGAAAGCGACGAATAGGCGATCTCCTCCTCGCATGTGGAGGTTGGCTCGACTAATTTGAGTCCTATCGACAGCCGATGTCGCGGTTCGCCAAGAACAGACATTGAGAGGTCAGAAGAAATTAAAAGACGTTAGTTTGAGGAGAAATGTTTCTAAACACGTGGTCGAAGGAGAAGAAAGACCCAAATGAGAGAAATATTAAATGACGGAAGATAAGCAGACGCAAATGATGATCCGTACTTTACGAGAAGCAAACGGTGAAGGCACCATTTTATGATAACAATGTGGGCGGGAGAAAAGAGAAAACACATGGCAAAGAATTCTCCCTAATAATGCCGTAAAATACACCAGGTAGTTAGAGGAATCAGGGGAAGGAGATGAAAAAAAGAGGAAACGGAAATATTCGTCCAAAATTATTCAGAGCAAAATGACTAGGGATGAGAGAAGCCTAGGGTGAACCTGCGAGAAACACTCACCTTAGTAGCATAAGCGGATTTTGAGGGTGTATCCGAGGTCTCCTTTTCCATCCGAGCGACTTGAACTGCAGCTCGTCGGGCGCTGGTCCAGAGGCGCGAGGCACCACTGCCACCGTTAGTTGCGATCTCGGCAACCTTGTCGGAAGTTGGCCTCACGGCAGAGAAAGCGCTGCCCTCCTCCCCCTCCGCCACGTGGTCGATGGCGTACCACTGATCTGTCGGTTTTCCCATCTGCTCGAGGACTTTCCTGGAAGAGGCAAACACCAAAATACAATGGTGCTTGTCTATCAATGCTCAATTGGCAGCCTCTGGCCCCGTTACTTCGGTAACTTCATTGACGATGGCTGAGATGACAGATTAGTGGCAGTGGAAAAAAAATTTAAGAAAAAAAAACAGAAAAAGGATTTCAGTGGCGTTTCAGAGATAGAAGGATGCTCCAATGGCTATCAACGCCCGGAGTAAAGGAAGAGCTAGGGTAGTTTTAAAAGAATCGAATGTGACCGTCAGAAGGACCAAAGTAACCGTCCGACCGGCTCACTGTTGTCAAAAAAGTCGCTCGAACAGGATTGAGAATGTGTGAACTGATTGTTCCGGACCAAGTTCCACCTTCCTAACCCGACCGGGGCGGAGGGGACTGAATGAAAAACGCCAAGAAATCCTCCACTCAGTAAATAATGGTCCAGGTAGTTGCAAAAATAGACAGCAGAACTGCACAATCCTCGCTTTCTTCACTTGAAAGCAAATCATCAACGGGGGCTTCGTCTAATCGACTAAGTGTTTCTGAGACATTTTTTGCTTTTTTCAAACACCTCTCAGTGGCATTGAAGAAAGAGTAAGGAAAGAGAGGGTAAGTTTTGTTGGGGGCTGAAGGGGGAGACGGCGAATTACAGTGTCGCTCATTAAATTCTACTTCATTTGAAAAGACTACTAACACATTGCGCATAGCCACCTACGTCCAGTGATGAAGAGATGAGTTAAGGCTTGATGAAAAAAAAGGGGGAGTGAATTTGCATGCACAGCGCATAAATTTAATGCCATGCCAATCACTGCATGCAGGTGGGTAGGTTGTTGGCAGGCGGGGAGAGGCGGGGGGTGAAGATTGTAATGGGAAAATCTGAAAAAAGGCGGCTCTTAGAACTGAAACAAGGGATGAAGGTGCGCATTGGGGCAGTGAATCAGAAGAGAAATGCTAGATGCCTCCGCAACTACACACACTTGAACCTCACAGCTCGGCTGATTCCTAGGCCATTACATCGTCATCATCCCACGAAATAATTAATCTTGGTGTTTTTGAAAGCAATCAAAGAAACTGAGTGACTCAAGGGCAGTCGCCTCAGCAGGAGAAACTCAAATTTCTACTGACATCTTGGAAGGGACGAATAGTGAAAGTGCTACGGGTGTAACGACAGCAAAATCTTAAGTATGTATTGGATACTCGACGTTGAAGTCTACCTCGTTTCTTTGTTCGGTGGAGAGTTACGTGTCCAGACCCGTCGAACGCCAATTCTACCAGTAGAGTCGAGATGAATGGTCAAAGTCTCACAGCCGAGCTTTTTGCCTTAGTAGTAGCCACCAGCCTACCCCAGCTATACACGCAGATCTCGCTGTAAAGCCTTATTTTTCGATTGTCTGGCGGAAAGAAATTCAACTAGCATGTCTAGCAGTCCATCCTAGGTCGATTCGCCACAACAATGGAAGCTCCTCACCTGATTAAGTAACGGGATTGACAGCACTGGTTAAGGCTTGATGAGGGAAAAAAGCGGAATGATTCTGCGTCCAATTAAAGGTTCCAGTTAGTAACCCCTTTTGGTATGAAAATAAGTATAAGATTAACACCTCACGATTATTCGCATCGAGGGATGAACATCTCAGTGGTCCACTTGCCCAGATGAACTGGTTTAACCAGTCCAAATGGGAAAATAAGAGGAAGATAATGAAAGGCAATAAATTTTAGCATATTTTAAAGGAAGTGCCCAGCACCAGTGTGGAAGGTAAGTGGAACCGGACTCGGACACTACGGAAGTAATCTCTTTAGTTGACAGTAGCGCCCACCATTTCGACACGCCTCCAAATCGAGCCAACAGGTGGGTTATCGTGTTTATTCATTATTCTCAACAAAAAAGGCGCGATAACTCGGATACAACACAACGGAAAGTGTGTCATCTTACTCATATACCCAGATTTCCAAGTCCTCGGGACCATAAAACGAACAATTGCACTCTGTGAAGACCTCAAAGGCATTAAAAAGTCAAGATCGAGGGTCATTGTGCTGCATACTACATCAACGGTGAGCAGCGATGAATGCGGGTGAAGGTGGAGGCCACGAGGCTGGCCAACAAGGCCTACTGTTTATGATCCGAGGCTCTGGGGCGTGCGGATGTCGGGGAGAAAGGCGGCTCGAGAGCGGACACGTGAGGGCGCTTTTACCAGCTTGGAATCACACACACACGCAGTCACAAGTAAAAGGGCACTAATTTGCACAAAATCATAAGCAAGCGAGGACGAGGAAGAGATGGAGGAAAGATTTCTGCCTCAGTGCACGCGAACCGAGGAGTATGGAATTTCCATACAACATGAAGATTTGGGACGTGCAAAATCACACGCTGCTAACTTAGAGACGGCGAAGATTCACCACAGACGGTCTGTGCGTGGAAAGAAGACGATTGGTGGAGAAAGGAGTGTGCACCACCAAATCTCCTCCGCCAACTCACGTAACAACACCAGAGGTTGACACCATCTTTCGTTTGAAATGACGTAGCCACAAGTAAGGGCTTCTCCTCGACACCCTCTTCACATGTCATTCCATCACGCAACCGTTTGACGGCTTCGACGTTTTTTTCTTCGGGCACAGAAAGCTGATGCTCCTGACAACTCACCATGCAGTCAACTAGCACCCCAACTAATACTGGCCAAAAGTCTTTAAAATTAATAATAATAATAAAACGGTGGAATTCTTTGTAGCGACGAGCCATGGCGTTTCTCTGCCCTCCCGCCTGTGCCTATTTGCGCAGTAATGACACAATAATTACACACACACTCGTTGTTTACGTCTGGTACCGACTGATTCTGACTAAACCACCATTTTTCTAATCGTCATGATGTCACGCTCGGGTAGCTACTGAATTTAATTTTGGCTCAGGTGGTGCAACAGGCCCCACTTCGACGAACTCGAGGACCGCGACGCGGTGTCGAACAAACGGAGACGGTCAGGAAGCAAAGTGGTCTGGCGTAAGACTGTATCCTGGTAACGGCCGTCTTTTACTGTGGTGGAACGGCTATCCTCCGTCCAAAGAACGCTCCAGCTGGCCTCGTGGATGAAACATTCCCCTCCTATGGAGCGCTGAGGTTCTCGTGCGTCCCCAATACCGACATCTCTGATTACGACTTGTCTCTTGAGCACAGTCCAGACACCTAATTAGCTCCTGTGCCTTCTTCATATCCCCAAATAACCTTGTCATGCAAGATACAAAGCTTCCCAAGTAGAAAAATTGTGACATTATGCGTCCACAACGTGGTAAGGCCTACAAAGGCATTGAATTTTAGGGCATTCGCGAAACTCTTTGTGGAAACCGTCGGACAGAGGAGCAAGACTGGGCGGAGAGGAAGTATTATGCAGGATGACTTAGCGCACGACAATGAAGAAAAGGAGAAAAATCACCTTCTCCTTCTTTTCTAACTTTCATGCTGGGGAAGAGAGGGTAAAAGAATCCACTTGGAAGGTTTCATGAAAGTTTCTACTGGACAAAAAACTGGTACCAGCTTAAACGGAAACAAATTACTTTCAAAAATGACAGTCTTCCATCCAAGTGCATTTGCAACGGACAAGGGTGCAGCACTTCTCGTGCCCGGTTCAGTTTACTTTGAGCAAACGTAGGCAGTAAACCGCTAAAACAGACTGTGCCTTCTAATTGTCTCGTACTCCACCACTGTAGGTTGATCAGATAAAAAGAGGGATTTTGTATTCCAACAACTTTTGCGGAATCGCAAATGAGAGACGGAGACACACGCAGCCTGATGGTGGGAGCACGGCATTCCGCCCATCTTTGCGGTCCACTGTGAATACGTAAAATCACCGTCAAATGCGCTGCGGCCAGAGTTTCACCTGCAGACCTATTAATCGCTTGTGTTGAGGACAGATTAATGAAGAAGAGGAGAAAAGGAAGTCGTCAATGCCACTTTTTGACTGGGACAAGTAAAATGAACTGCGGAGGTGTAGTGGGCATGACAGAAAGTAGACATGGAAGCCGCTTGTCTCCCGTGTTGAGGCCTCCCCCGCAGCTTGCTGGAGGCGCACTAAATGCGTTGTCATGAGACGCGGAATTTTTCACGAGATTTAACATCTCATCGTACACGACAGTTTCAAATATGTAAACTAAGTGACAAAGTCGAAAGTAAATCTATGCTGCGTGGTAATGACGTGGCTGTCCTTTCAGTTGACTCTAATTTCATCGAGTCTACAAAAAAGCCTCTCATCAAGGCGAGTTCAGAAATTGCTCACTGGGTAGACTGCGTATTAATGGAGTAGGCCCATCATCTCTGGCATCCCCTAAACACTCGAAAGAGAAAAGGAGAGGTGAGAAGCAGGTCAGTAGCCAATTGTCGAGGGATCCGAGATGCACATCTCCTCCTCCTCCCACACGTTTACTCACCGTGTGACGTCAGACTGCAAGACGAAAATCAGGACTACATGCTACTCAATTACTCGCGTGAGCCACTTCACTTCAAGAGGCTCATTCATACCCTCAAAAAAGCTATTAATTTACTGCTTGTAGGCTGTTTTGACTGCCACACGCAATCCCCATTCGTGGTGGGTCAGTCGCCGTTTGCCAAAAACCGGCCAAAACTTCGTGTCAACTCCTCCTCCCTCCTCCTCCTACGTCCCCCCGACTGCCCCATGAGAGTCCTTCTCCATCCTTTTATTCTCCACCGACACCTTTTGGCGAGTCAGTATCTCTGCCTCGGAAGCACCACCAATGCCATTCACCGAAGCAATTTAAGCCTCTTTCTAGATTTGTCAGCCCAGCAATTGCTGCGGATGATGTTACTGAATGAGGCCAGCAAGTCTTTCAGTCTGGCTTCCGTGAAGCCAATAGTGCAGACAAGTGCTGGTGAGACGAACACCCGCGATGTGTGAGTGATAAGGGTGTGGTCACACCCGTGAAATTAAGTTTCAGGTGGAGGACTAGGCATTGATCAGTACGAGCTATTAACTATCGTTGGACTAAACGAGGAGCAGAGTGCGCCAGTTAGTCAGCACTCGAAGTTCAAGCGAGGATCAACTCATCTCGTATGCAACGAAGAAGACGATGGGTAGGAGAGAAGGAAAGCACTAGTATTGTGCAATAAGAAAGCGAGAAAGGGGATGACTGACGGAGGGAATGCGAGTGCATTCATAACCTTCCATTCTAACGAGGGCCAACTGCCTAGTGTCATGGGGTGGGCTCACGTCGATCTGCTTCAATCGAGTACGTAGGGTGATGGCTAACTGGTGAGCGCGTGTGTAGAGCATTCTTTACTGTAAAAATTTCCTTCAAACGGAGACAACGACGAATTGGCCCGCGAATGATATCTCTCCGTCAAATTTCAAGTATCCTTCGAGTCTAATGGTGTCAGCTTTCATATTCGTTTACATTTGTTCATCAGTCGTGAAAATCCTAAGCAAACACACACCCACAACCAGGCCAATGATTTAAATGGCCGGAGGGAGAAAGTGTAACGCGTTCCTCTGATTCGTCGAAGGCAGGAAAGACGAAAGTTCACGAGCCGCGAAGACGGAGGAAGTTAAACCAAAAACCAGTGGGTGTCAAGACTGAAGTGGAAGAAGAGGCAGAAAACCACAACGTATTATGAGAATCTTTAGGTCAAGGAGGCCATGCGTCTTTTTGGCACACGTCATGTAGTCTGCGCACTAGACTCTAACCTGGAAACCAAAAGCATAGCCACCGCCAGAGCAGAAAGGTGGGAAGAAGGGTTCCGTGACAAGGGACCATGACAACTGTCGTCCGGTGACACAAACTGAGGGGAAAGACGTGGAGTACATTCGCCTGGTACACGCGAAGGCCGAATGAACCGGGGCCACTCAACCCAGCTGCTCTCATTAGACCTTGTGTAGTCTGACATCGGACAAGTTCTAGTCCCAAAGATAGTGGATTTAAGAGAAGATATTTAGAATGGTTATAACGTGGCGACTTTCTACTAAAAATAGTGAAAAGAAGTCGCAAACACCAAAATAAAAAGGGGGAAGGGGCGGGGGCGGCTGATTTATTAAGACAAAACGCCACACGCTAGGCATTCCATCTCATCTCCGACTCTCCGTGCCAAAAGAGCAACTTGAAGAAGTCCCTTTTTATGGCCGATTTGGGTAAGCAAAAAGTGCGGAGTCAGAAACATTCTGACCATGAGAGTTAAAGGATCTACGAGTTATACTTGCCATCTAGACGGTGGATAAACACACTTCGAAAGGTGGCGCAGGTGCACCTAGCCTTTGAATTTGCAAAAAGTGAAAGAGTAATTTAGGAAAATGCCTCGACTGCGGTGCGAGGACAGTGACAACCTGATTAAATAAAATCTTAAAAAAATGGTCCCGTTAGATGTTTTCAAATCAAATGAAGACTTGAGGATTAAGTAAGACGGCGCTAGTCGCGGTTGGACGACACAAAAGTCCGTTGGGCAGCTGAGAGGTGCCATCGAAGAAGGCGCCCCGGACGCAGGATTCTCGAATGTCCGCGGTAAGCGTTGTACGCATAGCATGGAACCGCGGAGGAGGACGAGTGAAACCGTCTCAGACGTACATCGAGTGGTCTTTAAGGCGTCGGAAGTTTTGCGGTTTCGTAGCCAATGATGGCCAACGCACAGATGCATCCACATCCACCCACCAGAGTGGCATTTCATCAGCGCCCGTTAAATCGCCAAAATTGCGCCGTATTTTAGAGCAATAAACGATTTTTAAAAAGCTTTACCAAAATATTCTCTGAGGGGAGAGTAAGGTCGAGGTTAATATGAAGGTGATAAAATCGCCTAATGGGACCCAGCCCTCAGAGCCAATCCTTTTCCCGAGGTTACGGATCAAATATGCCGACTTCCCTTACCTACATTATTCCAGTGCCAGAGGCTCTTCACCTCGGAGACCTGATGCGGATATGGGTACGGCCTGCCACGAAAATAATTACGCCTCCCTCGGATTTTCGGGGGCCGACAAGAGCATTCGGGGCACACATAAGAGGGGTGGTGCTTTACGGAGGCGAGATCCCTATCTCCGGACAACCCGATTCTAGGGGGGGTGACCGTCCTTACAGAGAAAAGAAAACTCTCCCCAGAACTCTTGCCGACGTTTCCGAGTTCGTTCGCGTTGCCGTGCCTGATGGGGCCCACTTACCCCGACGAGGCGACCATCCACACTTGGGTATGACATGCGGAAATTGGCCACCCCGAGACGAGGGGAAGACGAGCACCACCCATCTCCGTGGTGGGGTCTCAGAGGTGCTTTGGTAAGGTGTGAGAGCCATGTCTGCAGGCGCCCACGATGATTCGTGAGTGCCCGCCCGCGCCAAATGAAGTTCACACCAGGGAAGTCAAAACTATCCTCAGGCCCTAAAGAGCGAAGGGACTCCTCCGTCTCCGAAATCAAATCCACCCCTATGGTCGGATCAGCAAGTCTCAAGGCCTCCTCAATGGCCCTGACAAACAACAACGGGGAGTGTGGGACACCTGTCGGACTTCGTCGAGCAAGGACACCGGAGCGCCGAAAGAAGTCGCACGGAAAATGGTGTTTCGGGAAACACTATCAAAGGCCCTCGATACATCCAACTCGGCAAGACATAAAGCGTGGTGCAGTCGACCCCTCCCCTTCAAGATTCCATCCAGTAGGTTTGTCGCCTCAAAGGTGCGGCACATTTCTGGAACGCAAACTGCAGCTATCGCAAGGTCAGAACGCAGGGTTTGCCTACGGACTCCGAAAGTTAATGGTCCGAAGTACTGTCACAGCCCGCAGTGCCCCCTAGAATCACAACCCTGCCTTCTCTGGATGCTTTTCACATCCCCCGCCATTGTGAACGATGGCTGGGGCCAATGGAAGTGTGGTGAGGACTTTCTGAGAACTGCCACCAAGTGAGTGTAACGAGAAGGGGAAAGTCACACCAAAGGAGGGGACAGGAAAAAAAAACAGATGAAAAGCTGATTAAATAACCGCCATTTCCACCCATGCTATCTACTCCGGCAAGAGCTCTATTGTACAAAATACATGCCCTAACGAAGGAGGATGCAAAACTGAAGCTCTCCATTCCATTGCCACGCTTGTCGCCGATGTCACACATATGTGACGCCAATGTTAATTGCCTCGATGTGTATTGCTTATATTCGTGGGTGTAGATCAGGACAAGATAACGGAAGGGGAGGCTGAGTAGCGAAGTTTCATCAATCCGGAAATAGCAATCTTAGGGTGCCAGTTATGAGCGCGAGGAAGGATGGAATGGGGGCATTGTCCTCTGAGGCCAAACGTCGAGGAACTACTAAAAAAGGGCTGGAGCCAACCAACCAGGCTTCTGACGCAGGTCACCAAAATTTAACCACCCTTAACCAAATTATAGGATATCACTTTTGTGTAAAATGACTAAGTCGAGTGACATGTGCTACCTCCCGGCGGTCAGAGAATAAGCTTTAAAAAAAACATGACTGATTACTCGTATTTCCTTCTACCCATTTGCCGCAAATGAAGGAAGATAACGCAAAAAATCGAGTTGAAAGACAATTATAATGAAAAAGAGGAAGATGGACGGGGGGAGCACTCCTTAACTCCCGTCTTGGCAATAAAACGGAAGGAATACATTCACCCGGGCTGTTATCTGGTGACGCAAACTGTCTGTATCATAAACGGGAGATGAAAACGCATTCAAATTTAAGGGTAGTACAGTGTTGGTGAGACGAACTGGGCCTGTCCAATTCCACCATTCGCCGACTTTGTGAGGGTTCCCAGGCCCACCGACGCGAGACAAGGAGTTACCCCACGGAACAAAGGAGAGGAGCGTTGCCGGGAGGCGGGGATTATTCATGCCCCAGTCAGTTGAAAGTTAGAGAGGCATTACTTGAGAGTAGCCCACTGAATAGGCGTCGATGCCAACATTTCGTGAACAGAAAATACTCGGCATAAGACAAGGGGACCAGAGTTGTAAAATTTAACGAGAAATCAAGATATCAAATTAATTGTGAGAATACAAGTGAATGTGAAGAAGCACGAGCAAAACTAAGGTGACAAGTAAGTCTACGAGGTATTTTCGCAAGGTTTATGAGAATTTGGCAAGGAAATTTGAGTGAAATGTCTGTTTTACCAAGAAGCGGTAGTTCCTCGAGCAGCACCACATAAAATTGAAAACACAGGAAATTGGGACATGAGATAAAAGTAAAAGGAAGTGGAAAAGGTCGCACGCCTCTGCCCCTATTGCCTTTAACGCTAACATTTCACCGCTGTGTCAAACCCATGAGGGGTTGTGACGGATCCCCCGGCTTTCACGGGAAGGGCAGGCGATACGCCACATCGTCGAACTCCCTTAAACACGTCCACCGGTGAAATTCATTAATTACAGTAGGTCCTCTCATGGTTGCACTAACTGGTGAAGATGCAACCTCGCAACTGGCCGAATAAAGTAGCCGATGAAGTCGCAGCCTTCGTCAACTGGTGTTTCAGGCTATTGGTGAAATGCATAACTCCAAGGCCCATGAGTCTCTTAACTATAACAGTCATGGCAGCATCAAAAAAGGAGTAAAGCGAAGAGGGAACAGAAAAATCAGGAGGGATTCAAGACCGTGATCGATGGGAATGCGAGAGTAGGAATAATGAGGCATAAAAATTGTCCAATTCTCCCCATGGCTCAACCAAAACGAGGTTGAGGGGAAGGCCACAGTTTTTAAAATATGTTTCACCAAGTTGTGAGAGACTAAACAACTGAGAATTCCTCAAAGCATGAGTGGGCACTAAAAAGATCGTCTTGACGTCTGCAAAATTAATGGCAAGTTCCAAGTGACACCCAATATAAGTGGGTTGGGCCTCCAAGACGGAGTGGAAATGCACAAAGCTAAGCGAGTGAATGTATGAATTAATGACCCGATCAAAATAGGCAGTCATTTGGCGCGACCCTAACCTTTCCTCCTTACTCCTCCACCACCTGAGACCGTTTAGGGCGGCGACACTACCACATGACTTGTAACGGCTTCATTAAATTTGAATACAAACCGAGGTGTAAGAGGGTGCACTGTAGCAGATCGCCACCGAAAAGTGAAATGAACGGGAAGACGAACCGTAGACAAATCGAAAAATGATTTCAATTCTCGCCTCAGAGCCTCTTAAGCGGGGATCGAAAGGAGCCAATAAAAGATGAGTGGGCCAGGGTCCACGAGAAACTCATCGAATGAGAAGAGAAAATAAGAATCCTACAAACAGACGAGGTTAGCGAAGTTTTTTCAGGCTTTTCACCTCACTATCCTGAAAGGGGTGATATGAGAACGTGAGGAGAGAGCGCAGAGAAAGCCAACTTACGGGTCCTTAGGGAGGTCACAGAAGGCACCGCGGAATCGAACGAGGGGTTCCTGCATTAGACACCATGTCGAAGACAGGCAGGTGGCTTTGACGTGTCGAGCTAAGGCGCTAATCTTTGTCAACGCGGCGATGCTGTCGCCCGAGGGTGCACCACTCATCGAAATAGACGGCGTACGGCTAATTCGCACAATCTGAGGCAAAGCAAGCGGAAGAATACGGTTGACAGACGGTTTTGGGGTCGATTGCGGCCACTTCGGTAAATTGCGAATGTCACCATGCACCTAGCGGACCACTATTACTTATGATTTCAACGGTTAGAGAAAACGTTTCCCATTTTTCAAACTCGAAAATCTTTGTGAAGATGGGGTGAGAAAAAGTCCTATACCATGGCCGCGCAAGTTACACGTACTATGTTTGATCAGGGTCAGATGAAGACAGGTCTGGAAACTTGACTATGGGGCAATACTTTGAGTTCAAACCGAAAAATAGTGTTTTGGAAGCCAAATGGGCAGGAAGAGCACCGCTTGCCGACATGAGGACTAGGGAAGATGTTGCAATCTACTCAAATCACCCATAGACATGAGGAAAATGATAATCAGGGCTAATCACTCCTTTGTCAGAATCCTACAAAATTACTATGAACCTCGAAGTGTCTCTCACTCATGGGGATAACTTGACAGTGAGGCCAACTTCTTCACGTAACTGCAAGTCCAGTGTCAAGGACTCTTCAGCTCATCCAAGGTCCTTGGATAGCGCAAAAGAGGAAGGGGCAAAGGATGGAACCGATGATGTCGGAGTCAAAGTACATTTACTATACACCAACTTGCGTCCATATCGAATACTTGTGTGTGGACGCAGCGTGTGGATGCACTTTGGTGGACAACACGTGACGATTAGGTGATTGTTGGAAATTATAAATTGAACAGTCCATGCGAGGCATTCTTAGCCCCTTAGGAACAGATTAGAGGCCAATCAGGAGCAATTTGAGCTTATCACTGTGGACCAATCCGTTGGCCCAAAATGATGATTAATTGGAGAAATTTGCTGTCTAATTTGCCAAATACGGTATGCAAAGGAAAAATTTTCGATGATTCTCTTAAACGCGGGAGTACACGACAGATATACAACCGAAACTTGAAAATCGAGACAATTTCCAAATGCTACAACATAAACAAAACAAAGCGGCACACGAGTATAAGAAAATTCGATTTATTTTATTCCTAAGACCCGTGAAATTTATTCTGAGTCAACCTGTAAGACACAGACAGGTAGTCAAGATGCGGGACTTCTGACTACTCATTTTAAACACTTCCCCTCGAGGCAAGCTGGACTCCCGATGGATTAGGCCACCAACAAGGCATGGGAAGGACAAGATTACGGCACCCCTGACTTCGCGCACTAATCTACTATTACTGTACCAATGATTTCAAGATTTAGCATTTGGAACGATCACACAGTATTAATTATGCTGAAAGGTGAAGAAATTTAAAAAAGTACCCACACCTCTTCTAGAAGCCAAGTTCGTCTATTAAATGAAACCGATGAAGTGAGTAGAAAAAGTGACAACACTGATCATAGTTGGTTGACACTAGCAAATGATAAAAAAATAATTACTTGGTTTTTTATTCGTGTTGCTAATTGGAGAGAAAGACAACATTTCAATAATTAATTCACATTGGGGCAGTAAATTTCAATCGCAATTGTATGCACAGTTATTTATCAAAGCAATCAAAAACTAGCGCTCGTGAGCATCCTGTCAAACTGTCCATTAAGAAAGGAGTGACAACTTCCAATGATAGATAATAAATAAAGCGGGTAGATGCCAAAATGAAACCAAAGTACCACGAGCAAAAGCTGAGATGAACCTTTTAAAGTGACACTCTGACCCCAGTAAGTTATTGGAAGTGGTAATGAGCAATGCATAGAAAGAATTCTATGTTCCGTAATGTCTGAAGGTGTAACAATAGGGACAAAAGCTAGATTAAAAATCCGTGTTTGAAAAAAAAAACATGGTATCCATTGAAAATAAAAGGAATACAGAAAACACGAAAAAAAGACCCGGAGGGCGAAGTAAGGAGAAAAATTGATGGAGACAACATACCTTAACTTCATCAGAAGGCAACAATATCAGGTCTCTATGAGGATCGTTCATTATTGACGTTTTATTTTTCGCGACGTATTGTTCATAATCAATTGGCTCGTTGAGGCACGATATTTTCTTTAGACAACAAAAAAAAAGAAAAGCTACATGTAAGTGTGATTGTTTTCGCGAAATTAAATGTCAATAAGCGTTAAAAATCTAAAATATCCAACCTAATGTTTAGTTAAAATATGTAGGAGAAAATAACTCACTAAAGAATAAATACACAGAAAATAGAGGCAGAGGACAAACTCATAGTAAAGCTGGTGTAGGGGATGACGTCATATGCTAGGCTGCGACTAAACCTACGAATTTCAAGAAGAAGTCTTCGTGAGCAGGATCATTATCTGCAAACTTTGACTGCGATAATCCGCCGTGGGAAAGGTGTTTAACAAATTTCCGTTGTTTAGACATGCCAAACTATGGCCTTATTCCGAAAAGAACAGATAGATTTAAGCGCAATAAATGGTTTTCTCTGACTGACAGTGTAAAATGACTACAACTATAGATGGTTCTGTAAAAACGGATGGCATCCAACTTGAACTCGGTGGGTAAACAAAAAGCGCAACCAAGAACGCTTTGATAGCGCGCTCTTATACACAGTCGACATAAGAGCTTATGTCGATTTATTAAAGCAGCAAGTAATTAGGAAGAAATCGTTGACCACAAAGTCAGGCATAATTGATAGCAATCCACAAACGACTAGAGGTTACGCATCAAACTTTTTGGTAAAAATTTGCTTCACAGATCTATGTAAGATTTCCATTTCACGGTCAAACACTATAAAGTCCTGACTTTTTGATCTACGTAATATTTGAACTGTGCAGATGGGCAGCAATTTGCCTGTAGTAGACCGAACAAGTCAAAAAATTCTTCAAGTACTGTTATATTGGGATGGGATGTTTCGCACATAAATCTGCAAAAAATCCTAGTGGTTTCCTTGTTAATATACACTATAAAGAATTGCAAAGATTAGGCCCATTATATCCCGATTATGGCCATGTATTCGGTTAATTATTGTTTTCGGTGTGCTATACGCAAAGTCAAATTTTTTTGAACCCAAGATTGCGAAAGACTTACGCTATACAAAGTCACCTTGACTGACGACTAAACCTCACAATGAAGCCAAGCTGTAGATACTTGACTTGAGTCCTGCCTTCTATCTGACGTGATTAAGCCATAATTTTCCCCTGAGAAATGAGAAATTGGGGCGTGGCACAAGGTTTTGACTTCCGAATAACTTCTAGGTGCACACTACTGTCCCATCAATGACAATGGTTTAGTTATACTGTAGCAATATTTTTGTATGTGTAACAGTTGTTCGACCCAATTAGCTGCTATGTCAATTCGTATCATCACCCAGACGTGTCACATTATAAATCTTATACCCTGCTCTCTGGTCACTTAATAAAAATTTGCTAATACAATATGTAATTAGCTTTACTCTTGAGTCTAACCTCCCTCCTACAGATATGTTTTGTTTTATTTTTTCGAAGGGCAAATCACCTTTAAAAGGTTAATTAGGGCACCTATTTAATAGTGGCTTTGGCTCGATCAATTTATTATTTCACTTTTCGAACAAGGCGTTGATCTCATGGGTGGAATTTCCTCTTGTCCACCAAAGTCAAAATTTTTTCGTTGGTTCTGTTGTAAGAAAGACGAAAATAGCGTACATTCTCGCTCTATTCTTGTTGACAGCATTTCCGAGCCAATCTGATGCTGTTCGCCAAACAAACGATCATTTCTGCAAAAACAGAATTATTTCTTCTCATTACACTTGGTGGAATTTTTTACCGGTGAACTTATTTGAACAATTTCATACGATTGCAAATTTTTTCTTTTTAATTATTTCAATACTTTACTTTTTCGGGGAGACGCCCATCAACCCTCTGACAACGATCGCCCCACTTGTTGTCGTAGTTGGCATCTCCATGGTCAAAGATGCTATTGATGACATAAAACGCCATAAGACAGATCGTGACTTCAACAGAATTCCATTCCTTGTTTTGACCCACGACCAAGCTAAAAACACGTCAAGTTGGAAATACAAACAGTCACAAGAACTTCAATGCGGCGACATAATTATGTGTCGTGAAAACAATTCCTTTCCCTGTGACATTCTTCTTTTTGCCTCAAGTAATTCCAACGGCAAAGTGTTCATTACCACGGACAACCTTGATGGTGAGTCCAGTGTGAAGACCACAAATACCATTTCATTTACCCAATCTGCCTTGGCGCCCACTGTCAAGCAGGTCGAAGAGGAGAAATACAAGGATGTTGCAGTTAACCTTCCACCTGTGACAATAATATGCCAAGAACCGAGTGAGGACCTAAAGGCTTTTGAAGGCAGTCTCAATTATGACAACGAATCGATTCCGCTTTCACTGAGCAATCTGGTTTTACGGGGAGCCAATCTTCGTCATACCTCTTTCATCCTCGGCGTTGCTGTCTACACGGGTGAAGATACCAAATTGTCATTGAATGGTAAACCGGGTTTTCGCAAGTTTTCCTCTTCTTCGGGTCGGTTCAATGCAATACTCCTCACCTTCATGATTGGCATGTTACTCGTCACCCTCTTAATTACCATCCTACACTTCCTGTGGATAAGAACGCCCTATGGATCGCCCTGGTACTTCTTCAGCCCACCTGAGACCGCATGGCGAAGGGTTCAGCAGTTTCTTACCCTTCTTTTTATCATAAACTACCTCATTCCCATATCCATCATGGTGACAATGGAGTTACAACAGTTAGTTATGGCTCGGTACATCTCCCGAGATGTAACATTCTACGACGCGGAGAAGCAGGAGAAAGCTCAAGTGAATGCCACAAATCTGGCGGACGAGTTGGGTCAAATCGAATTCCTCTTCAGCGATAAGACTGGAACCTTGACGCAAAATAAGATGGTCTTTAAGAGTTATAGTTTGGCCAATGACAACCACATCTACAATGTTGAAGAAGACGGTCTCTTCATGATTCGAAACGCCAAGGCATCTATCGCGAGCTCGGAAGCCGTTAATGGGGATTTGTCCTCGCCCGAGGCGGGGAATTTTGGCGAATACTTTTCTTCTTCAGAAGATGATGATACGGAAGATCCGTCCGAAAATCCTTTGCAGCAGCGCGCATTCAGGTCAAAACAGCGAGTGCCCAAGCTGTCAAAGGAGGCCGAACAGTTTTGGCTCAACATTGTGCTCTGCCACTCCATTGAGGCCAAAGTGACGATCGATGGGGAGAGCAAGAAGGAGATAGTCACCTACAATGTGAGTCTCTCTGCTTCCCTGAGCAGGACTCTTTCCCTCACCACAGTCGCCTATTTACACTTTCCTCCGTCTAGGCCGCGTCACCGGACGAGAAGGCACTCGTCGACGCCGCGGCAAAGGTCGGCCTCACTTACCTCGGGGTCGATGATACCGTTAATAAGTCTGGCGAGACGTACGACATTCACCTCGTCCGCTTTGAGCCGGACAAACTGAGCGAAAATAGTAATGGCCGAGTGGAGACCCGACGATACCGCATTGACGCTGTTCTCGAATTCAACTCTGTCCGTAAGCGTATGTCGGTGATGCTGCAAGATGAGAGCGGCCAATGTTTCGTTTACACTAAAGGCGCGGAAGTAGCCATGCTGGATCCCCGTGTGGGTCCCGTTGTGCCTCTTCATTGCCATTTCCCCACATTCGCCTATGTCTCAGCGCCGTGCTTCCTCATTTTCAGAGGTGTGGTAAGACGCCCTCCCGGACGAAGGACGAGATCATCCGCAAGGTGACGGAATTTGCGTTGTCCGGTTTGAGAACCCTGGTCTTCAGTGTCCGCGAGATCGAGAAGAGCACGTACCAAAGTCTTCTGAAGCAACTGAGAGACGCCCAATGCCAAATCGGACCGGATCGAGCCCGTGCCATTGAGGATGTGTCAGCCAATATTGAGTCTCAAATGAAGCTGATCGGAGTCAGCGGAGTGGAGGATAAACTCCAGCCCGGCGTGAAACGCTGCCTCCAGAGCCTCATTTCCGCGGGCATTCAAGTACGTCCTTCGCCGGGTGGCTCGGAAGCAGGCTGATTCGTGACCTGATCACTTTCTCCAACTAGGTGTGGGTTCTCACAGGGGATAAGGAAGAGACCGCGGTTCAGATTAGTCAGGCGACCGGTCACTTTCCTCCCGGAACCACCATAATCCGTCTTACTAACGGTCAAAGTGTGGAAAACGTAGGCCGAGCAATTTACGTACAACAGGAAGGTATGAAAGCCCGCCTCGAGGTGAAGAAGACGTGGAAGAAGTTCAAGAATCTCTTCAGAAAAAGGATACATTCGAAACTTGACGATGAGGAGGAGACACCAGACGGCAATGACTCCGACAGTTCAACCTCCTCTGTCTCCTCCTCCGACATCGAAATTCCCCCCGAACACGGCGCCAACGTGTTTTTTGATCACGCGGTCCACGGCTTCCGGAGTGCTGTGGCTGATGGACTTCGACGTCACAGGCGGAAGAACCCGGGAGGCGCCAATGAGCCTGTTGGCCTGGTAATCGACGGTTCCACTCTCCGATATGCCATCTCGGTGAGTCTTCGGACAGTCACCCCTTCGACTTTACATGCTCTTTCGACATTCACGACGGCAGCCGCGACCTTCGCGTTCTTCTTATCCGCGGTGATAACGACCCTTTACCAGCACTTCACCATATCTTTGGGATGTGAGAGAATTCAGAGTAAGGCAGGAGACCAGCTTCAGGACCAGGCGGTGTAAAATAGGGCAGCGCCCAGCCCGTCCGAGGCGACCGGGGGTGGCAGAGCCGCCGGAGGGGCAACGAGAGGGTGATGATGCGCCCATCAGTCAGATTGCATTTTCTCTGCCTACCAGCCGACAGATGCAATCGTGGACTATCCCGATGCCTTCGAGGAGCCTCCAACACCTCCTCCTTCCTCACAAGTCCACGTGGTGTGGGCGACTTTGCCACCTTTGGCGTCACTCGCCGCATATCATTAGGACCGCCTTCAAGGTCATGTCGTCATGAAGTCAGTCAGATCCCCTTCAACCCGCCCTTGACGAAGTGGGCATTGGGCGGAAGGGGGAGCTGTCGCGGCGACAACATGGTGATTGATGTGAAATTACCTCCTCCTCCTTCTTCTCCTCCTCTTTCTCAGCCTGTGCTTCGCGACGAATTCTTGAGACTCTGCATGAACGTCACCACGGTGCTCTGCTGTCGCATGACACCGCTGCAAAAGGCCGCGGTGGTTCGCCTGGTGAGTCAAGGCTTGGACGGAGTCGGTGGTGGTGGACGTCCGGTCACTGCAGCGGTCGGAGACGGCGGCAACGATGTGGCCATGCTGCAGGAGGCCAGCGTCGGCATCGGCATCTTCGGCAACGAGGGCAGACAGGCCGTCAGAGCCTCCGACTATGCTGTCCCTCTTTTCAGGTGGGGCAGACACTTTTATGTCATGTAGAAGTGTTGTAGGCCGCAGCATCCACTTCTCCTGGCTGTCACACCGCCAGGATATCAACAGTCTACTTCTTCCCTCGACGAGGTGGACGTTTTCGACGGGTAGACACAACTGAAAAGCGCATCTTTTGTTCGCCTGCAGACACCTGCGACGTCTCATCCTGGTGCACGGTCACTGGAACTACTACCGCATTAGCATGACAGCGAACATCTTCTACTTCAAAAACGTGGCCTTCGTGGCCATCCAGTTGTACCAGATGTTCTACGACGGGTTCTCGGGCCAGTCCATGTTCGACAGCTTGTTGTACACCCTCTACAACCTCACTTTCACCTCCTTCGCGCCCTTCGTTTTCGGCATCTTTGAGCAACACGTCTCGGCGCAGGACCTCATGCACCGCCCTTACTTGTACCGGCTGGTAGGTGGCGCCCTGCTTGTCGTCTTGGGAGTCTGGAGGAGTGCCAGCGCTCACCCGACCTCCTTGCCTTCCAGATGAGCCAGTCGGCGAACCTTCGGGGCTGGTACATCCTCATGTGGGTCATCGACGGCTGGTGGCACGGCACCATCATCTACTACATCTGCCAACTCGTCCTCGTGGGCGGAATGACCTTCTCAGACGCGCAATTCTACCAGGATGGCGTCACCTACGCGGGTGTAGACTATAACATGTTCGGTAACGCCTGTTACATCTTCGTGGTGGTGACCGGGACGATGCGCATTATTGTGGCCTCGCGACACCTCAACCTCATCATCATCCTCGGCCTCTTCATTGTCGGCGGCCTCAACCTCGTCGTCATGTTCATCTACCAGGTGGGTCGTCTCTTCCGCGTGGGTCGCTTTCGATGATTAAAGTCTCCATGCAGCCGGGCTGGCGCGATTTACGAACTCCACAAGGACGACTGCCATTTCGACGTGTTGAAGAAAGCTTTGCCCGCCCTCTTTCGTCTTCCACTATTCTAACATCCCTTCTGGTGGGGAAAAGATGAGTGCTAGTTCTCTGGCTTACCTAATCTCCCTCGCCACCTTCTCCTCCGTAACTCCTCGCCCCGAAAATCGCATTGAGGACGCGAAGATGTGATGCTGGGGACGTCCAATGGCCGAGCGGCCTCCGTTCATCTTCGAAGAAGGCGAGGAGACGGAGATGAGGCTCATCTCATTTCCCATTCCTCATCGACGCCCAGCTGCGCTCTGCCCTCCTGTTAGCACGCTTTCTCCGCGCCCTTCATCCGCGGCAACCCAGGCAATCCGTCCTCAGATGAGCTTTTCCCCTCTAGCGACCACCAGTAAGAGCTTCTTAGGCAACGACATTTGCAAGTAAATGCTTCTCCGTGGCCGGAGACTCTTCTTTCTCGAGGCGAGAAAGTGTTTCATGTAGGAATTTGCTTCCAAGATGGACGGAAGTGGTGGTTGAGTGATATTTTTCTGGCGAGCGTGACGAGGCAAGACGGACGCGTGACAGGGCGCAATTCGGCACATCCACGTTTTGTCGTTTGGTTCAGACGATGAAGGCATTGAGTGTTGGTGTGACTAGTCACTTTTAAAGCCTTTCCTTGCCCACAGACCTTGGGCTCGGCGTCGTCGTACGTCTACATGAACTACGTCTACCTGGCCTGCTGTCCGGCCTTCTGGCTTTGCCTCCCGCTCGTCCTCGTCCTCACCCTCCTCCCCGACATTCTCTGGCGTGTCTGCTCCGACGCCTGGTGGGACTACCAGATCGAGTTGAGCGGTGTGAAGAGGATCCGCGAGCAGCGCAAACGCAGCTCTTGGCGGCGCTTCGTCGAGCACGTGAACCCCACCAGTGAGAAGAACAGCTTTTCTTCCGTGAGTCTCGATTATTTTGGTCAGAAGACTGTCATCCTCGAGATACCGGCAGACTGTCTAGATTAAATCGCCTTCCAGACTTCTACGAACTTGACGATTGGGCGTCGCTCCACATAGAGTCAGTTGGGTTAGCCTCAACAGGTCCAACGCCTATCCGAAGGCGTCGGGGGGTTGGGAAGGCGGGTGGGTCCCTTCGTTTGGAACTTCAGCCTCCTAGAACGGAGGATCGAAAGTTGTCCGCTTCAATTTTTGTAGTAGAGACATAATAACGCATTCACTGCTAGGAAGGCGAGCCTTTTTAACTCTCCGCCTTTGCACCATTTAGATGTGACCTCCCAACGCCGGCCAACTCGGTACTCCAACCACAATGGAACAACGGCCACAACACCCTTGTACATAGGCGGAAGCCCAAGGCCTTCCAACTGACCCCTCTGACTCCGCCTCATGCCCCAGCTCCGCCACTTTTTTTTAATATAAACATGAATTAGATTCGAGACCCGATGTATAGTGCATTTGGATGTAACAAGGGAGCAACTGTCGCGTGTGGAGGCACTGCGGCGAGGCTCGCCGGCGAGGTGTGTCGGGGCACGTGATGGAAGCAGTCCTAAGGTGGTCCCGGGGGGGCTGGCAGGTGGGGTGCTTTGATTCGTGATCTTGCGATGCTGTCACAGGGATTTAATCACTGGAGGGCGGAAGGTGATGCCACCTCGCGAGGCACCTCGACTTGCTGGACGATTTTGTACCGCCTCGGAGGGGGGCTCTCGCTGTGATTGCATAGTTGGGTGGGAGTGCGGAGCGAAGACGACCAGGTGGTGAGGCGAACTTAATCGGGTGAGCTTGATTGAGGGTGTCACTGACATGTGATAATTGCCTAGCTATTTCACAAACGCATGCAATAGCCGCCAACTTGTGTGAGGCCTCGTTTGAGGCGGAAACAAGACTTGATGCAGTACCACCGATATTTTCGCCTCCTTCTCGATTGTCTCGCCTCTTATCCCCTCTGTTTGCTCCGCGAGGAGGCGACTCTGTCGGCGTTCAGTGGGGGCAGGTACTTGAGGTGACTGACAGTCGGAAGTCACCGCTGACAGAGTCCCTAAGTTTAGCTGATCAACTTTGGGAGAGGATGAACCAATTGGGGTCGTCCGAAGGTTAAGAAGAGGAGTGAAAGGGCGAGGGGGTTGTGTCTTAGCTTCGTCGGAGACTGTGAGGCGTTGCCCTCTTCGACAAAAACACCCCACGGTGTGTTCTCCATGCAAACGAGTTTCGTCATCTCGCCAACACTTGAATAACCCTTGAAGGCCACACACACTCTCGGGTAGGTGTGTTGATGCACCCACTTTCAGTGAACCAGCAGTTAAGCGGAGCACAGGCGCCCCCTTCAACCACACACACATGCAGAGAGAGCGGCGTGATAAGCTCAGGCGCAGTGGAGGCAGCGTTGACGCAACGCTCATCTCACGGTCGACGAGATCTCGACCGAGGGCGGACGGAGTCGGCTTCTACCAGAATGGACACGTGGCGACACCGCCGGACATGCCTGGCGGGTTCCATCGGTGGTCGGTAAGTGCGGACACTCGGGTGCCTCGTGAAGCCGCGAAGTCGGTGGCCAAACCGCCTCTTATGGCCATTCCTAGGCGCCTCAGTTTCTCCCGCGACGATCTTGTGCTCCGGGCAGGCAGGCAGGCGAGGCAGTGTTTCAGTCGAGGCGAAACATTTCTCCTCTCCTCCCCCCCCCGCCGCTCAAGTGTGAATCTCGGATGATAAAGGCGTGAATGTGAGTACAGTTGTACGTACCGATTCTGGCGTTCTCCTGCACTCGCCTGGAAGGCAAGCACGACGAAAACGCGTGTAACGTAGCCTGCAAGCATACACACACGCCATCACGCAACAAGTCGCACTTTTCCCACAGCCTAACACCTCCAAGTGCCCTCCTGCCGGCGACTTCATACGCGCGGACCCGAGCCCCGTAACCTGCGTCGCGTTGCGACCGGCCTCGGCAACTTCGGGACTGACGCCAGCATCTTAGGTGCCTCCCTCAGCCAATCAGGCGTCGGGTCACCGCAGTTGGCAGGGTTGTGTACAAGTGACGTGCGTGTGTGTGCGGATGCGAGGATACCTCATCTCTGCCGATCGCTTTGCCGTGGGACCGCTGAGTTCACCACAAAGGGCTGCACCCACCCTCCCTTAGGAGCTGTTAATGTGCGATAAAATGATTTGCACTCGCCACCTGCATCGATGGCGACACGCCTGATTGTATTAACTACGACACAGCCTCTAACTTTATCCAATTCTGACACAGGCAATAATGCAACTACACACAGGCAGTTTCAGATGCACCCTTTTGGGTGGGGAAGACGACAGTGGGAGCGAGAGAGGCTCCCCGGTGGGTCGAGGAGGCTCGTAATCGAGCCGAGCCGCGCTTGGAAGGCCAGGCGAAACTGCGGGCTGCGGAGGGCGGGCACAGTCTCCTCCGCGGACGCTTCAGGAGTTGCGCATCATCAGCAACGGTGTTTTGTGCCGCCATTCGGCCTAACTGAGGCAATGCACTCCACTCGGCCGAAGGCGACTAAGCCGGAGCGGTGGACAGGAAGGCGGCGCGGGGCAGTCGGCCCTCTAATGACAGGGGCGTCCCAAATGATTGCACTTTCCTCGGCATCAGGGAGGAGGAGAGGAGGCGGTGGCGGGAGAGAGGAGAGACTGTTAAACTTGCCCCTGCAAGAAACCACGTGCGTGTCAATCAAACAGGTCGCCCCCACAACCGAGTAAATATTCGCGTTGACGACAAATGCAGCTACAAAGATGAGAATACGAAACTGTAGCTGCATTGACGTATAATAATGCAACCGAGTGGCTTTTTGGCTTATAGAATCGGTGAAGGTGAAGGGCCGTCACCAGCCCGTGGACTTCCACTCTCCTCGCAGTGGCCTCCTCCGCTCTCCGTCGCCCTCCGCCCTTCACAACCGACTATGACCGCTCTGAGCCGTCAATTCACCACTTTGGCGAGAGAATGAGGCTCAAACAGCCCCACTCTCTGCCAAATCGGCTTGATGCATCTCTTCTACTCCCCCGCATTTGGACGCACCTACTAAGGACGATGAAGCCTCCGAGGAGCCCCTCGCCGGCAGCTGATGAGCGGAGCAGGGACGTCGGAGGGACGAGTTTGGAGGGCAGACCGCGGAATGGGGAGAGATAGGACCGTCCTCGCCTCTCCGACCTTGCATACTGTCGCCTGATCAACCGGCGGGACCTAGTCGGGCTGAGTGAAGGCCCTCGCCGTTGGCACTGAAACAGAAAGCGGCAAATGCTGCCTGTGCCAAGAGTGCAGAGTTTCATGGAACGTCAATAATCGTCGCTCGAATCGGTGGCCGCAAAAGGGCTTCAACCTCGCACCGTTGCCTGTCTCCTCACGCCTTGGAAGCGTGGCGAAGCGGCACCCATTTGGATACCCTTCCCAAGCCTCCGTCCCCCCCCCTCGCCCATCATCCACTTCCGGGGTGGTCCCGCGTCGAATTGCCTCGTTCCAGCGAGACAAGAGGAGGCAGGAGAATAATTTATGTCTGCCGACGGTGGAGAAGGAGGAGGTGCTGGCATGCACTTCTGTGTGTTTCCGGAATTAAGTAGAACGACGTACTGAAAATGGTACAAAATAAAGTTCTCTCATATTACACGTCGTCTGTCAGAACGCCAAGTAATTTTCCGTTAACTGAAATTTGCTAAGTCTAACCTAGCCACATCCCACCCCCAGCCCCCCCCCCCCAACCGACTCCGTCACGCCCCAAACTACCAGTAGGCAGAGGCAGAGAGCGCTTCGACGCCCTCCTCCACCCACCCAGCTCTGAGAGCACTTCAAAGGGCTCCTTTCACGTGTCATACGGTGACTGACTGACTGACTGACTGACTGGGTAAGTGAGAGACAAGGCTGCCATCACACACACACACAGAGCGGCAGAGACGATGGCTTCGCGTGTGCAGGCCGTGAGGCCAGCTTGGTGGGCGCGTGTGAAGACCTGTCGGCATCGACGGTGTCGCCTTCTGACGGAAAGAGCCCCTCGGCGCCGAGACAGGCTCATTCCACGCGTCTGAGGCGTGTATTTCCCCTCTCCCCCATTCCAACCAATCAGCTCTCTCTCTCCTTTCCGCCCCCCACCGCCCTTTGAGGTGAGTGCTTCCCCTTTGCGGCCTCTCTGCTAACCGAATTTTTCGCATTAGAGAATAAGTAGTCACGACTGGTATATTCACACACTTCGTCGCAGTCTCGTCTTTTTATTGCGCACACCACCGTTGGCACGTGGACAGGCGCCTGCGTTAACAACTCTACCTTATGACGCAAAAGGCTGACGTTCGTGTCTGACGCGTTGCAGAAGGATTTCGTATCTCCGCTCCACGAAAGGTGCATCAGCTGCCTGAAAGATGATTGCAAAAGAGAAGTGTAAGCATCCTCTGGAGTGTAATAAATAATGAGGCACAGGCTTGAGTGATCGAAGAAGGCTGTAAGAAATCCTCCTCATCTCCGCCCCCTTCTCTTACTCATCGATTCCTCGTCCACCCCCGCCCCCGCCTTCTCCTTCCCCTCCTTAGTGGCGTTTTTTCCGTCCGAAAGGCGTTGTGTTAGGCGAGCATCCTAGAATGTTCTGTTCTACCCTCGAACAAATAAGATCCGAGAGGTGAAACGGCCTCCTCCACGCACGGCCAAGTCCAACAGTCACACTGACGGTCTGTGGGGCAGTGTCTCGCGTTCCCACGATTTTTCTGCGCGTCGAGTTCCTCCACCTCTGCTCCCTCCTTCGCGCAGCACGGGGCTTCCTCAAACCCGAACAAGGCAAGAGACTGGAAGCCGCAGTTATACCTCAATGAGAAGCTCGTTTCCCGTCACTTGGAAGCCAACACGAAGAGTCATCGTTCACGGCTAATGAAGGGATTCGTGGACGGCAGAGGCCCGCCGCCAATTGAGACTGCTGACAGGAGGGGCGAGAGGAGAAGGAGGAGTGGACCAGTGACCCCACAGATTCAAATGAGCGAGTTTAGACTGATTCGAGATACTTTGAGCGAAGGAACTCGCAACGCACTGTCAAATCTGGGGAGGACTAACGACTCGTTCAGCTCATCCCTTCTAATCCGTCGACCTCTGGTCGCCTCCCAACTCTCCGGTGTACCTCACAGCATCCTCGCATTTGAAATAAGATGATGATGATGATGATGGGCATTGGATCTGTTGGTCAATCATCAATGAGGTCGCTCTGCGACAAGCTGTCGATGACAAAGAAAGTTCGCCGGTTGCAGCTTTGGCCAAAGTGGACGTGGGAGGTGAAGTAGTCCTCGGACTGAGCCCTGAACGGGGACTCAGGCACTTTCCCCACGAGCCCAAGTGCGGCAGTTAGTGTGCCGCTTGGCTGGCGCTTGACAGTCGTGAGGAGGCTCGAGTTGGGTGCGTGTGCACCGGTGGGAGAAAGACAGCCCCCGGTGCCACTCCGCCCTCACGGGAAGGCTAATAAAGTCACGCAAGTACACGCAGCCCACGTAAAGACCTTTTCAGCAGCCTCGCCTCAAATGCCCCGCCGCCTCCCGGCGAGTAGCCCTGGAGGGCAAGCAAGAGCTCCGCCGCGGGGAATTGAGCGGCGGCCGAAGATGGAGACCGAACCGAGCCAGCGGCACCTCCGCGTGCGCTTCGCTCGAAGGCAGAATTTGGCGAGACCAACCTCCTCCTTCTCCACCCGCCGCGCTGATGACGGTGGCGATGACAGGAAGCGTTAGAATGGTCCGGAGGAGGCAGTTCGGGCGACATTCATACTGTCCATCGTATCGCCCTACGATCCGCTGTCGATGGCATTGACCGCGACTGTCCACGGCCTGTCGGGAGTTTGATCGGAGGTGAGCCGCAACACGCGGTCGAGGACGGAAATGGAGCAGGAGTCAGAGGCACCTCCACGTGTGCTTCGCACGAAGGCATAATTTGGCGAGAGCAGCCTCCTCCGCAAACTCTGACTCCTCGTCCAACGCACAGTGTGGCGGATCTCAACCCCCCGCGGTTCGAAAAGCATGGTGGTCAGAGTCTGAATCTAAAGTGAATGGACGGAAGGCGTAAACAGCATCATTTATGGGCAAAACTAGGCTTTTTATAATGATTAGCATGGAATCTATGAAACCATCTTTGCCCGCAAGTTTGGACCCCAGTGGTCCCGATTAGTTCGGTGCATGCATCGGAATCCACTGTCGGTATCCGCATAGGTCCGTGGTCCTCTTCGAGACACGCCTTGACGAAACCCATTTTGCTAAAGCGTCTGTTGAACTGCTCTGCGATGCCAAGCTCGACGACGTCAGCAGTCCTCAACCCAGAGAAGCCAAGTGAATGCGTGACCGCTTCCGGGAGAACCGCAGACGAAGTCATCTTTTGATCAGAGGGCAAATTATTCGACTGTGGCTCGGCTCGTTCACGGATGCGTCGAGCACAAAGTGCTCCAATCGGGGATGAGATGGTGCTGCACTGGTCATGAAGAGCCCTCGCGTAACTTGGAGCGGTTAGGAAGCCCAGACCCGAATTCAGGGTGTTCCACTCACCCTCGTCTGAGGCCAAAAGTTGCACAAGCACTGATTGTCAAGGTCCTCCTTCAACTGATCACTCACACGTGGGATTTTGCCAGTCAACTCGGGTCTTCCGTGCCGTTCGACTCAGGGGCGAGGGGAACGTGACTTATGCCAACGTTGACGGGGCACCCGTCTCGCCTTCGGCAAGGAAAGAGGAACGCTAAGTAGTATTTGCGGCCCTTCACGAAGCTGTGAGCCCAAAGCTCCGAATCACCGCTGAACATTAAAAAGGTGGAATGATATCAAGCCTCCACGAGTCTTCGTCCTGTTGTCTACGCGAATGGCCTTGAAATTCAACTGAATGCCCGTCGGAAACCGAGGCATATCCTGGCTGCGAAAAAATTCATCCAAAAATACCACTCGATAACGTGGAACTTGGGATGTCAGAAGGATTCAGTGTGGAGGCACAGGTGACCACTGCCTCGGCCACCCTAAATCTTCACCATTTTAGTTAACCTCGTAGCAGGTTGAGCTCGTCTCATCTGCCTGAGTCTCCGTCTGCACGCACGCACGCCTGCTGGAGTCAGGAGCCATCCTCGGCACTGCAGTAAGCCATCGAGTCCCAGGAGTGACCGTCGTGTGGTGAGAGTCGGTACGACCTTCCGTTTTAGTGCGAGTTTCACCACTCAAAAGGAGGCGCCGCTCACCCTTGTTACTAATACATTTCAAGTACTATATTCCCACACCACAATTAGTTTGCAATAAAATGGCTTCCTCTCGCGCCTCTCCACCGCCACCTGCCAGGCCGGAGGCCGCTGTCGGAGGACCGAGACGCGGGCCGAGGAAGGACGCCCTCGTGTTGCGTCCCAACCACCTTCGACGGGGTTTTGCAGCCCCCTCCCAGTCCACCTTCCCCTCATTCTCAACCTTTAACGATGCCGACAGAGGGTGCAGCAATCGCAGCAGCACTCCAGCGAACACTCTCCCCTCGCAGCATCACATCGCCTGCCAACGTACTCCTTTCGACGATTTTCTCATCCCTCGTCGTGGCACAGCTCTTGAGCATCCGTTGTCAGGGTATAACACACTCCGGCCTCTAACATCTCTGTCTGGCTAATGAGGCGGTGGTGGTGGTGGTGGGGGGGGGAGGGGCGGTGATACGGTGGGTTGGCGGGTTAGAGGCCAAATCCTAGATGAAGTGAGTCATGCGACCTCGCGTGACGTGGAGACACTCAGCAACGAATGCGAAGGTCAATCTGTCGACTGCGATGCCTCCCACCAGCGGCCATCGTGCTCGCAGGGTGACCACCAAAGTGCTATGGCAGCGGACCTTTCTACGTTCTCATTGTCGTCCTTCTGCCTTCTTCTCGTCACTCCACCCCTTCTTTAGCCCCTACTCCACACCAACCATTGACTTCCCCGTCAATGAGCGTGGGTCCTACGCACTGGCGTCCGCTTGATCAAGACGAAGGCCGCGTCTGCCCTGTCGGTCTGTTTCGCCTTTTCCGCCCCTTCACCTATCCGCTCAAAGCCTACGAGACGGTCGTGACAGCCGCCTCACGTCGAGTCAACCGAGGCGCTTTAATCACTCGGCTGACTGGCCCTCTTGTCACCAACGTCGCCTCGTTGACTCGTGCAACTGACAAGCATTGGTCGAAACGAAGGAACGCCGCCAAAACAGAGCCGCATTTGAGTTCTCGTACAAAGTCTCCACGTCAGTGTCTCCACCTTCGGATGGCATATGAACGCGAGAGCAAAACGAACGGGTTTACATTCGGCATTCGACGACTTCCGCGCTCCTCCACCCACAGCCACCCCCACACCCCGTCCAACCTCCAAACGCCCTCTGACCCCAGTCACGCGATTATTTGTTGTCATCCCCAAGGTCGCCCTCTCATTGGCGCTTGGACGTCTGACGTCTCACCACCATCCATCGAATACCAGCCACCCCTCCCTGAACGCCGGCCATTTTTTAGTTTGCTGTCATAGTTCGCCACCGACGGTACGTGCGGACATCCCGCCTCCCACAACGTGACGGCAAACTGGAAATATCTACTAAGTAGCGGAAGTGAAGCAAATGGCCGCTCTGGTAAGAGATCCTTTTGGTTCACATATTCCTTGGCCCCAGGATGTCGACACTGAGGACCCCACCATGTCGTTATCATCCTTCCCATGTTACGGATAACTCGACAAGCTCGGATTGACGCGTCCACGTCGAATGGACTCTTGCACAGGCGACCAAGGACGAGAATGACGAAATTGGCGAGATGACTGAGAATAACTTGTACGACGTTATAGTATTCCTCGACTCGTTTGTTCAGAGAATCGTCGACATGCAGCGCTTGATGCTTCTCTTCCTGCATGCAGAACGGTTGCTGTCGAGCGGAGGTGAATCGTCTCTACGCAGACGGCGGTTGTGTCGTCGACTTCACAATGAAAATTTTGAAGGCTCTGAAAAGGAGCGCCACTAAATTTGGCAGAGAAGAGAGGAAGAAGCAGCCAGGTGAACCGGTGCAATAGGTGGAGACACCACAACCGCAACGTTCGGACTCACCCTCGGACAAGCAGCCGTCTAAGTCGAATGAATTGACAATTGTCCTTGACACAAACGTTCGCTCTTTTGCCGGTCAAAAGTCTGTCTTTTTAAACCCAATTTCATGAATTGACGATTAACTGGGAGAGGGTTTCCTCTGTTATTCTGGTAAACTCTGTACTTTACTCCAGTTGCATGTAAAAATCATTGTGAGGAGAAGGGATTTTGGATGGTGTGGAAGTGTGTGTGTGGGTGTGCGTGAGGCGTTGAAATGAGGCGGAGACGTGGAAGAACTGGCGAGCGAGGAGAGGAAATGCACGAAATGGTGGGCAAAGTGACTGCCCACGAGATGGACAGGAAGGCAGCAAAACGGGAGACAGTCTGAGCAGCGCTCCCGTCGTGTGGCGCTACCCTCACACTGCGTCCCCAGACAAACGTGGCAAATTCCTCCCTTCAATGCCGATGTCTGACGCTGTCGCATTCAGCGGTGCCAAATTCGCGCCTCCCCATGTCACAAAACAGCGGCGAAGACGCGACGGCCAGTGCTCGTCGGGTCACGACCCTCAACAAAGCTTTCGACTAATCGCTTAGTGCACGCCAGCCACTCGGTCTCTGTGGCCAAACCCCGAGTCACCGGAAGAGGTGTGCTCCGCAGGGAGGATCAGAGGCCCCCGCCGACCACCTGCTCGTGTGGCGCGGTCTGTTCACACGGAAACGCGTGTGCAGACGTAGTGGACACCTCGTAGCACGCGAGTTCACTTTTCCTTCACATGTACTCATCTGTCTGCTCAGTTCTCGCGTCACGTTGGTTGGGGAAAGTAGCTGACAACGCAAATACAGTCACTACCTCGCTCTGCAGGAACGGGTGGGCAATGCTACTGATGCCAATGAGTAGATTAATGCCTTGACTTAATTCACTGCATAAGCACCGAGATTTAGCATAATCCTTCTGCTTCGCTCGAGTCTCCTAACACCTAATCGACTCAACTGCGTCAGCATTCAGCCTCTCACCGCACGCCTTTTCGGGTCCACACCGTCAACTGCGCCCTGCGGGCAGAAACCACTCGCGCTCCCCCACTAAAATGTTCCTGAACGCACACCCCACACAGCATGCTTCCACGGCGCTTTTCTCAACATTCCCGGCGCAACAGTCGTGATAGAGTGGATGGGGGCGTCTTCCGACTATTCGAACGGCGATGGCAGTGCAAGCCGCTCGCCACCTCGTCCATCCGCCTCACTTGCACCCTCACCAGGAGGAGGAGGAGGAGCATTACTCACTCGCACCAGGAGGAGCAGCATCTCCAAACAAGTCACTCCCTGCCAACGAAAGCAGCAGGCACTGGCGCGCACCACGCACGCAGCTCTCACGCACGCAGACACTCGCGGCCCGAGGGTGGCGGCGCTGACCATCGAACGGATGTGCACCGTTCGCGTACCCTCTCACCTCACTCCTGCCCCCCTCTCCCGCGAACATTCTGTATCTCTGCCGCCGTCCACTGCGCCTCCATCGAGGACAAAAGAATAAACCAATTCATCTACTCCACCTTCCACTTTACCTCCTTTTCATTCTACCTTCCGTGTTGGCTGTATTTCCTTCGTAGGTCCATTTCTCGCACCAACTCCACTTCATCGCTCTGACGCAACCCCAAAGCGACATGAATTGTCAATTGGGAAACGTAGCTGGGGGTGGTGGGGCGGTTGGAGTGGGGTGGGTGGGGTTTTTTGGGCGGGGGATGGGGAGGCGAAAATTGTTGTTTTGGAAGTGGTACGTTGAAGGTCGAGAACACCGACTCCTCGTACCTCTCGACGAATACCACCTCCAAAGTAGACGGGAATGATGAAAATGTGGGGAATGGCGAATGAGACAGACAAAGGGCAGACGCAGTCCTGTTTCCATGCTCACCGCCGGATTGTCGGCACTAGTGAATCTGCAGTTGGGAGCAGCGTTCTCGCGGCAGATCACAGAGAGTCGAGGAGAGCTTAACAGGCCAACAACAGGTCAATCTCTTTCCAAGCCGTGCATCACAACGGAGTTCATCTCGGTTGCTTTCTCGGTGCCGACGCTCCTCCAAACCCAGCAGGAGCCCCACATAGATTATCACACTCATGCAGTGTGGCCTCTCAACGCAAATACACTCACACACACCTCGTTATCATCGCGTAGAGGGGCGGGAGAGGCGAGCAGAGAGGGTCGTCAGTTCGGGAATAATCGCTACGGTGTGTTGCGATGTCGGAGGGGGGCTGGGATGGGTGGAGGCGGTGACGGTGACGGTGACGGTGACGGTGGCGGTGGCGGTGGCTGATGCGGTGGCCTTGGCGATGGCGATGGCGATGGCCGAGAAGAATTAACTCTCCCTCTCTGAGTTGAAAGGTCGAGCAGTGAGTCACTGGCGTTCGAACCGGACATTTTACTACGCCAATACATCCAAGGCTGCGTGTGTGTGTTGTGTGTGTGACCTACTAAATGAGTGTGGATCACACGCTGTCACGTCGCCTCATTGACAAGGCCTCAATGCGAACCTTGGGCGACAGCGCGGCACCAGAGGTCAACTGCGAATAATGCCTCCACGCCTACACCACTCCACACTCTGCCAATCCTACCTCGTGGCAGAGAGCCATTCTAACTCTTGTGCTGAGGGCGAGCAATTTGAGAGCCATTTGCGTGGACACCCGCTATCCCTCGCCACGCGACGAAGTGGCTTGGTCGGCAATCATCACTCTCTTCTCTCTTCCTTGTTGCAGTATGGAGAAACGTCAGCCAAGTGGAAGCACGACAATCCCTCGTACTGGCTTTACCGTCTGCAGGGTATTGTGTTCGAGATCACCAAGCTGCGAGTCCTTTGCAATCGCGCGCGATCACGCGCATGGGAGGGAATTCTTGCGCTCGTTCTGATCAGCGTCTTCAGGGCGCAGCAAACACACGATTGCCATTGACCAATCAGCGCGAGCCTCGATTGCGATTGGTGAAACACTCCCCGCCAGCGCAAAATTCACCTTGACTGTGTTGAATGAAAATAAGGGTAGCAAGAAGTGAAGAAGCAACACCACGCAATCCTGTGCTATTAGCCACTGTCACCTGTCTCACAGCCGTCTAAGCGTTGTGTGGACTCCGCCCGTTGTGTGGAGGCGATGGGAAGAGAGGGGAAGTAGGAGGTAGGAGGTAGGAGGTAGTAGTGGAATGCCACACCATCCAACGAATGGACCGTCATCTCAACCACATTCGTCATGCGGGACAGCGTTAAGGCAACGTGGTATCCAGTGGAAAGAGTGGGTGATCTCAGGCTTTGGCGTGAGGACGGCCAAGCAAACACGTGGCCGACCAATGCTGAGCAGCTTCGAGATGGCGCGTATTTGGCACCTAGTTTTATCTACGGGCGTAGTGGTGACACGTTCAGGCATAGTGTCGTAAGGACGTAGACAAAGGAGAATGTGGACAGATTTGAGTGGAGCACAGAGCACCTGGTCATCTTCTACAAATTCCAAGTGAATATGGACGCAAAAGCAGAACAAACGAGTTGTCATTCGAACACTTGGGGAAATTCGCCCCCACCCTCTTCGTTTCACCACCTCCCACATGTCGCCCTCGGGACCGGAGTCACGCACTCATTGGCCATCTTCCTCAAGGCTTCACCTTCCCGTTGGCCTGTCAAACGTCCTCGAATCACCACGTCCATGCGTCAGTCGAATGTTAAGCGACCATTTAAACGCCGGCCACGTTTTGTTGCTCCATAGTTTCATCACAGACGGTGCGATGGCCACTCGAGGGATCTGAATCACCTACTGACTTGCGGCGATTGTCTGACATTGTCAAACTACTATCCTGTCTACATTTATGACTCCAAAACACGACCGACACGTGAGGACGCGGAGGCACCACGGAGCGGTGTCGCGTTCTGCCTCGATGATTCGGAGGACTGGAGCAGCGAAGACCAGAGACGCCCACCGATATCTCGCCTCCATAGCAAGCCGACTAAACGGGTACGGACGAGGCACGAGGGCTAGGACGGCTACAGACCGAAGACGAAGACGACGGCCTATGGGCCCTGGCTACAAGGAACGAGAAGGACGACGAGGAGGTGAGATGGGAGTGGATGTGGATGTGGAGGTGGGAGGTGGAGGAAGGAGTACCGGCCAAATCACTGTTAGGCAAAGGCCTGCGCGATTTTGTAACATATGTGGAAATACTGCTTCACAGGATACTTGGCAATGCAGCGCTTGCTGCTTCACAACGCCTGCCGTGAAAGAACAGAATGCTGCCTACGCGAGCGGGAGCGGTTGGAATGATCGCTCTAACGGGGTGCCGGTCGGTGGACGGGGGAAGCCGAGGGGCGCGGGGGGGGTGGTGGGGGGCGGGAGGGGGGGGGGGGGGGGGGGGGGGGGCGGCAGACTGCGTGAAACCTCATCGTCGCCTTCACACGGAGAAATGTGAAAGGCTCTGAGAAGACCATCATCATCCCAATTTTATACGACCAAAGACGAGGGGAACGATTAACGGGCAGGGCCAGACGACGAGTCCGAGGAAAGATGCCTTCATGGCCAAATCGTCAAACCTCCTTCTGAAGCACATGGCCACGGATTTGGCCTCATTTTCCCGCCCGCCTCGCCCTGCCGCCGCCCCGATCACCCTCCTGCTTTGTCCCATCCTTCTCGCCTCCTCTCCCGCACCCGCACCCCTCACACCCCTCTGGTCGCCTCCGCCACTGCCACCGCCACCCGCCTCTCACAGCCTCCTCCTACTCCTCCTCCTCCTCCCCCTCCTCCTACCCCCTCAAAGTTGGGTGCCCGTTTTTATGCCGTCACCCACCGTGGCCAGCCTGTCGTGTTTGTAGCACCAAGTATGTACGTAAAGAAAATACATTGTTGAGAGAAGCATCTTCGCAGGGGGGCATGTGTGGGTGGGGGTGGCGTGGCGTGAGGTCGTTTGAAACGATGAGGTGCGGATGTGAGGAAGTGAACGAGGGAGGAGAGGAAAATGCATGAAGTGGTGGTCAAAGTGAACTGCCCACGAGATGGACGAGGTAGGAAGCAACTCGGGAGGCTGTGCTCGCGCACGCAGAATGTCCAACTGTCATGGAAGAGAAGGTGCAGTAACTGGCAAGCACTGGCCGCCACTTGATGTTTTCGGCACTAGTGGAGTCCTCTGGAAGGGATTGGCGGAAAAGGGTTGATGGACCTCAACCACATCGCATGGGAAGGAAGTTGAGTATCCGTGGCCTATAGAAATGATCTGGCCGTGCTCCACGCCCCCACTGGTGGGCAGAGAGCGGAAGGATGCGCGAAGACGCTGTCTACACACCCGTGCGGGCCATTGCTCATCGTGCGATTGCCTCCATACCGCCCTCGACACACACGGCCTTTCTGAGATGCTTTCAAGGGCCTCGCTCATGATAGTCGTTGACTCTTAAAGCAAAACACTGCACACGTGGTTATCACTTTCGCGTGTAGAGTGTGGCTGAGTTCAGAGCTGCGCGAGCAGGCAGGCTCACCGCGCGTGTGGGGCCGTCTTTTCAAACGGAAACGTCCTGTGCACTCGTTGTCAACACCCCGTAACACACACATACACACTCACATCGCTCGTAGTCATTGGGGAACGTAGGTTGTGTCCGGGAGGAAGTGTGGGGGGGGGAAATTTTGTTGAGCGTTCCAATTCGTGCGTTGGGGTAACCGCGGGCAGGTGTCAGTGGCGGTGGTGGTGTGTGGGAGGAGTTCGATTTGGAAAATTTCACCTTCCAAGTAGGGGGAAGAGGAGAAGGTGGGAATGGCGAATGAGACCGAGACGATGGGAGAGGCAATCTTTTGTGTTTCAGGTCAGGGTAGGGCACTTCGCGGGCACCGCACCAGTCCACCTGCGGGGGTCAATTCCGTTCTCGCAAGGCAGATCACAGAGGAGTCGTGGTATTTGCCGAAAAGGATTCCAAACCATGTGTTATGGCAACAACAACCCCCTCATCTCGAAGGCTATCTCGGTGCTAGACGCGCTCCTCCAAACAAACAAAACCAAGCCACATGGATCATCACCACATCTCAGCTGTGGGCCTTTCAACGCAGAAATACACTCACACACACTCGGGTTATTCAGAGGAGAGGCGAGATAGAAAGATGGTGTCCGTCTGGGGAAAATATATCGGGCTACGTGTTTCTCGATTAGTCGGGAGGAGGGCATGTGTGGGGGGGGACAGAAGAATTAAGCTCGTTGTGCCCCTCTGGGATTGAAGGAGTCGAACGTGCAGTGAGTCAGCGGCCGCTGCAAACGGATATTAAACCAAGCTTTAACCCCGAGGCAGGTAGGGGGTGCGTGCGTGAGTGATTTATGTCATATGTGTTGACCTGCTAATCCGACCTCAGTTACACGCTGTCCTGCGATTGTGACAAGGCCGTAGTGCCACTTTAGGGCAACGAGAGGCTCCAGGTCACCGCTGGAAATATCCTCCACCCTCGAGGCAAGTTTGACATTTCACTCTTGCGGTGAGGGCGAATATATTAAGGAGCAATTCACTGCATCGGACACTCGCTATCCCACCATGCTGCGGAAGTTTTTGGTGGGAAAATCTCGCGGCGCTCATCCCTCTACTACTGTTTCCTCGAGTCGGCAGGGGTGGCGTTCTAATCTGGGCAGATGGACGAGGTCGAGAAAGGACGGAGGAGAGACTCACTCTCCATCAGAGACTGGGCAATCCGCAACACTGTGCATGTTTGTTGGGAGTATGGGCGTTGTACAATCCCGTTGTACAACGCCACCGACTCCCATGCCCGCCCGCTAACTCAGAGGGACAAGTGTACTTCTTCTCGGCCATCGCATTCCCCCATCATCCTCCCGCCGATGAACGCAAAAACATGTAGCGACTGTTTTCGCGCCTGACGTCCCTCTGCCTGCTCGCCTAATCTCAGCCACTCTCTACGCGATGAATAACCACGTGTGCGAGTGTTTTTTGCTTTAAGAGGTCAGACTACATGAGGAGCCCTTGAAGCATCGACAGAAAGGCAGTGTGTGTCCGAAGGGCGGGTATGGGCAAATCGCAGATGCAATGGCCCGCACGGTTGTGGTAGACAGCGTCTTCGCGCATCCTTCCGCTCTCTCTGCCCACCCAGTGAGGGGAGGCGTGGAGCACGGCCAGATCATTCTTAGGCCAACGGAGACTCAACTCTTCCATGCGAATGTGGTGAGGTCCATCAACCCTTCCGACCCTCATCCCTTCCAGAGGACCCATTGTGCCGAAAACAGTGGCGGCCAGTAGTGCTGCCAGTTACTGCACTCTCTCCATGACAGTTGACATTCTGCGGCGCCGAGCACATAGCCTCCGAGTCTGCTTTCCTACTCATGTCCATCTCGTGGGGCAGTCACTTGACACCACTTCATGCATTTCCTCTCCTCCCTCGTCACTTTTCACCGCCAACCTCGTTTCAACGCCTCACGCACACGCCACCCAATGCAGCCTTGCGAAGATGCTCCTCTTCACACAATGTATATTTACGGAACACTTGGTGCGCAAATTGACAGCCGCGGGGTGGGCGGCAATAAACACGGGCACAAACTTGAGGGGGGGAGGGAGGGGGAGGAGAGAGGTAGGAGTTTAGGAGGAGGCCTGTGGAGCGGTGGCGGTGGCAGTGGCGGTGGCGAAAAGGCGGGTGCGGGTGAGGGGTGGGCCGGTGCGGGTGCGGGGGAGGAGGCGAGAAGGGATGGACAAAGCAGGAGCAGAAGCAGGAGGGGCGAGGGGCGGGCGGGGCAGGGGAGCGGGGGGGGGGGGGTGGCGGAGGGGGGGGTTGTGCGGGGGGGGGGGTGGGGGTGGGGGGGCGTTAGGCGGGCGGAAAAAGAGGCCAAATCCGTGGCATGTGCCAGAAGGAGGTGACGATGGCCCTACGAAGGGCAATCTTTCCTCGCCTACTCCGTCGTCTGCCTGCCCGTCTCTCCCCTTCTTTGTCTATAAAAATTTTGATGAATGGGTCTTCTCAGAGCCTTCAAACATTTTCGTGTGAAGGCGACGAGGTTCACGCAGTCTGCGTAGAGGCGAGTCAAAAACCTCCACTCGCGAGCAGCGATGTTTCTTTCACGCAGGCGTTTGAAGCAGCAAGCGCTGCATTGCCCAATATCCTGTGAAGCAGTATTTTCCACGTATGTTACCTAATCGAGCCAAGGCCTGCCTCAGTGATTTTGGCCGGTATCTCCCTTCCTCCCACCTCCAACCTTCCACCTCCACAATCACATCCAATCCACATCCACATCGCACCCACATCCCTTCCTCTTCCTTCTTCCACGTTCCCGTCGTCCGTTCGCTGTAGCCGTGCTAGCCCTCGTCCTCGTACACCGTAGTTCGGCTATGGAGGCGAGAAATATCGTGGGCGTCTCTCTCATCGCTGCTCCAGTCCTCCGAATCATCGAGGCAGAACGGACACCGCCCGTGGTGCCTCCGCGTCCCTCATGTCGGTCGTGTGGAGTCATGGTAGACGGATAGGTAGTTTGACAATGTCGACAATCGCCGCAAGTCAGTGGTGAGCAGATCCCTCGTAAGTAGGCCATCGCACCGTCTGTGGCGAACAAATGAGAGCAGACAAAAGTGGCCGGCGCTTAAATGGTCGCCAACATTCGATGAATGGACGTGGTGATTCGAGGAAAGCGTTTGACAGCACAATGGGAAGGTGACCTTGAGGATTGAGAGCAAATGAGTGCATGACTCCGGTCAGAGGGCGAGTGAGGGAGGTGGTGAAACGAAGAGGGTGAGACGAATTCCCTTGGTTGTCGAATGAAAACTCCTTGGTTCTGCATTCGTGTCCATATTCACTTGAATTTGGTAATGAAGATGACGAGGTGCTCTGTGCTCACACTCAAAATCTGTCCACATTCTCCTTTGTCTACGTCCTTACGAACACTATGCCAGACGTTGACAACTACGGCCGTAGAATTAAACTAGGTGCAAATACGCGCCATCTCGAGCTGCTTAGCATTGTCGGCCACGTGTTTGCTTGGCCGTGTTGACGACCCAACGCACTGAAGTCACCCACTCTTACTGGATACCACGTTGCCTTAACGCTGTCCCGCATGACGAATGTGGTTGAGATGACGGCCATTCGTTGGATGGTGTGGCATTCCACCTACTTCCTACTCCTACCTCCTACTTCCCCTCTCTTCCTCATCGCCTCCCACAACGGGCGGAGTCCACACAGCTTAGACGGCTGTGAGACAGGTGACAGTGGCTAATAGTCGCACAATTGCGTGGGTGTTGCTTCTTCACTTCTTGACTACCCTTATTTTCATTCAACACAGTCAAGGGTGAATTTTGCGCTGGCGGGGAGTGTTTGACCATCGCAATCGAGGCTCGCGCTGATTGGTGAACGTGGAATCGTGTGTGTTTGCTGCGCCTGAAGACGTTGATCAGGAGTGCGCAAGATTCCCCTCCCATGCCGCGATCGCCAAAGGGCGCAGCTTGGTGATTTCGAACACAATCCTGCAGACGGTGAAAGCCAGCGCAGGGATTGTCGTGCTCAACTTGGGTGACGTTTCCCATACTGCAACAAGGAAGAGAGAAGAGAGTGAGATTGCCGACCAAGCACTTCGTCGCGTGGCGAGGATAGCGGGTGTCCAACGCAACGAATGGCTCTCAAATTGCTCGCCCCTCAGCACAAGACTAGAATGGCTCTCTGCCACGAAGGTTGCATTGGCAGAGTGTGGAGTGTGTAGGCGTGGAGCATTATTCGCAGTGACCTGGTGCCGCGCGCGCTGCCCAAGGTCGCATTGAGGCTTGTCAAAGGCGACGTGACAGCGTGTGATCCAACACTCATTAGTAGGTCACACACACAAAAACACACACGCACGCGGCCTTGGATGTATGGCGTAGTAAAATCCGGTTCGAACGCCAGTGACTCAACTGCTCGACCTTCAACTCAGAGAGGAGAGTTAATTCTTCTCGGCCATCGCCATCGCCATCGCCAAGGCCACCGCATCAGCCACCGCCACCGCCACGTCACCGTCACCGTCACCGTCACCGTCACCGCCTCCACCCATCCCAGCCCCCCTCCGACATCGCAAACACACGTAGCGATTATTCCCGAACTGACGACCCTCTCTCTGCTCGCCTCTCCCCCGCCCCCTCTACGCGATGATAACGAGGTGTGTGTGAGTGTATTTGCGTTGAGAGGCCACACTGCATGAGTGCGATAATCTATGTGGGGCTCCTGCTGGGTTTGGAGGAGCGACGCACCGAGAAAGCAACCGAGATGACTCCGTTGTGATGCACGGCTTAGAAAGAGATTGACCTGTTGTTTTGGCCTGTTAAGCTCTCCTCCGACTCTCTGTGATCTGCCGCGAGAACGCTTTGCTCCCAACTGCAGATTCACTAGTGCCGACAATCGGCGGTGAGCATGGAAACAGGACTGCGTCTGCCCTTTGTCTGTCTCATTCGCCATTCCCCCACATTTTCATCATTCCCGTCTACTTTTGGAGGTGGTATTCGTCGAGAGGTGCGAGGGAGTCGGGTGTTCTCGACCTTCAACGTACCATTTCCAAACAACAATTTTCGCCCTCCCAATCCCCCGCCCCCAAAAACCCCACCCACCCCACTCCAACCGCCCCCACCACACCCCAGCTACGTTTCCCCACTGACAATTCATGTCGCTTTGGGTTGCGTGAGCGATGAAGTGGAGTTGGCGAGAATGGACCTACGAGGGTAAGGAATACAGCCAACAACGGACGAAGGTAGAATGAAAAGGAGGTAGGTGGAAGGTGGAGTAGATGAATTGGTTTATTCTTTCGATGGGAGGCGCAGTGGACGGGGCAGAGATTGGCGCGGGAGAGGGGGGGGGGAGTGAGGTGAGAGGGTACGGCGATGGTCAGGCCACCGGGGAGAATGCCGCGAGTGTCTGCGTGCGTGATGCGTGGGTGCTCGCGTGCGGTCGAGGGACTCCTCCTCCCTCCTCCTCCTCCTCCTCCTCCTCCTCCTCCTCCTCCTCCTCCTCCTCCTCCTCCTCCTGGTGAGGTGCAAGTGAGGCGGATGGACGAGGTGGCGAGCGGCTTGCACTATCGCCGTTCGAATAGTCGGAAGACGCCCCATCCACTCTATCACGACTGTTGCGCCGGAATGTTGAGAAAAGCGCCGTGGAAATCATGCTGTGTGGGTGTGCGTTCAGGAACATTTTCCTGGTGGACGCGCGAGTGGTTGTCTGCCCGCAGGGCGCAGTTGACGGTGTGGACGAAAAAGGCGTGAGTGAGAGCTGAACGCTGACGCAGTTGAGTCGATTAGGTGTTAGGAGACTCGAGCGAAGCAGAAGGAATTATGCTAAATCTCGGTGCTTATGCAGTGAATTAAGTCAAGGCGATTAATCTACTCATTGGGCATCAGTAGCATTGCCCTCCCGCTTCCTGCAGAGCGAGGTAGTGACTGTATTTGCGTTGTCAGCTACTTTCCCCAACCAACGTGACGCGAGAACCTGAGCAGACAGATGAGTACATGTGAAGGAAGTGAACACGCGTGCTACGAGGTGTCCACTACGTCTGCACACGCGTTTCCGTGTGAACAGACCGCGCCACACGAGCAGGTGGTCGGCGGGGCCTCTGATCCTCCCTGCGGAGCACACCTCTTCCGGTGACTCGGGGTTTGGCCACAGAGACCGAGTGGCTGGCGTGCACTAAGCGATTAGTCGAAAGCTTTGTTGAGGGTCGTGACCCGACGAGCACTGGCCGTCGCGTCTTCGCCGCTGTTTTGTGACATGGGGAGGCGCGAATTTGGCACCGCTGAATGCGACAGCGTCAGACATCGGCATTGAAGGGAGGAATTGCCACGTTGTCTGGGGACGCAGTGTGAGGGTAGCGCCACACGACGGGAGCGCTGCTCAGACTGTCTCCCGTTTTGCTGCCTTCCTGTCCATCTCGTGGGCAGTCACTTTGCCCACCATTTCGTGCATTTCCTCTCCTCGCTCGCCAGTTCTTCCACGTCGCCGCCCTCATTTCAACGCCTCACGCACACCCACACACACACTTCCACACCATCCAAAATCCCTTCTCCTCACAATGATTATTTACATGCAACTGGAGGTAAAGTACAGAGTTTACCAGAATAACAGAGGAAACCCTCTCCCAGTTAATCGTCAATTCATGAAATTGGGTTTAAAAAGACAGACTTTTGACCGGCAAAAGAGCGAACGTTTGTGTCAGACAATTGTCAATTCATTCGACTTAGACGGCTGCTTGTCCGAGGGTGAGTCGAACGTTGCGGTTGTGGTGTCTCCACCTATTGCAACCGGTTCACCTGGCTGCTTTCTTCCTCTCTTCTCTGCCAAATTTAGTGGCGCTCCTTTTCAGAGCCTTCAAAATTTTCATTGTGAAGTCGACGAGATACACGCCGTCTGCGTAGAGACGATTCACCTCCGCTCGACAGCCAACCGTTCGGGCATGCAGGAAGAGAAGCATCAAGCGCTGCATGTCGACGATTCTCTGAACAAACGAGTCGAGGAATACTATAACGTCGTACAAGTTATTCTCAGTCATCTCGCCAATTTCGTCATTCTCGTCCTTGTCGCCTGTGGAAGAGTCATTCGACGTGGACGCGTCATCCGAGCTTGTCGAGTTATCCGTAACATGGGAGGATGATAACGACATGGTGGGGTCCTCAGTGTCGACATCCTGGGGCCAAGGAATATGTGAACCAAAAGGATCTCTTACCAGAGCGGCCATTTGCCTTCACTTCGCTACTTAGTAGATATTTCCAGTTTGCCGTCACGTTGTGGGAGGCCGGGATGTCCGCACGTACCGTCGGTGGCGAAACTATGACAGCAAACTAAAATGGCCGGCGTTCAGGGAGGGGGTGGCTGGTATTCGATGGATGGTGGTGAGACGTCAGACGTCCAAGCGCCAATGAGAGGGCGACCTTGGGATGACAACAACATCGGGTCACCTTGTTGACGCATTACACGCTAGCAACACGATTGGCAGCAGCATCGCCCAAGAATGTCTGCTCAAGCGGAAGACAATTCGTCTGCCAACGAAAGCAGCAGCACTGGCGATGACACCTTCGCCACTGATGAGGAAAACCTACGTGGAGGGCCGTGCGCATTGTCAGGCTGGTGGATGGGAAGATGAGAGCGACGAAGAGTCTTCAGAAAAGACTGCTCTTGTTCAATCTGAGGAAAGCGACTACAGCCTACATCGAACGGTACGTGGAGGAATTTGTGCGATCGCAGAACCCGCCGACTATTCGAACGGCGATAGTGCAAGCCGCTCGCCACCTCGTCCATCAGCCTCACTTGCACCTCACCAGGAGGAGGAGGAGGAGTCCCTCGACCGCACGCGAGCCCACGCATCACGCACGCAGACACTCGCGGCATTCTCCCCGGTGGCCTGACCATCGCCGTACCCTCTCACCTCACTCCCCCCCCCCTCTCCCGCGCCAATCTCTGCCCCGTCCACTGCGCCTCCCATCGAAAGAATAAACCAATTCATCTACTCCACCTTCCACCTACCTCCTTTTCATTCTACCTTCGTCCGTGTTGGCCTGTATTCCTTACCCTCGTAGGTCCATTCTCGCCAACTCCACTTCATCGCTCACGCAACCCAAAGCGACATGAATTGTCAGTGGGAAACGTAGCTGGGGTGTGGTGGGGCGGTTGGAGTGGGGTGGGTTGGGTTTTTTGGGGGCGGGGGATTGGGAGGCGAAAATTGTTTGTTTGGAAATGGTACGTTGAAGGTCGAGAACACCGACTCCCTCGCACCTCTCGACGAATACCACCTCCAAAGTAGACGGGAATGATGAAAAATGTGGGGAATGGCGAATGAGACAGACAAAGGACAGACGCAGTCCTGTTTCCATGCTCACCGCCGATTGTCGGCACTAGTGAATCTGCAGTTGGGAGCAAAGCGTTCTCGCGGCAGATCACAGAGAGTCGGAGGAGAGCTTAACAGGCCAAACAACAGGTCAATCTCTTTCTAAGCCGTGCATCACAACGGAGTCATCTCGGTTGCTTTCTCGGTGCCGTCGCTCCTCCAAACCCAGCAGGAGCCCCACATAGATTATCGCACTCATGCAGTGTGGCCTCTCAACGCAAATACACTCACACACACCTCGTTATCATCGCGTAGAGGGGGGCGGGGGAGAGGCGAGCAGAGAGAGGGTCGTCAGTTCGGAATAATCGCTACGTGTGTTGCGATGTCGGAGGGGGGCTGGGATGGGTGGAGGCGGTGACGGTGACGGTGACGGTGACGGTGGCGGTGGCGGTGGCTGATGCGGTGGCCTTGGCGATGGCGATGGCGATGGCCGAGAAGAATTAACTCTCCTCTCTGAGTTGAAGGTCGAGCAGTGAGTCACTGGCGTTCGAACCGGATTTTACTACGCCATACATCCAAGGCCGCGTGCGTGTGTGTTTTTGTGTGTGTGACCTACTAATGAGTGTTGGATCACACGCTGTCACGTCGCCTTTGACAAGGCCTCAATGCGACCTTGGGCAGCGCGCGGCACCAGGTCACTGCGAATAATGCTCCACGCCTACACACTCCACACTCTGCCAATGCAACCTCGTGGCAGAGAGCCATTCTAGTCTTGTGCTGAGGGCGAGCAATTTGAGAGAGCCATTCGTTGCGTTGGACACCCGCTATCCTCGCCACGCGACGAAGTGCTTGGTCGGCAATCTCACTCTCTTCTCTCTTCCTTGTTGCAGTATGGGAAACGTCACCCCAAGTTGAGCACGACAATCCCTGCGCTGGCTTCACCGTCTGCAGGATTGTGTTCGAAATCACCAAGCTGCGAGCCCTTTGGCGATCGCGGCATGGGAGGGAATTCTTGCGCACTCCTGATCAACGTCTTCAGGCGCAGCAAACACACGATTCCACGTTCACCAATCAGCGCGAGCCTCGATTGCGATTGGTCAAACACTCCCCGCCAGCGCAAAATTCACCCTTGACTGTGTTGAATGAAAAATAAGGGTAGTCAAGAAGTGAAGAAGCAACACCACGCAATTGTGCGCTATTAGCCACTGTCACCTGTCTCACAGCCGTCTAAGCTGTGTGGACTCCGCCCGTTGTGTGGAGGCGATGAGGAAAGAGAGGGGAAGTAGGAGGTAGGAGGTAGGAAGTAGGTGGAATGCCACACCATCCAACGAATGGCCGTCATCTCAACCACATTCGTCATGCGGGACAGCGTTAAGGCAACGTGGTATCCAGTAAGAGTGGGGTGATCTCAGGCGTTGGCGTCAACACGGCCAAGCAAACACGTGGCCGACAATGCTAAGCAGCTCGAGATGGCGCGTATTTGGCACCTAGTTTATTCTACGGCCGTAGTGTCAACGTCTGGCATAGTGTCGTAAGGACGTAGACAAAGGAGAATGTGGACAGATTTGAGTGGAGCACAGAGCACCTCGTCATCTTCTACAAATTCCAAGTGAATATGGACACGAATGCAGAACCAAGGAGTTTTCATTCGACAACCAAGGGAATTCGTCTCCACCCTCTTCGTTTCACCACCTCCCTCACTCGCCCTCTGACCGGAGTCATGCACTCATTTGCTCTCATCCTCAAGGTCACCTTCCCATTGGCTGTCAAACGCTCCTCGAATCACCACGTCCATTCATCGAATGTTGGCGACCATTTAAACGCCGGCCACTTTTGTCTGCTCTCATTGTTCGCCACAGACGGTGCGATGGCCTACTCGAGGGATCTGCTCACCACTGACTTGCGGCGATTGTCGACATTGTCAAACTACCTATCCTGTCTACACATGACTCCACACGACCGACATGAGGACGCGGAGCACCACGGGCGGTGTCCGTTCTGCCTCGATGATTCGGAGGACTGGAGCAGCGATGAGGAGACGCCCACCGATATTCTCGCCTCCATAGCCGACTACGGGTACGAGGACGAGGGCTACGGCTACAGCGAAGACGACGACATGGAGGAAGAGGAAGAGGAGGTGGATGTGGATGTGGATGTGGATGTGGAGGTGGAGGTGGAGGAAGGAGATACCGGCCAAATCACTGAGGCAGGCCTGCGCGATTTTGTAACATACGTGGAAATACTGCTTCACAGGATATTGGCAATGCAGCGCTTGCTGCTTCAACGCCTGCGTGAAAGAACACCTGCCTCGCGAGTGGAGGTGACTCGCCTCTACGCAGACTGCGTGAACCTCGTCGCCTTCACACGGAGAAATGTGAAGGCTCTGAGAAAGGACCATCATCAAATTTTATAGACAAAGAAGGGGGAGACGGGCAGGCCAGACGACGGAGTAGGCGAGGAAAGATGCCTTCATGGGCCATCGTCACCTCCTTCTGGCACATGCCACGGATTTGGCCTCTGTTCCCGCCCCCGCCTCGCCCTGCCGCGCCTCGCCTGCCCCGCCCCGCCCCTCCTGCTTCTGCTCCTGCTTTGTCCATCCTTCTCGCCTCCTCCCCCGCACCCGCACCCGCACCCCTCACCCGCACCCGCCTTCGCCACCGCCACTGCCACCGCCACCGCTCCACAGCCTCCTCCTACTCCTCCTCCTCCTCCCCCTCCCCCCCTCAAGTTGTGCCCGTTTTTATGCCGCCCACCCCGCGGCCTGTCAATTGTAGCACCAAGTGTTCCGTAAAGATACATTGTTGAGAGGAGCATCTTCGCAAGGCATGCGTGGGTGTGCGTGAGGCGTTGAAACGAGGTGGCGGTGTGGAGGAAGTGACGAGGGAGGAGAGGAAATGCATGAAGTGGTGGTCAAAGTGACTGCCCACGAGATGGACAGGTAGGAAAAGCAACTCGGGAGGCTGTGCTCGCGCCGCAGAATGTCAACTGTCATGGAAGAGAGGTGCAGTAACTGGCAGCACTGGCCGCCACTGTTTTCGGCACAATGGGTCCTCTGGAAGGGGATGGCGGAAGGGTTGATGGACCTCACCACATCGCATGGGAAGGAGTTGAGTCTCCGTGGCCTAAGAATGATCTGGCCGTGCTCCACGCCTCCCCTCACTGGTGGGCAGAGAGCGGAAGGATGCGCGAAGACGCTGTCTACCACACCGTGCGGGCCATTGCATCGTGCGATTGCCTCCATACCCGCCCTCGGACACACACGGCCTTTCTGAGATGCTTCAAGGGCCTCCTCATGTAGTCTGACCTCTTAAAGCAAAAACACTCGCACACGTGGTTATCATCGCGTAGAGAGTGGCTGAGTTCAGGCGAGCAGGCAGGCTCACCGGCGCGTGTGGGGCCGTCTTTTCAAACGGAAACGTCTGTGCACTCGTTGTCAACACCCCGTAACACACACATACACACACACATCGCTCGTCAGTCATTGGGGAACGTAGGTGTGTGCGGGGAGGAGTGTGGGGGGGGGGGGAAATTCGTTGTGAGCGTTCCAATTCGTGCGTTGGGGTAACCGCGGGCAGGTGCCGTGGCGGTGGTGGTGTGGTGGGGAGGAGTTTGATTGGAAAATCACCTCCAAAGTAGGCGGAAAGAGGAGAAGGTGGGGAATGGCGAATGAGACAGACGAGGGGAGAGGCAATCCTGTTTCGATGCTCACCGCCACTTTCGCGGCACCAGTCAGCCTGCATTTGGGAGCATTCCGTTCTCGCAGCAGATCACAGAGAGTCGGGGGAGTGCCGAAAAGGTCAAACCATTTATGGCACAACAACCCCCTCATCTCGAAGGCTAATCTCGGTGCTAGACGCTCCTCCAAACCAAACACAAGCCACATGGATCATCACACTCATGCAGTGTGGCCTCTCAACGCAAATACACTCACACACACCTCGTTATCAGAGGGGAGGCGAGTAGAAAGATTGTCGTCTGGGCGAAAATAATCGCTACGTGTCTTGCGATGTCGGAGGGAGGATGTCGTGGGGGGGGAGAAGAATTAAGTGTCCCCTCTGGGTTGAAGGTCGAGCAGTGAGTCAGCGGCGCTGCAAACGGATATTAACCAACGCTTTAACCCGAGGCTGCGTGCGTGAGTGTGTGTCAATGTGTGACCTGCTAATCCGACCTCAGTTACACGCTGTCACTGCGATTGTGACAAGGCCTAAGTGCCACTTTCGGCAACGAGAGGCTCCAGGTCACCGCGAAATATCCTCCACCCTCGAGGCAGAGTGACATTTCACTCTTGCGGTGAGGGCGAATATATTAGGAGCAATTCACTGCATCGGACACTCGCTATCCCCACCATGCTGCGAAGTTTTGGTGGGAAATCTCGCGCTCTCCTCTCTACTCTGTCCTCGTGGCAGGGTGGCGTTCTAATCTGGGCAGATGGACGAGGTCGAGAAGGACGGAGAGACTCCACTCTCCATCAGAGACTGGGCATATCCGCAACACTGTGCAGTGTTTGTTGGGAGTATGGCGTTGTACAATCCGTTTACAACGCCACCGACTCCCTGCCCGCCCGCTAACTCAGAGGGGACAGTTACTTCTTCTCGGCCATCGCCTTCCCCCCACCTCATCCTCCCGCCGACAACGCAAAAACATGTAGCGACTGTTTTCGCCCTGACGTCCCTCTGCCTGCTCGCCTGAACTCAGCCACTCTCTACGCGATGATAACCACGTGTGCGAGTGTTTTTGCTTTAAGAGGTCAGACTACATGAGGAGGCCCTTGAAGCATCTCAGAAAGGCCGTGTGTGTCCGAGGGCGGGTATGGAGGCAATCGCACGATGCAATGGCCCGCACGGTGTGGTAGACAGCGTCTTCGCGCATCCTTCCGCTCTCTGCCCACCAGTGAGGGGAGGCGTGGAGCACGGCCAGATCATTCTTAGGCCACGGAGACTCAACTCCTTCCCATGCGATGTGGTGAGGTCCATCAACCCTTCCGCCATCCCCTTCCAGAGGACCCATTGTGCCGAAAACAGTGGCGGCCAGTGCTGCCAGTTACTGCACCTCTCTTCCATGACAGTTGACATTCTGCGGCGCGAGCACAGCCTCCCGAGTTGCTTTCCTACCTGTCCATCTCGTGGGCAGTCACTTTGACCACCACTTCACGCATTTCCTCTCCTCCCTCGTCACTTCCTCCACACCGCCACCTCGTTTCAACGCCTCACGCACACCCACGCATGCCTTGCGAAGATGCTCCTCTCAACAATGTATCTTTACGGAACACTTGGTGCTACAATTGACAGGCCGCGGGGTGGGCGGCATAAAAAACGGGCACAACTTGAGGGGGGGAGGAGGGGGAGGAGGAGGAGGAGTAGGAGGAGGCTGTGGAGCGGTGGCGGTGGCAGTGGCGGTGGCGAAGGCGGGTGCGGGTGAGGGGTGCGGGTGCGGGTGCGGGGGAGGAGGCGAGAAGGATGGGACAAAGCAGGAGCAGAAGCAGGAGGGGCGGGGCGGGGCGCGGCGGGGCAGGGCGAGGCGGGGCGGGAACAGAGGCCAAATCCGTGGCATGTGCCAGAAGGAGGTGACGATGGCCCATGAAGGCATCTTTCCTCGCCTACTCCGTCGTCTGGCCTGCCCGTCTCCCCCTTCTTTGTCTATAAAATTTGATGATGGTCCTTCTCAGAGCCTTCACATTTCTCCGTGTGAAGGCGACGAGGTTCACGCAGTCTGCGTAGAGGCGAGTCACCTCCACTCGCGAGGCAGGTGTTCTTTCACGCAGGCGTTGAAGCAGCAAGCGCTGCATTGCCAATATCCTGTGAAGCAGTATTTCCACGTATGTTACAAAATCGCGCAGGCCTGCCTCAGTGATTTGGCCGGTATCTCCTTCCTCCACCTCCAACTCCACATCCACATCCACATCCACCTCCTCTTCCTCTTCCTCCATGTCGTCGTCTTCGCTGTAGCCGTAGCCCTCGTCCTCGTACCCGTAGTCGGCTATGGAGGCGAGAATATCGGTGGGCGTCTCCTCATCGCTGCTCCAGTCCTCCGAATCATCGAGGCAGAACGGACACCGCCCGTGGTGCTCCGCGTCCTCATGTCGGTCGTGTGGAGTCATGTGTAGACAGGATAGGTAGTTTTGACAATGTCGACAATCGCCGCAAGTCAGTGGTGAGCAGATCCCTCGAGTAGGCCATCGCACCGTCTGTGGCGAACAATGAGAGCAGACAAAAGTGGCCGGCGCTTAAATGGTCGCCAACATTCGATGAATGGACGTGGTGATTCGAGGAGCGTTTGACAGCCAATGGGAAGGTGACCTTTGAGGATGAGAGCAAATGAGTGCATGACTCCGGTCAGAGGGCGAGTGAGGGAGGTGGTGAAACGAAGAGGGTGGAGACGAATTCCCTTGGTTGTCGAATGAAAACTCCTTGGTTCTGCATTCGTGTCCATATTCACTTGGAATTTGTAGAAGATGACGAGGTGCTCTGTGCTCCACTCAAATCTGTCCACATTCTCCTTTGTCTACGTCCTTACGACACTATGCCAGACGTTGACACTACGGCCATAGAATAAACTAGGTGCCAAATACGCGCCATCTCAAGCTGCTTAGCATTGTCGGCCACGTGTTTGCTTGGCCGTGTTGACGCCAACGCCTGAGATCACCCACTCTCACTGGATACCACGTTGCCTTAACGCTGTCCCGCATGACGAATGTGGTTGAGATGACGGCCATTCGTTGGATGGTGTGGCATTCCACCTACTTCCTACCTCCTACCTCCTACTTCCCCTCTCTTCCTCATCGCCTCCACACAACGGGCGGAGTCCACACAGCTTAGACGGCTGTGAGACAGGTGACAGTGGCTAATAGCGCACAATTGCGTGGTGTTGCTTCTTCACTTCTTGACTACCCTTATTTTCATTCAACACAGTCAAGGGTGAATTTTGCGCTGGCGGGGAGTGTTTGACCAATCGCAATCGAGGCTCGCGCTGATTGGTGAACGTGGAATCGTGTGTTTTGCTGCGCCTGAAGACGTTGATCAGGAGTGCGCAAGAATTCCCCTCCCATGCCGCGATCGCCAAAGGGCTCGCAGCTTGGTGATTTCGAACACAATCCTGCAGACGGTGAAGCCAGCGCAGGGATTGTCGTGCTCAACTTGGGTGACGTTTCCCATACTGCAACAAGGAAGAGAGAAGAGAGTGAGATTGCCGACCAAGCACTTCGTCGCGTGGCGAGGATAGCGGGTGTCCAACGCAACGAATGGCTCTCAAATTGCTCGCCCTCAGCACAAGACTAGAATGGCTCTCTGCCACGAGGTTGCATTGGCAGAGTGTGGAGTGTGTAGGCGTGGAGCATTATTCGCAGTGACCTGGTGCCGCGCGCTGCCCAAGGTCGCATTGAGGCCTTGTCAAAGGCGACGTGACAGCGTGTGATCCAACACTCATTAGTAGGTCACACACACAAAAACACACACGCACGCGGCCTTGGATGTATGGCGTAGTAAAATCCGGTTCGAACGCCAGTGACTCACTGCTCGACCTTCAACTCAGAGAGGAGAGTTAATTCTTCTCGGCCATCGCCATCGCCATCGCCAAGGCCACCGCATCAGCCACCGCCACCGCCACCGTCACCGTCACCGTCACCGTCACCGCCTCCACCCATCCCAGCCCCCCTCCGACATCGCAACACACGTAGCGATTATTCCCGAACTGACGACCCTCTCTCTGCTCGCCTCTCCCCCGCCCCCCTCTACGCGATGATAACGAGGTGTGTGTGAGTGTATTTGCGTTGAGAGGCCACACTGCATGAGTGCGATAATCTATGTGGGGCTCCTGCTGGGTTTGGAGGAGCGACGGCACCGAGAAAGCAACCGAGATGACTCCGTTGTGATGCACGGCTTAGAAAGAGATTGACCTGTTGTTTGGCCTGTTAAGCTCTCCTCCGACTCTCTGTGATCTGCCGCGAGAACGCTTTGCTCCCAACTGCAGATTCACTAGTGCCGACAATCGGCGGTGAGCATGGAAACAGGACTGCGTCTGCCCTTTGTCTGTCTCATTCGCCATTCCCCACATTTTCATCATTCCCGTCTACTTTGGAGGTGGTATTCGTCGAGAGGTGCGAGGGAGTCGGTGTTCTCGACCTTCAACGTACCATTTCCAAACAACAATTTTCGCCTCCCCATCCCCCGCCCCAAAAACCCCAACCCACCCCACTCCAACCGCCCCACCACACCCCAGCTACGTTTCCCACTGACAATTCATGTCGCTTTGGGTTGCGTGAGCGATGAAGTGGAGTTGGCGAGAATGGACCTACGAGGGTAAGGAATACAGGCCAACACGGACGAAGGTAGAATGAAAAGGAGGTAGGTGGAAGGTGGAGTAGATGAATTGGTTTATTCTTTCGATGGGAGGCGCAGTGGACGGGGCAGAGATTGGCGCGGGAGAGGGGGGGGGAGTGAGGTGAGAGGGTACGGCGATGGTCAGGCCACCGGGGAGAATGCCGCGAGTGTCTGCGTGCGTGATGCGTGGGGTGCTCGCGTGCGGTCGAGGGACTCCTCCTCCTCCTCCTCCTCCTCCTCCTCCTCCTCCCCCTCTGTGCAATTCGTTGAATTGGCTTGAGGAGGTGTTGCTAGCGAGTAATGCGTCAACAAGGTGCGAGCGGCTCTGCACCTATGGACGGCGACCGTCAAAGTCTAATAGTCGGAAGACGCCCCCATCCACTCTATCACGACTGTTGCGCCGGAATGTTGAAAAAGCGCCGTGGAAATCATGCTGTGTGGGTGTGCGTTCAGGAACATTTTCCTGGTGGACGCGCGAGTGGTTGTCTGCCCGCAGGGCGCAGTTGACGGTGTGGACGAAAAGGCGTGAGGTGAGAGGCTGAACGCTGACGCAGTTGAGTCGATTAGGTGTTAGGAGACTCGAGCGAAGCAGAAGGAATTATGCTAAATCTCGGTGCTTATGCAGTGAATTAAGTCAAGGCGATTAATCTACTCATTGGGCATCAGTAGCATTGCCCACCCGCTTCCTGCAGAGCGAGGTAGTGACTGTATTTGCGTTGTCAGCTACTTTCCCCAACCAACGTGACGCGAGAACCTGAGCAGACAGATGAGTACATGTGAAGGAAGTGAACACGCGTGCTACGAGGTGTCCACTACGTCTGCACACGCGTTTCCGTGTGAACAGACCGCGCCACACGAGCAGGTGGTCGGCGGGGGCCTCTGATCCTCCCTGCGGAGCACACCTCTTCCGGTGACTCGGGGTTTGGCCACAGAGACCGAGTGGCTGGCGTGCACTAAGCGATTAGTCGAAAGCTTTGTTGAGGGTCGTGACCCGACGAGCACTGGCCGTCGCGTCTTCGCCGCTGTTTTGTGACATGGGGAGGCGCGAATTTGGCACCGCTGAATGCGACAGCGTCAGACATCGGCATTGAAGGGAGGAATTGCCACGTTGTCTGGGGACGCAGTGTGAGGGTAGCGCCACACGACGGGAGCGCTGCTCAGACTGTCTCCCGTTTTGCTGCCTTCCTGTCCATCTCGTGGGCAGTCACTTTGCCCACCATTTCGTGCATTTCCTCTCCTCGCTCGCCAGTTCTTCCACGTCGCCGCCTCATTTCAACGCCTCACGCACACCCACACACACACTTCCACACCATCCAAAATCCCTTCTCCTCACAATGATTATTTACATGCAACTGGAGGTAAAGTACAGAGTTTACCAGAATAACAGAGGAAACCCTCTCCCAGTTAATCGTCAATTCATGAAATTGGGTTTAAAAAGACAGACTTTTGACCGGCAAAAGAGCGAACGTTTGTGTCAGGACAATTGTCAATTCATTCGACTTAGACGGCTGCTTGTCCGAGGGTGAGTCGAACGTTGCGGTTGTGGTGTCTCCACCTATTGCACCAGTTCACCTGGCTGCTTCTTCCTCTCTTCTCTGCCAAATTTAGTGGCGCTCCTTTTCAGAGCCTTCAAAATTTTCATTGTGAAGTCGACGAGATACACGCCGTCTGCGTAGAGACGATTCACCTCCGCTCGACAGCCAACCGTTCGGGCATGCAGGAAGAGAAGCATCAAGCGCTGCATGTCGACGATTCTCTGAACAAACGAGTCGAGGGAATACTATAACGTCGTACAAGTTATTCTCAGTCATCTCGCCAATTTCGTCATTCTCGTCCTTTGTCGCCTGTGGAAGAGTCATTCGACGTGGACGCGTCATCCGAGCTTGTCGAGTTATCCGTAACATGGGAGGATGATAACGACATGGTGGGGTCCTCAGTGTCGACATCCTGGGGCCAAGGAATATGTGAACCAAAAGGATCTCTTACCAGAGCGGCCATTTGCTTCACTTCGCTACTTAGTAGATATTTCCAGTTTGCCGTCACGTTGTGGGAGGCGGGATGTCCGCACGTACCGTCGGTGGCGAACTATGACAGCAAACTAAAATGGCCGGCGTTCAGGGAGGGGGTGGCTGGTATTCGATGGATGGTGGTGAGACGTCAGACGTCCAAGCGCCAATGAGAGGGCGACCTTGGGGATGACAACAAATAATCGCGTGACTGGGGTCAGAGGGCATTTGGAGGTTGGACGGGGTGTGGGGGTGGCTGTGGGTGGAGAGCGCGGAAGTCGTCGAATGCCGAATGTAAACCCGTTCGTTTTGCTCTCGGGTTCATATGCCATCCGAAGGTGGAGACACTGACGTGGAGACTTTGTACGAGACTCAAATGCGACCAATGCTTGTCAGTTGCACGAGTCAACGAGGCGACGTGGTGACAAGAGGGCCAGTCAGCCGAGTGATTAAAGCGCCTCGGTTGACTCGACGTGAGGCGGCTGTCACCACCGTCTCGTAGGCTTTGAGCATAGGTGAAGGGGCGGAAAAGGCGAACAGACCGACAGGGCAGACGCGGCCTTCGTCTTGATCAAGCGGACGCCAAGTGCGTAGACCCACGCTCATTGACGGGGAAGTCAATGGTTGGTGTGGAGTAGGGGCTAAAGAAGGGGTGGAGTGACGAGAAGAAGGCAGAAGGACGACAATGAGAACGTAGAAAGGTCCGCTGCCATAGCACTTTGGTGGTCACCCTGCGAGCACGATGGCCGCTGGTGGGAGGCATCGCAGTCGACAGATTTGACCTTCGCATTCGTTGCTGAGTGTCTCCACGTCACGCGAGGTCGCATGACTCACTTCATCTAGGATTTGGCCTCTAACCCGCCAACCCACCTTATCACCGCCCCTCCCCCCCCCACCACCACCACCACCGCCTCATTAGCCAGACAGAGATGTTAGAGGCCGGAGTGTGTTATACCCTGACAACGGATGCTCAAGAGCTGTGCCACGACGAGGGATGAGAAAATCGTCGAAAGGAGTATGTTGGCAGGCGATGTGATGCTGCGAGGGGAGAGTGTTCGCTGGAGTGCTGCTGCGATTGCTGCACCCTCTGTCGGCATCGTTAAAGGGTTGAGAATGAGGGAAGGTGGACTGGGAGGGGGCTGCAAAACCCGTCGAAGGTGGTTGGGACGCAACACGAGGGCGTCCTTCCTCGGCCCCGCGTCTCGGTCCTCCGACAGCGGCCTCCGGCCTGGCAGGTGGCGGTGGAGGGCGCGAGAGGAAGCCATTTTATTGCCAAGTAATTGTGGTGTGGGATATAGTACTTGAAATGTATTAGTAACAAGGGTGAGCGGCGCCTCCTTTTGAGTGGTGAAACTCGCACTAAAACGGAAGGTCGTACCGACTCTCACCACACGACGGTCACTCCTGGGACTCGATGGCTTACTGCAGTGCCCGAGGATAACTCCTGACTCCAGCAGGCGTGCGTGCGTGCAGACGGAGACTCAGGCAGATGAGACGAGCTCAACCTGCTACGAGGTTAACTAAAATGGTGAAGGTTTAGGGTGGCCGAGGCAGTGGTCACCTGTGCCTCCACACTGAATCCTTCTGACATCCCAAGTCCACTTTACCTGGGGGAGTGTTTCAAGTGAGGGTTTTTTCTGCTGAACCCTCTCAGACCAGAATATGCACCAACAACTGGGCGGTCATTGAGTTGAGGTTCAAGGCTACTCGAGGGAATAATTAAGGCCTCAGGGGCCGAAGACGCTGGGTGGCATGGCATCTTTCTGCGTTTTCATGGTAGGCGGTGTGCCTGTTCAGCGTCTCGCATCGATTAACTTTTCAACACGGAGGGGAAAACGCCTGCCCCGGCAGCAGGGACAGAAGTTCCACTCTCCTGGCCTCCGAATGGCACGGCACGGAACAATCGAGTTGACCCGCGAAATCCCCCTTTTGAGTCATCCTCTCAGGGAAGGTAGTAGCCACAAAGGGTCTTGGTCTCCAAACCTTTCTCCGCGAACGGATAATGAAGGCCTCATAAGCCGACGACTTCGTGGTGTTGCAACAGAGACCGGGTTGATCAACATCCAGCCAGTGTTTGGTCTAAGGCGTCGGCGAACACTGTCGGTCAAGCTCTTCGACACTAACCGGGACAATGCGAGGTGCGAAATCGCACCACCGAATGCGACTAGGTCAAACACCAACTTCGAGGAGAAAGTGGTGGAGGTGACACAGTGCCTGGGGACGCAGGGTCACCGGACCACATGGGGTAGACACTCCACCTCGAATTTAGTGCAACACGCAATCGGTGTTGGGGCAACCGCTGCACTGGTTGTGGCCGGTGTCGCCTCGGTCGCAGAGAGGAGGTCCTCGGCAGCCCTCATGAAGTCCATGTACCGGAAAGGAGAATAGGATTTGGGGGACGCGTTAAAGTCCCATTTAGACGAAGTAATTAGGGATGGAAAGAGTTTAATGCCTCCGAGATAATGAGGTCAGTTTCTCACTCAATGAAAGTAAATTCCGAGTAGACCATCTTTAGGCGTATTCAAAAGTCTCAATTTGTTGACTATTCGTCTCATGAAGGCGACGTGAGGAGTTTGCAATGTCATCTCCGGCCTCAATGACCTACGACCCAGGGGATTCACTTGACCGGGGAGAAAAGAATATCGCATTGCAGCTCACCTATTATCACCTATTCACTCATTTGGCCAAAGGAAACGACACGAAGAGAGAAATGATCATTGAAAATAACTATATATTCAAAACAAAAAGGCTAAAATTATAGTATTCCAGGGGTTTCTAGAAGGGGAAGTAAGAGATCGCGCTCAAGTAGGAGGATGGACAACAGTAACTTATCAGGCAGGGAATTACGCTTCAACGTGGGACACTACTTGAAACAAAAGTTGTGAGAATAATTTGGCATACTCTGATAACTACAATGTGTGTAAGTAACTGCGTCCAGATTGGTCGCATCCTTCACTTTTCTACTTAGCCTCATGATAAGCTTACAAGAATCCATGCTTCCATTTTCAAAAAGAGAATATTGCAAAGAACAGGTCCTTGTTGGATTAGCTCTACAGAGCAGCCAAGTCCTTGCCCTTACTCAGAATGGTCGATTTCCGTGGTTACGACGCTGTTCAGGAGAATGGCAGAATAAGAGGCACGAGAAATTTTGTCACCTTTCAAATTTGCTGCAGTCGTGAGTTTCGACATATCTAATCCCTATTCCCTGACTGGAACGACGAGATTCACCCCCAATAAGCATGCCATTCCGAGTACTTTGATAAATACGTAAAGACTGAGTCACGGTTGGAAAGATGCACCATGTTTTTTCGAAAAGTTCCGCGGTTACTGCAGTAATTGAATCAACAATAGTTGGACATTCTTTGAGCTGTTTCAGTGCTAGAAAGGTGGTCGCATAATCGAGTGTTTAGAGACATTTGATACTTGGTTTTTGCCTTCAGGTAATCGAGGTGAGTTCGAACAGGTTGACGAGTCAAAGTAGGAACAGCAAAAGAATAGTTGCAAACCCGTAATGCAAAACCAGGAAGTAAGGCAAGTCAGCCTATATGTTCAACTGAGAACAAGTCAATGCTATCGAATAATTGGTAATGCTCCAAAAGATCAAGAGGCTAAAAAGCAAACTGTGTTCATCAAAACAAAAGTTTCATATCAATGCTACGAAGAAACTGTTAACTCAGACATTTAAAAATAATATTTTTGAAACCAATTGCCCTTCTCAGCATGCGTGACAAAAGAAGGTAATCTAAGAATGCGCCTGAATGTTTTTGCCCGTAGGCGGTCGGCTTTGTTGTTTTTTGTGTAGCCACAAACGCCTCTCGCAGATGGCCGCAACGAGTCGTAGTCCACAAGGCAAATAGTCGTGACAAATTCAGAGAAGGAGGCATTCTGGCTTTCCGCGTCATTAGCTCGCAAAAATTCATAGCAATGAGAATATGGTCCTCGGTCATCGTCCGAAGAGATACTGACGCCTCGGCAAGGCTCGAACTTCAGACAGGAAAGATTCTTGATCCACAGATTGAATGATACAGTTCAGGTTAATAAAAAATACTACAGAACTCCGGCATGTCTCCCCGTGGTTCAATCACCGCAAGCAAAGCGCATCCTTACCAGCCAATCAAGTGTGTCCTCTGGCTATCAAAACGAGAATAAAGAATCAAAAAGTTATGGGAAATACAGTTGCGTGAAGGCCCAAAGTTAATGTCCTTCGAACCAACTGATAAGTTGGAAGAGTACCGAGAAAATTTATCCGTTAGTTCTCTGTCTGCGGATATGCAGATTTTGTAGCTTTTAAATATAATCTCTGACTGAGTGCCCAACCAATCTTTACAATAGCAAAGCGCCTGCACTTTCGAAGAATGAAGGTGTCGGGATTTTGTGCGTTCAAATATTGCTGGCAGTGGCGGAATTTCGCGACAGGCAGTAAAGTAAGCAGTAACTTTTCGAATTCAAAACTCGTGTATCTTTAATTTAGAAAAGTTTTAGTGCGAAAAACCTTACCATAGACGGTAGCATCAATTTTTGTTCAACGCTTGTTTGTTTATAGCACTAGTTTATCCGCGATACTTTTTGTCTGGACGGTTTGCTCGTGTATGTTTGCGGTTGGATGAGTCTCAGGCTGTTTTGTTAAGGCTTGTTGATGAAGCCAGTGAAAGCCAAGAAATAATCAAGCAAAACTTCCCAGTTATTCGAAAATCCGTCCGAAAGTTGATCCGGAAATTTGATGTCTTTTCCCCTTCTGACGTTGTTCGGCCCATTTCCTTCCCGGGTGATAGTGGGGAATTGCACTTTCAGCTGAGACTTACTCAAAATTCAGACCTTATATTTGTTTCTGAGGACCTCGTCGGGAAGTGTCCCTGGACTGACATCCCATTTGTTACAGTTTTCTTAGAGCGACAGGGTGCCAATGCGTAAATCACCTTGAGTTCTTTTTTTCCGATGTATGACAACAGGATTTAATTCTGTTTAATTTTTAGTCCAAAGGAAACACCACGTGACCCCAAACAACCTGAGGATTCGGAAAGTGTAGGAAAAGATAATTCGGTCATGTTGGCTGACTTATCCACGAGACTGGAAAGGGTGGAAAACCTACTCACCTCCGCAATTTTGGACCGCGACTCATCCGCAAATTGTTCACAAGGTGACCAATATTTCCAATATTCTATTTAACTGCTTTGTCTTTAGGTACTCCATCAAAGAAGAATGATATATCGCCTTCTTCGAAGAAGCCGGTACCCTCCCCAACAAAGTCTGTAAAGGGAAATGTTACTGCTTCCGCTAACAAGGTGATCCAGACTCCTGGCTCTGCTCTCCGTATGTTCTCACTTAATGCTACTTTAATTCTGACGAACCACCTAGTTGTAGGCTTCTTACTGCCTTCTCAGCGCTGGGCTTTTAATTTTCTTGTACTGTTTGCTTTTCTGTTTTCAGCTGCCTCAATGTCCGATTCTAAAAGCGTTGCCTCCACCACTAATTCCGCACCAATGCGACCTACGGTAAAAACGCCATTGAAACCAAATCTCAAAACAAACCAAACTGTAGTCAAAACATCTGTGGGGAAAAATGTCTCAAATACCTTCGTCTCATCCACTCCTTTACATACCAATCACGGTATGCTTCAGTTTCTGCTTTTGTTTTTCATCTGTTCTCTTTAGTTTTCATGATTCTTTTCTTCAAGTAAGTAGTAACACTCCTCAGAAGGCGAAGCCTCCTCTTCTATCGAACAAAGCACCAACAACACTTGAAATCCACCGGGAAAATGGACGAGTACATGCGGTACCCCTATCTGGCCTAAAACGATCGGTTGCCGCCGTCAATACCGTTGACATGTCTCCCTCATTACAACCTCCTAAGAAGGCGGTCACGCAGGACCTCACTAAAGATGGGCGCATTTTCGTGTGGCAGACGGCGCCTTTGTATCTGGCTCGGTTAGATGAAGTCATTGAAACTGTCGTCGCGGGATTAGACGACCAGAATGATTTTACCATTGAGCCCCCTTTAACACAGACCAATTCTGAATTAGCCTCGAATAACACCACTACCGAGATTGATTTTGAGGACTTTGTTCAATCTCTGCCCATAGAGGAAATGGTAGTGAAAAAGGACAAAGAAAAAAAATCGCTTATCGTGAAAGAAGTGGAAATTTACTTGGCATATCAGCGACTGATAATATCCACGCCTTTTGTCCTCTCACATCGTTTGTATTTATAAACATAACTCCCAGTAATTACGATCTTGTACGTACTCGGTCATGGTAACTGTTAACAAATACATCGCTTATCAGTTTCTTCTGTTTGAGTTGATGATCGGATGTTAAATGCTCAATGTATTTGTATCACCGTCTAGTATTTGGTGTGAAAATCCGGTGCTGAGTGAAATAAAGGCGCCTTCTTAGAAGATCAGTTGCTGAAGGGCTTCGAAGAGTTGCCAATCGCATCTGGAGAGGACTTCAAAGCACTGATGCAGGCTGCATTGAGTCGCAATACCGTAAAGGTGTCGGAGTATTATCATTTTCGCGGCCGTAGTTGTGTGCCACATCGTGAAGGTTCGGAATATCCGCTCGGGCGGCGAACGCTCGAAGTAGAAGGGCGCGTCTTTCTGTTGCATCACGACGAAGTGCAATGCCTCACAAACGTCCACGTCGGAGTAGCCCCCGGCATTCGGGTATTTTTTTACCTGATCTATCTAAAAAGAGGTTTCCTGAGTCGAGTTTTTGCTAACTTAGCATCCTGATTAGATCTTACAGTTTTGCTGAAAATAAAGCTGGTTTAAAGGGTTCAGGGACTTGCGAGTCGGATAGTGTTGGACTAAAAAACGGCAGGATCGTACGTGATGACACTTGACGTGCCAGCCGTTCCTTGTGTCGCGAGTGCATTTGAAGTGTTTGCCCCAAAACTGGAGACCTCTGCACCCGTGGACAGGGCGTGGGGCGAGGACGTGGACAGAAATGAATTTGACTTCTACTTCCTGGGTCGATTCTCCGAGACTTGTGTAAAATTAACGCTTATCTCGTGTTTCACTGCTGTCCGCTCTCGTGGAGAAATGAGAGAAAACTTCGGGAGGCACGCCAGTCGTCAGAACTTACTTGGTCCTCGGTGATGGTCGCTTCGCTGATAGTCTGCCAGGCGTCTTTTCCTCGAGCAATTTCGAAAAAATCGGGGCGTTTCGTAGAGAGTTTCTATAAGAGTGAGGCGTGAATGACCACCCATCATCCGGTGGCAGACAGGCTAGGCGCAAGCAACTATCACCGACTAACCTGGTGGGACTAATTTTGGGTCGGGCATGTCGTCCTCCTTCTCCACCGCCTCCTCCTAGAGGAAAGGTAAGACACACTTGAAGGTGGACTCGTCGTCACGGGTCAAGCAGCTGGATTTAATACGACATCAAAAAGGGCTGTTCCCTCCGCCGACGTATGCCGATCATTCTGCGGTAGTTGAGATTCAGCCACACTAATAGCCTATCAATTAATGCCTCTGAAGCAAATCTGTCTGTGGCACCTTCATCCTCCCAGACATTCGTATTCACGTGCTTTTCGGTACTACTCTTATCACAGCGGCGAGTCTGTGAGGGTGCGCGAGAGAATAGAAGCAGCGCAAACGACATCGGAATGAAGAGGAGAGGGGCGGGGGTGGAAGCCCTGGTCTTCGTGCTGTCCTGCGCCGGTGCTACCCTCTGACTCGTGTCACGACAGGTAAGTGATGGTATCTTCGCTCTTACGTATACATCCAACAGTGTCATTAGCCCGGTGGATGCTAAATCTAAACAGGACTTTCATCACCTGCGCTAAACAGAGTGAATCACTCGGATGTTGGACGACCGGACGAGGAGTATACAAGTTTTTGGTGGTGTTTCGGGCACAGCGCCTGGGGAAGGCGGTTATCTGTCCTGGCTGGATCAAAGTAGAGGTAAGAAAGCGGTCATCGAGAGGGGGACTTGGAGCATGGATGTGTGGCTGGATCGACTTTTTTGGCGATGTTTACTTGTCACCTGGACGCATGCTGGAGTCTCTGACCCGCCTGAAAGCCTCTAGTGGTCGCCGTTTAGCATTAGTACAAAACAGTCTAATAAAGTAGAGTCCAAACAACCCCAACTTCTTCACTGTCGACTATTTCCCAATCTCCTCCCACTGACGTTCGCGATGTCGACGTAGACGATACCGATGGCACAGGCGAAGGAGGGTTTGAATTGGTCACCAACGAGGCCGGTGGAGCGGAGGGATCTGTTGAAGTTGGGGCTTGAAGAAGAAGAAGAAGAGGAAGAAAGTGAGAAAGAGAAAGAAGAATGATAGCAGTCAGATGCACCTCCTAAAAGGCTCCGATAGGACTGCAGTTAGACGTCACCTTTTCCCCTACTCCCAAATTACTTCTTTCACTTTCCGCGATCATTTGAGGGGTTGTCGCCCCAACTAAGGCGAAAACCGGCTAGTTTATTGTCAAAACTGTGGCTACCTCGAGCTGCAAACAACGAGAAGAGATGAGGGGGAGTGGAGTGGAGCGGAACTCACCTATATCCTCTGGCGTTTCCGTAGACTGATAGCTTTCTTCCACTTAAAAATGAAATCAAAGCCCGTTACTATTTCAGCATACTACTAGTAGTAAAATCAGTAGGCATAGTTCGATTTACGTTTTCGTGGTGCAACACTTCGTTTTACCAAGAATAACACAATGATTTTTAAGAGGTACACAGGACCCAGTCCGTCATTACAAGTCGAGGAATGTCATACAGACTCAAGGGAGCGTGGGACATTCGTGTAGCGCCACGACGCGCCTCCCAATCAAAATGCGCATTTGAATAGGATTTCTGGTGTCTTTTGTGTCATAGAACTGCCCGTTAGACGGTAAACCAGAGGGTAGCGTGGATCTAGCTCTCGACGGGAAGCTTAAACACGAAACCGTCAAATTGGTGTTCAGAGATGACAAAGTCAGACCTCCATCCGTGTCTACAGTGTGCGCATGGAGTCTTGTTTATCTGCGCGCTAACAGGGACTCGAATTAACTTATAAACACAAGGCGAGGAGTTATCCATAACTCTCCTATACCGCTATATTTCTGTCGTCGATAACAGTGATTGACGACAATGACTGCCTGAGGGAAATGATTGGTGTGACCTCCGAGACGGTTCGCCTATGTACGTCTGAAGTGAGCGGCGGTTATGATTGACTTGGCGGTTAACCTTAGCCCTTTGAACGTCGACAGTGTCACTCCCACCCTTTTTTGATAGTATAAACATTCTCATAACCGAAAACGAATAAGTCGAGAGAGTGTGTGTGGTTACCTTGCTGGGGCAGTGGGGGGGCGGGCTTCTGATTAACACGCTCAAGCTCCACTGTAACTTCACAACACTCACTGGCATCCGAGTGTGTGTCAGATTCGTTATCCTCAGAGGACGAGGAAGGCTTTCTGGTCGGTTTTCTGACAAGGAAGAGTGGAGGTAAGCGGTTACTAAACAAACCACCGCCTTTTCCGCGGCAAAGGGAACTTAGGGTAGAACACAAAGGTTGATTTAAGCAAACATAAGACGGAGGCAGGAGAAAAAATCCTCTCAGGTGTCACTTGGGGCGTCGGGTGACTGCTATCCGAAACATGTGTGATTTACTGCCTTCGCGTCAAGTTGCAACCTTTACAGAGCACTGCAGCGGCAAGAGGTCGTTAACTGACGACTGCAAAGCGTAATTGTGTAAATATGAGTGACGCCGAGGGTTTATAGCGAGATGTGCAAGGTGAGAGCGACAGAATCACATAAATCTCAATTGCCCCTTAACATTGTTTCACAACGGCATCCTGTTTACCAGTCCTTCCAATCTGCAGCAGCTGCTATTCTTTTAGATGGGCACAAAAGGCATTGCAGTTGCCTCCGTCTACCCTACAGCTCGTGGCGGTCTCACTGAGAAAAAGGAGGGAAGAGGGACGGGAAAAGGGGCGGCGGGGAGAGTGAGATCAAGAAGGGAGAAGTTACTTCTCCTCCTTCAGTTCAATCTTTGCCTCCAGTCCAATTTCTTTGTCAACTTTCGTATTAAGTAGGTGTTCCAACGCTGTTTTGGTTATGTGCGCCAACGGTCCCATCAGCGAAGTCGGGAAACAGGAAAATTTTGCGAATTGGAGTTGCTAGACGCCAGAAAATGTAGGTGAAAAAAGGCGAGAAATGACTTTACCCTCCTCTCGCCCCCCACACTTCTTAGTTAATTAGGCTACATCTACGTCTACGCTACAACACATTCGCTCCTCTCCTCCGCTTCGTTGGATTTAATCCTACTGGCTCGCTATTTTCGTGTCTCGTTTTGCCTGCCTAAAGGTGAGGCCAAGTTCTTCCCACCTTTGGTTCGAGTAGTGACAAGTGAGATATGAGAAAAATAACCTACTCGCTTCTCCTTCTTATAGGCCTTGAGGATTTGACGTGCCGACTCCTCCTCCATCACCTCGTCCAATTCTTCCACAGTCGCGTAGGCGAAGTGTTCTAGTCTAAAGTAGTCGAAAGTGCCGATGAAAATGACAACTTATCGCCTGCAAGCTTATGTAGGTTGACACTTTTACACAGATCCAGCGGATTTACCCGACAAACTGCCTCCCTCGCGGTTGCACCAAGTCTAGTTAGTTATGCTTTCCTAATTCATTTGACATCGAAAAAAAGAAAAGTAAATATGCACTAGATGGGATTGGCGCATTGAATATTTTTGGTGGCTGTGATTTAGAATAGTGGAAATTCCCGAGGCATTTACTTGAAAGTAAATAAGTTGAGAGGAGGAGTGCGACGTCGCCGTCGTCACAATGACGCAGGACAGTTGCGTGCTTCTGACTAGGACAGCCACGAGGTAAGAGTTAGGGGAGACGCGGTAAAAAATCAACATTAATGCAGCCGACTGACAGGCCTGGCTTATTCTTTACACGCTCAACCTACCAAAGCCCATTTTTCGCCAACTACGGAGATACAATAGAAACCTACCGCGTAATGTGAAGACTTCCTTTCAAATTTTCCTCCACAGACTGTAGATTTAGTTTGGTGAGAAATTCCGTCATCGGTAACATCCGCGAAGGCTGCAAGGGAGGCGGAAAGAAAGAGTCTGGAAAGCCAAAAAAGTGCTCTTTTCGGATAAAGGGGAGGGAGGATCAAGTGAAAGTGTGGAGGGAAGAAGTGAAAATAAGGTTTGACGCAGTATCTATACGTGTAGAGCTCTCATCTGAGTGGCATAGCTTAATTGGCATGCCATTCATTAGGTTTCAGGCATTACAAAACACTCATGCGTTCCTGTAACCATAGAGTGTGACAACTGTTGCAAGCAGGATAACGCAGCCACGTGAGAATCTTGCCTAACATTTTAGAGAGATATTCTAGCCACATCTTACCCCTTGTAATGCGATGGGTGAGAGGGCACAGCAAAATCGACTTCGGACATTTCAAGCAGTATTACTTACCTTGGGATCTCGGGCTTTAACTTTATACTTTTTATACTTCTCCATGAAACGTTTTGTTGCTGGACTGCCAATGAGAGACTTAAGACCCTCTTCAGAAATATTTTTTAACTGGTCGAATCTAAAGAGGTAAAAACACTTTACAAAATTGCTATCGATCAACCTCTTGCAGGTGACCTTTAAAGCTACGAGAATGAACAGATTTTTAACTACGTCTGTCAACATATTTGCTATTATTAGACGTTGGTTAAATGAGGTGATGCAAAAAAAATAAATTAACCTTGTTATTTTCATGTGTTGTCGAAGGGCATCCGCACAGTCCTCCAGCTGAACGTACTCGAGGAAGGACTTTAACAAATCCTCTGCGGGATCGCTTTGCACCATGTCACTCTAAAATCAAAATTGCCAGTTGACATGCGTTCGAAGTAAGACAGTACGACAACTATTTTTTTAATATGAATGCGTAGATTTTAACGTCTACATCGATTACATGGGCGTAAGAAGCTATGCTGTAAGCAACAGGTCAATACATTCAGTTAAAAATGACTTTCATTCTATTTAACTGCACTGCGTAGAACATCTAAGACTTAAAATTGTCAAAATATTTACAGTAGCAATACTTCAATTTTTCATATACTCAAGTAACTGCCACCGAAATAGTTTCCTCAACCAAGTTGTAACCGCACTGTTCAAAATATGATTAGGGTCAGAGTTTATTAGGATCATCCAAGTAAAGCTTATTGCAGACTAAAAAATTATTTAGCCACATATGATGTAAAACACCTTCAGTAAAGCAATTTACGAGCAACTGCGAAATGGAATCAAAAAACCGGATGCATTAATTTGGCAATGAAAAGTGTTACTTTGTTGTTTTTTTGGTTAGTGGAATAAAAAGTTTGCCCACTTACGTTTCAGAAGAAAAATTTCAAGTGCCGCGCGAGTCTATTAATAGACTTCAAGGCCTTCGTCATACGAGTTAATTAAAACCAGTAGATTAATAAACGTCCTGTAAATGGGAGTGCACAACTTTCCAGTTTTACTGAACGACTTTTTCATTGCTTTTAAAATTTGTGTATTTTAGGATTTTACATTAAAAGTGTAGAAATTATGGAGTGGTTGCGTTTAACAAAACTCTGAACTTTTATTACGTAAAGATGCCGCGTTTTTTAATTTCAGAGGTTGCGGGCGGCGGGCATTTATTATTGACTCATGTTGCGCTCCTATTCTAAAGCGGAATCTGTTTGCCCTAATAGACAATTGCTTATCATTATTTTTCAATGTTTTAAGGAGGTTAGATGATGCATCCAATACGAATGAACCACAAATCGACGAAAATTGTTGCTGCGACTACTCATTCTCTTGAATAGGTGTTTTTTAGACTAAATAAGGAAGACCGGATTTTGCTTTTGCATTTTTTCTGATTAGAGACTCCACTTCCGAGGTCTATTCCTCTGAGTCCCGACCGTTTACTGCAAGGAACTAATGTAAACGATGCTGCGCTAGCTTGTATTATCCCCAAACAAGGGTTTTCCTTATTCTCTAATCAGAATGCCAATTTATACCTCGACGAGATCGCCCTGTTTCCTTGCTGCAGTCCCTCAGTGTTCATAGAAAACGGATTACGGAATTATTGTTAAGACCAAAACCAGGTGATCTCCGATCTAGATGTCGATTCCGTTCATTGATAATGTGAGTTCAGGAAAAGCAGTCCATGGAAAAGCATGCTGTTTGAAACCATAACAAATCCAAATAATTGGTCAATTAGGTTTCTGATACTCTTCTGCTACTGCTGTGTTCCAAGTAATGCCGAAATTCATACAAAGGACAAGTGGTGACAATGGAAGTGGTGCTATCGTACCGAACTCACACTCCTTAGAGCAAACTGGGAGAGGTTTAATCACGTCAAAAGTACACCGTTCTCGTGGAGTTTGCCCTTATAGCTTACTACGAAGTATGGTAATGAGTGTAAATAATGGGACACCACTGAGTGGAGGTCCTGTCAAGTTAAGACAACACCATCCACACGGTTACAACACTGATGCAACCTTGACAGCGTCGCGGCAGCTTAGACTGCAAGTATAAACTAGGTACTCTACCACATGTGTACATAAAATGTCTTTGCAGACTTGCACATTTTCTGGCCCTGGGATTAGGTAGTTTATGGTGCGCCAGGGGCCTTGTGTTCAAGTGTGGGACTTTTTTCGTGCCCTAAACAATGATTACGGCTGTACGATGCCGTGGTGTCAGACAAAACAAACCACCTGCACCCTTAGCCATCATATACGTGGTGAATCCGACGGTTGCGCGTCACTGCATGGGGAGCACCTCTCGCGGATCATTTACTCAACATCGCATCGGTTCTGGTCACATTCCAAGGTGTATCCTGGGGAGTTTTCACACCCCCCATTCCCCCCCCCCCACTGTACCCCCCAAAGCATGTAAGGAGGCAGAACATGGCGTGTTGCTCTATCTCAGCGGGCTGACTTTCGAGTTCGCTACGCAGTCCTACTCGGTAGATCTCCTCTAGGAAGGCTGTTCCCTGGTATCTCTCCCCGCCGTGAGCTTCCAGCTGTTCCACGCCCCTCATTTCCATCTCACTGAAAGGTGGAAGACCTTAAGAACCCTCGAGACTCTCATCTAAAAGCATCGCTAGCATTTTTACTTGTTCTAGCAAGTGACCATGTTCACTGTCCGACAAGGGCGAAAGACTGAGAAGAAGACTTTGTTGACTCTTGGGAACAAATAGAGATTCACTATTTATTTATTTTCTATGATAAACCAAAAGGCTGACCAATCAGGATGAATACCAAAAACGTGGTGCTTAGTCTTGTGTGTGTTTTGGTAAACATAATGAATATAAGGCTACTAATGCTGCCGCTGTTGATTCTCTTCGTGCAATTTGGTGTCTTAGGTTAAGATAGATAACAGGAAGAATAATTTAACCGTTTCTTTATCACTCCTCCCCATCTACCGATCCCGAAGTCCACAGGCTCCGCAGTGCCCCAATCGGAAGAGCCACAAGGTCGGCCAGACTGGAGGAGAGCCACTGGAGGGAGCTGCTACTTCTGCCCAACTCAAAAAACTGGGGAGATGAAAAAGTGAAGGGGTGTGAGTGAATGCAGTGATTGTTAAGGGCGAATAAAAACACCCACCGATGCGCCACTGCTGTTGCTCAGTCGGTGCTCGAGGTCGAAGGCGTCCCCCGCGTCCGCCATGCGTTGGGCAATGCTGACGAGGTTCTCGTAGTTGTACGAATGACGACGCAGTCGTCGTCGTATGAGGCGACTGGAATTTCAAAAAAAAGAATAGACAGCATGAAAAACGACGCAAACTATTGTTTTGCCTTATCTGAAACACTTGGCTTAGTCTCTTGGGGGACAGGCGACTGTTTCCTCTAACAAGTGCACAATGTCAAAAAAGTGGAGCTCCTTGGAGAAGCCTCGCATTGGGTTAGCCCAAAATTTCGGTCCTCAAGATATGTTAAGGATGCAATTTAACCTAATTTATGGTGTAACCGGACAGAATGTGAGAGTGATGAAAAACAGTTGTAGTTATTGGCGAGGATTGAACGACCTTCAAACCGAATTCCTTCCGTGGAACAATTTAAGGACATGGAAATCCAAAGAATGTGGATAAAGGGGTGAAAATAACAAGGTCCCTGAATGAAAGTGACTCACACTGACTGCCGAGGAGCATCCTCTCCCGGGTTGTCATCAATGGGAGCAGAGGCGGATCTGAGACGGACGTAGGTGGGTCGTTCGACTTGGGCGGATTCAAAGAATGCGGACACTTCGTGCATCACCTCGTGGTCGGACGAGGGGTCGGCAACTTCGGCTGCTGTTGCTCTTGCCGGAGACTGCCTATTCGGCCCGGTGTAGAAGGGGCTGGACGAGGCCACGCAGTCGTCCAACAGGTCTGGAAAGAGACCAAAAAGACTAGGAAGCGCGTTGCGACTGCAATCGTCCCTTATCCAACGGTCCTAGGGGAAGGAAATATACCGCAAATGACTGAAATTTCGCATACTTATGATGGAAGGTTGGCTGATTTCCAGCATTTAGACTTCCTGGGCCTTAAGCATTGAAGTAAATCAGGTTGGCAAGTAGCGAGGGGTTTGGAATAACTAGCGAATGCTCCAAAGTCACATAGGACGCCACCATGGACGAAGAGTAGAATAAAGAACACATTTGGACATTTGCAGAGACCAGGACCGCCTGAAGAGGCTGTGGTGAAAGGCAAGGTTACTGCTCTTCCTGGACGCAGTTGTGATGAGGAGGGCGGTGCTCCACTCAGCCATGAGAGACTACAACTCGTCTCGGTGACGAGTAATGACGGCTGCAGTAGTTTTCAGTCCCACTGCACTGTATGCTCAAGTATGAACATTCGACAATAACATGAAACTTGGAATGACGCACAAACGACGTCTTATGGTCTAGTAGACAAGTTGTTTTCCCGATAAAAAACGATTTGAAATAGAAGCTTCATTAAACCTGTGACATGGAAGAGGACCTAAAAGGCGAATCGTGCGTTCTTGATCACTTTCAACGTCAGGATGGTTTGATTGTCCTGACAAGCCCGCGAGCGTGGAAAATGCGGAGGCAGTTACCACCACCAGAAGAACGTCGAGCATTCAAAATACTCTCAAGTTGGGTGGAAGAATGCAATAAAATTTAAAACATATTTCAAAGCTACCGGCGACGCAGAGAACCCGAACGGTGGTCATTTTACTGCCTTAACCACAATGCCCAAAGAGGTATGCAATGCGACCGCGAGTCCTCCAACGTCGTGACCGACTTGACTCAACCTCGCCTCTATTCATTGCAATTACACGGTGTCTTCTTCACCTCATGGACTTTCCAGTGTGCTCGGAAAGGGAGGCTATCTTCTCTCCCTCACAAGGATGCCCCATTTGGTCATTGTGACATCACTCTTGGTTCTCTTCTTGTCACCCACGATGAAACTCTAACCACCAAAGGGGCTGAAAGTACTCCTTTCGTGAGCCGTTTGAAAGCTTTAACGAGGCCAACCGCTATACACAATGGGTGAGAAAGTTGTCTTAATGAGGTTAGACTCACCAACTAGCAAAAAAAGGGAAAATAGGGCACTAAGGCGCTGATTGGTCGGAGGGACGTGAGTGTAGCCTCGACAACCAATCATTTATATTCTAACTTCGGCATCAAACAAAATGCAGTTTAATCCACCAATTAGAGTTGGAATTTCATCACGTCATGGAGGAGGCGACCTCGGTTACATGCTCCATCTGGATAAACGTATCCCAGACATGTGAAGTGTCATTAATAATGCAGTCACGCAAATTGCTAATGGAATGAGGGTAAATCGCCAGTCCAGAACTCCGCCAACAGCCGTCTCGAATGTGCAAATTGGTGCCTCCACCTGTCACCCACGTAGCAGAACAACTGAAGAAAACAGCATTTCATATCGCCATCGCAAAGGTGTATATCCGCTTGGGGTTAGCATCATCGTAACACATTAGCTTCTCACTCTGGGCCAAGATCCTAGTATCTCCAGCCTGCGCATCCGTGTTGCACAGAGGCCAGGAGGCCTTCGGAGGCCTTCGTGAACAAGATTGCTTGCCTGGAAGCCTATTAAGACCAATCGGTTAGAATAACGGAAATGTAGTGGAGAAAAGCTGCCGCATTCGGTGGAAATGAACGGTTCTGAAGGGGAATGGGTGGTGCGCGAAGAGCAGACCCATTCGTGAGAATGTCGGGTGTACGAACGACTCCTGAAACCGAAATGATGGAGAACGTGGATAGTCTTAATTTGTAGGACCATTCAAAACGACGAGAGGAAAGAAACCAAACAGGGCGGCTTAACTAAACTTGAATGAGAAGAAGGAAGACTTCTTTCAAAGTGGCTGTGGTTAACACCCAAACTAGAGTGATTAAGCAGGAAGAGGACTCCTGTGATTGGGAGCTCATAACTACTTTGTTTTGGGCATAGTCCGTTGTCAACGCGTTTGTACATGAGTACGACAAGTCAATAAGGCACAAGAAGGAGGTCTGTAACTCGCGCTATGAATGCTCACTGCCATGACGACGAGAGAAGTTGACTGGCGTTAGCCACTAAAAGTGGGAGTAGGGGAAAAGCAGGGAGAGGGAGCAGAGGCGCCAGCAGATCTGGACCGACTTCTACTGAAAAAGCCAAAAGAGATTGGCCTTCTACCAGCCAGACTTGTCCACTTTAACTATGGTGGGAGTGAGCTCACCCCGTGTCACATATATGTGACACGTGCCCTTCATCACCGTTAGGGCAAGGTTTTGTTCTAATCGCTTAGTGACAGGAGTAGTGCATTTTAGACGAGTGGGGTGGGCATGAGAAAGGTTAAAATTTTGATACAAAAACTGTAATATGCTCGATTTGAGTGTTTTAGCCTGTCGGCTGAGGTCGTGGGAAAAGTGACTGAATGGTAGACGTAGTAGACGAAAGACCGGTCGCTCCCCCAACATGCCCAATAGCAAATTTCACTGAGATGGAGAGGAATAAACTAGGACAAATATGACTCTATCAATAAGAGGAGACAATATTTTGACAAATGGCTTTGACACGGGGACAAAGGCAGTCTAGGCCAGACTTTACTTCGTCCCTTCGAGGCCTCCTCGGAAGAGGCATATTTTATGCGAACTGTTTTAGAGGCAAGACGAAATTTACTCGGAAGAATGAGTCATGACAGGCAATTGTAGTCGGAGGGAGAAGTAAACCAAATGGATGCTTCAGCGGCAAGGGGCAACTTGGTCCGACCCCAAGCACCCGAGCTCTTCTTGCCCAAACTTGACCAGCTTCATTGCACTTCTGGGGATAGCATGCGGCGAGACGGCGCAATAGCCTAGCTAATGATGACAGAGACACTTACACACACGCACACACAAACCCAGTCATTCATCCACACAGCGCAATGTCTGATTTTAATCTTGATTAGCCTTCATTGGTCAGACGATATGACCAGTGAGAGGCGCGATGACAAGAGATACCGCCGGGAGGACGCAGGTGCTGGAAAAAGAGCAAAAGAGCACGCGAAGTTGGGGGAAAACTGAAGGTAGCTCTGTCGAACGAGTTGGAGGGACTGATACTGAGGGGGAAGAGGTAATTTGTAGAACGGAGACAATTTGACCTCGGTGCAAGTCGGTGCGTACATCACTGAAGTGTTCAACTACATGAACCGTCTGGTCGCCATACTTCCAACGGCTATTTGGACAACATGGCAAGTCTCCTCCTCCACATCTCCTTGATTCCTCGGTGGTCGCCTCCTGGGTCTCATGCTCTGGTTGCGGCTAAATCACGGAATCTGCCCAGCCTCACCACGGACAAAGCAGTGAGGAAACGTGGCCTGTTGAGGACTTTTGGAACAGGGAGTACGTTATTCAAAACACACACACACCCCGCGAAGAGGTCTTCTTCCTAGGACGAATGGCCTGGTGAAAAGCAGGAGTGTGGAAAACAGGTGGACTCCTTCGCTGAGCGGTGGATGCGACACGAAAGCGTTTTCATAACCCGCCGCTACCCCAATAAGAACTTTCAATGAGGTCCAGTCATCGTAGGACCTCCATGTGACACACCGGCCGAGACAGTAGCGACCATAGCGACCGGGGGAGGGGGCGGGAGTGGTGGTGGGAAGGTGACGAAGGGGAAGTGTGAGGTGTGGCATTCGGGAGGCGAAGTAGGCTGTGGTGGAACTTGAATTCTGCCTGTGATTTACACAGGCACATTTTTATCTTTTCCCGGCATAAGTTTTTCGACGTGGTCAAAAATATTCCGTCTAAAATTAAATCCCATACACACACGCACACACAAGCATTCGGGATCACATGGAGGCTACTCGATTTGTTATATGAGATTCAAAAAAATTGGATGAATTGACGTTCCACAGTCACAAACTACTCACCCCGTAGTTCTTCACCGAACAAGAAGATTGACGAGGAGCGCGGAGAGTTCACAGACGACTGCGGACGCTGGGAATGCACACAGAAGCGACAACAAGGAGCGACGGCCGAAGTGGAGGGCGCGGGAGGGCTGGGCAGTCGGTGGTGTTGTCGCCAAGGTTTCGCTGCCTCCTTTTCCGCAACGCTCTCCACCGCTTCGCCTGCCTCGCCCTCCTCCTCCTCTTGCAGAGGCGCGGATTGAGGTCTGACGGCCAGAAGACGCCTGTGGGGTGTTGGTCGTGGACATGCCGCCAAGAGTGGAATTGACGTTTGAGTGGCCACTGACCGCATGTCACTTGCATGGCGACGCGCTGAACTTCGTCCCAGGCAGCGATACATGTCCGTGAGAATGGCTGAGGAAAGCGATTTGTTACAAGGTAAGGAGATGAAAAAGACTGACGTCGAATTCTCCTCGTCTCCCCTCCAACACATTGTGGTTCTGGTAGGAAAAAAAGTGTCCTACGCCCGACACTCGTGATGGTTGTACTCTTGCCTCCGTCACGGACTGGTCAACCGGCAACGAAACGCCCAAATTGTTGCAGGATCGTCTTGGTCCACTTTATGGACCACAGCGTCAATACCAAGTTTTCGCGACAGCATTACCAGGGACGAGAGGTGGTGGGCGGGGGGGGAGGTGCAAGGGGGGACTCGAGGGAGGGTGAGTTGTAAAGCTGTCGAAATCCACCCGAGTCCAACGTGCCTTCACGTCCGGTGATGGGCAAACCAAACGCCCAAAAATGGCGCTAAATGCAGGAGTCTCCCCGCCTCTGCCCCGCGGTCGCAAAGACCTCGTCGGGAGGGGGTAATTCGTACTCGTCCGGGTCGACTAGCCGTCCGACGCTCAAGATCACCCCCAGAGGGAATGCGAGTGCAGCCGTAGTGGGGATCAAAAGACGCCTGTGTGGACCCCCGGGCGCCAAGCAGTCTAAGAGGCTACCAAACTTGCACTCGACGTCCGGGAAGGTTTCGATTGCGAGTGGGCGACTCGACTGCCATGATGCCCTGCGTCCCCAACTGAGGGAGATGGAATTGAGTTGTGGTGCCTTTATGGTCGCATCTATTAAACGACAATGCATGAGGACACCTCATCCAGCATGCATCCAGCTCCTGACAGGTGCGAATGCCGTGAATAGCAGTGTTGGAGGAGAGCCCAATTGTCAGCAATGTCCACATCAACAATGACAACGGTAGTATGAGTGAGAAAAGGCTTTGGATGAGTAATTATACCATCAACATTCTTGCTACAACCGCCACCCTCAATCACACACACACACACACACACACGAAGAGAAACAGAAGCTATTTTTGGCCTTCTAATGATGAATCATAGCTATCCACCCTCCCCCATTGTCTCCCTCGACTAAGTAGGCAGGCTACGAAATACCATCGTCTGGGTGCCAAAAGCGCGTGGCAGATACTCACTGCAAGCGGCCACGGTCGTCACTACTCCCGGTGTCTCTCGCTAGATGATTGCATTATGACGACAGTGACAGGGGGAGGAGGCAAGTCTAGACACGTTTTTGTGGAGCCGAAAACTCGGGGGGCCGGGAGGCCCAACGCGACTGGTCTAAACACTCTGCCCGATAAAAGGGACTGAGGAGGGATAAGGCGGGCCCGGAAAAAACCTATAGATAGGCTCGAGGGTGGCAGTTTTCCCGTAGATGAGCGAGAATTTCACCCCACAAATGAAAAAAAGACGTCACCGTGACTTTTCTAAGGTTATTCAAACATCTTACCTCCAACTCTCCTTTGATCACGGGGAATAAAAACTACTGGAGGAGGAGGCGAATGGTCACGGTGATTACTCGATTGCTGAGGATTATTTCCTCCACTTTCGTCATCTGCCTCTTCCATATCCTGTTCTTCATCCTCCTCCAGGAGCGAGAATGTATCAATCGCTAGAGGCGCCGATCTGGGTCGAAACGTTCGGTTCGTACTGATCGGTAAGGCACCTCGAGAGGTTATTGGTTGAAGGTCAGTTAGACGATGGGGTGGACGACATGATCTCAGTGCGTCCTGGTTAGGTGACTAATGAAGGTAAAGAAAAGCTAGACATTTTCAAGGCTCCAGCGGTGTTTTTTTAACAGCTCCTCCTTTTGGACGAACATACCCTTGGCACCAGAGATTGAAAGCCAATTGGAGAGGACTGGACCAAGGAGTTTTGTAGGCTGGTATCGCTAGCCTCGCCAACAGTGCTGCGTGCACCTATATCGGAAAAACCGCTGTCTGGTCGACTTCCAATACCACGGCACACCTCCATAGTGCAAAGGTCACCATCAAGATGACTCTCAGATGTGGACATTCGACGAAACAGCAACGGAAAGGTCGACTAATAGATAGATTGCTTTGCGCACGCCAATCGAAGGACCGATGAGACGCCTTATTTATACGGTATAAAGTAGCCAATGGTACATGTGAACTCGGTTAGTCATACACTTCCGAATCGTCCATTGGTCGAAGTGCGTGTATTAGGCTGTGGTAGCCAATCAGGGCGCCCCTGTGCATGCGAGTGCAAAGAGCAAGCAATTTGCATGGCTGTTGCAATTAACGCGTCTCTGGAATCGTTGAAATAAACAGCCTAGATATGGTGAAAAACTAGACATATTTAATCGAATGTGCCAATATGGGCAGAGACTAAGTGGTGTCCAGCGTTTGCAATTCATTCACTGGTCAAAATGAGCCCATCGTCGTTATTGGCCACGTCTAGCGCTTTACACCCGATTTGATCAACTAGATTGCATTATAGATCTGCCATTTACTCGACGACGATCTGTCTTTTACCTTAGTAAGTACAAATGCAGTAGGAGGACCTGAGTCATGAAACCCACAGCGAGTTCTACATGGATTGACGGGGGCTTCTCACAGGTTACACCAACCCCTAAACAAGTCCAAAATGCGCCAAAATCGGTGTATTTTTGTCTATGCCACTTTTGTGCGAGATGCCTATCCAACGACTTTTCGAAAAAAGAAAGAGGAATTTTGATCTACGGAGTAACGCAAGGATGTAGGTCAGGTTAGCTCGCCCCCAGCGGTTGAGTTAATTCGTCTTCTGGCAGTACAATCAAGTTCCAGGAGTTTCATTTGCAGGCCCTGTCTAGTATGAGTGGCAAATCATCGCTTCCTCCATTATCCTTCTCCTTAAACAGTCAAGGCTGCGTTTACTCGTGGTACTCGCGGCGGCATCCAGGTGCCTGTGTGTGTCTGCGTGGGAGGAAGGCCCTTCCTCACTTACTTATCCAGATAGAAGCGGAAGTAGGCCTTTGCCTGACCTACGCATTGCTCCCTGATTTATAAGAAGGTCGCCAGTATGAAGTATCTATTACATTTGTGTTTGACATCATGGAAGTATCGCGTTTAACTAAAAATTTTCCTCCTCATCTGAGCTCACGGGAGCTACGAGTCCTTTCATCATTGACCGTAGTAATTCAGCAAATGGGAGGCGAGTATAATGTGAGTGGAGAGGGCTTTTGAATCCTTTCCGTGTCCCCTCTCCCTCCCCTACTTCCCTTCTCAGTTGGTGCGGAATCACATTGTCCCCTAATAGGCTCATGCTACACACGAAATAATTAAATGCAGGAGACGGAGAGGGAGGAGGAGGAGATGTAGATGTACCAGGTGCTATAATTAGCATCCGTAGGCATATGTGGGTTTGTGTTCGTGAAATTATCGGAGGAAGCCCGCTTAAGGAGCGAGCATTCGGCTTAAAAGACCCATGTCGCCTACAGCCCCTTTGTTCACACACGCTAGGCCAATTTGATTGGCTGTTCGGTTAGCCAGTCAACTAGTAAGAAGCAGTACTTCGGAGTGTCGTGTTGTCAATGTCGTGACTCACTCAACGCCTGAGTTGTTGCCCGAAAAAAAGAAGTACTCACCTCTGTAAGTTTGGGATCGGCGAGAGGACATCGAGGTCTCTTAGTGGGTAGGCAGAGAGACAGAGAGTAAGGGACCACGCCACTCACTGAGGAGTACCGGGGTAAGCAGTGGCAAAACAATTTACTGTCAAGAAGAGGCATTCTAGCATAATATCTTTGATAGAGTGTCAAATTTCATTTCTGAAGACTTTTTTTCATCACGGATACTTCATGGGTGGTAGAGCGGCAGACTAGCGGGAAAGTTCAAGTGTCCGACGGACCGAAGGCAACAGCTTGTTTTGCGAGACCTCAGTCCCGCAGGCGGGATAATTACCAGGGTGGGCTGGAAGCCTAACTAGTGAAAAATGAAGTTAGGGAATGTTTACAACAAAAGCTCTTTGGAAAGGTTGAACTTCAGAGGATGCAAGGGAAACGCACGCATTGGACGGGTTAGGAGGCGGGCTTCCCAGCGCAAATACATTTGTAATGGCAACCAAATAATGGCGGAGATAGATTTATGGCTACAGAAGTGCTTTCCGAAAGCAGCTTTGATCCCCGTGTAGCATGATGATGTAGAATAATACGACGATGCCACGTATGGGTGGGTTTCAAGTCACCTGAAGGCATCGTAAGGTGGATGACAATGCTATTATCGTAACCGCCTGGTCGAAAAGACGTCAATTTTGTTTCCTTAGCGCTGCACAACTTGTTTTTCGCCAGTCAAACGCAGTTGGTTCCAGACGTTTCAAAACAGTTCGGTTCCTCGCAGGCTCGCGGTAACTTCAAAATGTGGTGTTACGAGAGGACTTCCCTTAATTCAACCTCCTCTCTGCCGATGAATTCGTGCCGCCTTGGGTGAGGGTGTAGAAAACGTTCATCCACTGTCACCCTTTCCTATTCCAGCTCTCATCAATCGTGGCAAAATTGCGTCTAAGTCCTGGCAACTATCATGCCCAATTCTGCCTCCATATTTGCGAAAGTGCACTACATAGACTTCAATGTCACAGTTTCCACGAAATCAATTGAAAATGTTGGCCACCTCAGAACCGTCATCACCATTATCATCATCAACAACGGATCGCACACGAGACAAAATAAAAAACATACGCTTAAGTGCCTCGACCGTACAATGTAACAATCTGCGGCCGATATTTCCATCGCGCCCCCCCCACGCCCCCACGCCCCCATGGCCGCCCCATTCCAGTTGGCGGTGCCGGTGGCCGGTGCCGGTGCGGTGGCAGGTGGAGTTGGCGATGGAGGTGGAGGTGGAGTCGCCACTGCCCCTCTTCGTCCAGGTCGCCTGTTGCACAACTTGCAAATTAAGAGCGAAACGTAGCGGAACGGAGAGGAGTAGACCTAGACTGGAATGCATGCTTCCTCAATGCTTCCTCAACCACGAAATCATACGAGTTGTCGGTGAGGAGCGGCGGCGCAAAACATCAAAGGGTGCAGTGAAATGCCACCAATCTCCCACAAATACGACATTGCAATGGTCACTCCACACAAATAGAAAAGTGGCGAGACAAAGAGAAGACGACAAAAATATGCAGATGAATGCGGGCAAATGCGGATATCGTCGAGGAGACGTGGATTCAGTCAGGTGGTCGTTCGGTTAGTCAGTCGGCTGCTCCTCGGCCTCCACGCGGCAGGAGGACCGACTCGTCCGTGTGTCCACAACTCGAGTTCTCACAAGTGGTTCGGTGGAGGGTCGACCACTCCGCGCACTCCTCACTCCCCAACCACCCAACCACCCAACCACCCGCCTACCCACCTATTCACACCCCCCACCTCAGGAGGATCTCTTTCGTCTATTCGACCAGCGTCAGCGTTGTCAGTCCTCTGACGAGGTGAAACATCGCTGGTCTGCACCACTGGCCGCATCCACCACCCACTCATTCACAATTAATGCGAGGAATGGGGTGACCACCAGGGGCACGGTAAGTGGGGGAAGGTGGGTGGGACGGGGCGGGACGGGGCGGGGCGGGGCAGGGCAGGGCAGGACAGGACAGGGCAGTTTGGTTTGTCACGCCTCCACGCTGAGACCAGTCCAGACGCCGCCACTGACTGACGCGGCTTCGTCATCAACACGGTCCCACACAGTGACACCTCCACACGTAGACCGCCACACCTCCCGACTGTCGACTCCCCCATCTGTCTTCCACACACCCTTCGCCTCGCATCAACCCCACGCCAAAGTCGACGCCGTGCGACACTCTTGTGGCACCGGTCGCGGTGGTCGAAAGCGAGAGAGACACACGTGAAGACGAGACGAGACGAGACGAGACGAGACGAGTGATGGCAGCACGCGAAATTCGCTTCACGCGCCACAAGCTCCGCCACCCTTCACAGCTCGCCAACGCCTCTCCCACCAACCAACGTCTCTGCTCTTCAGACAAACATGCGAGTCGGGGAGGGTGCGCCAATGTCAACGCGACTGAGCCATCACTAAGCACATCCGCCAGTTCATCCTCTTCTCCACTTCCCTAACCGATGGGCACTGATGTAGTTGGGATAGGTTCGATCACCTCCTGCAGTCTCTCTCGTCCTCCTGCCCTGACTTGCTCTCCCTCCCCTCCCCTCCCCTCACCCAAGCCCTCACTCCCTCCTTCATTTTCCCTCCTACCTCTTGTTCTCGCTCTCCTCTCCTCTCCTCTCCTCTCCTCTCCTCTCCCTTCCTCAGTCTCTCACGCCTTTTTCCCCACCTCCGACAACCGACGTCTCATCCTCTCGCCTCACCTTCCACAACACACACACACACACACACACACACACACACACACAATTCCCACATGCCTGCTCAATATGAGTGAGAACATTTGTTGTCATCGAGGCAGCACAGCTGCCAATCGCATATTCAAACCCACCACCACCACCACCCCCACATCCACTAGCAACCACTGCTGCCCCACCCCTCCCACATCCCTCCACCACCTCTCCTCACATCCCCTCGCCTTCCGTCACATCACCTCATCCCTCCCTCCTCATCTACACCACGCAAAGACATGACAAGACAAGACGAGACAAGACGAGACAAGACAAGTCGATGCATCCACTGCTCAACTTTCGTTTAACCTGCCACTCTGCCTCCACGTCTTCCCTCGCATCCACATCCGCATCCGCATCCGCACCCACACCTCGCACCGCACACCTCACCTCCACTAAGAGACACACTTCATCCCCGTCACTCGCGTCCCTGGACCGCCTTCAGCGGCCTCACCACTCGCTGCCCATCACCGCCTTAACTGCTCACGTCCTTCTCCTACCACTGACTGATTCGACTGCTCCACCGTGCCTCCTCCAGCTCCTCAATGCCCACCACCGCCTTCGCCTGACCACACCACTCTGTCACTTGTCGGCATGCCGAGATGCCTCAACAGCCCTCCGCCCTCGGCCCACCCCCGTCACCGTGCCGCTCCTCCCCCTCATATGCCCCATTCTCACGTGGCCTCCAGCACATTCCACCACCTCACCGCCACCTCCCCTCACCTCCTGCCCATTGACGGACTCGTCAATCCTCACTTCTCCTCCGCCGCTTACTTCCTTCATCCCCTCACCCGTGCACAGGCGCCCTCCACAACACCGACACCGATACCAACAACCATAACCGGGCAACACTTTGTCGCCCCCTGTCGCCCCCTGTCGCCCCCTGTCGCATTCTCCGCCACCTGCGAGAGACAGCACGGGAGATCACTGACACCCACGTGATGTGGTGTGTTTGTGTTTGCCGACACGATGATAAATGGGTGCACGCCACAACATCTTCAACCGGCCAACACTCGTGGCAAAGGTGATGGGTTGAGTGAGCAAAACGTCGTCTCGGTGTGGCTCCCCGTGAGGCCCTCCACATCTCCGACTGCGAGTCAGCCTCCCCACTCTGCCCCACTCTGCCCCACCCTGCCCATCCTGGCCACCCTGCCCCACCCTGCCCTGCCCTACCACACCCCGCTCCTCCCCGTGCCTCCTCGTCACTCCGAGTGCCTCCGAGCGCCTCTCCACCCCACCCCACCCCACCCCATCCCATCCCATCACATCCACTGCGCTTGTTTGTCCACCACACACCACACACCACACGCCACACGCCCACCGTGTGAGCGCTCCACTTCAAGGTTGCTGCAGCCTTCTCGGTGGCCACACCCATTATGCGACTGAAGCCTCGCTCCTCAGCGCCGAGGACGAGTCAAGCCTGCGTTCCCACCACTACGTGCCCGGTGGAGAGAGAATGACAGGAAGGCGAAGCAAATTCGCTCTCATCGGCTACTCAATCCCAAACGACTTTCTCGGCCTATTTCACTCATTCACTTTCTTTACAAAATTTCGTATTTCCTTATTTCCTTGACTATTTCACACCGCTTGATTTTCGTCGATCTCACGAGGAAGCTCTTCAGGGCTTTTGAATACTTGCGTCTCCTTTGAGCCCACTCTTAATCCATTCCATCTGATAAAACCAACATCCTTATTTTTATGAACTAGAAATTCACTTATTCTTATGTTCTAGCGGCACTCAAGCGCCTCCCACCTTATTTATTCCCCATTTTCATGGTAGCACCGGGTCACATTAACTCGACATGTAGAGGCAGTTAATATTCCGTTACTTTTCCCCCTTTATGCTGATTCCTCCCTCATGGCACTACGAACTGCCCGCTTTTTGTTCTCCCACTATTTCTACGCCTTTGCCTCATTTCCTGCACTCAAACGAAATTTCGAGCCATGTTGGAATTACTAAAGCAATGAAGTCTGGCCCATCACCTAAAAATGCCGGTAGCCTTACAAATTGGGGCTATCACGCATTGACAAGTCCTCGACACACATCAAAGACGCAATACTCTGTACTGTGTACAGTCAATTTGGACTTTTGCATTACCGAAAGAAAGAAGTAAGAAGTAAATCGAAGTAACTCCTAAACAGATGTCTCCAGGTTATGGAAAAGTACTTTCTCTACACGTAACGATTTTACAATAGCGAAAGAAAGCAAAATTGAAACGTGGGTAGGGGTGGGGGAGTGGGGGGGGGTACGATTGCTTATGTTTCTTCGCTTTCTCCTTCTTCTACCACCCTCAATCCACACGCACGGAATCGAGGGCAGCCATTGAGAGAGAGGAGTGGCGAGGAGGGGGGGGGTAGGGCTAGTGTGGGATGGGGGTGGGGCGGAGGGTGGAGGGTGGAGGGTGGGAGGTAAAAGAAGGTGGCGTTCTGAATTGGTATGACGTCATCCAGTGCGATGCCCATCAGGTTACTAAATCTACACAACCTCGTCTAACATAGTATGTGAAGCCTTGTGCGTGTATGTGCAAGTGTGTGTGTGTGTCTTTTCTATGCCATCTTCGAAACCGGTTGACATGGAATTAGCTCGCGTTTCCTAATATAACAGATCAAAAGTAGTAGATAAGAATTATTAAAAAAATCTACAAGAATAAGGGTTAAATAACATTACTTAACTTCACCTCAACCCACTCCACCTCACGCCCCCACACCCTAAACCTGTTGCTATGACGCCCTTTATCGATTATTATCACGCTTACTCGTGGGTCTTACCACCCGGTTTTATCGATTAATGCCTTACCTATCGAATTTTCACATTATTGGATGAATGGATAATCGATATAGACCTTCACTAACACTCCTGTGTAGATGCTTGTTCCCGCAGATGAAAATAAGAGTTCACGATGAGCCACTGGGCGTAGCTGGGGCCCCCAAACACGCTGTACTCGACTTACACGTTACAAACTCCGTGTTTCCACTAGCCACAGGCGTTAAAGTGCATTCAATTCAAATATGAATAGGAATTTTGATGGGAATAGTTAAGCGGTCCTAACACCCAAATATTAGTGCACATTGCAAGTTGACTGGGAAAATTCTAACTAACCACGTTTGTTTACCATTAATAGGAGTAATTTTCAAAATTGATTGCATTTCCTCCAAAAAAATCGGGAAAAAAATCGCTGACTCCTTAAAGAGATTTGATCAAATGTGATTGCAAGTGCTACCTTAATGAGACGCGAGTTTGTATCGAATAGAATGCTGACAAAAAAATGAGATGAACAAAAATGCCCTGGACAAGCATTAATCAACTTGTCAAACGTCTCGCTATTCACCAACACACGGGGCTGAATTAACCCCCTAAACTTTTTCACCGCCCGTGGAATGTTGCCTCTTCCTGCACTATTTACAGGAAGTTTCAAATCTCCCCGATGAGTCAAATCAAACACGCGCACATTTAACTGCCCGCCATCACGGTAACACAACACGTGACCGCATTATTGATTTTTCGATTCAAAAGCACTTTGCCTGTACGAGGCACGCAGAATAGCCCCGATTTGCTGCCACGCGGGAGGACCGGCTTCTTTACCACGTCTCGCAGTTGCATCAGATGCCATCCTCTGACCGTGGATGTCACTTTTATGTCGCCTTTCTTTTTTGTAATTGGCTGACCATAGTGTAGAGGATTTTGACGCTTTGCGGTGGGGCGGGGGGTAAAATACCATGACAAGTGGAGAAACAAGTTATCCTCAGCCCAGAGTGAATGATAAACCAAGAGAATAATATAGCATAGCCGTCAATATATGCCAACGGAGTGGCATATTCTGTGCTTCTTGTGAAGATTGCGAGAACAGAGAAAGCTTGGGGACTTGACGGTTACCGAGTGGACCAACAGTTAACCATAAACGTTGTCGCTGTTGACCTCTATATTTTCCCATTCCCCTGAGGTTACTCTCCTCTCGGGGAGTTTACTTTGTCAAAACGGCCAAGTTTAATCAAGACAAAATTCCCCGTCCGTTGACTTTGCTACAGGCCATGTGGGAGTTGGTGGAACCGGATAATGGGGGCTGTGGTGCCTCGACGACGCCTCGACGACAAACGAAATGTCATGCTCCACGACCGGAGATGCTAAGCCACAGACCAGTACGAAAAGGCACAGGAGGTGAAGTACATTTTGTACAAAAGAAAATCTGTCATCATTTAGCACAGAGAGAGATGTGCACCAAAGGTGACTCAATTGGCTCTAACCTGACATATAAATTGATATTTCGAGTAAATTTTTGGATGGCGATACCGGTTGGGCTACCATCCTCGTTATTGCAAGAGGAAGGAAAAGGTAGGCGTGTCATTCGACTAATTAGTCCTGCTGTCATTGGCTTCTGGTAAGCCAAGACAACAAATTAGTTGATGACACCTTACTCCAAGATTGCCACAGGTGTGTATCGCTCAAAGGGAACATTGTTTTCTTTTTCCTGGGCGGATCCTGTCGGAAGTATTTCCAAGTTCATCAAATAAGTCAAGACAAGATGCTCGTGGTCAGCCTTCGAAGAACTGTTCAGGCAGCACAGCAGTGACTGTTCACTCGCTAAATGATGACTCTTTCTCTCAGCACTTTTGGAATTAATCTTAACGTAAATTCATGCGGCAACTTGTTTCGGCCCGAATGATGATGTCGGTGTTAGAGAATTCCTCCCAATTTTCATCCTGGTTATACTTTGATCGTGTGCCACTGGTCACGTGTGTAAGCAAATTTTAAAATTATGATTTATAATAAGGGTCGCCACGAATGGTTGGAAGGCGAAATATTCTGGCTTCACACAGTCGCTAGACACTTTCACTCCTCGCCTCATGCATGATTTATTCTGACCATGGTCAAAAACACACAGACCGCTCTCAGGTATTGGGCCATTGCGTGCCTGTTCCCGTCTGAAAGGAAGAAAAAAAAACCAACCCCCAGCCGGCCTCATCACATCAGAGCGGTGGTGGGAGTGCGTGGAATACGCTCCTTCAATACACAATCCCCGCGTTTTATGGCGACCGGACATCTGCTCAGTTAATCTGACTTGACGGCGCGTATGAATCAAACACGCGTGGCCGTCAGATATCAAAGTAAAAACAAACCGAAGGAGATCCCGTGACCATAACTTGAGTGGTACACACTTTAAAAGTATGCTCAGATGCATATCGCGATCGATTTTTCTCTACCCTCTTGTTTATCGATTTTCCTGCTGCGATGAGTCAGAGCACGTAACAGAGGGATATCAGGCGAGTGCCGATCTGCTTCGTGCATCGCCATGTTTTGCCGAAGTATGCCTCTCAAGGCTACGGATCTGGTCAATTGAAAAGAGATAAACGTCGCGCCGGAGATTAGTTTTATCACAGTGTCTTTCGATGGCAAATTAATTGTCTCAGTTGTGTGCCACACGGGGACCGGCATAGATGGCAGTTGCCTTCAACGAATCCAGTTGTGGATATGGTGAGAAGTCATTTCGCGGTTGTCGTGGGGATGGGGAGGGGACAGTTGAATCTGTGCCCTTCTATCAGATGTGGCCGAGTGAATTTGACACCTGGCCGCTCAATACTATTTCATTGCACGAGTTGGATGGCGGGCCCGTTTCCTTGTTTACGAAGGAGGGCTCGATCGTGCCTGGGGACACTTGACAGACCGAAAACAACAACATCACCACCAGCACCACCAAACCATCTGCGATTTGGTGTTTTGAAAATAACAACGATGAGTCATCTCTAGAGCCAGTTTGAATGACTGAATGCCCCCTATTTCCGCATTTTAACCCAGTCTTAGACCATAACAGTTGTGGTAATGGCATTCGCGGTCGGAGCGGATGCCACCGTAAATTTCGCCATCCACCGAGCCGAATTGGGACAAAAATTGATCAATGGGCACAATTAGGTGAGGTTAATCGATATGCAAATTGCACAGTGTTAATTAGGGTTCATCGATTAAACGATACACATTGTCGAAAGTCGGGCAGCCTAGTTACTAAGTTCACACAACTGCTGCTGCTGCTGTCACACGTGTTTATGCTCGCACGCACACGTACGCACGCTAGCGTACCAAACACTCCTGTGGCTCCGCGTGCGTGCATGCGTGCGTGCGTGCACGCGTACTCTCTCGCGCGCGCTAGGGTAATGAATGCGAAAGTGCACTTTTCTAATCAGCCTGACAGTTTCCGGCTTTCCGCCTGAGATCCATTCCGCCCATGCCTCGCATTTTTTGTTACTTTTATGGCCTAGAAGGAGAACCGAAACTTCATACTCCAATGGCGGCGAGGGATACTAATGTATCACTGCACCCAGCGAGGGACAAAGGTTGAAATTTAGTTCGGCAGACTTTTAGAGTGTTTACTCTCGACGGTGGCATTCCATTGGTTGAGGCGTCTGTACATCATTCGGCAAATCTCATTGAGACTCGATTCCGCTGTGCTAAGGTGATTGAAGACCTTGAAGATTAAAGCTTATCAGTAGTATCTTGTCAACGCATGGGTATTGGGACGAGTTATATACTGCAGTTGATGAAGACTGCATGCGTTTCATTAATCATTTAAGAGGGGCTTTGCTTAATTAGAAGAATCAGTTTTACCCTGGGGAAGGCGACGAGGAAGAGTTATTCGATTTGTGAACGAGAAAGGCTTCCAGTTGTGTCAAAATGTGAAATATGAGTCACTTGTAAGCCCAACGTGATTTATCACGGGGCAGGAGGAATGATGACGGGCTAGATTAGCGTGGAGAAGGACAGAAATTTGTATGTCAAAGCACCGATTGTATCGCATTCAAGCAGACACATTAAAGGAAGAAAAATTACTCAAAGGACATTTCATCCTCCACTGAGACAAATTTAACTTAGCTGATTTAGTGATTCAGCAAAAATGCAGGATTCAAGTCATGTTGAAAAGTCGAAACATGGGTGGGAGGTTATTGTGATAAAACTTGGGAACAATTTGAAATTGTGTGGAGAATGAGTGAAATAGGCCGAGAAAGTCGTTTGGGATTGAGTAGCCGATGAGAGCGAATTTGCTTCGCCTTCCTGTCATTCTCTCTCCACCGGGCACGTAGTGGTGGGAACGCAGGCTTGACTCGTCCTCGGCGCTGAGGAGCGAGGCTTCAGTCGCATAATGGGTGTGGCCACCGAGGAGGCTGCAGCAACCTTGAAGTGGAGCGCTCACACGGTGGGCGTGTGGTGTGTGGTGTGTGGTGTGTGGTGGACAAACAAGCGCAGTGGATGTGATGTGATGTGATGGGATGTGATGTGATGGATGGGATGGGGTGGGGTGGGGTGGGTGGGGTGGGGTGGGGTGGAGAGGCGCTCGGAGGCACTCGGAGTGGCGAGGAGGCACGGGAGGAGCGGGGTGTGGTAGGGCAGGAGGGTGGGGAGGGTGGGGCAGGGTGAGGCAGGGTGGGCAGGGTGAGGCAGGGTGAGGCAGAGTGGGGAGGCTGACTCGCAGTCGGAGATGTGGAGGGCCTCACGGGGAGCCACACCGAGACGACGTTTTGCTCACTCAACCCATCACCTTTGCCACGAGTGTTGGCCGGTTGAAGATGTTGTGGCGTGCACCCATTTATCATCGTGTCGGCAAACACAAACACACCACATCACGTGGGTGTCAGTGATCTCCCGTGCTGTCTCTCGCAGGTGGCGGAGAATGCGACAGGGGGCGACAGGGGGCGACAGGGGCGACAAAGTGTTGCCCGGTTATGGTTGTTGGTATCGGTGTCGGTGTTGTGGAGGGCGCCTGTGCACGGGTGAGGGGATGAAGGAAGTAAGCGGCGGAGGAGAAGTGAGGATTGACGAGTCCGTCAATGGGCAGGAGGTGAGGGGAGGTGGCGGTGAGGTGGTGGAATGTGCTGGAGGCCACGTGAGAATGGGGCGACGGGGGTGGGCCGAGGGCGGAGGGCTGTTGAGGCATCTCGGCATGCCGACAAGTGACAGAGTGGTGTGGTCAGGCGAAGGCGGTGGTGGGCATTGAGGAGCTGGAGGAGGCACGGTGGAGCAGTCGAATCAGTCAGTGGTAGGAGAAGGACGTGAGCAGTTAAGGCGGTGATGGCAGCGAGTGGTGAGGCCGCTGAAGGCGGTGGACGCGAGTGACGGGGATGAAGTGTGTCTCTTAGTGGAGGTGAGGTGTGCGGTGCGAGGTGTGGGTGCGGATGCGGATGCGGATGCGGATGTGATGCGAGGGAAGACGTGGAGGCAGAGTGGCAGGTTAAACGAAAGTTCAGTGGATGCATCGACTTGTCTTGTCTCGTCTTGTCTCGTCTTGTCTTGTCATGTCTTTGCGGTGATGTGACCGGTGGGGCAGCAGTGGTTGCTAGTGGATGTGGGGTGGTGGTGGTGGGCTTGAATATGCGATTGGCAGCTGTGCTGCCTCGATGACAACAAATGCACTCATATTGAGCAGGCATGTGGGAATGTGTGTGTGTGTGTGTGTGTGGAAGGTGAGGCGAAGGATGAGACGTCGGTTGTCGGAGGTGGGGAAAAAGGCGTGAGAGACTGAGGAAGGAGAGGAGAGAGAGAGGAGAGGAGAGGAGAGGAGAGGAGAGCGAGAACAAGAGGTAGGAGGGAAAATGAAGGAGGGAGGAGGGCTTGGGGAAATGAGAGAGACTACAGGAGATCGAGTGCCCATCGGTTAGGGAAGTGGAGAAGAGGATGAAATGTGCTTAGTGATGGCTCAGTCGCGTTGACATTGGCGCGACTCGCATGTTTGTCTGAAGAGCAGAGACGTTGGTTTGTGGGAGAGGCGTTGGCGAGCTGTGAAGGGTGGCGGAGCTTGTGGCGCGAAGCGAATTTCGCCGTGCTGCATCACTCGTCTCGTCTCGTCTCGTCTCGTCTGCACGTGTGTCTCTCTCGCTTTCGACCACCGCGACCGGTGCCACGAGAGTGTCGCACGGCGTCGACTTTGGCGTGGGTTGATGCGAGGGCGAAGGGTGTGTGAAAGACAAGATGGGGGGAGTCGACAGTCGGGAGGTGTGGCGGTCTACGTGTGGAGGTGTCACTGTGTGGGACCGTGTTGATGACGAAGCCGCGTCAGTCAGTGGCGGCGTCTGGACGGTCTCAGCGTGGAGGCGTGACAAACCAAACTGCCCTGTCCTGTCTGCCCTGCCCTGCCCCGCCCCCCCCGTCCCCCCGTCCCACCCACTCCCCCCACTTACCGTGCCCCTGGTGGTCACCCCCTTCCTCGCATTAATTGTGAATGAGTGGTGGATGCGGCCATTGGTGCAGACCAGCGATGTTTCACCTCGTCCAGAGCGACTGACAACGCTGACGCTGGTCGAATAGACGAAAGAGCATCCTCCTGAGGTGGGCGGGTGTTTGAGTGGTTGGGTGGTTGGGTGGTTGGGTGGTTGGGTGGTTGGGGAGTGAGGAGTGCGCGGAGTGATCGACCCTCCACCGAACCACTTGTGAGAACTCGGAGTTGTGGACACACGGACGAGTCGGTACTCCTGCCGCGTGGAGGCCGGTGAGCAGCCGACTGACTAACCGAACGACCACCTGACTGAATCCACGTCTCCTCGACGATATCCGCATTTGCCCACATTCATCTGCATATTTTTGTCGTCTTCTCTTTGTCTCGCCACTTTTCTATTTGTGTGGAGTGACCATTGCAATGTCGTATTTGTGGGAGATTGGTGGCATTTCACTGCACCCTTTGATGTTTTGCGCCGCCGCTCCTCACCGACAACTCGTGTGATTTCGTGGTTGAGGAAGCATTGAGGAAGCATGCATTCCAGTCTAGGTCTACTCCTCTCCGTTCCGCTACGTTTCGCTCTTAATTTGCAAGTTGTGCAACAGACGACCTGGACGAAGAGGGGCAGTGGCGACTCCACCTCCACCTCCATCGCCAACTCCACCTCCACCTCCACCGCACCGGCACCGGCACCGGCACCGCCAACTGCAATGGGGGCGGCCATGGGGGCGTGGGGGCGTGGGGGTCGGGGCGCGATGGAAATATCGGCCGCAGATTGTTACATTGTACGGTCGAGGCACTTAAGCGTATGTTTTTTATTTTGTCTCGTGTGCGATCCGTTGTTGATGATGATGATGTTGGTCCTGAAGTGGCATACATTGACTCTTTCGCCATTTACATGCCTCGTTGAATTTAACCTCAGACGAATATTTCTGCCTTTTTATATCCCATCATTTTGTATAGGAAATTGGCGACTTTGTCGGCACAATTAATAGGATCTACACTTTTTCCTGTTCCGAGCTTGTCCACTTCTTTTTCACGGGTCCCCATTTTTCAGTAGTTTCGCCGACACCCGGTGATCGTGTGAGCCCTCGACCTCTTGTGGATGATTTGATTGCAGAAAACCCTGCCCCTTCCCCCACCCTCACCCTTGGAATATGAGCATGTGCTCCTAACCATCGTGTTTCCTCTCCTTTGCCCTCGGCCGAGTGGTGTGCACCTTCGGCACTCAGCTCCGTTCTTTCCGCCGCTGGGCGAAGTTTTCAAACAGGCGAGAAAGTGTCCACCGCCGATGACAGTCACTTCAGCAGAACTGATCGAATATTCGCAAAATGAACGCGCTTTTTGTTTGAGACTGACTTGCGGCCACAAATAATGCCGGGGGGTGTGGGGATGTCCATTTCGACAAAATATCTCGCTTATTTCCTTTCACTCTCCCCTGCTGGAGATCATCATCGATGACGAGAGCAAATCTGTTTCCGCATAAGCAGATGAGTTGGTTGTCGTTGGCTGATTTTCTGTCCCGCGATTATTTAACTTGTCTTAATAGTTTGAAACTATTGAAAGAAATGGAGAGACGTTAAGTTGGAAATTAATTTGCTTCCTTATCGCCCTCGTTGGACGCCGCCTTTCTCAATTCCCTCCACATTGCCTTCGTATCCAGCCAACTTCCCTTCTGTCCGCCAGTCCGTCCGCCAAATTTCCTCCCTCCCCTTCTTCCCCGGCCGGTGTGTACAGTGTACGGCTGTCGCTGTAAATTCCCATCCCTCTCAAAGCATTCGGATATTAGCGCTTTCTGTCGTCTCGCACCTTCCTTCAATCGCTTCGCCTTAATTAACGCCGGGGGTTTAGAGATTGTCGGGTGGCGGGATGGCAAACGGAGAGGCCAGTGGGCTTAGGGGACGGTTAGGTGGACTGTCGCAGGGTTTTAGGACGAAATTACAAGAGCCTTTCATCTCGTCCTCCCTCCTCCCTCCCTCCCTCCCTCCCCGACACCACCATAAAACGCTTGCTGGTCAACCAAGATAAAGGCTACAAACACGCACGCATACAGAGAGTGGCGAAAACACAAGAATGGAGCCATAAAAGCGCATCCCATTCGGTCCCATGGCCTTGCCTCTTGTCCCCTTCATGTTTCGATGACTAAGTCCGGGGAAAGGGAGTATAATGTGCACGCTTGGCTCATGGACTGGCGGTCTCTGCCTCAACCCTCGTGTGTTTGCAGGTGTGTGAGTTTGTGTTTGTGTGTGAATATTTAATTAAATGAGAGGTTTTATTGGTCAGAAATGCTTCTGTAGTTAATGGGACATGCAGGATTGAATAATACCTGATCAAAGGGAAGTCGCGGCGGCCGAAGGAGACCGGCGGGGGGGGGTGGGGGGAACAGAGGGAAGGGAAAGAGGTAATCGGTCCGCTCTAGATCAGAGAGTTTGATAATTCAATGTTGAGGGTGACGAGTATGTCAAAAAATTGCTCCATTTCCGTCGGTGGCCATAGCGAAAGGAACCTTTGTTTCGATTCGGGCCTGTGACGAACGACAACGAATGGGAGCCCAGGTTGACGAAATGGGGATGTCGCGTAGACGACGACGTTGAAAGGCGTAGAGATTCCTCAAATAGCCGGTAGGTGGGGGAGAAGCAATGTATATAATTTTGGGCAACATTCTGTGTCTGCCACTGAGCGCCGACTCGTTTTACTCTCACGTGCTCGACGAAAACTTGGAATGGGTTGTGACTAGGAAGTGGACAGTCAAGTGTCAGGTGGCAACCAGGGGACTGTGAATTATCATGGAAGTCATTGCACGCCGACTCTGTAGATGGGTGGCTGTCTGGAACAGAACTATGTTCTTTTGAACTGCTGCAGTTGCCCCCGCCAGCGATATCGTCCCATTCAGCTGTCTTATTCCAGAAACTCGAGCTTCCCCAGCAATCGTGAAGGGCGCGAATGGGGAGAGACGAGGTGGCTCGACGCCAGCTTATTGACTTCGGCTATTACTGCGTAATAACCTTGAAGTCCTTCAAGTGGACTTTGTACTCGCAGTGCCTTTTATAACACAACATAAATCTTCTGAACAGAAGGCGGAAGCAGTGCTCTTGATATTTGCCAAATTCATCCCTCGCGTCACATATATGTGACACGTCCGCTCCTCAGCAAATTGGTCGTGTTCAAGCAGGCACGATAGGGTGATGGTAATAGTTCCTCAGCAGGCCGTGGTTTCCAATGTCCAGCGGCGTTAATTTCATGTCGTTAGCGTTTGTCCTCTCGTATCTGAGTCAAACGAAACAGAGTTGTAGGGACGGCACTTTACCCAGAATTTGGTGGTTGTTGGGACATGTCATAATCCCGACGCTTTCGCGTGGATATTTCATACCCAAAGAGCCACCGCAAGTTGAGGGAAGATAAGCCCCTTTCGCCGTATGGAGCAGGGGAAGGAGTGGGGCAAGTGTAATCCTGCCTCGAGTAATGCGGCCAATGCGACAGCACAGAAGTCTTAGCAACGCCAGGGTACAAAACATACCCGCTTACTAATTCACAAAGAATGGGCCATCGACTATGGTAATGACTTTAAACCCCTCCTGTCAACTAATACCACCGCCTGAGCACAATCGCTGCTGAGGACTGAGAGGAAGCTCGTTTAATAAAGTGAGGTCTTTTTGTGGCTAGACCAAAGACACCGCTCAGTGGGTGGGAGAGCTCAATCCCTGCGACGCCGAGAACAGACCGAGATGAATTGCTGCGCCTTGACGTCAACTTTCCTTGTCTCGGGGAGCGACGATGGCCCTTCCACCTCGGGAATCCGGTCTGGGGCAAATTGTACTAGATGTCCGTCACGTAATACACGTTAGAAGGCAGGCCTCAACACTCCTTCGTGTCATTCCATCCCAGAAGTGATGTGCGGGTGTTTATAAATGGTACTTGCTGTCAGGAAAACCAGCGAGTAAGTTACTGCCATGCCGTTTTCCCCTTCCTCTCGAAGTTAGTGGCAGGTCTATTCAGGGGCCCGGTAGGTAAGTTAACCGGAGCTCGGGAATTTGTTTGCGCTCTCAGGTGTGAGTGTCGCCGGTCTTTTGAGGAATATCGGCGGTGTTTTGCAGCAATTTCTGCTCGTGGAGTCCCACGGACAAATCTACCTCTAGGGATAGGAAGGTAAACTCAGAAGCCACTTGACAATGCCAAGGCGGTCGTCTCTCTCTCCCGCCCTTCCACCTCGATATGCAACTCTCGAGATTTTGAATTTCCTCTTGGGGATCATTCTTAAACGCATAATGGTGATGAGGAGTCTTTTCAGGGGAAGAGGCGAATGTTCCTCTTTCCCCTCCTCACCTACTCACAAACGAGTGAGTTGGGAGTTTCAGCCACTCCGTCGTTGGACAGTCTGACTACTTGACATTGCAAAAATTATTCGTCATGGCTGTCGCCGGTTTCTGCAGTTTCGTTAATCTCTCCAATTGCCTAATTTTATTACTGCTCCTTGCCTTGAATGTCGAAGCAAAGAAATTCATTCAAAGGCGGCGGAAGTAACTGTGAATTTCATGGCTTACTTAGCTGGCACTAAGTCGGAAAAATAGCCTCGAGAGGCAGATTTACACCTCTGCAGAGAAGGAGGGTACTGGTTACACTGTCAGTTTGCATCCTAGTGGAAGGCATATTCGAGCGGTGGTCGCAGCGCCCGTCGGAACTTCCACCTCCCCTCGTGTCGGCCACATCCTTAGTCCTTCGTTATGGGGACGATGAAAGCGGCCTGGGAGTATGGTCGCTGAAGAGAACGGGACTCTGTCTAGTGTCTCGGTTTAGCTGACGGTCAAGAGGGGAGGCTTCTACCTGTCAGCAATAATAATCCGTAGAACTTCAGAACAAAGTATTCCTTCAACCCTCATGTTACTGGTTTGGAGGCTTTCCTAGCGAAGATATTAGTAGTTTTAAAGAAAAATTATTCAAAACTGAATCATAAATCGTGATCGTGGTGATGCCATTTCTTGCTTCTTTACCGGTGTAGTCACTTTTGAGAAAAGGGTTCTGCACATCTACTCGTCCAGCAGTTGCCATCATCTCCAACTTGATGATGGACGCTCTTGGAGGTATGTACATGAAGAATCTCGTAATCCACATTCTGTTGCCCTGCCAGACGAGAGTGGTGGATTCTACATTCACAAACTAGGTGGAGAAGCAGGCCCTGCCACCGTCTGACCGTGAGGTCCCAAGGTCATCCTTCCCCAACACGTCTCTTATGCGAGGTGAGTCCTGTGAGGGCCGTTGAGCGAGGAGCGCACTTCTTCTTGTTAATTTCAGCCATACCTAGGAATTTAGCGCTTCTTTAGTCTCTCTTCATGCTCCCCATGACGGTCATCCTTTCCCCGACGACAGGAAGAAACTCAGTCGGCTTGAGTCCGCACAGAAAGTTTGCTGACCATATGTTGGCCTCCACGCCTTCGAAGGTCATGCCCTCTTATAGTAGTTGAAGTATTTACGAATGATAATTAAATTGCAACACAAATGTCTTCCGAACCTGCCGACATTCCGTCGGAGTGTGGGCAGGCGAGAATGTGGTTTCCTCTCCAACTCCCAAGTTTGTTTGTGGACACAGAATATTGTGGAACATCGGTCCTGGGGCCATTCAGGGCCAAAGACGCCCTGCTGTGATATGACATGTCCCCATCGAGGTGTGTGCGCGGTAAATGAAGGCTGTACAGAAGTTGTTTGAGAATATAATGATGGAGCAGTGCAGGGGGAAGCGTCAAGCCTATGAGGATCAGGTTCATTTTGCCTCCTGTTGGTACATTATGGCCATAAAATTAGCCGGACTGCGAAAACCTACATCGACGCGGTGGCAAGTTGCTGAATCGGCAACTCATTCGGCCACTGAGAGGCGAAGTTGGGCCTTCGCAAGACCACCAGCCCCGGCTTACCAAGTGACGCCCTCGTGTCGAGGAATTGCGTGAATTACCACCAAAGGGCTGGTAGGAAGGAGACCACCTTTCAAAGTACATGGGACATTTGACGTCGGAGTCGCCAAGGCGTGGTTTCCCAAGGTCAAAATCACGTTACAATTCACCAAACCCCTTTTGTTCCCGGTGGCCTTGTGCATTTGGTAGACGACAGATGGTGCTATGATAGAACTGGGGGAGAGGTGGGGGTGGAGAGGGCTGAGAAATATTATGCCCTCACGGGGAAAAAATAATGACTGGACTAGCTATTATGCGGTCAAGTGTACTTTTAGGGCAAACTTGGGTCTTTATTCCCTGTCATTTTTTTTGTTGCCTAAGTGCAGATGGCTGGAAAGGTGCTGGTAGCACCTAGTAGAGTTGTATGAATATATCAAAAAAGTACCCTTCGGCCCCGACCCCTCTCCGTCCACTTCCGCGCCTCCTCCTCCTCCAGTTGTCATAAGAGCCTTTGAAGTTGGTGCCTTCCGAAGAGGTAAAAAAAGAAGGGTGAGGACTGGAGCGGGTGGAGGAGGAGTGGGGGAGACATGGGTGGCTGCAAGATTTACGGCAGTTGGAGTGGGGAAACCTTGTGCACGTACGCAGGAGTGAACGCTCACAACTAGTCACACAATGGAGCATAATTTGCATTCGTGGGTGGATCCGGTCCTGTTGGATGGTCATGACACGTTGCCAGGCGACCGACCATGAGAATAGGGCCAGTCCACAGGCCGAAAAGCACGAAATATCACCTACAAACTAGTAATTGACTAAGACTAATTTTGAATAATCCGAGGTGACGAAGGGACTGTGCGCGCATTAGTAATGAGGAGGCACTAAGCCTAAATGGCAAGTCGTCATTGTTACACACGCAGCCAGTCGAGGGGGCGAAGGGGACTGGGAGGTGGAGGTTCACCCGAACAAATAACAACCCCTGAAAAAAACGGGAGGATGGATGTGTTTCGCGTGTTCATGTCAAACCAGGACAGTTGTTTGCATCCGGCTGAATGATTACTTCCAGATGGGGAATATCGCATCCCTCGTGCTGAGATACAAAAATTTTAAACGATCCTGAGTGCATTTTGGGTAGTCGGTTAGACGGGAGTTATGGAGGCTGTAGGGCATCCTCGAAGCCTGGGTGGCGAGAATAGCGTAAACTTCTCATAGGGTGCACATGTTTATAGAAATGTTGAGGTCTGCTCCCGGATACTCTCGAAAGCACCGACGTTACGTCGTCCACTAACACGCGACCCTATTGTGCGGCGGGGATAGAGAAGTCGGTGGAGCGTAGACGACATTTAGATGGACAGCTCCACCGAGGCGTACACACCATTCCATTGTCCTACTTGCAGTCATGCGCCCGTGCTAGACGAATTTTACGTTCTCAGTGTTTACAAAGAGTCTAGTCCCTCAGTCTACGTTTTTTCCTGCAGTGTAGACACGTCTGGACACTGAGGCCTGTTTGCCATCTGGCCTTGACATACGGTGGCCGGATTAGGCTAGCAAGAACAAGGCGGACAGACGCTACCACTAGTGGCAAAGTGGTGGGGAGCGCATCCGGAGGAGTCCCGCCTCCACACCAGGCCGTTAAAATGTCTTCCTCCTACCTCCGAGGCTGCCAAATTCCACTTTCTCTCTCGCTGACTGCGTAGACACCAAGGGAACGAAACTTTCGCTGAGGGGTGGTTAAGATAATCGCCTGGTTCGGCGTTTAACAGAGGGGGCGGCCTGCAAGGCACCCACGAGGGAACAGACACTAACTGTCTGGAAATGAAGATCTTCGGAAGTGTTGTTTCCGCCTCCTTTGCCTCCCACCTCTACGTTCTTGAGGGCATGTTTGATGTTTGCGGCGCGTTAGTTCCCACTTGACAGCGCTTTGACGTGGCGATTTAAAATATTCAGAACAGAGGTGATAAAACGGACAAGGTGTAGGCACAATGTGAGTTGTTAATCAGAAGAATTTGGATGAATTTTAAAGTTGTGCCAATTGTGTTACGAATAAGTGACGTGAGGAGATTAAAGACTAACAGTTGAATGGAAGATGCTTTACTGACTCTGTCCTTAATAGACCCGACCGTCGAATAAACGGCAATGCCACGTTGAAACCGAGTTAGGCTAGTTTCCGGTAATCACTCGCAGAGGAGCACCCTGGCTGACGAAGCCATCGTAGGCCGAATGTCCCAAGAGTTTAATGAAGCGAAGTGGTACCAAATGAAGGATTTTGTTAACATTTAGGGGATGTCGAGTGTTAAAAAACCACCTCTTCCCTCCGCCCTTTTAGTAGCGGTCATGTTGGACGACAATGGCAATCTACAAAGTCCCGAATATTATTTCTCATCCCTTAACAACTGAGATAGAGGGCAAAGGAAACTGGCACTCATCCATCAAGCCCTCCCCTTTGAACTGGGTCCAAATGCGCCCGCATACCAGGTTGTGCGGCCTTGGGACAGAGAGGACTTCCAGTGCCACTAGCGTGGAAACCTCGCACATGCCATCTTAATCGCGAAAAACGGCCTTACTAAAAAGCCGTAAGTACACGAATGATTTGAATTGCGCCGAGGGGAAACGAGCTCGCGGAAGGGCGGAAGGTGAGCGCGGCACAGGTGAGCCCGGAGTCGCAGTAGGACGGCAAAGGCGCAGTAGGACGGCAAAGGCGAGGGCTGCTGTGGTCAGCATAGTCCATTGGCTTCGTGTCCCCGTTGTGCTGAACCATGTCGGTGGAGAAAGGGACGCGTTGATACTAAAAATGAGCGTGATGAAGGCTAAAAGGGACCCACTTGAACGCGGCCATAGCTTTTCCGTAGGGGAAGAGTCAGGCCAAACGCTAGGATAAAGGGAAGTTGCGCTTGCCTTCAACCATGCGGCGCCTTTTTTTATCCGATCATCAGTCTAATCGTGGAAGACCGGTGGGATTTTCGTGCGAATCCAAGACTGGGCATTACAAGTGTGTGGCTCTCTTGAGGTCTTAGTACAAAGTGTCCCCATGTGGGAGTAAATTGCCACATCTACGGGCAATGGCAACTCTGCGCAGTCATGAGGATTAGGTTAACAGGCATGAAACTAAGTCTGAGAATGTTAAACGTTAAGCGAGTGGTTCTGCCATGGACATATTCTACAGAAGACCCACTCTACGTGATTTTAACGCGGTCAAAGTGAACCCTTGGGTTAGGAGTTGTCGAAATGCCTCACGAGATCCACGGAGGCTGTCGCGATTGATCTGCTGCCTTTTTCCTCACACCAGAACTGAACAAGACTGCACTTAGCATCTTCTTTGGTAGACTCAGGTAGCATGGAAGGCGAGCAAGGCAGTTAAGGCAATATGAAGTTGCGTGCATAGGACGGTTACGGACAAAGGGGGTCTCGTGAGACCGACGAAGCCATTTGGACAATGACAGCGCAAGAGAAAGTGAGAAAAGATTTCTTATCGTTTGGAGCAGAAGAGAGAGTGAAGAGAAGAACTGCATGGGGGGCTTGAGTCGCATTCGGTAAGTTAAAAAAATAGGTGGGGAAGACGATTATGACGGCAGTTAGGCGATTACACGGCCTTCTCTTTCCTCTGAGACACGATCCCCACTCAAGAAGGCTTTCAGGGCACACATCCACACGGCCACAATGTTCCAATCATTCTCGGAGGTGTTTTTATTCCAAAAACAGAATCCAGGAAAATGTCGACTCACGAATCTAGACCGAACAAGGCCGCGAATTCGCTTCACCCAAGTTAGCATTGCCAATGAGAAAGCGATTCGACCCATGAATGCTGAAGCAATGCGTGGCGAGAGAGCTCAAAGGATCAGATTCATATTGACGTGGAAAAGTTGAGAATAAGTAGATCTGTCTCCTCTAAGTAACAGCAATCAATCCCAAAATCTAAACTACTCCTCAAGTGGAGAGAAAAAATACATTGTGCTCGCAAATAGGCACCCCAACTCTCTACATGGCCACAATCCGAGAATGCGTAAAGCGGACTTGAGCTTGTCAGGTCACGGCGCCGTGTGTTGTAGGAAGGTGTTAGACCGAGTCTCAAAAGACCATCGGCACAAAGACCAAAGGCACTAGAAGTAGACTTCACGGCACTACAAAAAAGTAAGGAAAATATTCACCAGCAACGAAACCACCGCTTTCCTGCAGAATACGCTCAAACACCGAAAACACTCTCGTTACTGGCAGATCCACGCACGCACACATGTGCATATTTCCGTCAGCAGTCCACCCATTTCAACAAGGAAGCGACTATGACCGCTGACCAAGTTTGTGAGGGGAGGACCAGTGAAGCCGTGCCTTGGTGTACGTAGTCCGACATTGGCGTGGGGCTGGGCGAGGCTCAGAAGCTCAGAGGTGGCCATTTGCAAGAAGGCAGTCTTCGCTGGCGAAGAAGACTACCCGTAACTGCTTGTAGGCCAGACAATACGCAAGAAAAACGCAATTCTAAGGAGATAACACGGAGAAACGCGCTCCAAGATCGGAGTGAAAACTACTAACTGAGGAACTGAGAACACACTAGACGAGAAAAGCAATTCAAAAAGAAAACAAAACTACCAGGGGGATTCGTTATTTCACCCACAAGGGCAATGTCGACGTGAATGCTCGCATCTGTCGGGGACTCCAAACTGCAACAACGCTTGTGCGTGTTACGTATGCAGAAGAGCTGAATAAACAGATCACCAAAAAACGCACGCAACAACCGCTTCCAAGCGAAAGTCACTACAACCCTAAGAGCAGGAGGCAGGGAGGGGAGAAAGCGGGGAGAGTAAGGGCAGAGAGAAGTTAAAAAGGCTTTTAGGCCACACACACCTTCCCAACCACAATTTTCCTCACTCACCAAATGCAACCCCGAAAAATGCCGACCACAAACATGAGGTGAACAATTGCGACAAAGTGAGCTTTCCTGTTGGAAAGGGGCAGAGGCTGGAGAATTTGGTGCTTCAAGCCTTTCCGCAACGACTGCGACACTAATTTCGGTTCATGCTATCACGGCAACTGCTTCCGCAAGGGGTTAGTTTGGGTGGAACAATTGACGCAATACCCTTCGCCCTCGAACAATGGAATGGAGGGGAGGGCATCTCTTCACTGCATTTCGTAGAAGAACTATAAGGCAGATTCATTACTTTCCTAGTAACTCGCGACATCGTTTTAACCGCTTTGGACTCTCCTTCACATGGCCGAAACTTTGGCCACTGATGACTTTAGCAATGGAAAATACTTCCAATACGCAACAGCCCAGGAAGAGTGTCAAATCCCCTCAACCAGTCCACAGGGCTCTAGACAAAGCGACTAACATCACACCAGTCGGAATGAAGTAAAACGCGCTGGTCGAACAGGCAATACTAACACCGACCATCTTCTTCCTACTTTCTCTTTTCCTGCCACAGGGACGTCTTCACACTGGAAGCAGCGGGTGAGCGACTCGGGCACATAACTGGTTGATTCTTCTCACCGCTGATCCAGTAGAACATGCCTTAACTTGCGTCGGTGTGGCGGCTCCCTTAAAGGACGTGGAGTGACAGCGACGACTTCCATCTCCCGCTCGATTAAGTGGCCCCCCGAGAGTCTTTTCCAGTTAGCCATGGTGAGCGTGGGACGATTGCAGTAATCTCTGAAACTTGATGGATGCTTAACATGATGCAACTCCAACCAGCAGAAGTTTAACATAAATTTTGGAAAAATGCATATTTACAATGTGGAGGGTGATGAGAGGGTCAGTTTAGGAAACACCCTTCGACAGTAATTTAACCGCCCATTTAGGCGGCGAGTGTAATGACTTCCACCGCATTCTGGACGCTTCATCGGCCACTGAGCAACCACTGGGTAGAATCTCACAAGAGACCAGTTTTTCTGTGTGAAAATGCTTGCTAAATGTCGCGATTGGAGGTAGTGAGGAGATACTTTGGACGAAGACACACACCGTCCGGATCACAAAACACCAAAACGACTATTGAGGCCTCACTGAATCACCGCGAAACATGTTTGCCAAAATATTGTCAACACTTCGTCGCTAACACCATCTCGCGTGTTATTCAGTTACCGGTCACTTCATTGGCGCTAAAAGAAAGGACCTGGTGGAGGCTGTCACGGCTACAAACCCTAGCAAGTTGTGGCGGCACCACTGATGTTCAATTAGCGACTGCCGCATGTCAATTAAATGTTCTCCGACTCCACCTTCACACCCCCCCGTCAGCCCCGGCCTCAAACCCTGAAGATCTGCCGCTCTGACGGTCGCTCTTGTTTCCTACCTCAACCACGTTTGCAAGGACTTTGTGATGCCGGTCTACAAATGCACAGGCGAGTTGACAGGATGCAGCCATCACGACCCCGTGACCTGGTAACTGGATGGATGCCTTGGGGCAACAACAACTGGACTCACGAACCATCGTTTAGTCTGGTCGGGGAGAATACGTGATAAAGTGGGTCGTCCCGCGTTAGCTAAAGGGGCTAGCAGCTCACCTGAAAATACCACATCTCTGTCCGGCAAGGAAAATAGGTCTCCCCAGCCTACGATCTGTCATGAAGGCGGATTTGGTGCTCGAAGTCGTTTTCGGTTGGAGGGTGCCTGGGTTATCTAGCGAGATGGTCACAAATTTGCCGACTAATGTCATCGCGGAGGGGGGAATGACGACCGCCTCTCAAGAAGGCGTCTCCGACGGTAGTGATGACCATGGTTTAAAGTGGAGTCTTCGACCCCTTTGTGACTTCACGTTTAAGGTTGGAGAACGCCTCATCAGATGGCGAGAATTTCGAGGAAGCCGACGAGTCGTTTTATCATTACTCAAGTCTTTACTTTAAAATCACAAAGCCAGTTAATGCACTGTTTGTACTAACTACAGAAGCGAAGTAACTTAAGAGACCTCGGGGCAGCGGTTAGAAAGAGGCAAAATGAAGTGTTCGTTCAGCCAACGCAAAAGAACTGGAGTGGAATTGGGAAGATTTGTTAGGCTGAAAATATGCCTAGTGGAACAGGGCAACGTCGCCTCTACCAGTATACGGTTTTGTTGAGAGGAGAACACCACGTAAAGGATTGGACGGAGGCTGCTGGGCAGTTGAAGAAGGAGTGAAAGAAAGAGTTGGGGACAGTTGTCAAGGACGCTACTTTCCTTCAATCGAGGCGTGACTGCCGATTTTCTACCGAAAGGTGGATGTAGATGAGAAAAGCGAACAAACCTATACCGACACTCCAAGGTGTTCAGCGCACAGTTTTAGTAATAAAAGTCTGCATCAACAGGGCCGAAATGATGGTAGGCGAAATCGGTGCTCTGAGGCAGCGACGAGGAAAACCAAAGAATACAAATAACGTGACTGAACGGTCCCGTACTTAACACTCTGCCGGGCCAACCGACTCAAAGTAGGCACGGTCTCACAAAGGCGTTTATGTGCAAAAAAGCCAGAATATACTTGAAAGCAGCCCTACAGTCGGTGTCAGATCCACCTGCTAGGGCTAATTTATGGTCGCTAACAAAAATGCAAAAAAACTGGCAACCGAAGACCAACGGAAAAGTGATAGGCCTCGCACAGTAACAGGAAAATGGGCGTAAAAAGCCGCATATAAAGAATTACAAGAACAACCGGCAGACCAACTATGATGGTGACTTGGATTACGTTGTGACTCAGCGAAACACGACTTTCTAAAGATGAAACAATTGACAGAGTAAAATACAGACTTCGTTGTCTGTAGGAAGAACAACTGGCTGCAAGAAGAGAATAGGACTTATTGAAGAAAAAAATATGCGAAAGCGCAATGAAGCAATGTTGCTTGGACTAATTCGCTTCCATGGGTCTACAAAATCATTTTTTGACGTTTCGAAAGCCGTTAACTTACCCTCCGACCCCGATCCATGAAGCTAAAGTCGCACCCGAAAAAACATGGCCTTGATTGCAAAAAATCTGCTCGCGGTTAGATCTACTCGAACGTGAAGGGTGTTTGGTCTCGATCATGTAGATACTTAAACTATTGAAGTCTGAAAGGAAGACGTGCTACGTCCAGACTATCTATACATTCCCTTGTCGATTATGCTGAAAATTTAAGATGGCGAAAATACACATCGTCAGTAAGGTAGACCAAATTAAAAACATTTGCTAATATCCATCAAAGCAGAACCACTTACTTTTTTTGCCAAAGTGAATTTAAAACTAGTATGTTGAAAAATTCATCGATTTGATCAGGCTTTATTTGAGAAGTATAGTTCAAATGCATCACGAGTGACAGAATGTATAGGGAAGTATTAAAAAAGGAAAGGGCGGTGATAAGTAGTAAGTCACAGTTATCAAAACTTTGCATCCCCCTAGCGTCGTCGACGATCAAGAATTCTGGATGGCGGTGGTGAACGCTCGTAGTGATGTCGACGACTTCCGAATTCGGAGGTGGGAAAACGCAACGGCGGAGTCCCGCGCCGAGATGGAGGGGAGAAGCGTCTGCGGTCACGGCTGCGATAAACCTCCCTATATCGCTCGTAGCTGTTTCGACCTCGATTATCCAACGGACTTCGGCTTCTGTTAGGACGAGGGTGGGTGGAAGGAGTTAAACGGAGAGCAGGGATAGCCGAAAGAAGGGGAAAGAAAAAGACTCCCTTCCGACCCTACAATGCCACTGCGCCATAAAACACTCGACGTAAAACACCTATTAAGTAGTCGGAGTTCGCTAAGAACGGATCGAGGATAACAACTAAAAGTTAGTTAAATCTGGCAGGAAATGGAACGCAGCAAGATCATCATCAATCTTCCCTAAACCGCAGGTTGGAAGCGCAGCAGCGGTTATCGGTCCCATGAAGCGGCGAACGGCGATGGTTTCGGCGACGACGGTGATGGAAAATTCAGCAAATTACCTTAGATGATAACTTGGTGATCGTCGGGGTGAAATTCGTCGCGAACGATTCATCATTCTAAGTACGTCATCCGCTGAGGGTAGAAAAGGGAACATAGTGGAATAGCCAGGCAGTTGATAGGGTAAACCGGCCGCAGCGGCGACTGCTGCAGCGTTCAACAGGTCAGGGTTGTAGAAGGCTGCCAAATGGTCACATGGGTAATGTAATTGGTCATCTGAAAACATCCCAGGTGATGATCTCCCACGACGTGGCGAAGTCTCATAATGATGCATGGGGGAATTTGGAACATTTCGCCAGTCACTATATTGTCGACGATCTCCAAATTGACGCGAACGGTCACCTAAGGATGTATTCGAACATTGGCGTTCTCCAGGGAGGACAAAGGCATTTGGTGAGCTACGAAAATAAAACTAACCGTTGTGCGAGCGGTTGTGTGCAAATTCTACACGTAATTTAGAATCGCAAAGGGTGGCACCATCTAAAGTACGGACCGCCTTTTCAGCGTCAACGAATCTTTCGAACTGGGCAAATGCGAAGCCCGGAGGGTTTCGTGCTATCCAGAGATCCGAAACAGCGCCGAATTTTGAGAGCTCACGAAGCAAATCAGACTTGCTAATATTTGAAGATAAGCCGCCCAGGAACAACTTATGACTACGTACTGAAGACATTAGGCACAAACATGAGCGTTACCTGACATTACAAATGTATTTCAGAGGTCTGGGCGCGAATAAACAAGGGATGATTAGAGGTCATTGTGCACAGTCACGTTTCGTGTGACATTCATGATAAATATAATTATCCACGTTCGACAAGGATTGATATTTATTCAGTAACGGCTGACGGAGAATGGTGTTTCAATCTGACCGAGCGAGATTCGTTAACAATAAATTAGCACCAATATTTGATTGAAAACGGAAGTTGAGGTGTCAAAGGGCTCTTATATCGCAACTGACGTGTAATTCGCCCAGGAAGAGAAGATGAATATGAATTGAAGGTGTGTTAATAGTAACGAGGGAATAAAGGCCTCCCAAATTAGTCGCCAATGAAATTCTTTCACACCAAATGGCAGTTGGACCATTGAACGCATAAAATTATTTAGCACGTTCGGTAGGAGTTACTTAACCTTTTGGTTCCGCACAAAAGAAAATTTCCGCCCCCACCTGTCGCAGGTGTTTATCGAACCAGGGTTGGAACACTCATTGTAGTTAACACTGCCAACACTTCACGGAGCGTAGCGGTGAGGAGGGGTTGCACGTCAAATATAACGTTAAAACTTTACCTTTGCAAACTCTTGCTATTGATAGGCAATAATATTGATTTCGACCTTGAATTTTAATTTTGTGCATAAAAGGATTATCCTATTACAGATTTTCGTGCCTGCCTTACACAAGGGTTTGACGCTATACCTTGGCAATATACGATGCACACAATTATAGTCAAATAATTTGAAAACAAAAAGAAATACTTAGCGTTTAACAATGATTTTCTTTTAATGCGCAACAGGGTTCCCGTCGCTTTGATAACGCTTATGCTGTCGAGCTGCACGAGCTGCGATAACGTCTATCGGGTCGCCTACATTTTTGCAGTTCTCTCTTCTCTTCTGTACTGGTATCTCCGTCTTCCACACATTGTTGAACTATTCGAAAGTCATCAACTGATATTGGGTCAAAATCACCGAACCCCTGTAATATTTCCCCGCTACAATGTGTTCTATCCTCAAGTCCACCATGAAATCGTTTTAGTATTCGTCCACATTCAAAAGACTGGAGGAACTTTCATTGAGAAGGCTTTAACGAAAGAGGGTGTACTTGGATTTCCTTGCCAATGTAATACTCGGAACAAGTTTTGTTCATGTAAACGTGACCATCTTGTATGGTTGTTTAGTCGGTAATGCTGTTTTTTATTAACCATTATTCAGATTTTCTATTGGTTGGAAATGCGGTCTTCATGCGGACTTTACGGAACTTCGGGAATGCGTTCCTCTTATGCTTGACAAGCTAGAAAATCAACAAAGGCCTCGTATGTCGCATCCATGTACTCATGAAATTGCCGTAATTGCTATATGATTGAAAGAAGATGCTCTTTTATTTAGGGAAATTTGCTTATTTTACCATTCTCCGTGACCCCATACACCGGTATTTAAGCGAGTGGTTCCACACACAACGGCACGGCTCTTGGAAAAAGGCTTCGCTTCGATGCAATGGTCTGCCGCCAACTCCTTCCCAATATTCCCCCTGTCCCCACAACCATGCCCTTAACATGTCACGACTCTCATTCTATAATTTTGCTAATTGTCCTCGCTCCCTCTCAAACAATCGACAGACTCGTATGATTGCCTCTCTCAACGATCTCGGTTGTTATTCCAATCTAGACGAATGGACTCGTCCAGCTAATTCCACATCTAATTTCTCTCTGACCCCGCTCCAACTCAGTCTTCTTTCATCTGCCACAGAAAACCTCGCCGTTTCGTTCTCAGTCTTTGGTTTGATTGAACACGCTACCTATACGCAGTACATGTACCGCATGGTGCTTGGTCTTGTCTTCCGTATCCCCTTCATCGATCGTGTAAATGAATCGCGTGTCAGTGGGGCGTTTAAAAAGCCCGGCTTCCTTCCCATCGGTTGGGAACAAGTGACGGAAGCTCGCAACCAAATTGACATTAAATTTGTGGCTTTTGCGAGGCAGCTCTTTGCACATCGATTGGCGGCCCGTCTGCGGACAGAGTCAATCCTACCAACTCGTCTTCGACTGCTCCTCCGTGTAGTGGAACCTCATCTTCTACTCAGCGATACGCATTTGGGAAACAAGGTTTGTCGATATCTCTCGAGATTCTTTGAGATGGAGGTGGCAAAGGCGAAATGGTCCTTTTAATACTATACAACATTTAACGGGACAATCTAACTGCAATAGATTTTTTCTTCTTGTTTTTCGAACCTTTGTGCTTATGACAGTGTAATGAATGGTCACAAGAGACCCTAAATTTGCTAGTGTAAATCTCCAAAAATTTATAAGTTAATACCTAGATGATATTATTTAAGTCATGGGAGATTTATTCACTAGAATTTAAACGGATACAGTTTTTTTAACTAAACATAATTTCATTTTCAAAAGATGGGGAGAAGTATGGGCAGAAGACTTTAGACATTCAGTTTACCTTTTTTGTGCTTAGTTCTTACAATATCTTAACTGTTAAAACCTGGCAAGAAATATTATTTCAATCAATGCGCCGATGATAGAGCTGCTTTGTAACTTTTCTACGAAATGCAGTGAAGAGATGCCCTCCCCTCCATTCCATTGTTCGAGGGCGAAGGGTATTGCGTCAATTGTTCCACCCAAACTAACCCCTTGCGGAAGCAGTTGCCGTGATAGAATGAACCGAAATTAGTGTCGCAGTCGTTGCGCAAAGGCTTGAAGCGCCAAATTCTCCAGCCTCTGCCCCTTTCCAGCACGAACGCTCACTACTTGTCAATTGTTCACCTCATGTTTGTGGTCGGCGTTCTTCAGGATTGCACTTGGTGAGTAAGGAAAATTGTGATTGGGAAGGTGTGTGTGGCCTAAAGGCCTTCTTAACTTCTCTCTGCCCTTACTCTCGCCGCTTTCTCCCCTCCCTGCTTCTCCCTGCTTCCTCGTCTTAGGTTTGTAAGGACTTTCGCTTGGAAGTGGTTGTTGCGTGCGTTTTTTGGTGATCTGTTCATTCAGCTCTTCTGAGAATTCACGTCGACATTGCTCTTGTGGGTGAAATACCGAATCGCCCTCGCAGTTTTGTCTTCCTTTTGAATTGCTTCCCGCGTCTAGTGTGTTCTCAGTCCCTCAGTTAGTAGTTTGCGCTCTGATCGTGGAGCGCGTTTCTCCATGTTATCTCCTTAGAATTGGGTTTTTCTTGCGTACTGTCTGGCCTACAAGCAGTTCCAGCGAAGACTACTTTCTTGCAAATGTCCACCTCTGAGCTTCTGAGCCTCGCCCAGCCCCACACCAATGTCGAACTACGTACAGCAATGTACGGCTTCAGTGGTCTTCCCCTCACAAACATTGTCAGCGGTCATAGTCGCTTCCTTGTAGAAATGGGTCGACTGCTTACGGAAATATGCGCATGTGTGCGTGCGTGGACCTGCCAGTAACGAAAGTGTTTTTGGTGTTTGAGCGTATTCTGCAGGGAAAGCGGTGGTTTCGTAGCTTGTGCATCTTTTCCTTACTTTTTTTGTAGTCTTGTAAAGCCTACCTCTAGTGTCTTTGGTCTTTGTGCCGATGGTCTTATGAGACTGGGACTAACACCTTCCTACAACACGTGCCGCCGTGGCATGACAAGCTCAAGTCCGCTCTACGCATTCTCCGATTGTGGCCGCGTAGGGAGTTGCGGTGCCTATTTGCAGGCTCAATACATATTTTTTCTCTCCACGTGAGGAGTAGTTTGGATTTTGGGGTTGATTGCTGTTACTTAGAAGAGGCAGATCAACTTATTCTCAACTTTTTCACGTCAATATGAATCTGATCCTTTGAGCTCTCTCGCCACGCATTGCTTCAGCATTCATGGGTCGAATCGCTTTCTCATTGGCAATGCTAACTTGGGTGAAGCGAATTCGCGGCCTTGTTTGGTTTAGATTCATTTTTAAAGTGCACCCTACAATGTTTGCGTTCTTCGTGGAGGAGTATTTGTTGTTGCTAATGGCAATACTTGTTCCATACATTCGTAGTTAGACTTTGTCCTTATCGTTAAGTTAGAGCTGATTTAACAGAATGTAATCTGCAGACGAAAAAAAGACTGAAAGTGATTAAGATACCATAGTTAAATAAAGAATGTGGTAGTTTGATGCAGAAATAGGCATCCTATTATTTTTTGTAGAAGGTCCTCAGCCCCGTTGATATGACATTCTTGAACACAATGTAAAGGAAACGCAGTTAGTGCAAATGTTTAGATGTTTTGGTTATTCTTCGTGTTATGACAATGGTGTCTTCCTTAAATTCCAAGAATTTTATGGATGAGATTTTCAGGAAATGGGGCATTTTGGGAACCAGTAGTTTGCACTACCGCAATAGTTTTGTAGAAATACCCTAGAAAACGGTAATGAGGCAAGGTCGTTGATGCTTAAAATAAGCAAATCCACGAAACGTTGTAACTGTATTCTCAGAATAGCACGATTTTCTAATATAGCCCTTAGACTGATGAGTAAAATCTTTAAAAGCGTTGAAATGGAGTATCTGCTCGCTGACAAAATAATTCACAAAATTACATAGATTTACGGTCCGGATGTTTATGCTAGGACCATCATCAAACAAACTTCCTCATTTGTTGTGCATGCCAGTTGATCTGAGATCATAGCGTAGAATCACTCGAGCATCAGTATCAAATTTTGGTTCCGTGAAATGAAGCCTTAGATACGACTTCGTAGGGGTGTCAGTAAAATGCGCGCAGGGGTGCTGCCTATTCGACGAGACACACGGCATCAGGCCAACCTTAAGTGGACTAATCGAGACCATTTACGCTCCTAAACCGGGAGTCAAACATTTTCAAATCAGTAACTCGATTACGCCTTGTAATCAATGGGAGACGAAAGACGGCAGGAGAATAAGAGCTTATGCCGCATTATATCGATAACAAAGATGGCGGTTGTAGATTGAAAAGGGTCATTGAAAATCGGGCAACAGAGGTCCTTAGGAACGTTTTCGCTTCACACTAAGTTAGAAAATCTGCTGAAGACTTTCGCGTATCGGCTATCACTGGCTGTTTTAACTCCCACACCTTGCGCAAATAAATGTAATATAATATGTCTTTAATGGAATTTAACTTCTTTTTAGCCGGACGCGTGTTAAAACAAATTTATACAATACTTGTTTATACCAACAAAGGTTCCATCACGTGATTTAATGTGGCCAATTGCATTTGCAGTCTTCAGTTGACTCCCGGTCGATGTTTCACAATAGACAGTTTTTGTAGCATTGTGCTGCACGGGAGCCTCCGGTAGCGGGAAAATGGCATGTGTTCCCCTTATGAGCAACAAGCGGAGGTTACATTTTGAAGCTGCTGTAAAGTTGGACAGCCTAATTTCGGTTCCCTATGTTAACGCCGTGTTTTTCACCAAGTTACGGCTCTTGAACAACAGAAACGCCCGCCAATATTCTCCGAGGTAGTTGTCTTTACTAATCGCTCCAAGTATTAGAGTTTCTGTGGCAGACAATTCTGTGCATTTTAATAGTTCACATATATTCCAGTGTAAAGTGCGCATTAATCCCGAAACGAATGTTTTAGAAAGTTGCAAGCTGAAAATATCCGTTCGTATGGTAAGTTAAAACAGTCGAAACTGATTTATTAAGTGCCGCTACTTCTTGCTGCCTCTATGGTATTACCATCTCGCATTCAATTATGTTTCTTTCTCCTAGACCTTTAAAATGATTGATTCTCTCTTTTTGATCGCCCTCATTTATCTACCTGTCTCGTGAAAAACTTGAGCTATATAAACATGATATAGTAAACTACGTGTTATTCTTATAAATTTCTATTTGGTCTGTCATTGTCGTTACATCTTTTTTTGTGTGGCACTCGAAATGGAGTTTGGTATATAACTTTTTCTAAAGGTCGCTCTCTCTTATCGAAATTTGTCTATGGTTATTTTCATTTTGCTCTGACCAATTTGTTCCTTTTGCTCCCAAGTTACCCTTCTAACTTAGTTGGTGTTGTTGGGTTGGCTGCGACCTATTTCTTATCGATAGTACATTTTGCTTCGAATAAGCTTCATGCTTTACTTTTTCGATCTTAAAGAGCTGCTATTTTCAAAGGATTATCCGATTAAATAGGTGTAGGTTTTACCTAATCAAGAAAAAAAAAGGAATTGGCAAACTTGCGCTTTTGCTAATTTAATCGGTCACGTGCAATAATATGTGTTTGACCTCTTCATCAAATTTCACAACTAAGGATGAAAATACAGTGCCAGAGTAGGTTGTTTATCAAGTCCTAGCTTTGTCTTAACTGATACTTCTTTTTTTGTGTTAGGAAAGTGACGGTGGCAAGTCCTTTCACAAGATCGGGTATGTAATTGTGGATTTGGCTTGTTTTGTGACCACCAATTTTGTCCGGTGCCGTCGACGCTACCTCCTTAAAGGGTACGATGGGGGCAGGCGGAGGGCAGGAAAAAGGCAGGACAACTCACTTCTCGTTGTGTCTTTCACCTGTCAACAGCTCTTCGGTAACATCTCTTTCAGATTGTACGTGATTGTGTTGGTACTCATTTTGTTTTTCCTCCTTCACTTCCTGATATTTGTCTGGCTAGCCTAGCTGGTTAGAAAACGCCTGGGTAGATTACATTGTGTATGGTCTTCAAAGTTATTTTGTTAATTTTTACTGCATTCATGTTATTCTACACTCCATTAACCATTAGAGTACATTGGAAAATGCGGGACCTTTAGCTTTTGCACAGTTTCCATCCCTAGCCAAGTTATTGTAAGCACTTGTGTTCCTAATATGCCTTTTAGTGTTCAGAATCATGTATTTTAACTATCTGATTACTTTGATACATACGACACTAACCTCAGCCTATAGTTTCTTTGAGATTAAGCTTATTAAAACTCTTATTGTCCCTCAAATTCCGAACACACTGGTAATACATGTGACGGAAATTTTTGTTAATATTTGTAATCTGTGGTATTGGTATGGAATTTACCCAAACCCATTTTTTATTACGTTGAGACTAACTAATGAACATTTAGGACGCTGTCCTATGTGGTAATCCGGTAATCCTCATTTCAGCGGTAGGCTCTATTGTTGAAAACAAAAAGAGGTCAAAGAGGCTGACTGCTGCTACATTGCTATTGTCTGACTTGGTAGGACGTTTTTTATTTGGATCTGTAAGGTTACCATGAGAACTACGGACATGCGCCGACATGATTTGACAAAATATTTTTGCATAAAATTTGTCCATTTCTTGTGGTGAGTATCCTATTCATGTAAATTAATTATGCAAACGCCGCCCTGTGGAGTGGGTTTTATTTGGCCATTTGCCGTGTACCCGAAATGGTGATTGGATTGGAGCATTAGGCATCTGCGTTACTGAGCTGGGAGCTGTAACACAACACCAATGCCTGCGGCCCCTAAATCTGGAGGTAGCGGTGATCATTAAACCCCTGGTAGCCAATAATGCCAGCAATCTTCCCAAATACAGGCAACAACCTGTTTTCAAAGAGGCTGAAATGAATTAGACAATTGCGCAGTGAAAAACGGTCATCCTGGCGATTGTTTTATCAATATTATGTTGATCTAGGCCATCATAGGCTACTTCTTCCCCATATATGTTAGAGTATTTATTGACTCCTGTTACCATCATCACCATCAGGCTATCTCGAATCGTTTTGCTTAAAATGAACCAACTTCTGTGTAGCATACTTTTGGTGAAATCGTCATTTCGCAGAATCTCGACGTAGATATTCACTTAATGATAATCAAAGACTGCTATTAATTTTAGTAAAGGTTGGAAGATCACGATGCAAATGGTGAAATGGTAGAGTAATTCGTATGAAAGGTTAAAACAGCTCGAGTTTTTAATGCCTTTCTGTGTTTACCTTCTCTAAACGAAGATGAACTCGAAGAGGTTAAGAAGAAAATTTGGAGGCAATTGCACATCATCCTCCGGCCTGGCATCTGTACTGACTAACCATAATTTGAAGTCTGTCCCTGTTTCACGGGTACCACACATTCTTGGCCAATAACTTTTGTCTGGGAATATTATTCAAAAGCAGGACTCTTTTCGTACAAAGCGGAATTGAGAGTTACTTCTCGTAGCTGTGTCCTGTTTTTCTTCCTTTCACTTAACTGCTCTTTTCGGTACAATCTATTATAGGCTCTTGAACCTTTTCACAATTTCACCCTTCATGCATGGCTCAGTTTGCAAATTTGCTAGCCTACTGTCAGGGAATTTCGGCTGCTCTAATGCTATTTTCAATCTTCCGTCGTTAGTTCCAGCATTAAAATTATGATTGCCATAATTCAATGTGGTTCTGTTATCCTCTCCGCGATCAACCACTCCTAATTGGTGGTGCTCAGCCGATTTACTGGACTTTAAACCTCCGTTGGGGTGTCCCATCACGTCGTCCCGAATTTCCCTGTTCTACCTAACCGTTTGAATTGCCCTGTCGTGTTGACTGCGGAGAAAGGCGGGGAGACTGGCAGATAAGAGGCTTAAAGTTGGCGCTTAAGGTGATAACTAGTCCTCTTCTCATCCTACTCTTTTTTCTCAACATTATTACACATCGGAGGCAAAATAACGATTATAGCCTCACATTTCTAATTTAAACCTTGAGTATCATAACATGCAGTGGCAAGCCTCAAGTGCAAATTCACATAGACTGATGACCTCGTCCTGCTCCACCCGGGTAAACGTTGTTTACTCATGTCGCCATTCAACTCCTCTCCGCTCATCTGCACTAGCCCCCACTTTTCGCGATATCTGAGGGTATTTTCTTCGTTAGTGCAGTGAGGATTCTGGCTAATCTGGGGCTTCATGTTACAATTTTGCGGAGTTCGCGATGTTGGGAAGGCATTACACACTGTGCTTCCATGTGCTGCGGCAACGTGCGTGGCACAGCCGGCAGGGTTGAATGGTTCTGTCAAAGGAGAGCATACAGCCTAACTGCTGGACTATTTGCATTTGTGAAGAATCCCGTGTCAATGATGGCTTATCCAACTGTTCCGTAGTAAGATAGTTGGATTTTTGTAAGAGATTTAAAGATGCTCTGCGCGAAAGTCGTTGTTGACCCTGAACGCGGCCGTGGAGTTGCGTGGAAAACCAGGTCGTGTTGCGGAGGTAAAATTGTCACCAATTTCCACTTACTGATTTTAGTGGCATGCATAATTTTGGAGATTTCCTTCGACTTTTTATTACCAAAAATAAAGAGAAAAGAATGAGGATTAAATGCCGTTTCCGGGTGTGACTGGAAAAGGTCGAGTTCTGTCCCACGAGCTTCGACTCCTCGGTCCCTACGAGGCCTCTCCTAGTGACGTTTTTTGCGGAGAACTGAGTAAACTACTTTGATTCATGGTGGTTCACCGGAGTTTACAACCATTTTCACGTTTACCAGTCCTCCTCAACCGATTTATTCCTGAATAATTTTTTTAATAAAATTATAAAGAAAGTTTACGAGATCTTCGGTGGGAGACTCAAATTACTATTTGTCCGTATTTGGCAATAACACCACATAAATAAACTAACGTTTCAGCCAAATGCAGTAGATTAAAGCGTCCGAGGTGTCAGTGTCTGTTTACCCGACACTTAGAGTGGAGGGGAGGGAAGGGGGCCGCTGTATGAGTGCGACTGTCCAAAATAGGGTTGACTAGTCTTCGTTTCTGTCCATGCTATTAGTCGGTAGCATCTAACCCGCCCTTATTTCGCTCATTTCCAGTTTCTTGGGGTTTTGCTCTCTTGTATACACGAGGTGGCTTATGTTTCTACTCGTTCGCCATCTAACGCCTCACTCTGGAGCCGTATTTCGAAATTAAGTTTTGCACCGAGACGGGCGGCGCCTTTTCTGGGTCGCGGTACCTCGTCGCTGCAATTACTGGTCCTTAATATCACATCTGAGGCATTCATGGAATGCAGCAGGTGATGATCCGTGTTTTATAGTTATTTAAAAGGAGAATTGAATGCACACAGAAGAGTAAAGGCAAACGGGGTTTCAATATGGGCGGAATTAGTATTTTCCGTTTCAGTCTTTGCCGACTCAACAATTCACTCTTGGTGCATGTTATAAACACACAAAAACACTTGATGTGGATTGCTTTTCATGCACCTGCCGTTTTGTCATGTGCGACTCTTATCAGCAAGGAGACATCACCCTCGTTTGTGGAATCTACTACTTTTCATTGACTTCTCGGGGGCAACACTGACTGTCGTGTGACTGCTAATTTTCTTCGTGAGTGACATCCGTCATTTGCCACTGGCTTTTACGTGATTTCAGTCAATTCCGACAATTTACTCTAGTAGATTTGCCCTCCTGTGGTGCTCCGGTTTTCCGAATAACTCCTCTTCCTTTACTGGACACCGTGGCGCCATGTCCGCGTGTCAGGTTGAGAGAACACAATGGTAACATTGGCGAAAAGGCTCTTTCTCATTCTTCTTACTCTAATTTATTGCATTACCCGGCGGGGCAAGTTGTAGTTTTGAATGCAGCACCCCTGCACACACTCGATTTCACCTTTGAGATATGCCTCAGGTTACAAGTGGAGCAGCCATTGTGATGTTTCACATGTAAGTATTAGATGAGTAGGGCATGCACGTTTCTTGGCACAAAGGGCATCCTTGCGCTCCTCTGCACTTTTTAAAGAGACTTTTTCTCAACTCCGTACCGATAGACGTCTTCATCCCCACCAAATGTCATTTTACTTCAATTTGCCAGATTCTGTTTCACTTGCTTTTATCCCCTACCCGTCTTTCCAATATGGCCAACTTTTTATTAGACTCGGGAGAAAAGCCTTTCCTTGAGCCTTCGCAGAGTAACTCTTATCCATCACGGCTACGCTATGAAGTTGTGCTTTTTTTACCTGATCATTTTTCCACTCTCCCTTGGACTCATATTCTCGCTGATCTGTTTTCAAATTACGAATATCAGTGACTTGGAACGTGTTCATCGCTCGCCTTTATCAATTATGTCAAAAATTTTGAGCCACCATAAACTCCGTTCCCCTATTTTGACAGTGTTGATACACATAAATGCATTTATTTTAAAAATATCATTGAATTCTGCGAAAAGCACGAGATCACTTGCAAACCTTCTCTATCTGTTCTTTCTCAATTTGATTTAGGCGGCCAGGAAAAGCCTATGTCATTTTGATGGACAAAAATCACGAAATATAGACCAATTTGCTATATCATCAGAGGTCTTTTTCTTGAAGATTTTCACGCTATATGAGGCTTTCAGAAGTCAACTGCCCTTAAGAGGATCTAATGATTCTCCCTCGGCGTTCGTAAAGAATTCTCGTTTGTAAATATTCTAACGAAGTATCTATCAGTCATATGCGTCCTTTCCCAGTCCCCGTAATTAATGAATCCTTCCATTTCCTCTCTTTGTGATGTGCTCGAGCTCTTAACCATCCAGTCACCTTCCAAGCATTAGATGTTTCTGAGAACTTATTAGCGGTATTTAATAATGTTTTTCTTCCTCGTTGAGAGGATGGTTCTCTAATACCATGGAATGCGCTTATCTGCCAGTTATATCTATTTTATACCTCTTAAGACCTCCTGAAGACCTGAGTAATTGCGTTTCCACATCGCATTCCACGGACATACATGATTCTGCCCCTACGAAGAGAGAAAATGCAGCAATCCTGCACACTCCCGTTACCACCACAACCACCGCTTCCGCTGTTCTTCCCCCTCTCCTCGCCGAGAGTTGGAACGAGGAACGTGCTCAGATGCGGTCGAGAAGACGGCGGAAAGCACAAGAAGAAGAAGAAGAGGAGGTGGTGGGGGAAGGAGAAGCAGAAGAGGAGGGATCTATGGAAGATCGTCCGGATATGCCTTCGGAGAAATCCGATGAAGGTAAATGTCTGTTTAACCCTCCTTTTATTTAATGTGTTCCTACATCAATGGCAGATTGTTTTCATGCCACCCACTTTCCAAGAGGCGGATTTAGAACGCTAATGACGTAGGAACGAAATTAGTTTAAAAACAGGCATAGTCCATTAAACACACGACGCCTGATAGCCCATCGAAAGTGGGACTCTTGCTTTACTACTCTTGCCTCCTTTTTTTATTTCCATGTCACCCCATTGTTAATCTGTACCATCTCCGAAATTTTGCTTCTTCGCGACGTGCCTCCACTCCTTCCCATTGCTCTGGGCCGTTTTCAATCTCTAAAAGACGCAGAAGTAGCTTTGTTAAGTATAATTCAGTTCTCATTCCCACAGCCTGTTTCTTCTTCCCGTAGTCTATTGCGCTTGTCGGTTATTGCAAAATTATCCTCTTCAATAATTATTTATTCAACATTTCTACTTTTCCCACGGGAATAAAATTGGCAGAATCAACTACTGTCTTGGTTGATCTTTTTGAATGCATCCATCAGAATCCATTACTTCCTCTATTTTAAAAACATCTTTACTCATTAATGGAATCGTTTAAATCTCTCTTGCCACCTTGTGTACAGCCAAATAGACTGTTCCTAGTCCGATCATCGTTCGCCTCAGGTGGCCTCACTGTTGGAAATGCTGCTTGTTAGTCGAGACCTTGTTGTTCAGACTGCGAGGCGACTTGCCGCCTTCAAATCGCGCGACCGACTTTTTTTCCGCCATTACAGTTAGAGGTGGTTTCGCTTTTGCTCGGATCAGCGGCCTCTTTCGCTTGCTGGGTTGGTTTACTGACAGTGTATCAACACTCAACATTTGCGTCACGGTCTCGCAGTACATCTCGAAGCTGAAAATTTAAACATCTCTTCCCGTCCCCATGACCACTACATTCTTATTATTGCTGGTAAGAGGGATTTCATTCCCTTCGCAGTAGTCTGTGTGTATATATTTGCTACTTTATTGTTTGTGGCGCGCCAGTCCTTCGCTCCCTATTTCCACCAATGTGTTGTCGGCAATGGAAAGATTTAATGCTCTCGGGTCTTCGTCAAACCTGCAGAGGTGGTACAAAAAGAGGGTTTGGTCAGCATATTCCCCTTCTATTATCTCCAAAAACTCGCGGAGTTGCTATCGTCAACGGTGAAGCACGCATTTACTCGGAACTAGTGGTTGCGATTGTTATATTTTGAACCCCTCTCGGTGGTCATTTAATGGCTTTAACGGCCTATATCAATTTCAAACGGTTGTTGGGTCACTGTCAGCTTCCGTTATGCTTAATGCTCCTCCGTTATTAGCAAATTTAACTTCTGAGTACACCTTGTGTTGTCGGTAGACTATAAATTATGCGAATAGTGTGCTCTACACTCTAATCTTGTCACTACTCTGCTCTTAATAAGCGAGACTGTCGGATTAACGTCAAAGACTTGGAATTTATTCGCCTACAACTTTAGACATTGCACAGGCAGGGAAGAGGAGGGACGAGCCGGCGAGGTGGGGCTAGGGAAGATGAGTAACTTACCCATTTCATTGCAGACTGAATGAAAGGAGAATCGAATGTGACCGAATGTGAAGCCACGAAATCGACAGGCTCAACACCGTAGTGTCACTCCTGCTCAACAGTACTCTCGATTAAAGTCCATGTCAATTAGCAGAACGCTTTTCAGGCTTGAGTAAGGAATGAGCAGTCTTAGTTAAGCATCAGCCACCTTATCTTCACCTAAAGTCAGAGCTTTCTCTTAACGCTCCCCCAGGAAGCAGAGGAGGATGAGGAGGCGAAGGAGGAGAGGCATTTTGGGTAACATCATTTCAGTCTTTTATATGGAGGCTTTTCGCAAACTTCATTGGATCTCATTTTATGATTCTGGTATTAATGGTAGTCTAAAGCCACTTAGCTTTGACACCACTTATACGTCACTAATTACATCTTTATCCTCATCAACTCCAAGATTGCTAATCTTCTGAACAATTTAGTAGTATGACACGTAAACGGACTTTTGGCAACTTGACGGTGTACATCTTTTCTCGCATATCTAAGGTCTTTTTCGATGTGGGGCTTTCAACCAGATGGAGAAAAGGTATTATGAACGTTACTCCAACCCGTCTGTGAAGCTTTCAGTGAAGTTGAACGCAATTTTTTTTGAATCACCACTTTTCTCTCTCCCTCTGTTTTTACTTCATGAAAGAAGACCACTCAAACGTGTGGTTGTCGGCATGCCTTTCTCAAGACAGTTGACAACACTTCCCATGAGCTGAGCATCCCCATCACCTGTCACTTGTCGATTATTCTTGCCTCACAGCACCCTTTACGTATGTGAAGTCATTTGCAGGCTTAGCTTTCACTACCCCCCTGTAAGGTGGAGTCGGTGTTTTTGAGAAGGGCTGTGGTGTCGGGGCGTTTCCTTTAGGCATAATTGCTGGACTTCAGTTCAAGGTTGAACCTGTTCAGCCCCTCTCCCACTCAGGCCTGCCACTTGATTTTGCATATTTTGCTTGAAAAGTGAATCACCTCGCTAGAAGTTGTAGTCATGCCTTAGGACAGTGAGAGAGAGAGAGAGAGAAAGGTGGAGTATTCCACTGGCATTTACATAAAGTTACACTTATGCAAATGGTTGTCGCAGGTCCCTACTGATGGCGACAAACTGGCTTCTAGAGGCAAAGGTCGCTGTCTTCCTCTCCCTTCTTCATTGCTGTAAAAAAATAGACCTCAACTTTTTCTTTGGCTTTGTCTTGGATAATTTACTCCACACTTTCACTGCGTGTGGAAGCTGTCAATTCGAATTGTTCACTCCGAAGGTTAGCGGTTAAAAAGGTGCGATTGGCATTAATGCATGTGGGAGGCGGCGGTGATGGTGTGCTTTAAATCGCCCCACCAACAAACAAGTCACCGAGCGATCGTCACCATCATTGTCAGTTCAAAGTCCTCTTTTACTTGGTCCATGCGAAATTTGTAACAGATGCCGGCATGAAGTGCCCATTCAGCCAGGGGAGGACTACTCCTTTCCTCGCGGTGGGGTGGGCCATGCCGTCCTCTCATCACATATTCTCCTGAGACTTCTCTGCCAAGTGATTGCCACCTTTTGTCGCTTTGGAGATAATCACATGGGAAAATCGGTAGTTAGACGGTTGTTACTTATGCCAGTCGCAACATTACATAAGAGCGGAATTATTCACTAATTTTTTCCCATGAGAGAAGGCTTAAGGCGGTGATAGTGTTGTCTTCAACCAATAAGTTCCTTACACAGTCATTCACTTTATTACCCTCTAAAAATCCACGAAATAATGTGTGTTAACCTTATCGTCTTTCCTCGACGATCGTTTGAAGTGGGGTCACCTGACAGTCAATTTTAGTCCTCTTTCGAAGGTCTAGAAGCACTTAGTTAGCCTCTATTTGTTGCCTGGGAATGCCAGGGCGCGAAATCTCGCTTTCGTCTTTGCTCATACCCGACGTCGATAGCTGGCATATTCTCGACCATGCGGCTTTCCTCATTTAATGCAGTGTTTTCACAAAATCGGTTTGGCGTTCTGCATTTTGTGTCATGAGGTCGTGTTATGTCTAATCCGTAACAAAATGTCCACGTTTTGGTTGGGCTAGTGCTGAGGCAAGTCTGTAGACTATCTTGTCGACGGGTAGAAGGACGGAGGCAACCTCGGTAGCGTAGAGTAATGGGCCCGTCGGGACGGACTCGGTCTGGATAATTGTGGAATAGACAATTACGCGTTGGCTTGGTTGCCAACGGCCGAAATGTCACCTCTAACGCATCAGCAGTCTCTAACTTGACTCGGCATCGGACCACTTACAATTTTCCCAGTCATGTGACTTGGATAGATCTTGTCGTTCCAAATAGCGGTGTAGATGACCGGAAATGCGTATGATTGTTGACTCTCTTCCTGCTCTACAACTCAATTGCTCCTCCACTCCGACGTTCTTTTAAGCAAGACACAAAGCTACAAACTATAAACATCTGAGTTGCCTAGGCACCTTCTGGCAAATTATGAAAACAAAAGGCGTGTGCGTGTGTGCAGTGAACAGCTCTCTTACTTAACCAAGTCATGTGTATTGCGTACCAACGGGGGCGGTTGCTCTGGATTTGCGAATGCAAAGTGGAAATAGGAGGCGAGAGGCACACGGGAAGAGTGTGTGGTGTCTAGAAAGATATGCGCCCCCCTCATAAACCCTCTGCATTCCTCAGCTCGGTGGGATGGGTTAGAAATGCGGAAGCGGATGAGGAAGAAATTGCTTAAATTTAATCCCATTTTGATGTTTTTCTACTGTTTGTTAGGTACCACTGATCTTTTCCCCTCTGAGTCGATTTGTAGTGCCTCTGGTAGTAGCACCATCCTCACATTAATTAACGTACCAGGCCCCTCTTCAAATTTTGGCCTTTTGACAGTGACAATTTGCTACCCGTTCCTTCCTGTCCCCTTCCCTCCTCTCATCTTTTTTCTTAAACACCCTTAAATTTCTCCTTTGTAAAGTCGGCATAAAATCTACGTATTTGAAAGGGTATCGTCATCTCCACATCCTTTCCCACTGACATTTGCGACGGCAGATTTGGTGGAATCGTGGACATAATTTAAAGTGATGAAGAAGGAATTTTGTGCATTCGTAATCTTACCGAGGAGCGTAGGGTAGAATTGAAGTCGCCACATCCTCGCTTGAAAACGGTCATTTCTGTAGGACAAGCAGTCCGGAGGCAGAAGAGGAACTTCAATCGCTGTTATTTTTACCTCGTCTTAATCTGACCACCAACTTGGCGCCTCCTGGCGCGACGCCCGTGTTTTTGCATGCGTGTACGCGTGTACATGTTTCACGTCATGGTCCACTTGTGCATCCAGGGTCCGGGAGGCTAAAATCCACTCCCTTTCCCCCTCTTCACGTCGGATTTTTAGACAGGATTTTGATGCGTCCACTTCTTCTGAGGCGAATTGTCCACTTGTGCCGAATGATTCAGAGCCACATCTTCACCACACGACCGTATCCCACTTCACCCTTCCCCCTCTGCCTAAAATAAGTGATTTTTCAAATCATTTTTCGTTTACCTTAGGGAATGTAGTAGATTTACTTATTCAACACATTTTTTGGTCTCAGTTTTCCTCAGTATTTCATCAACAGTCTTTTAGCTTACTTGCACATAACAATGTCCACTTGGTCCGAAATTGGTGCAACTGGAACCGCCCTTGTAGGCCATTAATTCCCCAAATTAGTCCTTTCTATCACACTGTCTAATTAACCATGAACCACAAATACATGGATTGTGGTTTCAATGCATATATTTCCGGACATGGGGAGGCGTGGATGAAAGAAAGACCACTCCGAATCACATTGTGCGCCATGATTAGTAGGATGCCTTTCCTTCTGCGTCCCTCCGGCCACGCTAATGGGATATTTTGAGTTCAGACGTACTTTTTCTGCCCCTCCTGTAGATCTCATTTCGCTCATACCGACTTTCAGCGCTTTGGCTCGCACCACGTCGGGCAGTTTCGGCCTCGATAAGTGGTGGTTTGCCCGGGCGTCTACTCCCTACTTATGAGTTTATCCTCCATTTATGTTACAGTTGTTCACCAACAGAATCAATCTGTCAATAGAGTTTTTAAAAGGTTAAAAACCAGTTGATCCTACTTTTTTAACTGTTCTTTGTGGACTTATTTTCGTCAATTCAACCGAACTGCCATCTCTAACATATCTGTTCCATTCTCGAGTCCCCCCCATGAATCTCACTTTTTCACAATGAAATGCCACAGTAGACCACCGAGACGCTGCGACAAAGGTAGAATCTGTCTAACGTAATGCTGTCTACTAATTAGAGATGTTAATTCCCTTCAAGGCTAGATTCTCTCTACACTTATTTTGTTTCTTTTACTTATTTCGCTGAAGTAATTTTTTCGACAAAACACTGCGTGTACGGTGTAAGACTTACTTGACTCGGCTACCGAAAAGGGTGATGAGAAATTGCAGCAATTTAGGGTAGGACTCATCCAGACTGGATATTGTGAATTTTTTAATGGTATCTCCTCCCCTTCCCTCCCCCTCTTCCTTCAGCCAGCTTTCCACTTAACGAATTGGAAGGTCCACTGACCCGTTGTCTTGCCTCCTCTTCGTCAATAGAAGAGCATATCTCCTCGAGTGGGGAATATATAAGTCCAGTCTCCGTTTCCATCGATCAGGATGAAGCCGATGAGTCGGAAATTTTCTCCTCTCCACTACCTCAACAGCCTCCTTCTCGCTTTCCCTTCGTTCCTACCCCAGCCGAGTCGGTACAACGGATCGAGCGTGAGGGAAGTGAAGGAGGTGAGACATTTACGTATGAAGTGTCCGATGTGCCCATGAGATTCTGATAAATTTGAAAAATTGGTGCCTGAAGGCAAACAAATCTTCCAATAGTTGAGATTGTCAATTATTCTCTAGTCTTCGTGCTTAAATATTTGATCCAGCCTTGGTGATACGATAGTGTGTAGCTCGGTTATGGGGAACCTTTTAAAATATCTCTATGATCCTGATTAATCACTCGACTGTCATTCTCTTACTTGGCACATTCTTGCGGGTGTCTGGATGTTCTTCTCCGGTGGGTCAGTCGTTCTTACTGGACATATTTGCTAAAAACAGAACCTCCTGGACAAATGCGTCGCATAAGTCAACTTTAACACAACTGTCCCCTTATTTGATTTCTCCTAGCCAGCTTAGCGCCCACTTATACCTACTTAATCGTTGTCTGAGTGGTTCATTTTCTGTTTCTTGGCATCTGGAGGAACACAGAATCGCCATATTTAGTGACTCGTTAAAGAGGACCTATCGTGCTGCATAAAAGGGATGAAGAGGTAACAGGCTCCCATAAGTGGTATGATTAGCACTCCTTTAGTGGACTTCTCAAAATTTAACTATTCATTGTGGAAGCCGCTCTGAATTAATGACTCTAGACAATGGACTAGCGTCAATTTCCTATTTACACTTTTCCAATAGCTTTGAACTCCTCATCCTCATCGCCCTCCCACGCAACGTCCACGAGTACCAGTCCTCCCACCACGCCGTGCAATATCCAGGCATCTGCAAACCTCGCCTCTTCCACTCACCCGAGCTCTCCCGACTTCTCCTCCCTTACCATTCACTCGAATACCACGGGTCGAGGCAGCAGTGGCGGTAATGGGAGTGACAAGATTAATGCAGACAGCGATGCAGTGGTCGGGGGCCAATTTCACACTTGTCCGCACATGCGACCATCCTCACTGTTGTCTCAACATCAGCGAAAAATGCTTGGGGCTGACTCGGGCTTTCACTTTCACCCCCTCCTGTCCACTTCTGCTTCATCCTCAATCGGTGTCGTCGATTCAACTGCAGTGGTGATGACGGCGGAGGCGGCAACAAATGGGCGTTGCAGCCTCTCCTCGGGCTTTCAATCGCATTCACGCAATTCGAGTTTTGAGTCCGCAGGTTTATCGCGGTAAGACACTTCTCTTTGCTCCTACCACTCGAGAATAGGGGAATTATTCTTAAGGAAGATAGTCTAGATCAGCGAACCTGTTGCCAAAAAACCGGATGACGGGCGTTACAGAGTGCTTGCCCTATGGTTTTTAGCAGGAAATGAATCACCTGGATGTAATCTGTGGTCAGCCCCATGTCCTTTGGCCGAGTTTCCCCTGGATCGTTCTTGGTGCATTTTATTTGCAATGTCATCTGCATTTATTGGTGTTTCGGAATGCCCCATAACTTGTTAATGCACCGACGACGGGGAACTCGAATTTCTGTTCTGAAGTTATTGCCTGCTATCGTTACCTTACCCCGTAGCGCAGTTCCAACTTTTTAAAAGGTCTCCTTGCTGGGGAGAGGAAGATCTTCCCTCCCGTTCTCCCTTCCGATTCCAAAGATAAACTGGAAGCCTAAGTGCCTTAGTTTCTAATGGGATGGGAACCCGCTTTATTCATTTTTTCCTTTTAATGGAATCTTGCAAGGCCAGTCAGGCACAGTGATTTTAATAACAATTACACGACGTCGCCCCTCTCCCTCGCTCGTCAGACCAAACTGTAACCTGATTTCTTGATTGCTACAGCGACAGGCTGAATCATATGAATGCATAGTTTTGTCTGTATCAGCGGGGGGGGGGGGTTAAGCGGACTAGGCAAGAAGACACCAAAGAGTTTTGTGAAATTACCACCCGATTTTGCCATAAGATTATGTGACTATTTCGGTTCTCCTTTCAGATATTTTCCCGGTGACTTGGTGAGTGCTTCACTATCTACTCACTTTATACTTTTCCCTTTTTCCGTAGAAACTAGATTAACGCTTTTTTAGAGTTAGTTTCTTGCCTTTGCTGAGGCATTTGAAGCTGTGGCCGATGTCACATCCCTCCCTCTGCTATGTGTTTACGTCCCGATTCATAAATTTTACTGTCGCTTTAAAAAAGTTGTTGCTGTCTCTAATGGCATTTTAGCTGTTTCTGTTGGCCACTTACCTATGTCCGCCCTCGTTTTTCCTCGAATTCCCTTCGTTCGTCTTGTCAACAAATAGCCAGTTAGTTCTGTCACGATTTGGGGGAGAAATTTACAGTGGCTACAATTCTTAACCCGGAATAAGCCAATCCGTCTGCCACCTGTTTCCTCGAAGGGTAGTCTTTGGATAGAATTGGCTAATTTGTTTACGGAAAATGTTGGTTAATGCTTCTGACCCCTGGTGCCGCCCAGGTAATTCCGCCTCCTGTTTTGCGAACTCGATAAAGTTGTCGCGGCCTTAATGCGGTGAAATTTCTTACCCATACTTCCTGGAAGAATTTCCATTCGTTCACACCTGATTAACCCCCTCTTTGGGGCCATTTTTCCTCGCTACTTTCGTACGAAATCGAGGTGTCGGAGGAGAATGTCCAAAATGTCTTGAAATCCACATTAGTCTAAGTGGTGATTGTCTATTTCACGCACTAACTCTCTGATTGGCTGCTTTGTCGACTTCTTGCACGATAGTCTTGCAACCATTGAATTATCTAGATATCTTTTTTTTAACCATTTATCCATGCAGATGTGATGTATCATTGAACATGGAATGTAGAAGACGGATGCTGATCGTAGACTGAACGGGGTTTTTTTGTCAGTATGACATTACTTCAGTGGTAGGGGTTTTTTTTTCCTTTATTTAACGCAGTCCACAACCCTAACGGGCAGTGCTGGAGACTGTCAGTTGTCAGTTCTGCTTGCAAAAGCAGTAGTGCCAGCGGCAGTAAACAGCACCTCATCGATGTAACACGCGCGCCGCACGACGAAGTGGTGAGTCAAGTCCTCCGTACGCCGGCAGTCGCCCAGGTCCCACCACGTCCTTGCCGGTCTCCACTACAGGTTAGTTTCCGCCTCCCGTTAACTTGTTTTTTTTTCAACCCAACATGCCTCATCCCACCGCACGACCACACTCTTTCTCCATCTTTTTCTTTGCATAATCACTTTCCCACTTGTGAAAATTAACTGTCTGCCCTCTTTCCAGTTGTCCTTTCGAGGAATAGCCACTTTTCTCTAGGGTATGACACACTCACAAAGAGTCGCCCAGATCTCTCCCTCCTCAGTATGATTTTACGAGTTTGTGCCAGTCCAAATTCAATTAGTCTTTCACATCTGGATCAGACACTTCTCCGATTTCCCACTAAGTTTTTCCTTCTCCCTTTTTAATTACATCTGTTAATTGAAAGGCATTCCTAACAGATTCTCACGCATGGTTTTACGAAGTGATCATTAAACTCACTCATCCCCTAACCTATTATTATAATGGCTTGAGTAAATTCTGTATAGGATTATGGGTACAAAGAGCACAAGTGTAATGTTGACACTGTTCATTTGGCATTTTGCAGCCTCGCCCCACGGCTAGGCCACCTTAATTGCCCTTTCTATTTCCTGCTTTCCTCATCTAGCCACTGGTGACGCAGGTGCATGTCCCCTTGGATAGACGTTTTCATGATAAATTTTGGCAATTGCGCTATTGTGATACAATGTTAGGCGAGTGGTTGCTGCTCCTCCTGCTCTCGGCGATTGATGCTGAAGGTTGCGGGGTCGGAGTATGGAGGTATTGAGATTCCCTCTACAAACTATAAGATGGTGAGATACCTCTTGCATTTGCTCAACATCAGAACGTGTATGTCTGCTTATTGACTTCTTTTCCTCCTCCACCCTCTCCCTTCACGTTGTTGTTGTTGTAGTTGTCGTTGTTGTTATCGCCGCAGACTCGGATGCCGGTCTTCTTATTTTCTCCCCACCTCTCCTCTTCTACACTGCTTCACTATACCTCCTCAGAAGTCTCAGAGTAGTCTAAAAGGCGCTCATTCGGTCGTTTTCCCTTGTTTGTTTTGTTTCTTTTTTTCCTTTGCCCTACTTTACCACGTCTGTGGATTTTTGTGGGATGGGACAGGAAATTATCGGTTCACCGAATCCCTAAATGCAACACCGAAAGTTGACCTTTTACGTTATAATGGGAAGCTACGCATTACTTTCGGGGGGGGGGGAGGTGGGGCGTATAATAAATGACAAAAATGAAGACGTTTTCCAGGAGTAAGGGGAAGCTCAAGACAACACTGGCACACTGGAGAAGAGGTAGTAAATCTTTTAAAGCAGGCTTGAATAAACTAACGCCCCTGATTTTTCTCTTTAAAATGGAGGTGATTTGAGTACTCGACGTGTACAAAGACAGCGGATTTCACTCAGGTGACGTTGGCGGTTTGTCGTTTAGTTGATAGCACCCGACAGTCATAGGATTGTGTCCTTTCGTGATATAGAAAATGATCTTTGAAGTACGGTGTGCCAGTTGACCTTGCTAACTTAAGTTGGCAATTTTTTCTTTTGATTCTGTTTAATTGGTCTAGCGAATTAGCGTTGACATAATTTATTGCTCAGAAAGTGCGTCCGCGAATTTGACATCGGGGAGGGCGTTTATGAATGAGTTTTCTATGTGGTTGTGAATCTCGTCCGCCTTGTGGCATTGGTGAAGGAAAGTAGCGATCTAGATGGTGAGAATTGGCGAGTTAGGCTGATTGCCTTCTTTGGTCCTCTCAAGAGAATCACCGGCGGTTCAACAACGCCACGATATATATAGTGTCCAGATGACTTCCGAGCATGTTTGCGCGTACCTTCGTCTAGTGCCCTTGACGACCATAAAAAAGACAATATCTTGCGGAAGTCGATGCATTAAAAGAAGGAGGGGTCTCTAGCGACTGGTGTGTTATAAAATGGGGAGAGGGATGAAATGCTTTTGATTCACATCCGCGTAAACGCGCTCGGAGGAGTGACCCGACTGGCTTTAGAATCCATACGAAGGAATAACTTTATGTTGGATTTGGGCACAGGAGCTGTCCGGATATAACGAGTGACAGTCGAATTTAAAGAATTAAAACACGTGAGGTTATGATAGGATGGGAGAGAGGAGGGTAATCAGGAGAAAGATTTTAACCACACATTGACTGTAAGTTAAGCAGGAAACACGAAAGATGAACTAGATTGCAGAAGAGGTGAAAAGTTGAGGAAAGAAGGCAGTGAATTTAAAAGGGCAAACGAGAGAGAGAAGAGATTGGAAATATGAAGAAAAAAGAGAAACAAATCTAGGAAAACAGAAAACCAGGGTTACACGATCCACAAGAAAAAGGAAAACAAAAGAAAGCAAAAGGAGGAGCGGTCACATAGCACAAAGGCGCGGGGCGCGATGCGGGGGAAAAGCGGCGTGTCAGTGTGGCCGAGCGGTCTAAGGCGCCAGACTCAAGCGAAAGGCTTTCTGAGACTTCTGGTCCTCCCTGAGGGCGTGGGTTCGAATCCCACCGCTGACAGTGACCTTTTCCTCTCATCACACCACGGGACGCTATCTCGGTGTGAGGTGAGAGAGACAGTGTTCATATCTACTCTCGCTGCACTGCTAGGTGAGGGGGGGGGGGGGTAAAAGCCACGACGGACGTGAGGGCGTGGGACGAGAACCCAGCCGCATAAAACCACACTCGCAACCGAGCAACCGAGGGCGCCGGACGGCGGAGACGATGAAGGCGAAGATGGAGATGCCGGGGATCGAAACCCGGGGCCTCTCGCATGCGAAGCGAGCGCTCTACCACTGAGCTACATCCCCGCAACCAGGCGAGTGAACACGCTCATCACCTACCCACCGAGCAATAATCGGCATCCTGCTTGCTCATTGCTTGACGCCTCACCGTAGCGTCAGACAGCATACTCGAGGTGACGGTGTGTCCCCGCGGCGGGGACGCCTCCACTTGATTGGTTTCTTCGTACGTTCGTTCGTTCGTTCGTTCGTTTCGTTCGTTCGTTCGCTCGCTCGCAGGGAGGCAGGCAGGCAAACACCGTGAGCCTCTCACCGCGCGCATCGCGACTCGGCATCTGCATGGCCATTTGCCACAGCGTGACTTGGTAATGGGATGTGGGTTAGGAAGACTGGCCGAGGCGAGAGATGTGGCCATGAGCGATGGGGCTAAGATGGTGATTGTGGATGAGGCAGTGGGATGGGTGGCGGGGCCGTTGATGTGGTGGAAGGAAGGGAAGGAGAGGGCAACGCTATGCGTGCCTTCGTAGCTCAGGGGTTAGAGCACTGGTCTCGTAAACCAGGGGTCGAGAGTTCGATTCTCTCCGAGGGCAGCGGGCGCACGATCTGGCTGCGTCTTTATGCCACTCCACGCTTGTCGTCGACGCCGCGGTCTGACAATTGCGCAGCGCGGATAGACTAGGCATGCGATCAGCAGGAGGGGACAGGAGGGCATGTGGATGTGGCGATGTCGATGTCGAGTGGGCGGTGCTAGCAGGCACAGACAGGTTCGGGTAGAGTGTGGAGGGTGACCAAAAGTGACTCGACCGGGTTCGAACCGGGGACCTTCTGCGTGTAAAGCAGACGTGATGACCACTACACCACCGACCGCGTCCGAGGCGATGCGCACAGTCTTCACGCGGATAAAGCTAAACATGCCATTGGTAAACGGCAATACAGCACTGGCATGCGAGTTAAGAGAGCCGAGTGGATTTGTGCGTCGCAAAAGGCGTCCACAGCGGATACGGCAGGACAATAGCCGGCTACCGCGTGGCACTAAACACGTCAGTGGCGCAGACCACGTTTGTGAAGGAGCAAAAGAGATGGCGTCCTCATCCTCCTCATCTGGCGAGTGGGCAGTGGGCAGCCGGAGCCGAATACACATAGATCTGCAACGTGAGAGGCAAATGTGGGTGAAGGCGGACTACGAGATGCACGCGAGTGGTGAGGCGACGCGGCGAGAAGCGGCCAACCACACGCCTCGAGGCGCAGACAGCAGACAAGAGGGAGGGCCCATGGAGGTGGGGTTGGAGATGCCGGGGATCGAACCCGGGGCCTCTCGCATGCAAAGCGAGCGCTCTACCACTGAGCTACATCCCCTCACTGCTCGCGCCCACGCCCACACCCACACCCACACCCACACCCACACCCACGCCCACCTCCACCTCCACCTCCACCTCCACCGCCAACGCCAACGCCAACGCCAACGCCACCACCTCAGGACTGTACAGGCTTCTCACTCCCCCGAGTCACATTCCCTCCATCCTGACTTACCGCCTCGAGGCCAGGAGCGAGGACATTGAGACACATCTTCTTTATGGCAGTATGGTGGCAGGGTAAAAAAGCTTAAGTCTACCAATCGCCACTTTAACAAAGCTGACGCGCACGACGAGGACGAGAAGGGAAGAGCAGAGCAGAGCAGAGATCTTCTCGGAAAGGCCAAGTGAGATTTCCGACGAGGCGTGAGGATAGCTAGCCGTGAGGATGGGAAGGTAGACAGACGAGCAGGGGATAGGGTGGAGGGGAGGGAGAGAGTGAGAGAGCGAGAGAGTGATGTGGGAAAAGCCTGCGTCAGCCGGGATTCGAACCCGGGTCGCATGCGTGGGAGGCATGCATGATACCACTACACTACTGACGCGGCCACGTGCTGCCTTCTGTCTCCACCTACCTCTGCCTCTACGGCCAACAAGCCCAAACACCTACTGCCTTACTGGCCTCCTCCTCCGCCTATTGCACCTCCTCCTCCTCCTCCTCCTCCTCCTCCTCCTCCTCCTTCTGCGGCACCTTTACCTTTACCTTTACACTTACACTTACCTTACCTTTACCCTCACCTACATCGCCCACTCCGCCCCCAGATTCGATATGTTCATTGGTGCAGGCATGGCTTCGGGTTGGCATCTCTTATCTCTCCTCTCTCTTCCCTTCCCCCTGCCCTCCTCTTCCCTCGCCTCGCCTCTCTTGCCATGTCTTGCCTTGTCCCCATCCTCCATCGTAGTGCTGTCCGTTTCTTCCGCCAACTGCGTCACATTGCCGGATGCTCTACACGGAGCAGAGAGCGCGAACTAGCTTCGCGGGGACGCGGAGAGGGTGAGTGTGCCACCGACAGGGAGGGTGCAGACGGCGGGGCCAGGCGAGGCGGGATGAGGACGCCGGGGAGAAAGGACGTGTGATTGCATGCCCGAGGAGACGGAGAGGGGTTGGGGTCTGTGTTCAACGTGGCTGGAGGCCACGCAAGGCGGTAGGCGGTAGGCGGTAGGCGGTAGGCGGTAGGGCGGGGCGCGGGACGCGATGCGCGGGGGAAAGCGGCGTGTCAGTGTGGCCGAGCGGTCTAAGGCGCCAGACTCAAGCGAAAGGCTTTCTGAGACTTCTGGTCCTCCCTGAGGGCGTGGGTTCGAATCCCACCGCTGACAGTGACCTTTTCCTCTCATCACACCACGGGACGCTATCTCGGTGTGAGGTGAGAGAGACAGTGTTCATATCTACTCTCGCTGCACTGCTAGGTGAGGGGGGGGGGGGGTAAAAGCCACGACGGACGTGAGGGCGTGGGACGAGAACCCAGCCGCATAAACCACACTCGCAACCGAGCAACCGAGGGCGCCGGACGGCGGAGACGATGAAGGCGAAGATGGAGATGCCGGGATCGAACCCGGGGCCTCTCGCATGCGAAGCGAGCGCTCTACCACTGAGCTACATCCCCGCAACCAGGCGAGTGAACACGCTCATCACCTACCCACCGAGCAATAATCGGCATCCTGCTTGCTCATTGCTTGACGCCTCACCGTAGCGTCAGACAGCATACTCGAGGTGACGGTGTGTCCCCGCGGCGGGGACGCCTCCACTTGATTGGTTTCTTCGTACGTTCGTTCGTTCGTTCGTTCGTTCGTTCGTTCGTTCGTTCGTTCGTTCGCTCGCTCGCAGGGAGGCAGGCAGGCAAACACCGTGAGCCTCTCACGCGCGCATCGCGACTCGGCATCTGCATGGCCATTTGCCACAGCGTGACTTGGTAATGGGATGTGGGTTAGGAAGACTGGCCGAGGCGAGAGATGTGGCCATGAGCGATGGGGCTAAGATGGTGATTGTGGATGAGGCAGTGGGATGGGTGGCGGGGCCGTTGATGTGGTGGAAGGAAGGGAAGGAGAGGGACGCTATGCGTGCCTTCGTAGCTCAGGGGTTAGAGCACTGGTCTCGTAAACCAGGGGTCGAGAGTTCGATTCTCTCCGAGGGCAGCGGGCGCACGATCTGGCTGCGTCTTTATGCCACTCCACGCCTTGTCGTCGACGCCGCGGTCTGACAAATTGCGCAGCGCGGATAGACTAGGCATGCGATCAGCAGGAGGGGACAGGAGGGCATGTGGATGTGGCGATGTCGATGTCGAGTGGGCGGTGCTAGCAGGCACAGACAGGTTCGGGTAGAGTGTGGAGGGTGACCAAAAGTGACTCGACCCGGGTTCGAACCGGGGACCTTCTGCGTGTAAAGCAGACGTGATGACCACTACACCACCGAGCCGCGTCCGAGGCGATGCGCACAGTCTTCACGCGGATAAAGCTAAACATGCCATTGGTAAACGGCAATACAGCACTGGCATGCGAGTTAAGAGAGCCGAGTGGATTTGTGCGTCGCAAAAGGCGTCCACAGCGGATACGGCAGGACAATAGCCGGCTACCGCGTGGCACTAAACACGTCAGTGGCGCAGACCACGTTTGTGAATGAGCAAAAGAGATGGCGTCCTCATCCTCCTCATCTGGCGAGTGGGGCAGTGGGCAGCCGGAGCCGAATACACATAGATCTGCAACGTGAGAGGCAAATGTGGGTGAAGGCGGACTACGAGATGCACGCGAGTGGTGAGGCGACGCGGCGAGAAGCGGCCAACCACACGCCTCGAGGCGCAGACAGCAGACAAGAGGGAGGCCCATGGAGGTGGGGTTGGAGATGCCGGGGATCGAACCCGGGGCCTCTCGCATGCAAAGCGAGCGCTCTACCACTGAGCTACATCCCCTCACTGCTCGCGCCCACGCCCACACCCACACCCACACCCACACCCACACCCACGCCCACCTCCACCTCCACCTCCACCTCCACCGCCAACGCCAACGCCAACGCCACGCCAACGCCAACGCCACCACCTCAGGACTGTACAGGCTTCTCACTCCCCCGAGTCACATTCCCTCCATCCTGACTTACCGCCTCGAGGCCAGGAGCGAGGACATTGAGACACATCTTCTTATGGCAGTATGGTGGCAGGGTAAAAAAGCTTAAGTCTACCAATCGCCACTTTAACAAAGCTGACGCGCACGACGAGGACGAGAAGGGAAGAGCAGAGCAGAGCAGAGATCTTCTCGGAAAGGCCAAGTGAGATTTCCGACGAGGCGTGAGGATAGCTAGCCGTGAGGATGGGAAGGTAGACAGACGAGCAGGGGATAGGGTGGAGGGGAGGGAGAGAGTGAGAGAGCGAGAGAGTGATGTGGGAAAAGCCTGCGTCAGCCGGGATTCGAACCCGGGTCGCATGCGTGGGAGGCATGCATGATACCACTACACTACTGACGCGGCCACGTGCTGCCTTCTGTCTCCACCTACCTCTGCCTCTACGGCCAACAAGCCCAAACACCTACTGCCTTACTGGCCTCCTCCTCCGCCTATTGCACCTCCTCCTCCTCCTCCTCCTCCTCCTCCTCCTCCTCCTTCTGCGGCACCTTTACCTTTACCTTTACACTTACGCTTACCTTACCTTTACCCTCACCTACATCGCCCACTCCGCCCCCAGATTCGATATGTTCATTGGTGCAGGCATGGCTTCGGGTTGGCATCTCTTATCTCTCCTCTCTCTTCCCTTCCCCCCTGCCCTCCTCTTCCCTCGCCTCGCCTCTCTTGCCATGTCTTGCCTTGTCCCCATCCTCCATCGTAGTGCTGTCCGTTTCTTCCGCCAACTGCGTCCACATTGCCGGATGCTCTACACGGAGCAGAGAGCGCGAACTAGCTTCGCGGGGACGCGGAGAGGGTGAGTGTGCCACCGACAGGGAGGGTGCAGACGGCGGGGCCAGGCGAGGCGGGATGAGGACGCCGGGGAGAAAGGACGTGTGATTGCATGCCCGAGGAGACGGAGAGGGGTTGGGGTCTGTGTTCAACGTGGCTGGAGGCCACGCAAGGCGGTAGGCGGTAGGCGGTAGGCGGTAGGCGGTAGGCGGGGCGCGGGGACGCGATGCGCGGGGGGAAAGCGGCGTGTCAGTGTGGCCGAGCGGTCTAAGGCGCCAGACTCAAGCGAAAGGCTTTCTGAGACTTCTGGTCCTCCCTGAGGGCGTGGGTTCGAATCCCACCGCTGACAGTGACCTTTTTCCTCTCATCACACCACGGGACGCTATCTCGGTGTGAGGTGAGAGAGACAGTGTTCATATCTACTCTCGCTGCACTGCTAGGTGAGGGGGGGGGGGGGTAAAAGCCACGACGGACGTGAGGGCGTGGGACGAGAACCCAGCCGCATAAACCACACTCGCAACCGAGCAACCGAGGGCGCCGGACGGCGGAGACGATGAAGGCGAAGATGGAGATGCCGGGGATCGAACCCGGGGCCTCTCGCATGCGAAGCGAGCGCTCTACCACTGAGCTACATCCCCGCAACCAGGCGAGTGAACACGCTCATCACCTACCCACCGAGCAATAATCGGCATCCTGCTTGCTCATTGCTTGACGCCTCACCGTAGCGTCAGACAGCATACTCGAGGTGACGGTGTGTCCCCGCGGCGGGGACGCCTCCACTTGATTGGTTTCTTCGTACGTTCGTTCGTTCGTTCGTTCGTTCGTTCGTTCGTTCGTTCGTTCGCTCGCTCGCAGGGAGGCAGGCAGGCAAACACCGTGAGCCTCTCACCGCGCGCATCGCGACTCGGCATCTGCATGGCCATTTGCCACAGCGTGACTTGGTAATGGGATGTGGGTTAGGAAGACTGGCCGAGGCGAGAGATGTGGCCATGAGCGATGGGGCTAAGATGGTGATTGTGGATGAGGCAGTGGGATGGGTGGCGGGGCCGTTGATGTGGTGGAAGGAAGGGAAGGAGAGGGCAACGCTATGCGTGCCTTCGTAGCTCAGGGGTTAGAGCACTGGTCTCGTAAACCAGGGGTCGAGAGTTCGATTCTCTCCGAGGGCAGCGGGCGCACGATCTGGCTGCGTCTTTATGCCACTCCACGCCTTGTCGTCGACGCCGCGGTCTGACAATTGCGCAGCGCGGATAGACTAGGCATGCGATCAGCAGGAGGGGACAGGAGGGCATGTGGATGTGGCGATGTCGATGTCGAGTGGGCGGTGCTAGCAGGCACAGACAGGTTCGGGTAGAGTGTGGAGGGTGACCAAAAGTGACTCGACCCGGGTTCGAACCGGGGACCTTCTGCGTGTAAAGCAGACGTGATGACCACTACACCACCGAGCCGCGTCCGAGGCGATGCGCACAGTCTTCACGCGGATAAAGCTAAACATGCCATTGGTAAACGGCAATACAGCACTGGCATGCGAGTTAAGAGAGCCGAGTGGATTTGTGCGTCGCAAAAGGCGTCCACAGCGGATACGGCAGGACAATAGCCGGCTACCGCGTGGCACTAAACACGTCAGTGGCGCAGACCACGTTTGTGAATGAGCAAAAGAGATGGCGTCCTCATCCTCCTCATCTGGCGAGTGGGCAGTGGGCAGCCGGAGCCGAATACACATAGATCTGCAACGTGAGAGGCAAATGTGGGTGAAGGCGGACTACGAGATGCACGCGAGTGGTGAGGCGACGCGGCGAGAAGCGGCCAACCACACGCCTCGAGGCGCAGACAGCAGACAAGAGGGAGGGCCCATGGAGGTGGGGTTGGAGATGCCGGGGATCGAACCCGGGGCCTCTCGCATGCAAAGCGAGCGCTCTACCACTGAGCTACATCCCCTCACTGCTCGCGCCCACGCCCACACCCACACCCACACCCACACCCACACCCACGCCCACCTCCACCTCCACCTCCACCTCCACCGCCAACGCCAACGCCAACGCCAACGCCAACGCCAACGCCACCACCTCAGGACTGTACAGGCTTCTCACTCCCCCGAGTCACATTCCCTCCATCCTGACTTACCGCCTCGAGGCCAGGAGCGAGGACATTGAGACACATCTTCTTATGGCAGTATGGTGGCAGGGTAAAAAGCTTAAGTCTACCAATCGCCACTTTAACAAAGCTGACGCGCACGACGAGGACGAGAAGGGAAGAGCAGAGCAGAGCAGAGATCTTCTCGGAAAGGCCAAGTGAGATTTCCGACGAGGCGTGAGGATAGCTAGCCGTGAGGATGGGAAGGTAGACAGACGAGCAGGGGATAGGGTGGAGGGGAGGGAGAGAGTGAGAGAGCGAGAGAGTGATGTGGGAAAAGCCTGCGTCAGCCGGGATTCGAACCCGGGTCGCATGCGTGGGAGGCATGCATGATACCACTACACTACTGACGCGGCCACGTGCTGCCTTCTGTCTCCACCTACCTCTGCCTCTACGGCCAACAAGCCCAAACACCTACTGCCTTACTGGCCTCCTCCTCCGCCTATTGCACCTCTCCTCCTCCTCCTCCTCCTCCTCCTCCTCCTCCTTCTGCGGCACCTTTACCTTTACCTTTACACTTACGCTTACCTTACCTTTACCCTCACCTACATCGCCCACTCCGCCCCCAGATTCGATATGTTCATTGGTGCAGGCATGGCTTCGGGTTGGCATCTCTTATCTCTCCTCTCTCTTCCCTTCCCCCCTGCCCTCCTCTTCCCTCGCCTCGCCTCTCTTGCCATGTCTTGCCTTGTCCCCCATCCTCCATCGTAGTGCTGTCCGTTTCTTCCGCCAACTGCGTCCACATTGCCGGATGCTCTACACGGAGCAGAGAGCGCGAACTAGCTTCGCGGGGACGCGGAGAGGGTGAGTGTGCCACCGACAGGGAGGGTGCAGACGGCGGGGCCAGGCGAGGCGGGATGAGGACGCCGGGGAGAAAGGACGTGTGATTGCATGCCCGAGGAGACGGAGAGGGGTTGGGTCTGTGTTCAACGTGGCTGGAGGCCACGCAAGGCGGTAGGCGGTAGGCGGTAGGCGGTAGGCGGTAGGCGGTAGGCGGGGCGCGGGACGCGATGCGCGGGGGAAAGCGGCGTGTCAGTGTGGCCGAGCGGTCTAAGGCGCCAGACTCAAGCGAAAGGCTTTTCTGAGACTTCTGGTCCTCCCTGAGGGCGTGGGTTCGAATCCCACCGCTGACAGTGACCTTTTCCTCTCATCACACCACGGGACGCTATCTCGGTGTGAGGTGAGAGAGACAGTGTTCATATCTACTCTCGCTGCACTGCTAGGTGAGGGGGGGGGGGGGGGTAAAAGCCACGACGGACGTGAGGGCGTGGGACGAGAACCCAGCCGCATAAACCACACTCGCAACCGAGCAACCGAGGGCGCCGGACGGCGGAGACGATGAAGGCGAAGATGGAGATGCCGGGGATCGAACCCGGGGCCTCTCGCATGCGAAGCGAGCGCTCTACCACTGAGCTACATCCCCGCAACCAGGCGAGTGAACACGCTCATCACCTACCCACCGAGCAATAATCGCATCCTGCTTGCTCATTGCTTGACGCCTCACCGTAGCGTCAGACAGCATACTCGAGGTGACGGTGTGTCCCCGCGGCGGGGACGCCTCCACTTGATTGGTTTCTTCGTACGTTCGTTCGTTCGTTCGTTCGTTCGTTCGTTCGTTCGTTCGCTCGCTCGCTCGCAGGGAGGCAGGCAGGCAAACACCGTGAGCCTCTCACCGCGCGCATCGCGACTCGGCATCTGCATGGCCATTTGCCACAGCGTGACTTGGTAATGGGATGTGGGTTAGGAAGACTGGCCGAGGCGAGAGATGTGGCCATGAGCGATGGGGCTAAGATGGTGATTTGTGGATGAGGCAGTGGGATGGGTGGCGGGGCCGTTGATGTGGTGGAAGGAAGGGAAGGAGAGGGCAACGCTATGCGTGCCTTCGTAGCTCAGGGGTTAGAGCACTGGTCTCGTAAACCAGGGGTCGAGAGTTCGATTCTCTCCGAGGGCAGCGGGCGCACGATCTGGCTGCGTCTTTATGCCACTCCACGCCTTGTCGTCGACGCCGCGGTCTGACAATTGCGCAGCGCGGATAGACTAGGCATGCGATCAGCAGGAGGGGACAGGAGGGCATGTGGATGTGGCGATGTCGATGTCGAGTGGGCGGTGCTAGCAGGCACAGACAGGTTCGGGTAGAGTGTGGAGGGTGACCAAAAGTGACTCGACCCGGGTTCGAACCGGGGACCTTCTGCGTGTAAAGCAGACGTGATGACCACTACACCACCGAGCCGCGTCCGAGGCGATGCGCACAGTCTTCACGCGGATAAAGCTAAACATGCCATTGGTAAACGGCAATACAGCACTGGCATGCGAGTTAAGAGAGCCGAGTGGATTTGTGCGTCGCAAAAGGCGTCCACAGCGGATACGGCAGGACAATAGCCGGCTACCGCGTGGGCACTAAACACGTCAGTGGCGCAGACCACGTTTGTGAATGAGCAAAAGAGATGGCGTCCTCATCCTCCTCATCTGGCGAGTGGGCAGTGGGCAGCCGGAGCCGAAATACACATAGATCTGCAACGTGAGAGGCAAATGTGGGTGAAGGCGGACTACGAGATGCACGCGAGTGGTGAGGCGACGCGGCGAGAAGCGGCCAACCACACGCCTCGAGGCGCAGACAGCAGACAAGAGGGAGGGCCCATGAGTGGGGTTGGAGATGCCGGGGATCGAACCCGGCCTCTCGCATGCAAAGCGAGCGCTCTACCACTGAGCTACATCCCCTCACTGCTCGCGCCCACGCCCACACCCACACCCACACCCACACCCACACCCACACCCACCTCCACCTCCACCTCCACCTCCACCGCCAACGCCAACGCCAACGCCAACGCCAACGCCAACGCCACCACCTCAGACTGTACAGGCTTCTCACTCCCCCGAGTCACATTCCCTCCATCCTGACTTACCGCCTCGAGGCCAGGAGCGAGGACATTGAGACAACATCTTCTTATGGCAGTATGGTGGCAGGGTAAAAAAGCTTAAGTCTACCAATCGCCACTTTAACAAAGCTGACGCGCACGACGAGGACGAGAAGGGAAGAGCAGAGCAGAGCAGAGATCTTCTCGGAAAAGGCCAAAGTGAGATTTCCGACGAGGCGTGAGGATAGCTAGCCGTGAGGATGGGAAGGTAGACAGACGAGCAGGGGATAGGGTGGAGGGAGGGAGAGAGTGAGAGAGCGAGAGAGTGATGTGGGAAAAGCCTGCGTCAGCCGGGATTCGAACCCGGGTCGCATGCGTGGGAGGCATGCATGATACCACTACACTACTGACGCGGCCACGTGCTGCCTTCTGTCTCCACCTACCTCTGCCTCTACGGCCAACAAGCCCAAACACCTACTGCCTTACTGGCCTCCTCCTCCGCCCTATTGCACCTCCTTCTCTCCTCCTCCTCCTCCTCCTCCTCCTTCTGCGGCACCTTTACCTTTTACCTTTACACTTACGCTTACCTTACCTTTACCCTCACCTACATCGCCCACTCCGCCCCCAGATTCGATATGTTCATTGGTGCAGGCATGGCTTCGGGTTGGCATCTCTTATCTCTCCTCTCTCTTCCCTTCCCCCCCTGCCCTCCTCTATCCCTCGCCTCGCCTCTCTTGCCATGTCTTGCCTTGTCCCCATCCTCCATCGTAGTGCTGTCCGTTTCTTCCGCCAACTGCGTCCACATTGCCGGATGCTCTACACGGAGCAGAGAGCGCGAAACTAGCTTCGCGGGGACGCGGAGAGGGTGAGTGTGCCACCGACAGGGAGGGTGCAGACGGCGGGGCCAGGCGAGGCGGGATGAGGACGCCGGGGAGAAAGGACGTGTGATTGCATGCCCCGAGGAGACGGAGAGGGGTTGGGGTCTGTGTTCAACGTGGCTGGAGGCCACGCAAGGCGGTAGGCGGTAGGCGGTAGGCGGTAGGTAGGCGGGGCGCGGGACGCGATGCGCGGGGGAAAGCGGCGTGTCAGTGTGGCCGAGCGGTCTAAGGCGCCAGACTCAAGCGAAAGGCTTTCTGAGACTTCTGGTCCTCCCTGAGGGCGTGGGGTTCGAATCCCACCGCTGACAGTGACCTTTTCCTCTCATCACACCACGGGACGCTATCTCGGTGTGAGGTGAGAGAGACAGTGTTCATATCTACTCTCGCTGCACTGCTAGGTGAGGGGGGGGGGGGGTAAAAGCCACGACGGACGTGAGGGCGTGGGACGAGAACCCAGCCGCATAAACCACACTCGCAACCGAGCAACCGAGGGCGCCGGACGGCGGAGACGATGAAGGCGAAGATGGAGATGCCGGGGATCGAACCGGGGCCCTCTCGCATGCGAAGCGAGCGCTCTACCACTGAGCTACATCCCCGCAACCAGCGAGTGAACACGCTCATCACCTACCCACCGAGCAATAATCGGCATCCTGCTTGCTCATTGCTTGACGCCTCACCGTAGCGTCAGACAGCATACTCGAGGTGACGGTGTGTCCCCGCGGCGGGGACGCCCTCCACTTGATTGGTTTCTTCGTACGTTCGTTCGTTCGTTCGTTCGTTCGTTCGTTCGTTTCGTTCGTTCGCTCGCTCGCTCGCAGGGAGGCAGGCAGGCAAACACCGTGAGCCTCTCACCGCGCGCATCGCGACTCCGGCATCTGCATGGCCATTTGCCACAGCGTGACTTGGTAATGGGATGTGGGTTAGGAAGACTGGCCGAGGCGAGAGATGTGGCCATGAGCGATGGGGGCTAAGATGGTGATTGTGGATGAGGCAGTTGGGATGGGTGGCGGGGCCGTTGATGTGGTGGAAGGAAGGGAAGGAGAGGGCAACGCTATGCGTGCCTTCGTAGCTCAGGGGTTAGAGCACTGGTCTCGTAAACCAGGGGTCGAGAGTTCGATTCTCTCCGAGGGCAGCGGGCGCACGATCTGGCTGCGTCTTTATGCCACTCCACGCCTTGTCGTCGACGCCGCGGTCTGACAATTGCGCAGCGCGGATAGACTAGGCATGCGATCAGCAGGAGGGGACAGGAGGGCATGTGGATGTGGCGATGTCGATGTCGAGTGGGCGGTGCTAGCAGGCACAGACAGGTTCGGGTAGAGTGTGGAGGGTGACCAAAAGTGACTCGACCCGGGTTCGAACCGGGGACCTTCTGCGTGTAAAGCAGACGTGATGACCACTACACCACCGAGCCGCGTCCGAGGCGATGCGCACAGTCTTCACGCGGATAAAGCTAAACATGCCATTGGTAAACGGCAATACAGCACTGGCATGCGAGTTAAGAGAGCCGAGTGGATTTGTGCGTCGCAAAAGGCGTCCACAGCGGATACGGCAGGACAATAGCCGGCTACCGCGTGGCACTAAACACGTCAGTGGCGCAGACCACGTTTGTGAAGGAGCAAAAGAGATGGCGTCCTCATCCTCCTCATCTGGCGAGTGGGCAGTGGGCAGCCGGAGCCGAATACACATAGATCTGCAACGTGAGAGGCAAATGTGGGTGAAGGCGGACTACGAGATGCACGCGAGTGGTGAGGCGACGCGGCGAGAAGCGGCCAACCACACGCCTCGAGGCGCAGACAGCAGACAAGAGGGAGGGCCCATGGAGGTGGGGTTGGAGATGCCGGGGATCGAACCCGGGGCCTCTCGCATGCAAAGCGAGCGCTCTACCACTGAGCTACATCCCCTCACTGCTCGCGCCCACGCCCACACCCACACCCACACCCACACCCACACCCACACGCCCACCTCCACCTCCACCTCCACCTCCACCGCCAAACCCAAACGCCAACGCCAACGCCAACGCCAACCACCTCAGGACTGTTACAGGCTTCTCACTCCCCCGAGTCACATTCCCTCCATCCTGACTTACCGCCTCGAGGCCAGGAGCGAGGACATTGAGACACATCTTCTTATGGCAGTATGGTGGCAGGGTAAAAAGCTTAAGTCTACCAATCGCCACTTTTAACAAAGCTGACGCGCACGACGAGGACGAGAAGGGAAGAGCAGAGCAGAGCAGAGATCTTCTCGGAAAGGCCAAGTGAGATTTCCGACGAGGCGTGAGGATAGCTAGCCGTGAGGATGGGAAGGTAGACAGACGAGCAGGGATAGGGTGGAGGGGAGGGAGAGAGTGAGAGAGCGAGAGAGTGATGTGGAAAAGCCTGCGTCAGCCGGGATTCGAACCCGGGTCGCATGCGTGGGAGGCATGCATGATACCACTACACTACTGACGCGGCCACGTGCTGCCTTCTGTCTCCACCTACCTCTGCCTCTACGGCCAACAAGCCCAAACACCTACTGCCTTTACTGGCCTCCTCCTCCGCCTATTGCACCTCCTCCTCCTCCTCTCCTCCTCCTCCTCCTTCTGCGGCACCTTTACCTTTACCTTTACACTTACGCTTACCTTACCTTTACCCTCACCTACATCGCCCACTCCGCCCCCAGATTCGATATGTTCATTGGTGCAGGCATGGCTTTCGGGTTGGCATCTCTTATCTCTCCTCTCTCTTCCCTTCCCCCCTGCCCTCCTCTTCCTCGCCTCGCCTCTCTTGCCATGTCTTGCCTTGTCCCCATCCTCCATCGTAGTGCTGTCCGTTTCTTCCGCCAACTGCGTCCACATTGCCGGATGCTCTACACGGAGCAGAGAGCGCGAACTAGCTTCGCGGGGACGCGGAGAGGGTGAGTGTGCCACCGACAGGAGGGTGCAGACGGCGGGGCAGGCGAGGCGGGATGAGGACGCCGGGAGAAAGGACGTGTGATTGCATGCCCGAGGAGACGGAGAGGGGTTGGGGTCTGTGTTCAACGTGGCTGGAGGCCACGCAAGGCGGTAGGCGGTAGGCGGTAGGCGGTAGGCGGGGCGCGGGACGCGATGCGCGGGGAAAGCGGCGTGTCAGTGTGGCCGAGCGGTCTAAGGCGCCAGACTCAAGCGAAAGCTTTCTGAGACTTCTGGTCCTCCCTGAGGGCGTGGGTTCGAATCCCACCGCTGACAGTGACCTTTTCCTCTCATCACACCACGGGACGCTATCTCGGTGTGAGGTGAGAGAGACAGTGTTCATATCTACTCTCGCTGCACTGCTAGGTGAGGGGGGGGGGGTAAAAGCCACGACGGACGTGAGGGCGTGGGACGAGAACCCAGGCCGCATAAACCACACTCGCAACCGAGCAACCGAGGGCGCCGGACGGCGGAGACGATGAAGGCGAAGATGGAGATGCCGGGAATCGAACCCGGGGCCTCTCGCATGCGAAGCGAGCGCTCTACCACTGAGCTACATCCCCGCAACCAGGCGAGTGAACACGCTCATCACCTACCCACCGAGCAATAATCGGCATCCTGCTTGCTCATTGCTTGACGCCTCACCGTAGCGTCAGACAGCATACTCGAGGTGACGTGTGTCCCCGCGGCGGGGACGCCTCCACTTGATTGGTTTCTTCGTACGTTCGTTCGTTCGTTCGTTCGTTCGTTCGTTCGTTCGTTCGTTTCGCTCGCTCGCAGGGAGGCAGGCAGGCAAAACACCGTGAGCCTCTCACCGCGCGCATCGCGACTCGGCATCTGCATGGCCATTTGCCACAGCGTGACTTGGTAATGGGATGTGGGTTAGGAAGACTGGCCGAGGCGAGAGATGTGGCCATGAGCGATGGGGCTAAGATGGTGATTGTGGATGAGGCAGTGGGATGGGTGGCGGGGCCGTTGATGTGGTGGAAGGAAGGGAAGGAGAGGGCAACGCTATGCGTGCCTTCGTAGCTCAGGGGTTAGAGCACTGGTCTCGTAAACCAGGGGTCGAGAGTTCGATTCTCTCCGAGGGCAGCGGGCGCACGATCTGGCTTGCGTCTTTATGCCACTCCACGCCTTGTCGTCGACGCCGCGGTCTGACAATTGCGCAGCGCGGATAGACTAGGCATGCGATCAGCAGGAGGGGACAGGAGGGCATGTGGATGTGGCGATGTCGATGTCGAGTGGGCGGTGCTAGCAGGCACAGACAGGTTCGGGTAGAGTGTGGAGGGTGACCAAAAGTGACTCGACCCGGGTTCGAACCGGGGACCTTCTGCGTGTAAAGCAGACGTGATGACCACTACACCACCGAGCCGCGTCCGAGGCGATGCGCACAGTCTTCACGCGGATAAAGCTAAACATGCCATTGGTAAACGGCAATACTGCACTGGCATGCGAGTTAAGAGAGCCGAGTGGATTTGTGCGTCGCAAAAGGCGTCCACAGCGGATACGGCAGGACAATAGCCGGCTACCGCGTGGCACTAAACACGTCAGTGGCGCAGACACGTTTTGTGAAGGAGCAAAGAGATGGGCGTCTCATCCTCCTCATCTGGCGAGTGGGCAGTGGGCAGCCGGAGCCGATACACATAGATCTGCAACGTGAGAGGCAAATGTGGGTGAAGGCGGACTACGAGATGCACGCGAGTGGTGAGGCGACGCGGCGAGAAGCGGCCAACCACACGCCTCGAGGCGCAGACAGCAGACAAGAGGGAGGGCCCATGGAGGGTGGGTTGGAGATGCCGGGGATCGAACCCGGGGCCTCTCGCATGCAAAGCGAGCGCTCTACCACTGAGCTACATCCCCTCACTGTCGCGCCCACGCCCACACCCACACCCACACCACACACTCCACCTCACCTCCACCTCCACCTCCACCTCCACCGCCAACGCAACGCCAACGCCAACGCCAACGCCAACGCCAACACACCTCAGGACTGTACAGGAGATCGCTGAATAGCCTCCAACGAGGCGAATTGGCCTCCCAAATTGCGGTGGCATTTTGTGCCAATGTATACGCTAAAGCGAGCGGCAATTACTTTTATGTTGCGGCTGGCGTCACATGTGCATTAATCTTGTAAGTGGGGTGGCGCTGGTCGGTGGAGGCTGACTGCGATGGCTTAGGAGAAGCACTCGACGTTGGGTGGACCTACTGCCATCGTGACCGGCAGCGACACCCATCAGGCAGTCACATTCTCTTAATCCAACTGTCCGCTTTCTCCCTCTCTTCCACATGGTCTGGCACTCTCCTGCCAGCGTTGAGTGGAAAGAGCCTGCAGTACCAGGCAATTCGTCTCTTTGCCCTCCCCCCCTCCACCCCCTCATCCCCCTGCTCCTCTTCCCCCCCCCACCCTTCATCTCATGCGCGAAGCTGTCATTCCCGCCTGATCGAGGTGTCTTTGCTCCGCACTGTTACCGTAATGAAGCACTCAGACGCGTTAAGAATACACAAATTTAACCTTATAAATCATGTTTAAAGGCGATTGGGACAATGTTGAAGTCGAAAGATGGGCATTGTTGATATGGCAGCAGGAATCGTGTTTGTCCATTTCCGGTCCAGAGTTTGCCACCCCTTGGCGACGAATTGTGAGACGGAATTATGCGTTAATTAGAAGTTAATCAACTTAATTTTGTACCATCTCTGCCTTGGTGAGCTCGTCAATGTCTCCCCAAATCGCCACCGATGCGTGACCACGCAGCTCTTCCGCCTTCTGCTCCTCCTCTACCTCCTCCTCCTCCTCCTCCTCCTCCCGCTAACCCCCTCCCCTCCCCACCCCCCACAACCCTTCTCTCCCTCGGCGATTGGAGGGCATCATGCACCCCGCGATTGTGGATGCATTTGCAGTGTGGCTGGCAATTTGGCCTACACCGTCAACTTCGAGAGCCGTGAGTCGGCTACTCATTCTCGTGAGCAAGAATGAGAGCGTCGACTGGGTGCATCAAAAGATGCGCTTTCGAAGAGCGGAGTCTGCAGGCATTCCGCTGCAACCGGGTTCCGATGACTCCCCTTTCTTTGTCCAATCTTCCCGGAGTCTTCGTGCCAGCCCTCGATGCACAACGCTCAAAAGCGGCGTCTTGAGGGTGCACAGACTCTGACGCTGGTTGAGCGAAATCGACGCCGAGGGCCCACCGAGCCGCCTCTCAGTGTAGCTGGGAGTTTGAGGCGCGGCGTCGACTTTGAGGTCGGTGAATCGGCTACTCAACGCAGTTAAGTAAACATGACAATGCGGTCGGAGTCCACTCACAATGAAGAGGTGGCCGAGCGATTGTGCACTAATTCGTCTCCCATGAGGTGCGATGACTTAGACTGCTCCCACGGCTGCCCTCCGCTCTTGTGGTACGAGGCATCCGTCCACTGAATGCATGGAGATTTCTTATAGGAGGCACCTCGTCGGTGTGCACAGCGGGGGAGAAAAGTGTTCCCCCGGAGTGACGGACTACACCTCAGCGCGGCGACAAAGAGCGTGTAACCACCGAGAGTGTCTGTCTCAATGCCTCCCAACTCTCCATTTTTCCTTACATCCTAACGCGTCCCCTCAGGTGTCACCTTGACGGGGAAATGAAGGCGCCAAAATGCGGTGAAGCAAGTGGGCCATGGATTGGGGAATGGAAGCACTTATGCCGCCCTGCGGGACTGTTCACGGTGGATGACGAAATCATCAGGCCACCGACACGTGTGAGAAACAACGTCTGAGTCATTGAACAACGCACCGCCGCGCAGATGCCCAGAGGCATGAAAAAGACCACAAGACGCTGCCAGTCTATCGAACCTTTTATGGACTATGCACAGATTTAGTTGTAATAGTTTAGATAACAGGGGAGGGAAGGGGGCGTCGAAGGGGCAGGGGTGATGGGTGGCCTCACAAATGGCCAAAAAGAGATTGTGGGGTAGCGGACGGTGGACGATCCTCGATTACACGCCTGGCGCGCTCAGGCTGTACCAGCTTCGGAGGATGTGTGGGCTGCGGCGAGGCTGGATGCAAGATAAGAAAGTGGGGCACAGTGAGTAGAAGGCCACTTCTCCATGCCCAACCAGCCAACTGCCATGATGGCTGGAAGGGACAGGATAAAATGGGAATGTTTCCAACACGTCAGGCAAACGAGTTGGACACAAATGTTGACTACTTACGTTCTGGCGAAGTATACATGTCCGCGTTTCTTCCGATGGGCAGTGATAAACCTGAAAATGCGCAAAACGAAAGTGAAAAGACCCTCACTCATGCTGATTTAGTGAGGGGAGAAGTGGCGTCTACCTCCTGCTTCAAGCACTCGACAAGAAGGGACAAAGCGACGGTGCCCAAGAGGCAGCCACCACGCTCCACCCGACTTGGTAGAGGGCGTGGCTTGTAGGGGCGACTTGCTCGTCGACTACTACGAGCCTCCGAGCGATGTGGGGTGCATCAGGTGGACGCCACGAGAATGGAGGGGGGGGAGGAGCTGGCGTAAATGAGGGCTTACGCTTGACAAGACTCCTTGTCCGGTGGGCAGAGTTTGCCAGCTCCGATCGCACCTCGTAGGTGGCAGATCTGCAAGAGGGAGAGCAGAGGAGTCGTCCATCAATCAACGCCACCGGCAACCGGTGACACGAGCAGACGCGAGAACTCACTGTTCCAAAAACAACGGCATCGCGGACTGGAGAGCAGTTGTCGCAGACATCCAACTTTATAGCCTACGAGAGCCAATAGCAGCGGGTCAGAGTTGAGGTCAATCCCCCTTCCCCATTGGTCGCCCAGTCGACGTCGATCGATGCACGAGCATCGATTGACCGGAGGCACCAATTGGAAACTGTTCAAGAATCACCAATGGGAAAGCGGCCGAGTTGAGGCGTTGGTCATCGTCCATCTTTGGACGAAGTCGGAAATCGTGCGCTTTCCCTAAAAATTAGTGCCATCGCCGTCGGCGTAAAACCAAAACGCGGGATCGCCAGATGTCGGTTGACGAACATGGTTAAACATTTGTAGGTTTATCCGCCTTACACTTTCGTGTGGTAGTGCGGAAGCGCTCCAACCGGCAAATACAAGTTCTAACATCGGTGCGCCAACCGCTTTTATTCTCCTAACTTCTTTCCCTCTGAAGTCCATGAAGTAGAGACTCGAATTTACTGTCACTCGGTCTCGTGCCCATCTGAAGCACTTGTCATTCGGATCGCTTCACACCAGGTCAGCGCTGGACTTGTCGCCTTTCCCACTGCTTGAGTGAAGCCGTTTTCGGACCAACGCGAGTGGAGGAGTTGAAGGACAGTCGCAATGCTGACTGTGTCGTAGGGAATCCGAGAACCGGCATTCCTGATTGACTGCGTCACGGGATTGTCGGCATGAGCGCATTCGAGGAGAAATCCCAGACTGCAATATGGGCACTTTTAACAAGCTTGAATCCCACAGGCCGTGCGGGATTTGTCGACACAACGCCGTCACCGTTGGTGAAACGAGGCGCGACATTGTGGGAGCTGAGAACAAGTGCTAAGTGTTTAATTAGCGTGGTTCGTGAAGTGCACTGTCGAAAGTTACTCGCATTAAGCGGAAATTAGCGAGTTTGGGTGGTGGGGCTCACGAGGCGCCTCCAACCCGTCCCCATAGCGCGTAAACACCGCCTTGTCAGCACACGACCTGCCAATGACTCACTGCCCTGTCACTGACCTTGTGTCGAGGTCACGTACGCGCGTCGAGAGCTTGCGCACTCGAGAGTGACTCAAAGGCGCGTCACACGATGTTTGGCGTGCCAGGAGTGACAACCAAACAGTCGGTGCGAAGGAGGTGATTGGCTGGTCGGCAGCAAGGATCGTGTTCGTCCATTTCCGGTTCAGAGTTTGTCGCTCTTCGTGTCGATATGTGGGACTTTATTACAAGTTATTTAAGGTTAAAACAATTCCATTTTGCCCCGTCTCTGCCTTGTTGCCTCGTCAATGTCTCCCCAAATCGCCACCGATGCGTGACGGCCCATCTCCTGCTCCTCCTCCTCCTGCTCCTCCTCCTGCTCCTCCTGCTCCTCCTGCTCCTCCTCCTCCTCCTCCTCCTCCACCCCATCCCTGCCTCGGGCCACCCGACTGCACGTCTTGTTCAGGCCTGCATCACTCGAGGAAATGTAACCACCCCCCTTTCTGCCCCTCGAATGCATCATGAACATGGTGTGGTTTGAATGCACTTATTGCCAGATCGTGACTAAGCTGAGTTTGCTCATCTACCACCTTCGAGCTGGCCGACGGAAGGCAAGTGTGATAGCGGGATTCAGGGGCTGCGCCGCGATGCTCCCAGGCACAGCTATCCGCTCCCCCAATGGGGTTTCGGTCCAGTGCCAAGCTCACGAGGGTTAATCGGGATGCTGTTTGACATTCCGCAGGGCAGCAGCGGATGAGTTAGACGCCCTTCTCCCTGGCTTCGAGTTCGCTAAATCGTCTACTCAAGCCTGTTCAGTAAAATGCATCCACACGGCGGTCTCAGTCCATCGACAATAAATATGATTTATTAAATGGCTGTTCAGTTATTACATTTCCATCGGTCTGCAATGACTCCGTCGGGACTGCGTCTGCTGTCGCGGCTGCCCTTCCTGTGTCTGTGTGGAGCTCCTCGGTGCTCATACAGCATTACAGATTGTCAAATCTCAGAACGCCAAATTGACTCAGTGTGCGCCCAACCTGGCCGATCGGCTGCCATGTGCTTCACCGTTGGTCATCGGGACGGTGGATCGGCTACTCAACGTCGCTCACCACAATTTAGGTGAAGGGTCCAGATTCCATCAACGTCTTACATCCTGTGCCATCCGCGTGCTTCAAACAACCTCGGTTGGGCCATTCTCCTTTCGTCAGATTGGGTCTGGCCACACTGACGGAGGAAGGGCTTGACGCCGCGAGCGACGCGAGAGGAGGGGGTCGGATGATGGTTGATTGGGCAGAAACAGTGCCTTATAGGCCAATCGCTGGAGCGCCGAGCGCAGAGAGGTGATTTTCTTGACTGACAAAGTTGGGTGCGCCATGGCGACTGGGAGCGCTGAGCACTGGGCGGATGGAGGAACAGATGTGGCCACGTCCATTTTCAAGTTGGAGGCATCTCGAAGTTTCGCCGAGATAAGATTCAACCACTTCTGCCCCCAACCTACCCATCCCGAGGGAGAGTGGTCTGGCAGAGTGGAGATCCTCTCAACCCTCGTCGTCGGCCGATCGCGGAGAAGACCGAACACGCTGGATCCACACGGAGTAGGATTCCTGACGGATACCAACCCCGAAGCTTGGGCTTTTCTGGCGGAAGTTGGATTTTTTGTGACAAGCAAAAACGGTGACCGCTCGACACTGGTCCTCCTCCTCCTCCTCCTGATGCCCATCTCTTCGTCGAGATGGCCACAAATACGAGATGAATTTTGGGCAGAAAGAGTGTTTTCAGTCAAAATCGTTCCACACGTGCATTTTTTCCACCTGCAAGGAGGGAGCATTTTATACTAGTCACATTACATCTTCATGGAATCTTTCATTCCACATCAAGCGAGGTTCGCATTCAACCATAATTCTGCGTAAAGTCAGAGGAGAGACTGCGACACCGACACCGACGGATCACCGGAACCCCGAAGCACCTTAACTTTCTTGCATCAGCGGCCAACATCCGCATGGCAATGCGTACTCTGTGACCCGAGTAAGGATACCAATGAGAAGTGCCTTTAACTTCTATTCTGACCTGTCAACCTAGGGCCTCCATCGACTGACAAATGTCCGAACGCATTATCCTCGAAATCATCTTGACTAGCTGTGCCAACATGCTTAAGTTGTCTTGAGGTCTGCCCTCAGCCCCCTCGACATTGACCCCACAGACTACGAGGCCTACGCCCTCTGTGTGAGACTTGAGTTCAGCTGAAGTTTATCCCAATCAAATGCGGCTTGACGAGCATCTGCGCTCCACGGCAATTCTAACTGGCAGACGCTTTGACCGTCGGCCGAGCAGCCGACAAGCTCTTGACGGTCTGTCGGAGTGCGTGATGCGGACACACTCACAGCCCCGATTAAGGCGGTGACTAAGTTGACGGTCGTGTGGTAATGTGGGATGGACTGACAAATAAGCACCGGAGAGCGAGGGCGACGTGGTGTTTTGAGGTCCCCGACAAGGCCAATCAAACTCTTTCTCGACAACCTGCCATCTTCTCACCAAACTCGGTGATGGCATTCAGCATGTCTCCGACAAGGCAGACTGCCTTTTGATCTCACGTGTCAAGTGTTAACAAGTTACCTCACCAGCGCAAACCAGGCGAATTCGCGTCCGCTTCCACTTTGATTGGCACACTGTGTCGGGCAAGTGAAATCCAGGAATTTGAATATCCCCACGTGAGTGTAGAATGATGCAAAGCATGCCAAAGATAAGGTGACATTGAGCGTTTATCTGCGAGACCACTAATGTCCCAAAAGGACAAGGAAATTAACGAGTGCAGAAGAATTTCCGCCGGTTAGTCGACGTGTTTTCCCCACAGGAGTCATTCAAGGCGCCCCATTTTCACGGTGGTGGCAGCAGTAATTTGGGAAAGTGCACCATTTTCGACATCTTCAAAAGATGGACGTAATGACTCATGTCGTTTCTGTGCTGCTGTCTGATTGGTGCTTCGAGGACACTTTCCAATTGGCGGCACCCCCTCGGCGTCCGTCGAAATCGATGCTCGAGCATCGATTGAAGTCGACTGGCCGAACAATGGGGAACGGGAAGTGGTCTCAGCTCCGACTCCATGGCTATTGGATGTCGGAGTGTGTAAAAGGTGAGGCCCCACGACGAGTGCACTCCAATCTGGGGTGTCGCAGTTCGTCATGCTAAGTCCTGAAGGCAGTGCGGCCGAGCTATTGAGTCGCCTCTTGGCCATCATCATCATGTGCATCCCCACTGGCGCGTCCGGATCGGAGGCGCTCGCGCGTCATCTTCTCCCGATTGGTGTACATGAACATGGTGAAAACTTTCGTTTCTCATATATTTGGCTTTACGGATGGCCTTTCGCAGAACTGTAGAGGTGTTCACCCAAGTGCCACGTGAGTTGTCAACACTTGCAGCTAAATCGTCTGCGTGACGTGTTTCAAATGCCTCGTTTTTTTTATTCGTCTTTCCAGTCAACATGACGACTCTTTGGTTTGGCTTTCACTAGTGGGCGTAATTCTTCTACTGCCGCCTCCTGCCCACATTACGCGTCGCTTTACTGTCGTCCGACGTTGTTCCCCCTTATTCTAATAAATCCATTACGACTTATGCTCTTCTTCCTACCTCGCCGACGCGATTTGTCTTGTGCGATGGGCGTAGATGACCGTGGCGACAAGTTTGGCGTGGCAAAGCTGTGGAATTGGGGTTGGCGGGTGGGGGGTGGGGGGAGGATCGCATTGCTTAATTGTTTTCAGCTTTTGTTCCAACGCTGGAAAGAGGTTTCGGTGCACGACATTCATGATGATTGCTTTTGGAAACTCTCGAATAATAAGGCGGGACGTTTTTTTTTTTTGTGGTTCTCCTCGAGGAGGAAGTGACAGTCAAGTCGACTAACGCTGGGGCATAGGAGTCGTTTGACGCACGTTTCCTCGACCGCCTTCTACTCCCTCCATGAATGCTGGGAGGTGAAAGTGGCGTGGAGAGGACGCCTTCGGCGCTGTGTGGCTCTTGCAGCTTCGCTAGGAGGGTCACTTGCCATTCGCCCTTTGCAATACAAATTCACAAATATACACTGCCGGAACGTAATTAATTACCATCTACATCGAACTCGTGTGCTTGACGTGTTCTACGTCTTCTATTATTACACCATCCTTTCTGGCCAACAAGACGGGTGATCTTGTTGGCCAACAGCAATGGCGGCCCTCTCAGTGTGCCCCACTTTCTTGCTTTACATCCAGATTGGCCTCAACCCCAATGTTACCGCAGTGGAGACGTGTTCACCGCACATTCGACGCGCCTTCACCAACAGCGACCCCTGATTCACTTTTGCTCATTTGTGAGGCTCTCCTTTTACTCACTCTCCCACCTCCCTCCTTACTTCAGCTATTTTTCATAGTCTTCTCTGTAGTCCACATAAATCACAACAAATTTTGTGGCCTCTGATGGCCTTCTGCATGCATCTCTGAGGCGTTGCTTAATGACTAGAAACTGCCGCTCAGACACCCACAGTTGATCTGTTTAGATGGTTTAGACAATGGAGAGTGCGAAGCCGTTGGGGATTAGCACTCTTGATGGTTGTACGCTCATTGCCTTCGTGTAGGTGCATTCCGTTACTTGGCTGAAATACCTTTTCCTCCTGTGCCATTCGTGCCTTTTCTCTCAACCAACGTTACCTTGTACACGCCTTCAAGGCTCCCATTTAAGTAAACTACTCCATTTATTTCGTGGTCTGCATTAAATGGAAATTCAATTGCTTCACTCACTCTCCGACCAAACCGGCTGGAACGGCTCTCCCCGGGGCTCTGGAGGCTCCTCGATGGCACGCGGAGGGCTGCCGTGAAACCACACAAGGTCACTAAAGCTTGATGGAAGCGAATTACTGCACCACCTTCTGCATACCGCTTCATCGTTATTGAGTCCGGCCACTTGGTCATTTTCACTTACAGGGCTGAGTAGCCGATCCACCACAAATTGCCAGCTACAACGCAAAGAGGCAACTAACTCATGCTTCACCAACGCCAACTCTCCTCGACCACCTCCCAGCCTCCCAACAATCGTGTTTCTCATTCATCATTCCGTGTCCCGTGTTGCACATTAATTTCAACCTGTCCTCAATGACTTCGTGTGCCTAAACGGCTGCCCTCCGCCCATCTTCTGGGAGCCTCTCGATTCCCAACTTTGCAGTCTACTGTCCCCTTTGTCGCGGAGTAATACACAGACAGCGCCACATCGTCGCCGGTGAAATAAAGGAAGTGGAGTGATTTTAGTATACAAAAAGCAGGTTTTGCGAATCATTAAATCAACAACTAATAATGCATCGATGAGTCCCGAATTTCGATGTGTGCGCCCCAGGAGTGGCTCATCACAAGACTGGTGGAGGAGTCTTCGTGTGTTAGTTGAGCAACTTGTTCCCCACCACCAGCTCCGCCTTCTCATCAAGTAGCACCCAGGCATCAGTGGCGTCCAGTCTAACAGAGGCTGCTAGCAAATGCTGGCTTCGATATATCGCCAAACAAAGTGCTGCCACTCAACAAAGTGAAGCTCCGAGAAGGGTGAGCAACATCCTCAAACTATTCTCCCAATTTAAATTCACATCATTCTCTGTGGCCTTCAAAAAATAATTACGTAAATATAGGAGTCATTTTCCCTCGTCTTTCTGCTCTACTTTCAGTCCGGCCTTCCCTCCCCCCGCCCCACGCCCCCCCCGACCTCCAACCTAACTTGTCACGTCAACGGATTCGGTTGAAATGACCTTCGACTGCTTTAACATGTGACGTGCCCATTTGGCATTGCATTTGCTCTCATAAATGGGAGTAATAGGAAGGAGGAGTAGGGAGAGTAGCAATTGAATTGCTCTCGTAAGTTCACACAAAGGCAGGGCAAAGCAGAAAAGATAGGTCGGATAAAGGAGAGGCGGGCAAGTTTGTCCTTTTCCTTTTCTGCCCTTTCCACGAAGATGGAAACCGTCGTTAACCTCGCCTCTGCAAGCCACCAATGTGATGACCTCAATGATTATGTGTCACCTGGACGATTTAAATGTGTTCACGAGGCGTTCCATGAGATGACGGAGACGGAGATGGAATGGAGATGGAGACGAAGACGAAGAAAGACAAAGACAAAGACAATGACTAGTAGTACTGCTCCGAAGGGAATGTTAAGTTAACGGAGCCCTCAAATCCACCTTCAATTCATTCAGTCAGCCAGCGAGGATAACGCCACTGGCGAAGCCACCCGACACACTAACTCGACAATAACTCTGCACCAACTGGGTGGTTCTGCTTCACTCCCTCCTAGCAAACCACAAGGTGAGAAGCAGGCTGTTGATAACAAAAACCTTCACCTACTGGGACGCGTTGCCTAACAACGCGCGTTTGCTTCGAAAGTCAGAGACATTGGTGGCGCAGGTGAGTAGCTTAAGGTCACCAGCAGAACATCTTTGAAAGCACTACCTCCATTATGACCCTAAAAAATTAATGATTTGTTGGTAAGTGCACAGAAAATTGCGCTGCCCGAAAGACGCGACAACTGCCCACAAGTAAGTGGGGTTGTTATTTCGTGCAATCTCCATGCACAGGCGGAATACAGGAAAAAGCACCTGCACACAGCCTCCCTCGCCTTGGCTCGTGCGGATGCGCGATGTCATACCTCCGACAACTGACATCTTAACCTCCCATATAATTGTCCCGACTAACCAACGAATTTCTGCTAAGTCCATCACACCCTAGTGACAAGTGAAGGGAACCGAAGAGCATCTGACAAGTGGATCGCACAATCTTCCGCGTTCGATGATAATTCGTGCGAGTGGCTATCGTGGCAAAGGGAGAAAACTGCTTGGAGCTTTATTATAAAACAAATGGTGTGTCCTCCGTCGTCAGCACTGAATAAAAGAGCTGCCTCGATGAGGAAGGACGCATGTTGGGTCGCCTGATAACCGGTTGATAGGAGTTCAAGTCGAAGACTTTCCACCCAAATGATCCGCCAGATTTTCCCGTCTCCAGTAGATGTCGCCTGTAGCCGTCAAGCCTATGAGTTTGAGGCTATGAAACGAACGTATGTGCGGCTGCGACCGAGAGGCACATTGTAACATGCGCTCGGAGTAAGTATTTGTAAGTGTCCAAAGGTATGCTTCTTACGAATTTGGAAAAAAATTTATCATGTTTCTATCTCATCTTTCCTTGGTGTTGATAACAAGGAGGAAGTAAGCACGACGACTGTGAACGCCATTCAATGAACAACTGTTAGTCAAAATAATGCAGGAAAGGCATGCACACATAAAAGCACCAACAACAACTGAAGCCGCCAAGCCAGCATGCATCCCAAATATGCCTACAGAAGCAGCAGCATGTGAGGTTTGAGCGCCGATACATGCGAGGATCCTGTAACCACTCACAGACACATTCAGGTTCACCACGAAAACACCTTCTTCCCCGGGGCACAGTGTGCACAACATAACCTCCTTCCTGCAACCTCTTCACCTTCACCTTCACCCTCACTGCCGTTCCTCGTCCAGTTGCGCCCATGTTCTCTCCCAACACGCCCACTTCAATGCCCTATTTTCATGCAATTGGTTATCAACTAACCACACTCCAAGCTTCACGAAACGCCCCCTTCATCACCAACTCCTCTCCCCTGAACCACCCAACTATCGACTTCGGTGGCATGCAGGTAAAGGCTCCCTCAACTTCCTATCGAGGCAGAGCTCAGTGCTACATCAGGCTACTCGTCCAATCCTTTTGGACGCCACCTACCAACCTCCGCCACGCATTTCACCCCAGGTCGCAGAGCGAGGGAAAGCCTCGCACACGGTTTACTCATTGTGATGTCCCCGACACAAAAAAAGTATTTGTGAACAACCTTCAGCTGTTTCGCACCATTGCCGCCTCAAAAGCGCCAATGTTACCTTCACGACTGCCACCGGTGAAGACGCAATTTCACACCGATGTCCCCTTCGTCACCAGCCGTGCTAACCACGCTCGCGAGAAAAAAATTAAAGTTGACTATGCTCTGTAGCAAATGCCATGCAAGTTGAAAAAGGCTTGATTCTAATGCGTTCTGGCCTCCAACTGATCCATTCACAAGTCAGAGAAAGGGGAGCAGGTAATTGTGGGAAGTAGTGGTGAATTGAATGACTCCGTGCTGACAACACTGCACTCTCCGCTCAGCCTACGGAATCGTTTTGCCTCGTGCTTCAATTGTGCGCTTGCGAGCAGCTCTCCACAAGTCGCCCGAAGAATGGTTTCACTCCCGATGATGAGAAACAGTTAACTCCGTGTCTATTCGCTCTTACAACGTTTGCAGTTTACACCTTTTAAGGTGGCATTTTAAAAGAATGACTCTCCAGTTGATTGGCATGCGTGCAACCTATGGTGCTTAAATGATGTTCACTGTCGTTACACACTCTCCACCCATCCTGTTGGAACTCTTCCCTCGTGCCCCCGCAGCACGGAGTATTGAGGGGATCCGCCGAAGACACGCGGAGTGCAGCCGTGACAGGAGACGAAGTCGGTTGAATACCAGTGCGAGTTGAATTACTGAAGAGCCATCTAATTTGAAGCTCATTCTTTTACGGACTCAGGCCACTTTACTTTTCTATTTCACTTTACAGGGTTGAGTAGACGATCCGCCCGCCTCGCAGTTGGCTGCGCACCACAAGATTTTCAGTTGCGCACTGAGTGAGTGGCTTTAAACCCAACCGTTGACAATGCGTGCGGGTATATGACAGCGTCGGGGATTTGGTCTCGACGGCTTTTCACGCCTGTCACGTGCCGCTTAGCACTATGGCCACATCCACACTCGGGGAGGAGAAGGGGGGCCGTCCGGGAGCATCACACTCGAATCTGATCAGAGGGAGGGAGGGGTCCGGGCCAAGCAACCATTCGTTCAGCTGGCGCCACGGCGTAGTAACGCCGACAACTCTTCTTTAACACGTCATAGACAAAAATATATTCTAAATCGAGCAGGTGCATGAGTCACTTCGGGTATGCGAGCAAGTGGAGGAAGCTTAATTCTCTTACACAACTGAGTATTGAAAGTCTTCCCCCGCTCGAAGTGTGCCGCGGGGGAAAAGGCTGGCGGTGGGCAGTCAATTGCCTCTTGGCCTGCTAAACCCTTAGTGAGTCGCCCAATTACCAGCAGCCCTCTCCTGCCCTTCGGTTTTTGGGGTGGGAAGGAGCTATGATACCCTCTACATCCCGCTTGGTGCGGAAAGGGGCCTCATACGCCTTAGTGAAATGTCGCAGTGGCCTCACGCTGCCCTGGGTGACTTGCTTCCTCCGCCCTAAAGACAGAACCGCCTCCAAGTCCATTCCTGCGGTGGCCACCCTCACCCGCACCCACCCCCACCCCACCCGCGCCCAATGCCCATGCCCATGCTTCACGCCCACGCCCCACGCCCACGCCACCCGTTTGTCCTTAATGTGAATCAGTGACAAGCCAGTATGGTCGCCGCAGAACACCACATGTCGATGTGCATGGCGAATGCTTGTGGGCTACACATTTATTAGAATTTGTGACGGGGGAAGAGAGGAGTTGTCAGCCCCATGTCCCCTAAGCAGGGAAGGAAGGAAGGAAGGAAGGAAGGGGCAAGGGAGGCGGTCGTCAGTACGAGTCGGTGAAGAGGGATGGCGGCGTTGCCGGCGAAGCCTTCTACGCCTCCGTAATTTTGGCGGTGAAGTCGGCCGCGGCGATGCTACACGCAAGCAAAAAATTGAGCTAAAGTGAGGTCGGACGCTACTACTCCAAGCCAAAACAAGCCAACCGTCATGATGGCCGGCGTGGATGGCTGTGACGAGTTAGAAAAAGGAAAGGCATGATTACTTACGTTCCGCTGACGTGTACATATCCCATTCCGGCTCCAGGTGTTTGCCACGGAAAGCTACTCGGAGAATACAAATTGACGGGCGCCCACGTACCAGCTACCAGCCTCAAGCTCTGACTTCTACAAACCTTGCTACGCTGACAGCCTGGTCACACAACTATTCTGAGGCTGCCACGCAGCCGGGGAATGGAGAGTATGCGAAGAAGGTTCGGCGCAAGTAACGGAGGAGTGACATGAAGAAGTGGCGTATCTATGACCGATGGAGAAAAAGGAGGTTAGTTGGTGAAAGCTTTCTCATAAAAATAAGTAGATCTACGCTGTGTGAATGTATGCAAAAGGAGAAGAGCAGCGCACTCAGTTCACGCTCTCTTTCGGACACGACTGACATCCGAGACTGCCCTTCCGAGTTTGAATTAAGTAGTAGTCAAAGAGGCAGCAATTTGCACGGCGTGGTTGTGTACGGTACCTTTTGTGCAAATATTCTCCCTTCCTATAATTTTTGTGGTCTCTGAAGACACTCGCTTGACCAAGCCGTCTGCCCGACGATTCCAGCTTAACCGTGACGTCGTGGTGGTGGACCGTTCCGAGACAGTCGATCGTGGAGGACCCACTTGTGACGGTGAGCGCAAGTAGAAGCACTGCCATCCTCGGCTTCCCTACTCCTCACCGTTGGCACATCTACGCCGGGCCGTGTCACTTCACCACATTCAGTCAAAACTCCAACCAAATCACCGTTTCGAAGAACATCGGCATCCCGCATCGGGACTACCGACTTTGCAGACCACGAAGGCCAACAGCAATGCGTCTGATTTGAGGTCACCTCGCAGTGTGTCCAGCCGTCGCCCATGGCAATGCGCGATAGACCGTGCACACATCGCGGTCGGCAATGTTCTTGACTGGTAAAGAACTCTACCACTCCCAGTTCATATACGGGTGTAGTTACTGTGGGTCGTATATGAGGAGCTCAGCGCCCGAATTTACGTTAATTGTGGCTCGTTTCCATTGTATTTCTCTCCAAATGGTATACTCTCTTAAAACCTTCACCATTCTGTCATAGATCGTTATACACAATTGTTGCCGGATGGAAGGACTGATTTAGGTGGAGATTGAGAAGATCAATTGAAATCGAGCGGCGCGTTCAACGATGAAAATGGTCGATTCGTAAAGATATCGCCTTTTGTACCTCACCCCTGTGGTGGATCGAGGGGTGGAACGGTGCAAAATCGCTTGTGCTGGCGCGACTGCCCTATCGCCTGACCACCGTCTTCCCTTTTGTGCGTTTTTATTGTTTCCTCGAAGAAATGGCGATGTCCAGAAGTGTTGGTGACCCCCTTTCGGACTCACGAATTCTGCTCCTACTTGGTTCTGACACGCACCTGTGAGTACTTGTCTTCTCCGAACACTCTCAAGGCTGAGTCGGCATTTGGTCGCGCTTTCCCTCTCTTCGCCCAAGGTAGTATGACCGGACGTTACTCTTCTTCGTCTTCGCCCCATCTGCCAGCACCGTCGACTTGTTTTTGTCTACTGGAGCAGTAAGTAGAGGAAGCTCATCGTTAACCATCTTTTAGAACGAGGTTCTTCACCAGTATTCCGTTTATTATACAGGACCTCTCTGAAACGCGCGGCCGCCGGTGCTCCGCTTGCCGGCAACTCTTACCTCCACACTCTCTCACTTCTCGCCTGCGTCGATGTGGCGCACCGATACTCGTAGCAAGCCCGCAGAGTAGAGAGTAGAAACAGGTTGCCCGGTGTTTAGCAACTGGTATTTAGCTAATTGGCTGGGAGTCTGGTACAGTGGGAGTTAGTCAGGTGAGCTTTTCTTTCATGCACGGATGTTGTGGCCTTTCAGCAAGCCGGAAAGCAATGTCGCACTCTCTAACGGCTTGGAGCATAGCGCATGCACAGCTTTTCGCCGTAGTGGCTCCAAGTTAGCCTTAGAAGTAAGGCATCGCTTTCTGTATGCTAATTGTTTCCCTCTTGACTCTGTGGTGGGGGCAGTTAGTCCATCTCCTCCC